>CAVLGL010000068.1:6844568-7475402 GCA_963668995.1 Parnassius mnemosyne
ATTAAATTCCACGTGTAGGTACGAGTATCAAGCAGAGCTATTAAAACAACGTATATTATGTATATGTACCTACATTAGATTACACAATACGTTTCCAACCATTCTTTGTAAATTTTAACCTTCTAAAACAAGAAAAAGGGATCAGTGTGACTACGACAGTCGTCACTCTCCCCATACGTGAATTCCCGCAGTCAAGTCGGCACGCATTTCACAGTCAACGGACAGGTTCTCTCCGGCACCGGGCATTCCGGACTTCTGCGTTTAAGTATCAATATCATAACGTAATAACCACCTTTCCCACTACAATATAATCTCAACCTTATTACTAATGAGTTAAGCCCTGGAACAAATAAAAAAGTGATCCAAGTGTAAACCCTTGCATCTCCATAACGAGTTCCAGTTTTCAATGATATAAAACGTGACAAGAGCACAGCGATCACTCAATAAAATGAGTTTTATTTCAATCCGACAACAGATCAATGTTCCGTATCTTTTTGTTCTGGGCGTACTTGCTTTCCTTTGTAGTGCACGCTGTCGAAAGCCTAAGTGAATACTGCAAAATATTGCTGCTGAAAATTCAACTTTAAATTAAGGGGTGCTCGGCTGATATTAATCTATTTACATCTGTTATAGGACATTTTATAAATAAAATAGTTTATCTGTCGCACGTCAATTAGCGTTACTGGAGAACCGGTTAAGCCAACAATGGCGTGGTGCAATTTATACAAACGGGATCTCTCAGCAAGTCTGATTTTGTCCAGCTTTTCAAAGCCACGCATTAAAATCAATTTTTTATTGCATTAACATAGTTGTTCGCAATTATATGATTTTCAAGATCATTAACAGCACCTTTTTTATTTTTTAGTATTTCATGAAGTATATACCACCACGAAGTTGGAATGGCCGCTGTAGTATTTAATTACCTTCAGGTCCGGCACCCTCTTGTGATCGAAAACAAAAGAATGTGGATACAAAATCAGTTCCCGTGGTGATGCGAAACAAGATCGATAATGACGGGTTTATTACTGTTGAGAAGGGATGTCAGTCTAGACCTGTCTGTAACCAACGTGCGTGTTGTGGAGCCCATATAGAGCTCTACATCTCCCGTTTTGACAAAAGTTCGGGTGAAGACGTTCCGGTTCGTGTTCCTACACGAAGCCGCATAAATATACAATGCGGGAAGTGCCAATAATTTTGATTTTTTTAATTGTGGTTTACAGCTTTCTGTACATACTTTCATGGTAGAATAATGATCCAGCTATATTATAGTTGTAGCACGAATGGGTCGGCTCGACCGGGGAAGGACCACACTCTCACAGAATACAGCAGCAGCTCAATACTGCTGTATTTAGCTCAATACTGTTGTATTTAGTATGGTGATTGTAGAGAATCGGAGACCCGAAGATACGAGGTATTCCATTCTAGTACTCATGGGTGACAACGTATCTGCATTTTTATTTGTAACTAGCTGTTCAACGTGACTTCGCCCGCGCGTAGTTTATTACGATTGGATTTCATGGCTTTTAATTATTTGCACGGAACCCTAATTTTTTTCTAAAATAAAAGTAGCCTAAGTTACTTTTTATAAAATCAGTGAAATTCCGGTCAAAATCGTTCCAGTCATTTCGGAGATTAGCTGGAACAAACAGACAGACAGAAAGACAGACAGACGAACATTTTAAAAATTGTGTTTTTGTTATAAGTACTGTATATACTTTCATATGAATATAGTAAAAAGCTGTTATTTCGACATTATTAACAGACACTTCAATTTTATTTATTATGCTGTGACCCATAGATATCTAAATATAATTATTATTATATTTAGATATCTATGGGTCACAGCATTCACTTACCACCAGGTGGGCTGTGTGCTCACTTGTCACCCTTATTCTATTTAAAAAAAAACTCGATATATTTGCAATAGCGCGGACACATTTTTTCTGCGCTTTGAATATACCTTCGCGCCTTGTAGCATTGCCCCAAAAAATTACCTACTTACCGTGATATACCGTCCGTAAAGCATTTTCATTTACTACTTTGGATAATACATGTAGAGTGTAACTTTCTGCAAACATCCATATTCTGTATGAGTCCCCCACTTGAAGTTGTTATCAATATAAAGACCAAAGAATTTTGTTACTTTGGTTTCTCTAAAGGTCTCACTATCGTAATTATTGTTAAGTAAATCAAGGGGCCATTTTCGTTGACAAAATTTCATTATTCGCGACTTTTTTAAGCTTATCATTAAATTATTTCAATTAAGCCAGCTAATTATAGTCTTCAGGTTTATTCTCTTATATTTATCTATCTTTATCATAATTATTTGTCTGTACATGTAAACACCATACAGCTATGATCTGCCACATAGAAGATCTGATCTCTTTAAATTTGCAGCGTCTGGAGTCTAATTGGTCAACGAACTTTAAATCCTACGTACTCCAGGTTCCTGTAAAATACAGAGAAACATTCCTCGCTCCCGATTTCTGGCCCTCTGGAGAAGTGTATCGCTGACACAGGGACGCGCCAATGAAGAAAGTTCTCTAAACAGTGTTAAATGTGTTTTTGTTTTATATATTACTAGCTGTTCCCCGCAACCATTGGATTCCATGGGTTTTAATTTTTTGCGCAGAAACCTAATTCTTTTTCTAAAATAAAAGTAGCCTAAGTTACTTCTTATAACATCAGCTACTTGCCAGTGAAAGTCCGGTCAAATTAGGTCCAGCCGTTTCGGAGATTAGCCGGAACAAACAGACAGACAGACAGAACGACAGACAGACAAAAAATATAAAAATCGTGTTATTGTTATAAATACCGCAAATACTTTCATATGCATATAGTAAAAAGCTGTTATTTCGACATTACAAACAGACACTTCAATTTTATTTATTTGTATAGATTAGGTTAAGGTATATATCGCTATGGACTATGTTCTTAAATTTTTAAGTCTTTGATGCCAGAAATGAAGTAATTGTAATGTTGTGTTGTAATCGGTGTTAAATTGTGTTGTAATCGGTGAATACACGGCACGGTGCTTCTAGTTGGTCGTAATTAAAATCTTATTTCCTTCGCCGATTAGTTCATATCAAAATGGTTATTCCACCGATCATTGTCATCCTTCCCTGAATCGATTTTGATGCGGATTTGATTCTCATACGCTTACAAGATACAGGATATTACATTTATTAAATTGATTAAAAACTGAGAGCAATTATTTCTAGTATTATAAACTACGATAACGATTATTATCAACTGCAGTCCTCGTTTATTTTATCCTTGCCAATTTTATTTATGCATACATCAGAAATGCTCCATCGAACATCAATTAAAAACCTATAACACATTTTATTGTGGGCCTATAAAACATTAATTTCAATAACGCTATGAGGGTAGTTTTACTTTAATAAAAACAGAGTTTTAAATTAATTATTTGTTCGGCTCATCAAAATTAACTGTTTTTTTATAAGCGCTCTCCGACTTCAAAAAAGGAAGTTATTTTCAATTTAACTATATATCTATATTTACTTTAATTTAACGCTGTACCTTCAAATTTAAATTATTCTAATTTTTCCCGAAAAGTATACTTTCACCATAGAATTATTAATTCTATGACTTTCACACTGGTATTACATAAATTTCAAACATATCCGGTGGTAATTTTAAGGCTATTAATATTTTTAATTATCCGATTAATATAGATGATATAACAGGTATTCTATTCAAGATTCTTTCAATTAATTAACAGAGTCAGGCTAATACCTTAGCAACCTTAGCGGAAATACATTATATCTATTTATTTATTTGTTTATTCTTTATTGCATTCCTTAATCTAAAATAATACGAAGAGACTTAGTACCTTGAGGCATTTTCTACCAGTCAACCCATGGAGTGGTGAGAATTTGACGTAGGTATGGCAATATAGAATAAAAACATACATATATAACATACATATATACGTCAAACAATATAAATGATATGGATGATTCATGTAAGAATGATTACGCACCAACTTTTTAAAAGCAAACTTATTGGGAGCTTTTCTGATGTCATTGGGCAAGGATTTCCAAAAGTGTGTAGCCTGAACTTTAAAGGAGTTACCATAGAACTCGGTGAAGTGAACTAGAATATATAATGTGTTGTTAGAAGAAGAACGTAGAACCCTATCATGAGATGAAGAGATAGTGAAGTTCACTCTTAAGATAAGAAGGCAAAAATGTGTCATATAATTAAGTTACTAGTTTTAGTTTTTTTTATTATAGTTTTTAATGTTGTATATAATAGAATAATATTTATAATTTAATATGGAAAAAAGAACAATTAATATTCTGGAAATACGCCTCTGCCGGATTGTAAGCCAATTAAGCTTAGATCTATATTGCGAAATATGGTCATACTTACGAAGCCCGAATACAAATCTTATATAGTTATTGAGAAAAAAAGTTAAAGCTTTCAAAAACTAATCTGCTAAGATGTGAATATTAGAATTGATATGACAATACAACACAGGCCACCGGCGCGGCGCACCGGTCCGGAGCTATGAATATGTGTTTCGCTTTCGGTGGCTGATCGCTACCGCTAAGCTTGGCGGTCAGCCACCGCAGAGTCAACTTCTACTTGGATTCCTCGTATGTATTTCCTAGTGTAGGAAGTAGTCGTGCTGGGATTAGTGGTGACGGGAATTGTACACGCAATTGAGGTGAGGCGGGAAGTGCTCTTTAAACTAGGTAAGACATATAATTTTATTTTATTACAACAGCATTGACAGCTTTAATTTTTTTTAATCAATACAAATATAGTATTTCCCCAAATCTTATCCTTTCTTATCGGTCCTTGACAATCGACTGCTGGACTTCAACTTCTCCCATAGCAAAGATGAAGATAAGACTGTAAGATCAAAATGCAACAAAATTAACATATTGTCTAGTACAATACTTATTACAGCCCAAGTCCATTGCTGAATATCGGTGTTCCTTAAAGATTTTTATTTATAGAACAACGGTGACAAACGAACACAGTCCACCGGATGATAAGTGGATGTTGTGACGCATAAAAATCTACATCTATCCTCGATTAATAATCATAATGCAAACTAAGATGGAGTGCCTCATTTCCAGTTAAAAGGGTCTCCAGTTATCTACACTCACCATACGAAACACACCATCAGTGAGCTGCTAATTTATGCTGGTATTTTGTGAGAGCGTGGTTCTAACCCGGGCGAGCTGACCCAATTGTGCCACAACCAAAATACACCTTTATTTTTATAATATGTGTTAGTCATAACGCCTTGCCACATGCCACGCCAAACACTCATCTTAGGCTAACAAATAACCCTAAGCAAAAATGTCTACCGATTTCAAAAAGGACTCAATTCAACTCTATGTTTTTTTTTTGTTTTTTCTTTTATGTGTGTTACCTCATAACTTTTTTCTGGGTTAACCGATTTCGATGATTTTTTTTTGAAAACTGGTACTTTTTATTTGGTCCCATATAAGTTTGATCAAGGTCTGGCCAATAGTTTTTGAGTTATTCTTAATAATTTATATAGAAGTCGGTTGTACAAAATGTTTAATTTTAAATTATTATTATAAAATTTAATTGACGATCGAACTTATTCGACCATTTTTATATTGAATAGGGTGACAAACGAGCACACAGTCCATCTGAAGTGGTTGCTATAACTGTTTACTGAGGCCCATAGACATCTACATCTATTCTCGTTTGCGAATCAAAATGCAGATACGTTGTCACCCGTGAGGACTAAGATGGAGTGCCTCTTTTCCAGTAAAAAGGGTCTCCGGTTCTCTACACTCAACATACGAAACACAGCAGCATTCAGCTGCTAATTTACGCTGGTATTCTGTAAGAGCGTGGTGCTTCCCCGGTCGAGCCGACCCATTCGTCCTACAACTATAGTACTAATATAGCTGCAGCATGGCTCTACCGCGTATCAAATTTCAAACAAAGAAGATTACAGATGCGTTGTTACTCCTGAGGATTTACAACGCCTCATGACCTGGAATTATACTGACTCTCTATATTTTTAAAATCGTAACACAGTAGTGCAAAGGAAAATTTTTGACAGACATAGGTAAGGAGGAGGTAAGATTGTCTACCCAGACTTCTCAGACACCTAAGCACAAAAGGAGTCTACCACCACCACCACTACCTAGTAAAAGTTAAAAACAGGAAGCTGTTTACAGATTGAGAAGAAATAATGAAGCTTATTAGTTTGAGTGGAATACGACACTTTTTGTAAATGTATTCTACGGTTACCGTTTCTGCGATGCAAGTAGAATACGTAATAAAAGCCCAACCTTAAAGATTTCAAACAAACCCTGTAACAGATTGCATTGATATCCCCTTGTGGAAACCTGGAAACTTTGAGCGGCAATGTTCGAACCCCGATGGGACTTAATCCCTCCATAGCGGGTCTTTATCTATACCATGAGGCTAGTTACGGGAATGTTTTAGTTAAACTATTCCATTAATAAATAGTTTTAGATTAAACTTTTTATTGCATATGAAATAATTTATGAATATTTTTTTTACTAGCGACTCGCCCCAACTTCGCCTGGGTAGAATTTATTAATGTGGCGTATATTTAATATAATCAAAGTGTGTTTATTTTCATAATATTTCGATATTTAAAAAATATATATACACAAAGGTTTTGCATAAATTATATGAAATATTGTTGCAATACCAGGAGTGATAACGTCCATAAACAAAACACCAAAAGTATTAATTGTCATGATCATTTCATAATTTAAAAAAAAACGTTACCCCCACACTAGGATTTTCTCCTGTGTCGTGGAGACAGACACAAATTGCACAAGGACAAATATCCAGACCCGGAACAATTATTTGAATGCCATACAAATAATTGTTCCATCCGGGATTCGAACCCGCTGTACCCCAGCGCAGCAACTCATTGCTAAGTCACTACGCCACGGAGCTGTCCTTTATCGTTCATTGTTCATTCGTCATTGTTAAAATCATCATCGTTATTAAGACCTTCAAAATCCCGAACTCTACTGAAGACTCTGTTCCATCGACAACAGTCTACAGGGCCTTCTCTCCACAGACTTTGTGATAAACTGTTATTAAGGTAAAGAATCAAACGAAACTAAAATATATCAGACTCAGATAAAATTTATTCATAGGTGAAAACAAACAAAGATTACACTTGTATGAATAAAATAGTTCCATTGTGTCACTTTTATATTCAGTCGGGTTATAATTTATTTGATGGATAACTTTTATCTCACGATAAAAAAAATCAGTACCAACATTTATTTTTTATTTTAATTTATTTATTTACTACAGAGATCAATAGCTTTTTTAATTTTATTAATTTATTTAATACAAAGATAGAAAACCGCTCAGCACTAGAAACTTCAACGTTCGAAAATTGGTATTACGGTCACGTAACGCGCCATCTTGCGTCTTCACTTTGTTTTGACGTCGCGTGCCATTTTGTGGATAAATTTGAAGTATTCGCTTCGCATTAATGAGGTAGGTGTCCTCCATAGGTTGCTCATTGGGAGGATTTTGCCATAGCTGCCATGCTTAGAGGGCGGGTTGGCAAGCGCAGTTTTCTGCCGACTTCCAAAAAGGAGACGGTACTCAATTCGACTGTATGTTTTTTTATGTGTGTCACCTCTTAACTTTTTACTGGGTGAACCGATTTCGATGATTCTTTATTTATATGAAAGCTGGTACATCTCGTGTGATCCCATATGAATTTGATCAAGGTCAGACCAATAGTTTTTAAGTTAGTCTTTATAAATTATATTGAAGTCGGCTGTACAAAATTTTTAATTTTTAATTATTAATTAATATATTGAGTTGTGCTCAGGGAAATGCTGGTGCTCATTTCTTGTTTCAATTTTACTCTGTCGCCTCTGACGACACCCACGGGACGATAGGGGGTAGTAGATATTTAAGCACTACGATTACACGGTGAGGATAAATTTATATTGACAGCAGTTATATAGAAGTAATTTAACGTTTTTTTTTTAATAGGATAGGGTGAAAAACTAGCACACAGTCCACGTAATGATAATGTGTTTGCTGTGGCCCATAGACATCTACATCTATCCTCGTTTGCGAATCAAAATGCAGATACGTTGTCACCCATGAGGACTAAAATGGAATGCCTCTTTTCCAGTAAAAGGGTCTCCGGTTCTCTACACTCACCATACGAAACACAGCAACATGAAACTGCTATTTTACGCTGGTATTCTGTGAGAGCGTGGTCCTTCCCCAGTCGAGCCGACCCATTCGTGCTACAACTATACTACTAATATATCTGCAGCATGGCTCTACCACGTATAGTGAAGTGTCAGTGTAAGAATTGTTACTACCACATAATATCGTCCCGTGGTTTTAGCATGACACAGATGAAAACAAACCAGGAGGGAAGGGGGGGGGGGACAAACTAAGAGATTAGCAGCAACGTATTCTTAATAACAATTTTAAATTATAAAGCCTGATTGCACACGCGTTACATCCATGGTAAATATCCCATATATGAGAAAATCAAAGGGAATGTATATGTTCAGTAGTGGACTTTTAATAGGCTGAACGGTAATACAGCTTTTTTTTTATATACGATAACGGTGACAAACGAGCACACAGTTCACCTGATGGTAAGTGGTTGCTGCGGCCCATAGACATCTACATCTATCCTCTATTACAAATCAAAATGTAGATGCTTTGTCACCCGTGAGGACTAAGATGGAATGCCTCATTTCCAGCAAAAAGGGCCTCCGGCCACCTGCACTCACCAAGCGAAACGCAGAGGTAAACATCTACTTCACGCTGGTTTTCTGTGAGGTTGTGGTACCACCCCAGTTCGAGGCGGCCCATCCGTGCGACAGCAAAAGCTGCCGCGTGGCTCTACCACTGTTAATAGCTAATGAAATTAATATAATTTCATAGTCCCCCCTCCTCCCCAAGAAAGTGTTTGACGTCCTGTCGTCATATTTAGCCTTCGTTAACTATGTGTAAGTGCCCGAAAGGTTGGGAATTAAAAAAATAAAATTGTTCGCGATAAAAACCGTAAAATTTGTTTTATTCCAAATTACAATAGTTTTTTTTTTATAGGAGAGGACGCAAACGAGCATGTTTTTCACCTGATGGTAAGTGACTACCGCCGCTCATGGACAAATGCAACACCAGGGGAATTGCAGATGCGTTGCCGGCATTTTAAAAAGGAGTAGGCTCTTTTCTTGAAGGTCACTAAAACGTATCGGTCCAGAAAAATCGCTGGTGGTAATCAAATCCACAAGGAAGTTGTGCGAGGAAGAAAACTTATTCTAAATCGCACAGTGGACTGCCAATCACCCAGATGGTATGGATGGTATCGCGAGTTTTGTCGAGTGATCCATAAAATATTTATGCAGTTCATGTGCAAGGCTGCTGCAACTTTTCCGAAGCAATCGAGTTAACCACACAATATCTAATTAGCTAATTACATCGTTAAAAGTTTTACCGTTCTCATCCAGGCCGGTCACGAACTTGCGGGAGATTCCACGTCTGTGGAGGAAGCGTGAGGTTTCCAAATTGTTGTAATTATATCAATTATATGCAACAATACTGGCTCGCTTTACTTGTTTAACATTCTGTTTCTATTATTTATGCGGGGTAGAGTCACGCTGCAGTGAACTATGGCTGCAACACGAATGGGTCGTCTCAACCAGGGAAATACCACTCTTACTGAACACCAGCGTGAAGTAGCAAAATTCTAGGTGCTTTGAAAAAATATGTGATAGCAATGCAAATTAGAAGGTAACTTTTCATGAGTGTCTCATGTCGAAATGGTTTCTGGCAGATTACGTAAATTAGTGTGGATTTTTAAAACACTAAGACACGTTGCAAATAAAAAGTTACTTGATCAAATCTATATTGCGTTGGAAAAATCTATTTTGAGTTATTATATAACGATATGGGATGTTGCTGTAAAATCTCATTTTATACAATTAGAATGAGCTCAAAAGGGATTGTTAAAATTCGTCTATTTCAAGACACGTCAGTATTCGATAAATATACAATATTTTATTATATACAATATTTGAAACTATAATAAAAAAATACTTAAACTGGTAACTTAATTCAATAAATTTATTGTATTTTTATGCAGATTTATTGACAGTTCGTAAACTATACATATCGCACATAGTTCTGAAAAAACGTATGTCCTTTAATATTGACACCAATATGTTAACTAAAAGAAGAAAAGATAGAGTCACTACATTAAATTACACCAAGACTAAATTTTCTCGCAATCAGTACAAAAACTACTCGTCTCATCTCATTTATATAATAAAATAATAGATATATATCCTATGACTTATCGAAACTGTAAACAAAAACTCACTGAATGGCTGAAGACATTAGAATTTATTGAAGTTGACAACCTATTAAAATTAGAATTTCGATATGAGGATATTTATATGTAAATCACTCACTCATTACATACATACACACATCATAACCTTCATGTACACCTACCATCTCTGCTCAGTAACTTAATGCCAATCCCAAGACCTTTTAATGTCGTGGGGCTGTGCCCAGGAGAAACGTATGAAAACTTTCACACAACACATACATGTCATGACATGCAAGGTGAACCAGGATGTAGTACCGTGCTTTGGGGCTTTCTTTGACGGAGACCTATGTAGGCTGTAATGATGATGATGAAGATTTCATGCCATGATCATATTACAGACTTTAGAAAATTGTAGTTTTATGAGAAGAGATTAATTATCTTTTGTTTAGTTATTATAATCCAATACTTTACCACCTGGTGAAAAGTGATGATGAAGCCCAAGATAGTAAATCACACTGTCTTAACGTTACATACTCTCTTGTCTTGAAGACGTTTAGATTGTATTCAGACGGAAAGACAGACGTCGACAAATTATTCCACTCGTTATCAAATTAATTATGTCTCCGTCTCTTATCCTTGAACACTGTCTTGTTATATTCCGTAGTGTCCTTTTTTCTTACCACGGGCTCAAAAATACCTTTATACTGGGAAGGGATCAGGTGATTTTCCGGACGTATTTTAACCGCAGATCTTTGATAATCGATAGCGTTTAATAAACCCTAATTAACAAAAAGTATCTCACGTGGAACTACAGCGGCATTAATAAAACTGGCGTGATAATTAGCGGTGCTTTGAGCGATACAATTTGGGAGCGATGCCGTTCGTGGAAGTGGTTTCGTTTAAAAATAAGGGTGAAAAACGAGCACACAGTCCACCTAATGATAAGTGAATGCCGCTGCCCATAGCCATCAACATTTATACGCGATTAAGAATCAAAATGTAGGTGCGTTTTCACCCCTGGGTACCAGGATGTAATGCCACATTTCCCAAAAGTGAATTTATATTCATAATCAAATACGTGGTAAAGCCACGTTGTCATTACATTATGATTGCGGCATGAATGTGTCGGTCCGAACAAAGAACAAAGAACCGCGAAATCTAGAGGTCTTTTTTTATAGGAGAGGGGGCAAACGAGCATGCGGCTCACCTGATGGTAAGTGACTACCGCCGCCCATGAACAACTGCAACACCAGGGAGGGAATTGCAGATGCTTTGCCGGCCGTGGTGGGTTCTTTTTAGAATAGTATAGAATAATTTTTATTCAATATAGACCACATGTGTAATTCTTATTGAAAGTCATTTTTAACTTTACCACAGGTTCGAGAAAAAACCTCTGTCCTGGGAAAAACCAGTAAGAAACCCAGCGGGGCTTTTTTTTAAAGCAAATTTAACGTTAATGGTTGTACAAACTATATAAGTACAAAATTTATTTTATAAACAGCTTGGAAGCGATCACCTCATTCCCAGGGGTTATTATCAACCATGTATTTATTTATACTATAATAACCCTTTTGATACAGTTTCAACTTAACAAAACATTTAAACTTGGTAATAGAGAGAGCCTGTACACTTTCCGGGACCTTGTTGTAATAGCGTATACATTGCTCCAAGAATTAATTACTGACTCTGTGGAGTCGAGAAACTGGTATCACTAGCTTGTGTTTGTTCCTAGTGTTTACAGAATGTATATCACTTTTTTTTACTAAAACTACCTTTGTTTTTGTGAACATACATCAAATTTTCGTAAATATACTGAGAGGCCAAAGTTCTAAAGGTCTAATGGCCCTCTTCTGTAAAACAAAAATAGTTTCTGAATCAGCCACATTTCCCCATAGCAAAATCCCATTAGACATTATGCTATGGAAATAACTGAAATAAACTAATCTAGCTGTCTCGACACTAGTGAGACCTCTAATTTTTTTACAGCATAGGCTGCAGAACTTAGTCTGCTTACTAGTTTGGATATATGGGGGCCCCACTGAAGCTTTGCGTCGAGAGTGATGCCAAGAAAAACAGTGGATTCAACAGGGCTCAGTTCTTCACCATTTAAAAACACATTAGTACTCAAAATTTTAACATTCGTTGTTGTAAATTTAATACATTTAGTTTTATTTCCGTTTAAATGTAGATTATTAACGTTAAACCAATGCACTAATTTTGATATAGCATTATTCACTTCGTCACATTTAAATGATTGACGTTTAAGTTTAAAAATCAAGGAAGTATCATCAGCAAGTAATACTATATCAAGATTATCCTCTACAAGAGAAAGTAAGTCATTAATATACACTAGAAATAGAAATGGGCCGATAATCAAGCCCTGAGGGACACCCATTAGTGCAGGTGCGCTGGAAGAACTTTTACCATTGATAATAACTTTCTGCATTCTATTAATTAAATATGAAATAATAAGTTTAAGCGCTGTGTTCTTGACACCATAATACTGTAGCTTCTTGATTAATGTCTCATGGTGAACGCAGTCGTAGGCAAAGGTTGGAAAGGACACAAAATATACCCAAAGCATCCTCTGAATTCTCCCATGCACAAAAAATATGTTTAATAAGCTCAACTCCAGCGTCAGTTGTCGAGCGACCCCTTGTAAAACCGAATTGATTTCTATGTAGCAATTTATTAATATTAAAGAAACTTAACATCTGGTCTAAAATTATTTTTTCAAAAATTTTACTAAATTTTGGTAGTACAGAAATTGGTCTTAAATTGGCGGGGTCTAATGTACTACCAGCTTTAAATAAAGGTATGACTTTACTATGTTTCATTAAATCAGAAGACACACCAGATTCGACGCTTGTATTAAATATAGTGGCTAGATAAGGTGCTATTATATCTATTATAGATAAAATAACTTTAACGGATTTTTTTTTTAACTTTTAACTTCAACGGTTCGAATCCGCGATTCCACTACTGACGTGAACCGCTCCTAACGCAAGCATTTTCAGCTTACCAGGAGTGGTTACAAGGAATATAAATAATGTAATGCTATTTGCACTGCTAGTATTAAAAAAACATGTACATATAATTAATATAGCATTCATTTCGAGTATAAGGAGAGATAATCTAGGTGGTAGAGATCCTTGTATACCTAGCATTCTGTCTTGGTAGGTACCGCCTCTTTACATATTTTATGGTCGAGCAAGCATTACTGCAGTGTCCCGGTCTGATGGGAATACAGAGTCAGTTTAGTAACATGCTGAGAGGCATTATACCTGAGTCCTCAGAGGTGACAATGCACCTGCAGCCTTCTTTGTGTGAAGTTAGGTGCAGTTATCTATGGGCTGCAGTAAACATACCATCGGGTTGAGTTGAGACCCATTTTACTGGAAAAGAGGCATTCCATCTTAGTCCTCACGGGTGACAACGCATCTGCATTTTGATTCTTTATTGAGGATAGATGTAGATGTCTATGGGTCACAGCAACCACTTACCATCAGGTGGACTGTGTGCTCGTTTGTCACCCTATCCTATAAAGAAAATCTTTTGTCGCTTGCATGTTATAAAATAAAAGTGATAGAACTTACAGCTAAGAAACTTCTGCAACTAATTGAAAGTGTAGCCAAGCGGTGAATTATTGCCATAGCAACGATCTGCTGCACTTGAATAACTGCTTGCAAAAAAATCGTATCAATCTGGAAAAAACCGCTGGTCACAGTTAATCACAATCACAAATCTAATCCCACGATTGCCAACATTCAAAATAATTTAGATGGTTTTTAAAATGTAATTACATAAGTTTAAGGCGGCATTGATCTTGGCCCCCGTTTTATACCTTCGATTAACAAATCGACTACATTATGTTAAACTCACTTGCTTATTTAAAACATTTAAAAGCACGAATTCCTGTTTTTGGGCGCCGCCATCGATTGAGTCATCCCGTTGCCGTGGTAACGGTGAGAACGTAGGTCAGCATTGAAATACAGATCACGTTTTGGTTATACGGAAATGAAATTCTAATACGCCATCATGGAATATTATGGTTTTGAATTAAAATTCCCATAAAATTTATTGCTCGTATAACGTGGATGTATATGATCCGTATGGTAGAAACATGCTGCAGCTGTAATATGGTTGTAGCGCGAAAACACAGATTAAATGATGATGAAATGTTCGGCTCTACCGGGGAAGGACCACGCTCTCACAGCTTGAAATAGTAGCTCAATGGTGCTGTGTGTCACAGGTTGAGTTTAGAGAACCGAAAATCCGTTTTACTGGTATCGAGGTATTCCATCTTAGTCCTTAAGGGTTAGAATTTGATTATTTTTTATTACCAGGTAGATAGTGTGATCGTTTACCACCCTTATTCTTTAAAAAAAACCGTGAGGCCCGTGGATGAATAGAATAGAATATAATAGAATAATTTTTTATTCAATATAGATTCACATGTGTAATTCTTATTGAAAGTCATTTTTAACTTTGCCACTGTTTCGAAAAAGTAGGTTGTACGAACTATATACAATATATAGTACAAAATTTATTTTAGAAACAGCTTGGAAGCGATCACCTCATTCCCAAGGGTTATTATAAATCATGTATTCAATTACACTATAATAACCCTTTTTATACAGTTTCAACTTAACAAAACATTTAAACTTGGTAATAGAGGGAGCCTGTACACTTTCCAGGATCTTATTCTAATAGCGTATACATTGCCCCAAAAATGAAATACTGACTCTGTGGAGTCGAGAAACTGGTATC
This sequence comes from Parnassius mnemosyne, assembly GCA_963668995.1. NCBI lineage: Eukaryota > Metazoa > Arthropoda > Insecta > Lepidoptera > Papilionidae > Parnassius > Parnassius mnemosyne. Next base: position 6,859,672 of record CAVLGL010000068.1, read on the forward strand.
ACTAGCTAGTGTTTGTTCCTAGTGTTTACAGAATGTATATCACTTTTCTGCCGACTTCCAAAAAGGAGACGGTACTCAAGTCGACTGTATGTTTTTTTTTAATGTGTATTACCTCATAACTTTGTACTGGGCGAACCGATTTCGATGATTCTTTTTTTATATGAAAGCTGATAGTTTTCATGTGGTCCCATATTAATTTGATCAAGGTCAGACCAATGGTTATTGAGTTATTCTTAAATAACCTATATTGAAGTCGGCTGTACAAAATTTTTAATTTTAAATTATTTTATTAAAACTATCTTTGTTTTTGTGAACATACATTCGATTTTCGTAGCTGCAGCAGCAGCAGTAGTAACTTACTATCAGGTGAGCCGCATGTTCTTTTGCCCCCTCTCCTATAAAAAAAATGGCGAGTTTAAAAAAAAAAAAATGAGAAATGCGAGTGATTACTCACATTCGATTTTCTGACGATATAGTCCTTATGGCAGAATCGCTGGAGGACCAAAGCATAGTGCTTAGTTCCTGACCTTAATAGTTCAATGACCTCAATAGTATCTTCCAACGGGTAGTGGACTGTGTGTTTTTAGTCAACATTATTCTATAAAAAAAACAGAGGCAGTCATAAGGACTGCCGACAGAATTGATAACTCATAACAATGGAATAACTGGGTTCTTTTTTAAATTTTGATATCAATTATTGTCCGTACTATTTAAACTAAATTCAAATTACTAATGATATATGCATACACAGGCCGCTATACTACGCGTCGCTAGTGTGGCACAAGCGCAATACGTCACGAGCATGTCGAGGTCACCGGTGATTCGAACCCATAAGGTTTTTCCTCTACCGAAAATCGCTCAACGAGGCTAAAGAAGTTTTCACTTAAAAAATGTACATAATATATTATACATTAATTACAGTGAGATCGTTAGGTTTTAAGTAGTTTGACAGCTAGACAAGTGGCTCACCCAAACTACTACACAGTCTTTTAAAAGGTTTTTCATTTAATTTTAAATAAATAAACGGAAGCTATATCCACTTGAAGCCAAATTTGAACTTGTTAAAATTGCATTCTTTGCCGACAGACGGACGGACGGAAAGGGTGGCTCAAATGAAGACTAAGATTAATGAGACGCGTTGTAAGTGTGCTCACCAATTTTACGCAGCTATTTTTCGGGACTATTTTACTTGAAGTAGTTAGTAACGTGCTAAAACAGAAGAAGCATGAGAGTCATAATTAAAAAAATAAAAATTTTGTACAACCGACTTCAGTATAAATTATTAAAAATAACTCAAAAACAAACCTTGATGAAATTTATATGGGACCACATGAAAAGCACCAGATTTTACGGATTCTATCGCGTTTAATTATCTTGTTTTTTATTGGCTCCCGACGTTTCGGGTACTTTAAAGCACCCATGGTCACGGGGGACTGAGGTGATTGACGTCCCGATGTCAGAGTTAACCCGAAGTACCTTTTTTAATTATTAATTTTGGTCCGATCTACGCAGAATGAACTTACTGTGTCTTGAAGTCTTGCAGTGGTATGCTTGGATTTAGTTTTAATTTTATTAATAACAGTATCCCAAGCAGGTTGTAGTACCCAGCCTCCCTCTTTATTGCAATTATAATGTTTTCTAATTTCAATAGCCTCACGTACCATCCTTGGCATCGCTGTTCTTTCGGGAAAATTTGTGGTTTATCAAATCTAATGTAATGGAGGGGGCCGTCTAGGATATGATCACAAACTGCAGACTTCCCGGAACGTTGGTGCTTCATGTCAGCTATGTGACATACAGTCGAATTGAGTATCTCCTCAATTTTGAAGTCGGTTGATAATATTAAAAATGAAAAGTATCCTAGTTTAGATTGTGTTATGCATGATATCAGCTCAGCATTACGGTGGTATCGATTTTTCAAAAAAAAATACCAGCAGAGCTAGCATGGGCAGGAGACAATTTTATCCCCGGGGAAAGGAGAAACTGTTTATCCTCTCGCTTAGTTTTATCCACCCTTCGAGCATGGGCACACTGGTGGATATAATATCCACAGTAGATAAAATGGGAGATAGACTTAGACTTAGATAGATTTTTTGTATGAATATAAACTTAAACCCACGTCCAATGTTCCTGAATAGAATTGTCCCTTTCAGATATCAAAAAAGCATAATTTTTTATTTTAATTTGGCTCCATGCTACGGACGGGGGATATATGTCTACTCGTTATGTCAAACGGGGATATACTTCTCCCCGTTGCCGTGATTTGGCATAGAGACAAGATAATTTTATCTCTTGTCAGTGTATATAATCGGGGGATAAAGTTTTTGTCCCCAGCCCATGCTAGCCGTGCAGGGGTACTGCTAGTGGTATTATGATTAATAAATTAATAAAATTTCAATTACGAAAAAACAATGCTTGTGGCAATATTTATCTCATGTTTTGAACCGTGTAGCAGGTAGCTAATATAGCAGCAGCACGAATGGGCCAACTCTTCCATAGAAGAACCACGCTCCAAATACTAGTTTCACGTAATTAGTAACGAAAACGAGAAACCTCTCCGACACTCTGCGGTGACAACACATCTGCTTTTTGATTTTTTCCCGAGCATTTGTAATATGACATCAGTATGAATGGATCAGCTCTACCGGAGAAGAACCACGCTTTCACATAGTTTCACATCACCAGTTTAAATATTTTGAGTTTGACATTTATTATTATAAAATAAGTAATTTAAAAAATCAAAAACCCGACTGCAACAACGACAATGTAAAAGTAATACACTAAAAAGACCGAAACAAAATTGAGAATAGAATAGAAAATAAATTCTACTTCGTTTTAACAGACTATATTATGAACGGAAAGCCTAAGTTATATATTCGCATTAAGTTTAGTACCCAATTACAAATTTTAAGCCGGCAGTTGGATAAAAAAGTTTTTATACAATTTCTAGGACTCTCCATCACTATTAACATATACGGTGGTCTTAGTTGCAAAATAAACAGCAGAAACGTAACATCGGAAGACTATATTCGACACATTTGCTAAAATTGTTTGTACTGGTGTAGGTATTTTTAAAATATGCAAAAATTGATAATGTCGTAAAATTAAACATTATTGCACCTCTTTCACTATTACTAAATAAATGTAAGCTATATCCACTAAATATAATAAAAAATAAAAATATGCTCAAATTCTTCCTTTAGCTTTTATATACCTGACTAAGACTAAAATTCTGCTTTTGTTCTAGGTCTACGTAGGAATCTGTTTTATCCATTTTCGGTGCCAAGCGGAAGTGCACCTCCACTGTGTTCCGGTTTTAAGAGCACGGAAATCCTTATAATTAGTCTATAGATCATTATAATATAATCGCAATCTACGAGAGTCAACGCATGTGAGTTATATTGTGGAAAAAATAAAAAGCCAGGGTAGAATTCGCCGTGTAGTGGCCCATATTTTTATATATAACTAGAAGCATACTGTCCACCTGATAGCAAGTGGATGCCGTGCCCTATAGATATCCACATCTATACTCAATGTTATAGCTGCAGCGTGGCTCTACCGTGTATAAAATATGTCATCCCGAAGATATTGTAATAAGCGGAAAAGGGAAATGAAACAGAAGATAAGGTCGCAGCATCTAACTAATAACTATTTAAAATAATAAAAACGACCCCCTATTAGGCAAACTTTTTTTTTATAGCATAGAGTGACAACCGAGCACACAGTCCACCTGATGGTAAGTGGTTGCTGTGACCCATAGACATATACATCTATCCTCAATAAAGAATCAAAATGCAGATGCGTTGTCATGCATGAGGACTAAGATAGAATGCCTCTTTTCCAGTAAAAAAGATATCCGGTTCTCTATACTCACCATACAACGTACAGCAATGTGAAGCTGCTATTTTACGGTGGTATTCTGTGAGAGCGTGGTCTTTCCCCGGTTGAGCCGATCCATTCGTGCTACAAATATACTACTAATATAGCTGCAGCATGGCTCTACCACGTTAAAACTTTTGATATGCTGCAATAAATCAATGCATTAGAGTAGAACTTTCAACCCACACTCGTTTAAGTGGTAAAACTTTCCATGAAAGCGGCGCGTTTTGTAATTTTTTGTGAGAAAGGAGCACACAGTCCACCTGATGGTAAGTGGATGCTGTAGCCCATAGACATCTACATTAATAATCACATGCGTTGTCAACCCTGACAAATAAGATGGAATGGCTCGTTTCCAATTAAAAGCGTCCCCGGTTCTCTACACTCACCATACAAAACTCAGCAGTATTAAGCAGTTTTACCCCGGTCAAGCCGACCCATTCTTGCTATAACATAGCTGCAGCGTGACTCTACCACGACAGTTTTTTTCGGCATGGATTCCCTCAAAGTCGTACATTTTTGTTGTTACATCGTGATAAGCAGAGTTGCTGTTGGTTATGTGTTATCATTCTATCCAATTCCTAAATCCAACTGACGGCGTTGTGGCGCAGTGGCTTGACCATGACTTACGGCGCTTAGGGCCATGGGTTTAATGCCGCACTGAACAAGTATTTGTGTGGCCTACAAGTAATTGTGCCAGGTCTGGATGTTTGTCCTTGTGCAAGATATATATATATATATATATATATATATATATATATATATATATATATATATATATATATATATGTTCTTCGCAATAAAAAAATATTGAAGGTCATTTATCGGGATAAAAAGTATCCTATCTCTCAAGTTGGACCAAACTGAACACAGTGTGCAAAATTTCATTGGAATCAGTTCAATAGTTAGGAGTTCATCGCGGACAAACAATGTGACACGTAATTTTTATATATAAAGATATATATGTTAACTGCTACAACGATACAGGAGAAAATCCTAGAAGATAAAAGTATAAAGAAGAATAAATCTCGTTACACTTTATGTGTATGACTAGTGTGTATTACGGTGTGATCGAATTACAATGAAGGTTAAAAATATTCCGCGCACCAGATGTCGCTAGTTGACACTGAGATGAAGTTTTTTGCTACACAAAGTCATTCAATTCAGAAGTTTGCATTCAATAAAAGTTAATCATTTTAATTCATCAAAACAATGCCTCAGTGGAATTTTTTGTACATTTTTAACTCTTTTTTCAATTTTTCTACTTTGTTGAATATCTGTGGCTTGGTTTATTTATTATTAATCTAATTAACATAAAATATTACTAATAGTACAGAAATAAACATCAATCTTCTCATTTTTCGAAAATATTAACTTCCCCGCTATGAAATCAAATATTACACCTCAATTTAAATGGCGCCGCCCTGGTAGCAGAAAAAGTCGTAGATGCCCTTATTGCGTCACTCTGAATGTTTAGTGCATTACCCTGTATTACCACTGTTAATGGTTACTTGCATATACAAGAGAGATAGTTGCACATATTCTCTCACATTATATTTTTATAAATATAACCAGTTAATATATTTCTTACATTTGTAGCCACTTACCATATGTGACTAATGGCTCCTTTATTTATTTTTTATAGAATAAAGGTGACAAACGAGGAGATACTGTGGCCCATAGACATCTACATCAATCCTCGATGAAGAATGATAATGCAGATGCGTTGTCATCCAGAACTAAAATGGAATGTTTCCAGTAAAAAGGGTATCTGGTTCTCTACACTCACCATATGAAACACAGCAACATTAAGCTGTTATCCTGGCCGAGCCGACCCATTCGTGCTATAGCTATGATATATAGTTGCAGAACCAAATCCAATTACAAATGTTATTTAATTTCATACATCCTATGAAGGCCTAATCGCCCGTTTCTTCGACTCTTATGAGGCTTTCATTCGTAATCTCTAAAGTTATGTTAATTACATGACGAAATGCTATTAAATTATTAACTCATTCAAACCGGACAGTCGGAGTCTCGTAAAATATTTTATTATCCCGTTCAATATATTACATTAACTTGATCTAAGCGACTGTAATCAGTCTGTTACAATACCTAATATTTTATTTTTATTGCCTACCATAGGTAATGATTTTAAAATGGTTGTGGTCAAATCGCTTCCATTGTGCCTCTGATACGACGAAATATACGTAAAACATGATTGACGGCTAATGTAATTCATAAATTATGTGAATAAATGCTATGAATAAATTATTTTTGTTGAAATTACATCCAGACAAAGTTTATTGAAAAGTAGGTATTTTTAATTTTCCTTATTATTACAAATGTCAAATTCTTTTTAAATAATTAAACCCTTTTTACTGGAAACGATGCGTTCCCTCTTAGTCCTCAAGGGTGACAAAGCATCTGCATTTTAATTCTTTATTGAAGAGATCTAGATGTCTATGGGTCACAGCATCCACTTACCATCAGATGGGATGTGTGCTTGTTTGTCACCCATACCAGCTTTTAAATAAAAAAAATCATCGAAATTTGTTCACCCAGTAAAAAGTTATGAGGTAACACACATAAAAAAACATAAAGTCGAATTGAGTACCATCTCCTTTTTGAAGTCGGTAGAAAAATAATCGCACAATTAAATTTAAAGCCCATATTTTAGAACTTAATATGTGTAGTATTATTAAATATTACTCCAAATATTTTTATGTACAATTTATTTCATAAGTAGTTACATTTAGGCATATTTTTAAAAAAAAAAATCTTTTGTAAACAGTTTTTATTAAAGCGCCATCTATACTAAACATAAAAAACTATCAGGATCTGAATTCTGAAGCATGTTTCAGTACAATTAACAAGACGAAAAGAGGCAAAAGGCAATATTACAAATTGCAGTACGGTGACAGTAACAGTAGAAAGCACGTAACACTATTCTCTACCGAGATTTACAACTCATGACGACACATATAGGAGCGTTCACGTAGTTTTTTATGTACCGTAAAACCTTACAAGTTTGCCCAACTTTAATCTATGGAACAAATTTGAATACGTCTCCGGCAACACTACGTAACTGTTTTTTTCTAACGTCATTTCACTCGGCTGTTAAACTGTGTCGAAGTTGGTGGTATATTTTGCGGGCCAAAAGTCGTGCAAAAAACTTTCTTCAAAACTCGATTTGTAATTACAGCAGGTAAGTAAGTTTTTTTTTCACTGTTATTTTGTAATAAACACACAAGAAATATCAAATATCCAACGCGAAATCTCTCTTAAAGTTGAAAATATCACGGTGGGCAATGTCAAATTGGTTATTCTAAAGCAGTTATTACGACTTTGCCCACCAAAATATTACCGTTAGGGTTGTCACCTCAATGTTGACAGAATGAGAGGATATACAAAGCATTACAATAATTAATACATATGATAAAAAAGTAAACGTTGTTGTAAAAAGTATTGAATGTACTTATTTGCAAAATAATTAGGTTGACTAAGTTTAAGATTTTTCTTTGTATGTAAATTTTCGTTTAAATGTCGCTAAATGGTCAGAGAAACATCTTAAATAAGTATCATTATGCTATCTCTTAAAGGTACTAAGCAGTGTACCAAGTCTCTCATTATGTTAACTGTATTTATTTTTGATGCTATTAAACCAAAAAAATTGTTTTTTTTTTCTCATACATATACAGTGGTTTTTTAGGAGTGCAATAACCTTATTTTGGTTAAGCGTATTTGTTAATTATACTGAGGTCTCTTTTTCAGGATGAATAATACTAAGCCTAAAAACACAAGAAAAAGAAATAGAAAATTAGGATCGAGAGCATATAGAAATTATTCAGAGAAAATATTAGAATTAGCAGTTGACATGGTAGAAAATAGCAGGATGTCAAGTCGGGAGGCAGAAAAGAGGTTCGGAATCCCTCGACGGACGATATTGAACAAAGTTAAAAAAAATCACTTGAAACCAGCTGGAGGACAAAAGAAACTCACTGAAGAAGAGGAAGAAAAACTGGCAAATGTGTTGTTAGCTTCAGCAGATTACGGCAGTCCCATGTCGAAAATGGATATAAAAATGTTGGCAATTTACCCAGTGATACTTGGGTGGAAGGATTTTTAAACAGACATCGTTCGATATTGACCATTAGAACAACCCAAAATATAAAAAAGTACGAGCCGAGAAAGGATTGGAAGAAATGGAGCAATTTTATACCAATTTACGTGAAACGCTAAATGGTGTACCACCAATGAATATACTGAACTACGACGAGACTAACTTGTCCGACAATCCAGGTACTTCAAAATGTGTATTCCGAAGGGGCGTCAAACATCCTGAAAGGATTCTAAATAACACAAAAAGTTGCATTTCTATTATGTTTACTGCAAGTGCAGCTGGGACATGTCTACCAATATATGTGGTTTATAAAGCTTCAAATTTATATTCAGAGTGGCTAGAAGGAGGACCAGCTGGAACCAGATATAACTGTTCGAAATCAGGTTGGTTTGATACGTCTTCATTTGAAGATTATTTCAAAACTATAGTGGCTGACTGGGCAAGACAAATTACCGGGCCAAAAGTAGTCATTGGTGATAATTCGTCTTCCCACATAAATATTGAAGTTGTGGAATTGTGTCAAAAACACAATATAAGGTTGGTATTTTTACCACCAAACTCCACAAACCTAACACAACCGCTGGATGTAGCATACTTTGGCTCACTAAAAAGAGAGTGGAAAAAGATCTTGTTGGATTACAAATGGAAGAATCCTGGACAAACTACCTTGAACAAAAAACACTTTCCAAAACTTTTGGCTCAATTACTAGAAAATATGAAACATAAAGAAAGCCATAACATAATAAATGGCTTCAGAGCCACAGGAATATGGCCTGTAAATCCACGAAATGTTTTTAAGAGAATCCCAGAGTATTTGGAGGATTCAGAATATGGATTTGATACGACTTTATTGGATTATCTCAAGGAATCAAGGGCTGCTAAGCCACTGCAAGTAAAAAGAAATAAGAAATTACGCACAGAACCCGGAAAGTCGGTATGTGCTGATGATATTTCGAAAGTAAATATTCTACTAACAGTACGAAAAAAATCATCTGTAAGAAAAAATAAGGAAGATACAATAAAGATAAACCAAGAAAGAGAGACAGAAGATATTATGGCATCGTGGGATACAGAAAATGAGATATACTTAGATGAAATTATAGGTGAAGTGATATGAAGGGAGGAAACGATTAAATACGATATGCCGTCGACCTCAGAAATCATCGCTTGGGAAAAACCAGCACTACGACCCCAATTTTCACCGGTAGCCTATAATCCATCCACACTTGATGCACTTAGTATCAAAATTATCAACATTCATTTAAGTTCACCAGCGCATGATACTAACGCTCAGCTTTCCGATGTCTGTGTATTAAATAAAAAAATGATAAATGACAGCCAGAATAAGCCTTTTGTAGCTTATGCTGAAAATCATATTCCAGATTGTTTACGATCAGTAACGAATAGTTCATCTAAATCTAAAGTTATAATAACCTCAGATGTTAAAGTAACCCCTAAGCAAATGAAGAACATCAAGAAAAAAATAAAATTAGGTACTGAAGTCATCGGGAAATCAGCTTTACAGATGAAAATTCTTACGAAGAAAGTGGGCAATAAAAATGGTAATGTGGTCTTATATGAAAAAAATAAAAGAAAACGAGAAAATTTAGCTAATGGAAGAAAAACAAAGGTAGCGAAACGGAAGAAATTGAGATCATATTATTGTGAAACGAGTTCTGAATCAGATATTCTGAGCATTGCAAACACAGATGATTCGGAATATGAGACATTTGATGAATATGTTTCAACATGTTTACAAGAGATAGACAACAAGGAAAACTGTGAGCCAGAAAACTTCACTGCACCCTTTGGATTCAATGATATCACATATTTTACAAGCGATGTAGATTTACGAGAAGAGGACTGGGTAGTTGTAAAATTTGCGACAAAAAAGCACTTTGTCGGCCGTGTTTTATATATAAAAAATAGTACTCCTACGGTAAAATTTGCAAGAAAAGTGAAAAATGCAAAAGATGGCAAAGTGATTTTTACGTATCCGAATGTGGAGGACGTGAGTGAAGTGAATCGTGATGATGTGGAAATAGTATTACCTCCACCAAGTATTTCTAGACGAGGCCAAATATTGTTTGATGTTACCTTTAATTCTTCCTACAATATACAATAATAAAATATTTTAATTTATTTATATGGAATTGCCAACACGCAAAGCTCTTCTCGAAATCTTCCAGCAATAAGGTAATTTCACAAAGAATGTTCCTAGGTTGTTTAAGAATAATTTGCCTCAAGAAGTACCTCGATGATTATTGTTGATTTTTTACTAGTTTGTCTTATAACCGTTTAATTTTGTATTGTTTATGTTAACTGTTATTGCCATAAAAATATAATGTTGACTTTACTGTATGTAGATTTAGGTTAATATATAGGTCATTTAAAACATAGAACGCACTATAAATTGTGAAACACAGTCCAATCACAGGTATAGTGCAGGTCTTTGTTTTGTATCACTACTTTAGTGTCGCAAAGCTCTTCTCGAAATCTTCCTGCAATAAGGTAATTTCACAAAAAATATTCCTAGGTTGTTTAAGAATAATTAACCTCAAGAAGCACCCCGATGATTATTGTTGATTTTTACTACTTTGTTTTATTAGTCGTTTTATTTTTCGTTGTTGATATTAATTGCTACTGCCATAAAAATATAATGTTGACTTTACTATATATAGATTTAAGTTAATATATAAGTAATTGAAAACATAGATCTACACTATATTTGTGAAACAGTCCAATCACAGGTATAGTACAGGTCTCTGTTTTGTATCACTTCTGTAGTATAACTGCAAGCAGTTAGAAAAGTAAAATTAAGTTATATTTTATTTAATTTTGATAAGGCTAATAAATGTTTAATTCCTATTACTTAGACATGCTAAGAGGTACTGTTAATCTATAGTATTATATTGTTTGTTTTAGAAATATTTCTCTTCAATATAGATTTATATGAGTCAACTTTTATATTAAGAGATGATATTAAGCTTAATATTACCTATAGGTATTGTTTGTTTTAAAGCTAGTAAGCATTTGCTTTAAAATACTTCTAATTCTATGATTGTTTCAATAGTTTTAGATTAATGTTTAAGAGCAAGTTACGTGATCATAACTTATATGACTTATATAGGTTGATTATTTTACTAAAATGACCCCTAAATCTAACGTTTTTAAAGTATAAAATAACGAAGTTACGGAGGTTTCTGCAAAATGGGCAAACTTGTAAAATGTTCTATATATTTGGCCCGCCGTCCAAATTAAGGTTTTTAGCACATAAACATTAATTGTCTTGATATTATCATAAATGCAAAGAATAATACAATTATCAATGGTGTAGCGCAATTACAAATTGAAAATAATATTATTTTAAAAAATATTTAAAGTAGAATAAAAAATCGCAAGAAATTTGGGCAAAGTTGTACGGTTTTACGGTATCATATATCTTCTAGGCACAAAGAGTTTAATTTAACCTAATTTCATCATTTTACCTTGGCTTTTTTGTATATATTTGAAGAAAAAAAAACTTTTCTTAATAAGTAAAAGTATACAAGAACTAAAAAGTATATAAAAAGTTGGACTGGACTATGCGGGCATTGTAATAATAGAATTAGAATCAGTGAGGTGTACGTTATCAAAATTGTCATTTAAAGTATTGACTTTTTAGTGATTCACCGACAGGCAGGCAACATTAATCTCCATGGTCAAAGTGAAAAGGGCTATATTTTGTTACCGATACCATAATATACCGATAAATAGAAAATGTTATTCAATTAATGTTTTAAGAGCGCTTTTGAGAGTCTGTCGTAATTTGAGAAACCTTTTTAATAGTTTTCGATAGATTTGAGTGAATAGACTCAAATGGTTGTACTTTGTATCTTTTTCTTCTTCCTGTCCTTATCTCAAGTTATTTGGTGACGGTATAGCATGTCTTCCTCTTCCATAATGCTCTATTAGTCGTCATCTCTTCACTCCCTCCTTTCTTACGCATATCATCCCTAATACAGTTTATCCATCTTTTCTTAGGCCTCCCTCTACTTTTATACATCCACTTTCATAGTCACCATTCTACTTGTTACATAGTTTACTTCGCATAATATGCCTACACCTTGCTAGTATACCCCTTCTCAAATTTTAAGTGACTGGGGCCACTTTCAAAACGTATCTAATAATGCCTAAAATAATCGGAAAATTAAATTATCATTAATAAACATTTGTTTAAAAAAATCTTTACAATATTTTGATGTATCACACTGAGAAGTTTTTTCGAGATTGTGACAGCAGCTTCAGACAGTAGATAGTCGTAGATGATAGTATCTTAAGGCTCCTAAGCAGTAATGATTCCACCAAAACTGCAGACCGTTTATCTTCCCCAATTTTATCTTTTTACGTGACTGCCCCTGAAGGAGGCTTGTTATTCGAGAGTATGTATGTATGTATGCATGTATGTATGTCTAGCTCTTCGGCACGCTTTGTAGGCTAAACAGCTAGATGGATTCTAACTTGAGGTGTCGTTACATTCGTCTTAATTCTGGAGTGACGTAGGCTATATAGTTTACGTATTGCATCTGCAAATACACAAAAACTGAGGGGAAAGTTTTTTTTTTCAGTAAACTTTTTACCGCGGTCATGTTTGTTTAATTGGTACTGTTTTAACCATTAAACTTGTTTATATACATTTATCGTAGTCTAATGGTTAAGTTATGGACTGCGAAATCAAAAATCGTATGTTTGAATCCGCAAATCGACTGTTGTCTTTAACCACTCCTATCACAAGCATTTTTAGCTGATTTGGAGAGGTTGATGGCTTATTAATAAGACAAGTTAATAGTCTTTGTTGTCAAATTATCATCTTATTTATATATTTTTAAAATACTTAAAATATAAATTAACTAAAAATGAAATCTCTACCGAGTTTTAAGGTACTATTAAATGTAGCAAATTTATTTATATAACATAGTAGTTTATTATAGACTAGCTGTCCCTCGCGACTTCGTCCGTGTGGAATTTACTACGATTTCATGAGTATTAATTTTTTTGTTATTAGTACCGTATATACTTTTATATGCATATTTAGTAAAAATGTGTTATTTTAACATGACAAACAGACACTCTAATTTTATTTATTTGTATAGATGGTGTTAACTAACCAAATGTATGAATTTCATTTACATTAATCTTTTAATATCATTTGAATTTTATCTATATTATTTACAATCATTAATTTATACTTAGTCACAATAAGATTAAAATATAATTAACCTTGGTAGTATTTTATACGTGGTAGAGTCACGCTGCAGCCATAAAATGGTTGTAGCACGATCAGAGCAGGACCACGTTCTCACAGAATACTAGTGTAAAATAGCAGCTTAACGCTGGTGTGTTTCTTATGGTGAGTGTAGAGAACCGGAGACCCTTTTTACAGAAGTCCGTCTGGATATGTACACTGTTAAAGTTCACTGCTAAACATAAACCTGAATATAGATGGCCTCATGGGAGGGATATCGCAGTTTTGGAAAGAAGTTCCTTATCGGACGGTACTGGTTTGGTGGATGGGAGCTAGGCGCCAAAAAATGTAAGATTTTTTCGTCACTACCCCTTGTGGCATAGTGTATTTTATTTTAAATGACGCTTCATTTTAATAGACGCTAGCAATACATTAATTTGTATTTGTTAATCAATAATATAATACGTTTATCAATGAATGAATGAATGAATGAATGAATGAAAGTTTATGAATGAATGAAATGAATGAAAATAATAAGGAACTTCGCTTCAACCAAGTGTTCCACGACACTCACGCATTTTTTATCCTTTTTAGCGTTATTGTTTCCCTCTGTCGCCTCTTACGACACCCACGGGATGATATAAGGTATTGGATATTCTTACACCGCCACTACAAGGTAACTGGCCCCACTGGACTGTCGATTGATTCTCATTTCGCCATGGTGTGTCGTAGATTGAAACACTTATAACATTTTCTTGGCTGATGTTAGATCCTCACCAAGTGGCAGAGCCATGTTGCAGCTATATTAGTAGTACAGTTGTAGCATGAATTGGTCTGCTCGACCTGGGAAGTACCACGCTCTCACGGAAAATCAGCGTAAAATAGCAGAGTAATGTTGCTGTGTTTCGTATAGTGAGTGTAGAGAACCGAAGACCCTTTTTACTGGAAACGAGGCATTTTATCCTCAGTCTTCATGGCTGATAACGTATCTGCATTTTGATTCGCAAACGAGGATAGATGTAGATGTCTATGGGCCACAGCAACCATTTTCCATCAGGTGGACTGTGTGCTCGTTTGTCACCATTATACAATAAAAAAAATCCTATTTAAGCTTCTAAGGCTCCATATCGGACTAAGGCAGACTGCCTCGTTACCTTTAAAAATATTTAATTCGATTTTGGAACTCCAGTTCTGCCTGGGCGTACATCTGGGTATGTCCTATTAACATCGATCATTAATAAAAAAACTAGATACACAATCCCATGCAAAAGTTCTCTAAAAATTGTCAATTGTTTTGACGACAGTTTTTGAGAACTTTACTCTAAGGAACGTAAGTGACGTAAGTTTTTTGACGAAGATTTTACTGCATGGTAAGTTAAGTCTTTGCAATAAAATAAACGCTAGCTGGTTCAACACTGATTTTATTATCATTATGAAGCTGTACCTTCGACACACAATATTGATCTACCCACAATATAGTACAGTAGTAGTCAGAAACCTTCGTAGGTAATAAATAAATAAGTTGTTACTTACCAAAGTTTCGTATGGGACCGCTCGACCAGAGAAAGACCACGCTCTCACAGAATACCAGCCTAAAATAACAGCTCATTGCTACTGTGTTTGTTAATACTTTTAACTGGAAAGGAGGCATTCCATAGTCCTCGAGGGCAGCAAGGATAAATGTAAATGTATACGGGCCACAGCATCCACTTACCATCAGGTGGACTGCGTGCTCGTTTGTTACTTATATTCTGTAAAAAATGGTCTCAAAATTGTTTGTCCCGAAACAAAGAAACTATAAAAATGGGTAATATTGTATGGACTTACCTCACTGCGGAACCCTTTTATATGTTTGTTTTTAATAACATGCCCATAACAGAGCATTAATTCTCCATCAGGTGTAGCGTTGGAGACAGCGACAGGGGCCCGAAATTTTACGGCTGACTTAAAAAACGATCTGCATAACTTAACGGTCATATATTTTATAGACATTTGAACATAAACTTGTGTGTAATGGAATTTGATTAATAAAAATTAATGTAAATGATATAGATGGGTAGTAAAGTGAGTGACTTCTCGTTAATCTGTGTGTGCCTCTCTCAATTTTAGCGCTCTATGCCAAAACTATCAGAACAGAACATTTTTATATGTCTATTCCACGTAGTTCATTGAAATTCGATCAACTGCGTGAAATAGATCTCTGCTTGCTGTTTTTTTTTAATTGATTTCTGCTGTGATTTATTCTGCGTAATTTGGACCAAAATTAATAAATAAAAAGCTGAAAGTACTCCGGGTTAACTTCGACGATTGGGACGTCAAACACCTCAGTCTCCCTTTTACCACCAAAACGTCGGAAATTAATAACAAAATTAAACGGCCATATAGTTCGAAGAACCGACAAGCAATGGGTAAGAAAGGTTCTCGAGTGGCGGCTTCGAACGGGTAGACTAAGTGTAAGGCGGCCCCTCATTGGTGGAGGCCTATGTTGATCTTGTGAAGGGCTATAATGATGATGATGATGAAAATTAAACGCGTATAAATCCGTAAAGCTAGTTTTATTACATACATATGTAATGTTCGCGTAAATATAAGAAATCATTATGAAATTCAATAGTTATAAAATGTACGAGTAATTACTCATATACAAACTTAGACAAGGTTTTCTAATAAAATAAGTTCTTTGAGCTACGTATTATAAAAGTATCTGATAATTATTTTATTCATAGGTTTCGTTTTGCTTTATTAAAATATTTTCAAATTAATCTAAATTGCTGGATGATAGTACCTTTTGCATATTAAGTGCTTTACCATAAAGAATCTAGCACGAATAAAAATAGGAAAGCACACTCGTATCGTATATACATTACCATTTCATATATTGTGATATCAAATCCATGTTCAGCAGTAAGATGTTGCTTACCTGAAAAGAAATACGATTGAAATCATTAGTAGGTGCACTATTTAACTTTCAAATGTATAAAATATAAATATAATAAATGTATTAAGTGTAATTTAAGAACTTTCTAGGTAGGTACTGCGACCGTTTAGGCACATCCTCCTGAGAGACTCTTGACGAGTAATGGACTTATACAGGCTGATAAAAAAAAAGTTAATAACAATTAAACATTGGTGGAATTAGTTCAGCACCCATGGTCACGAAAGGTGTGCTGCGAAACACTCGAAACGTCAGGAATTAAAAATAAATAAAATTAAAAGCGATAAAATACTTAAAATAGTTTTATTTAGGGTGTACTGTTAGCGTTAATATAAGAAATTATTTAATTAATTATTTTTACGTAGTGAATCCATGTTGCAGCTATATTACGGTTGGATTGACCGGGCAAGGGCCGCGCTCTCACAGAATACCAACGTAAAATAGCAGCTCAATGCTGCCGTGTTTCGTATGGTGAGTGTAGAGAACTGGGGACCGTTTTTACTGGAAATGATACATTCCATCTTATTCCTCAGAGGTGACCACGCATCTGCATTTTGATTCTTAATCTATATTAGATGATAGATGTAGATATCTATTGGCCACAACATACACTTACCATCAGAAGGACTGTGTTCTCGTTAATCCCCCTTATTCTATAATAAATGTTACATAATAACTTTGAAAAAATGAAATTTTATGTGTGCCCTAGAACATTGACAACCTAACAACGTAAGGCCGGCTTGAAGACGGCGCCGGTAAGATAAATAATACAGTCGCCTCCAAGCTCGCATGTTAATTATGGAGATACGTTTGATAAACTTAACATTATGTTAATTACACGACACATCTTAACATATTTTATTTAAACAGTAGATTAGAAACGTCCGTGAGAATGTTGTTTGCTTAGGTCACATGTAAACCAACAGCGTGTTGGTGTCCCGTGTTAAATTTAAATAATTTGATGTTTTTGAAGGTTATGACGATCGAGTTGAAGGAACTATAGAAACGTACGACTTTTTTACACAAGAGGTACGATAATGGGGTAGTAGATACTCTGACACCGCCTTTGCACGGTCAGCTTACTTACAAAATGTGTGCAATTTTTATAAAGTTGTTATTTTGTTACAAACATAATACTATATTTGTGATAATTTATAACTTAATTTGAAAATTTTAACAACCTCCGAAATAAAAAGAGTTGATGATCTTCATAGGGCTGAACCAATCTTGAGAAAAACCTACTTTTGAATAAAAAAAACGCACCCAAATCGGTTCACCCGCTTAACAGCTACGGTGCCACAGACAGACAGACAGACACACATAGCGGTCAAACTGGAGATTGGAGATAAGTCGGTGTGAGTAGTTTTTATAGGATAGGGTGACAAACGAGCACACAGTCCACCTGATGGTAAGTAGTTGCTGTGACCCATAGACATCTAAATCCATCCTTGATTACGAATTAAAATGCAGATGCGTTGTCACCTGTGAGGACTAAGATGGAATTCCTCTTTTCCAGTAAAAAGGGTCTCCAGTTCTCTACACTCACCATACGAAACACAGCAGCGTCAAGTTGCTATTTTACGCTGGTATTCTGTTAGAGCGTGGTCCTTCCCCGATTGAGCCGACTCATTCGTGCTACAACTATACTACTTATATAGCTGCAGCATGGCTCTACCACGTGCCAAAATTAATTCCGCAGGCGTTAACGTCCAATTGACTTATTGTTATAATATAGACACAGATAATTGTATACCCTTGGTAATAAACAGATTTTGACTAAAATCAGACGTAGTAATCAATTATAAGCCAAGAGACCAATATCCTCAGTCTTCATCACAAAAAAATAGAAAATCGTGTGTGGTCATTAATTTATGTACCTAATCAGTAATATTAAAATATTACTTTTATAGATTATAAAAGTATATTTTACGACTCTCAGAACCAGAGTTAACGATTAATTCCGTATCAATAACGAGCTATGATCTAAGCTGACGGATATTTTAGTTAATTTTTTAAGGCAATAAATCGGCAACGGATGGTTAATCGCTCTAAATACGATAATTCAATGATTTTATTACTAATTTGTGGTACTTAAAATGATAATATTTATATATTTTTTGTCAATTTCCTTGCAAATTATGTGAAAAAATGTAATATCGTATAAGTTCTATGGTCACATTTCATTCTATGAGTGTCATTAAACTTAATAAAACTAATAAATTAAACTTTAACGCCAAATAATTATTCTATCGCCTTAGTAACAAACGGTTTTTTAGCGGAGTTCAAAAAAAGGAGGTTAACAATTCGACTACGTTTTAGCGGTCCGTAGTTAAACAACAAGGAACCCATAAGTTTCGCCATGTCCGTCCGTCCTTACGTCCGCGGTTTTACTCTGAGATCATATGTGCTACAAAGCTGTAATTTATTATAGTTATAGATGTTAATGAATAAAAACAGAATCTTGAAAAACATTACTTTATACGTGGTAGAGCAATGCTGCAGCTATATTAGTAGTATAGTTATAGCACGAATGGGTCGGCTCGACCGGGAAAGGACCACGCTCACACAGAATACCACCGTAAAATGACAGCTTGACACTGCTGTGTACCGTATGGTGAGTGTAGAGAACCGGAGACCCTTTTTACTGGAAACGAGACATTCCATCTTAGTCCTCACGGGTGACAACGCATCTGCATTTTGATTCGCAAACGAGAATAAATGTAGATGTCTATGGGCCACAGCAACCACTTACCATCAGGTGGACTGTGTGCTCGTTTGTCACCCAATCCAATAAAAAAAAAAACATTTTTACTTCAGATACGGGAGGTACATTATACAGGCACAGCTGTATTTTTTTTACCCGTCTATTCCATCTCGTGGGGTGTCGTTGGACCGATGTTTCAAAAATATTTAAGTCATCGATTCAGAATTCCGTTTGAAATATTTAGCTATACATTTTTAATTTTTTTTGCTAGTTATGTGTCTCCCTTTACCAACTAAACTACTGCTTTTTGGAAATTTGAAAAGTCAAAGGGTAGTAGCATATACAATGAAGTTAAAAGGAAAAATATCACAGCTAAAAAGTCTTAACAAGTTCACGAGTAACAGTCGACCAGCTACTTGCACTTTGATTTGTAAAAATTTCGTTACGTGTCCACAGAAAATTACATAAAACTCTACATACATTATAACTTTGTAATGTTATTTCAAACTATAAAAAATTAATATTTTTGATGTAAACTACTTATGCATTACTACTATAGCTTTAAGTTTTCTTTATCGGGATAGACAGAGAGGATCGTTCGTCATGAGACCGATCCTGATATACCACTTTCGCTTATTTTTCAGTTAGTAGTTATTGTAGGCCTACAGGTTCGTGCTACGCTTAGTTTACGTGGCTGATCCTCAGGATAGTTTAGGGCAGTGGTGGTTTACGGGGAGGTTCGTTAAGGTTATGTTTATCATAGGATTGCAAACAAACAGATGGATAGGGAACAATGACCATTTTTGTACGGACATGGCAAGTGAATGATTTGTTGTAGATTGTATTCAAATATATCAAAATCGATTTTTTTAAATCTTTTTTTAATACCACTGGAAAATAAGTCCTTCAGTTACCATCGTCCTATTTGGGCAATAATACAAATATTTTTAGTTTCGTTTCACGTGTTATGACGAGCAAATACGGAACCTTACCTTACATTGTTCGTGGCCCGACACATACTGGGCTGGTTTTTTTTGTATATATGTTACGCGATATTTACCTTAATTGTGCACCGATTTTGAATATTCTTTTTTTATTAAATATGTTATCCTTCAGGGGTGGTCCCATAAAATTATTTATTTTAATATATTTCCAAGGAAGGAAAAATGCCACTGCTCTGGATGGCAAAATAGAGAATGAGTTTTTAATGTAATTATTCAGACGACATTGAGATTTAAATTGAGTATTCTTTAGTTTAATACAAAGGGTTAAAAAATTACTTTTAATAAAAATTTAAAGCCGTGGATCTAAAAAGAATTAAAAAAAAAACATGCGTGAGTGTTGCGGAACACTCGGTTGGAACGATGTTCCTTTCGTAGTATATTATTATTGATTAACGTATTCTACTATTGATTAACAAATACAAATAAATGAATTAATAGCGTCTATTAAAATTAAGCCTTATCTATAATATAAAAATGAATCGCTGAATGTGTTGCTAAGCGCAAATCTCGAGAGCAGCTGAACCGATTTCGCTAATTCTTTTTTTATAATATTCCTTGAAGTACGAAGATGGTTCTTACGGAGAGAAAAATTTAAAAAATTGCCTGAAAAAGTCTAAAACATCACTTTTTAATATTTCCATACAAAAATTTTCGTAATAATACTTAAAAATCAATTTGAACTCATTAGAGTTCAAATTAGATTATTTCAACTAGAATTACGTCATAACAATTGGCGACATTTTTAGAGAACTTTTCCATGGGATTGTGTATCTAGTTTTTTATTAGTGATCGATGTATATACACTGTGTTGTTTTACTTATTATTTGAAAATTGTTTTGTTCTTTTTGGTTATTTATTGTAGGCTTTTACTTTTAACTATAAGTATTTTTTTTAGATTCATCATTAACTGACTAAAGCAAAAGAACTTAGAGAATTAATAATTTAAAATTAAACATTTTGTACAACCGACTTCGATATAAATTATTAAGAATAACACAAAAACTATTGGTCAGGCTTTGATCAAATTTATATGGGAATACATATGAAGCACCAGCTATTAAAAACGAATCATCGAAATCGGTTAACCCAGAAAGAAGTTATGAGGTAATTGGGTACCTCTTCCTGTTTGATGTCGGTAGAAAACAAAGCATGCCGAGTACGAAGGCCTTTTATAACATTTATAATAGTTTATTGAATGAATACGAGTTGACATAACGATGTGTTAGATTATTTTAGTGAAACGTAATTCAAACTTGTGTCAGAAAATACACTTATTGTTTTCTTGAAAATATTATATTAGCCAGTAGAAGTCCTTTTCCATATAGGATCTCGCCTATTCCCGACGTTCTGACTACTTTACAACAAGCACCTATGGTTTCGAGGACGGTTCGAGTACCCAGGGTATGTAAAGTAGCTACTTGAAACATTAGGAATATAAAATGAGTTGGTAACCGTGATAAAATCCGGAAAAAAAACTAGTTTAATTTAATTGCGATAAAATTCGTAAAAAATTTTTTTTATTCAAAATAGTCCATTAATTTTCGGGTGCCTTATTGGTATATTTTTGTCAAAAAAGGCCGGTTGATAAAAAAGGTTTAATATGTATTGACAACTTTTTGCAAGTCGTGTGTTATTGTGTTTTTTTTTTCATAATCTAATTTAAATTATTCAAAAATAGAATGCAATATTTTTAAATACTACTTCTGAACACAGGGGGTTATTTGCCATAGTTGCGACGACTGGAAAGCAAATTGGCAACCGTAGTTTTTTTTATTTTCATTTGTTATTAGGAAGACGCTGCTGCCCATCTCCTATTGGTGTAGTGGATATTCTTACACCGCAACTACACGGCAATATTTATATTTAGGAAGACCGAAACGATATTTGAACTTTTTGAATTGTTCTGAAAATTAATATCTTAAGATATAGTTTAGTAAAAGGGTTATTTGAAGACAACCAAATTATTTTATACAAGTAACGGTGAAACTATCCTTGATTAAGAATTGAATTGCAGCTGTCTTTTTACCCCTGTGGAATACCTCGATACCAGTACCTGATATCTTTATAAAAATAAGTAACACAGCACCATTATGGTGCATATAGGTAGACATGTAGGTAATAGAGCCATTCTGCAGGTTGTAGCATGAGTGGGTCGGCTCGACCGGGGAAGGACCACGCTCTCACAGAATACCAGCGTAAAATAGCAGCTTGACGCTGTTGTGTGTCGTATGGTGAGTGTAGAGAACTGAAGGCCCCTTTTACTGGAAACGAGGTATTCCATCTTAGTCTTCAGGATGACAACGCATCTGCATTTTGATTCATAATCGAGGATAGATGTAGATGTCTATAGACCGCAGCATCCACTTTCCATCAGGGAGACTGTGTGCTCGTTTGTCACTCTTATTCTATAAATAAAAATATCTTACTCTGGTATTCTGTAAGAGCGTAGTCTTTTCCTGGTAGAGCCGAATCAAATGCGGGACTATAATATAGTATAGCTATAGAGTAGCTCTACCACGTAACAAGTAATATATATGTCTAAAAGAAGACGTGTAGACGACGAAATACGTACTTTCATCGTGTCACGATGGCAACAATCACGTACAAATAAAAGAAAGCGTATGTTTTACAAGGGTTGCCATATGAACAGACCTTTGC
The DNA here is from genome assembly GCA_963668995.1 of Parnassius mnemosyne. Classification (NCBI taxonomy): domain Eukaryota; kingdom Metazoa; phylum Arthropoda; class Insecta; order Lepidoptera; family Papilionidae; genus Parnassius; species Parnassius mnemosyne. The sequence continues at coordinate 6,882,199 of CAVLGL010000068.1, forward strand.
GGACATTCTGTTTATTAAGAGTAAAAAAAGCGTTATAGAATTTAGTTTCGTCCATGTCCGGAAATGTCCGGAAAAACACAAAATCTGTATAGGTGCCGTTCATCGAATGTAAAATACAGATTTGTAAGCTGAAGTGGCAATGGGTTGGAGATATAATTTAAAGAACCGACAACCAATGGGGAAGAAAGGGTCGGCCCGATCGGGGAAGTACAACGCCTCACAGAATACCAGCGTGAAATAGGACCTTAATGCTGCTGTGTTTCGTATGGTGAGTGTAGAGAATAAGAGAATCCAATTTCAGATGCAGTAATAAAGATTTTTGCTGCACTTATCATCGGATGGACTGCGTGTTCATTTGTCACCTTTATACGTTTGTATTTATACACTATTGGGTAGTTAACACATACATAAATAAATTATAACTATATTGTATAACTTGTATTTACTACCCTTGGAAGTGTCTAGACTTCTATTTGAACTTATATTAGATCTTAAGACTTTAAAATATATAAATAAGTTGATTTCATTTTTAAATATGAGAGGGGTAAACAAGCATGCGGCTCACCTGATGGTAAGTGACTACCGCCGCCCATGAACATCTGCAACACCAGGAGAATTGCAGGTGTGTTACCACCCATTTAAAAGATCTGGTTCTTATTTTGAAGGTCCCTAAGTTGTATCGGTCCAGAAATATTTCTGGTGGAAGTCGACTCCATAAGGAAGTTTTGAAGAAAACTTGGAGGAAATCGTACAGGGGTGGACTTTTAATACAAAATTGATAATTAATACAAGATTGAATGACGTCATTACACTATATTCTCATACAGTTTCTATGGAAATCTATGTTTTGAAGACTAACAACCAATATTCTAATTGATAGAATTTTTTTTAAATATACTCAAAAATAAAATGTAACCTTTTCCCCACAATTTTTTTTTTAAATTCCTTTAATATAAAATTAAACACATACGTTTTCTTTTAAATTTATATAAGGTAACGTGTCCCAGAATTTCACGTCTGTAAACTGGTAACCCCTTGCGACCCGTATGTGATAGGATCGGAACGATTAAGCTTGGGCCACTGCCACTTCTCACGACAGCGTGCCGCGATAGCCGCAACATTTGTGAGGATTGGCTGATACGAGGCCTACGGAGGCTCGTTCCGATGTGATGGTCTTTTACAAGCAATAGTTATGTTAATTTCTGTCTTCTTTTAAATTTTATTTCGGACAGATATATATAATAATATCCTCCATACCGAATTTCAGTCACGGCGGCAAACCTCAAAGAAAACTAGTCATCTGCGCAGGGCAAGGTTACAGTGCCCAAGTGTATGTGAAAGGACAGGTGCACTCTCATTTTTCCTCAACTTTCATAGTTCGATGGGACCGGAGAGAGATCGAGCGTAGGACATACGGCTTTACGTGCACGAAACACAGCCAAATTCTTGACTCCGGGCTGCTTCTAAGGATTTCTTTACAGAAAAATACAATTACTGATTTTGAACTGACCCGAGATTCGAACACAAAGCCTTTACTACCGCGTTTACCACCAGACCAACGAGACAGTCAAATATATCGTGAACGGTAAAGTCTGCCTTAGACGACAATTTATCGGCCAAATTGGAAATATATTAAAGATCGACCAAATTAAGAGTACCCTCAAACACAACGAGCAAGTATAATAGGGACATGATTAACGTTAAATAATACTGCGCCCCCTTTTCCCTAAAGAGGGTCGCTTCCGATTCGGCAGAAAGGCCTCATAAGCCAATACGACAGTCGGCTGTCGTGGTATGCTTAGAGCATTCACTAGCTCCCTCCTCGCTTTCCGGGGGGTAGCCCTTTTCAATTGCTTCTGGGCGCAAAAAAAAAGTTAAATAATTGATATAAAATATTTGCTTAAAACCTACCAATGTTCATGGTTATAGGTAACAGGCGTAAAACTAGTTGTCCTGCGGCGCCGTCAAGAGGTGAGTATTTACGGTTACATCACCAGTTATTAGCAGGTGGAATTGTAGTCAAGCACTGATTTACAATAAGTAAAAAAAAGAAAAAAAGAGTGACAACAATGTGGAGAGCACAAAAAACTTCTATATATTTAATCACAAATACATACGCAAAGATATATAGAGACATACATGGCAAAAAGTTACAATAGAAGAGTTTACAGTATACGTTAACACGTCTTCGATTCTGTATTCCATCATTCACATCTAAAAACAAATCGCCCTCGGTCAATTAAATTTTATTCAAGTCTGTCAAACACCAATAAACGCGCATTTACATTGATTCGACATATACACACAGCACACACAACTCCAGTCCTCCGAGAGCCGACAGGTCATGTACCTTGTCAAGAATTTGATTGCCTGAATAAGCCCGCCTATTCGATGACGCGCCTGACACACTAATAATGATCGCGACATATTTTAAAAAGGATTAAAAGTTGAAAAGAATGTAATCCGTCGGGCGGGCGCACAGATATGCTTTGAAACGTATGAGAATAATTTATTGAAGTAAATTTAAAATAAGAAGGCTTTAGAGTAAAGAAAGATGGAGGAAGAGGAGGAAGAAAGGCAATTATGACTTGTAAATGTGTTATCACTTACTTATTCTCTCAAAACTTATTCAAATTAAGTTTCTTTTTAAAAGAAAGTACCAAAAGATATTAGTCTTTAAATGAACCTATTTAGCACGATTATATTTTGCATTTGAAGAAAGAGTATTCAAATAAATCTCTAAACACATTTACCATATATAGGTTTTTTTATAGGATAAGGTGACAAACGAGCACAATACACAATAAAAAAAAAATAAGCAGTATGCGTAATCCACAATTTGAAGAAGTGATAGATTCTCAGGTGAAAGTAGACTCTACGGTGGCTGACCGCTCTTTGATTTTACTGCGATGCGATGCGAATTTCGTTATGGCGGGAGGTACTCTTGAAGGTAGGTAAGACACATAGCTTTTTTTATAGGACAGGGTGACAAACGAGCACACAGTCCACCTGATGGTAAGTGGTTGCTGTGGCCCATAGAAATCTACATCTATCTTCGATTACGAATGACTAAGATGGAATGCCTCGTTACCAGTAAAAAGGGTCTCCGGTTCTCTACACTCACCATATATTCTGTGAGAGCGTGGTCCTTCCCCGGTCGAGCCGACCGATTCGTTCTACAACCATAATATAGCTACAGCATGGCTCTACCACGTATAAAATGAAAAATAAAATATTCCACTTAATGGTAAGAGAATGTTGTGGCCCATACGAGTAGACATTTACATCCCTCCTTGATTAAGCATTCAAATTCACTAGCGTTTTGACTCCCGAGAATTAAGATCAAATGTCTCATTACCAATAATAAGGATCTCTGGTTCTATTCTGAGCCTGAGTCGCTAATCGCAATAAATGAGCAGTAATAAACGTCCTTCTACGCTGATATTCTGAGAAAGCTTGGTCTTTCGAGCCGGCCAATTCGCACTAAAATAAATAAAATAAGAAGTTGATGCTCAAGTACACTTTGATTAATATACGAGTACAAATCTAAAAATTTTATGACTTACTGTCGAATATCGACCACTGTACATACATATATAATATACGAACTATATAATAGGTGACCCTAGTATATATTATACCACCTTCTAAGTTGTTTGATAACTTCTTGACACAGTTTATTATGTTCTCGACGTGCAGGTACGCGGACTTGGTCCTGAGTTTTAATAAGCGATGTAAGTATGCAAAGGTTCCTTGTCGCTAGGCATTCGGATTATTTGACCAGATGTCAAGTTGCGATGTTTAATGAAATTATATTGTATGTGTGGAAAGATTTTTTTTAAGTAAGTGACGTATCTACTATAGAGACTCTATGAGTGTAAAAAACTGTTGTTAGCAGTTGTGTGTGTGTGTAAGCAAATATGGTAGCAGCGATCATAATTACTGTACACTAATCGATGCGTTACTTGCAGTAACTATGACCGTGTAGTGGCAGTGTAAGAATATCCATTATCCCATATCGTTCCGTGGGTGTTGTAAGAGGCGACAGAGGGAAATAAACCAGATGGGCAGTAGCGTCTTCTGAATAACAACTAATAAATGAATAAACTGCGGTTGCCATCCCGCCTACCAAGCGTGGCAACTATGGTAAAGATCCCCCCTATGAGGCACCTATGGGGTGGCCTTTGTTCAGCAGTGAACTTTTAATGGGCTGTAACGGTTATAGATAAGCATGTTCGAGTGTAGGTATTTTTGTTAGGGTTAATATCTTTATACATACTTATTAAATATATTAAAATTAAAATAATAAAATTAAAGTGTGTGTCTGTAATATCGAAATAAAAGTCTTTTATCGAGCTAAGGAGGTTATATGTCATTAAAACAATTAATAACCATTTTTAAAATGTTCGTTTTTTTTGTAATGAAACGACGAACTAATAAACGACTGGAGCGATTTTGATGTAATTATGAAGTTGTTTTGAGAATGGTTTACTTTTTTTCTTTTTTTTTATAAGATCAGGGTGACAAACGAGCACACAGTCCACCTGATGGTAAGTTAATGTTGAGTTCCAAAGACATCTTCTACATCTAACATTGATTAAGAATCAAAATGCAGATGCCTTGTCATTTCTTAGCATTACGACATTAAAAAGAGTATCCGGTTCTCTACACTCACCATACAAATCACAGCAGCATTAAACTGCTATTTTACGCTGGTATTTTATGAGAGCCTCTTTCTTCCCCGGTCAAGTCGACCTATTTGTGCTACAACTGTAATATAGTTGCAGCATGGCTCTCATAACCTGAAAAGAAAATCTGGCTAGCTGCTGGAGGCTGGGGTCGGGTCATTAACCCCCTTACACGATCTCTTCCAACTTAGATGGCGATTATTAAAATAATTATCACGAAGTGAATGCTATACCAAAAGTAATACACTGGTAACAATTTACTTTCAAACGGTAATAAAACTAAATGCTTTATTATTAATGTCTTGTTATAATTATTGAATTTACCACACCAAATGTTAAGCCGGTGAATACCAGTGTGCTTTTAAATGGGGAATTGAATCCACTGTTTTTCTCGGAATTACAGTCGACGCGGAGCTTCAACCGGGCCCTCATTCAGTATCAAGCCGGAAACGGGTGATAGACCCATAGGATCATGATAGTTATCAGAAAAAAAAACAAAAAAATTAAGTAATGTTTTTTTTTAAAAATAATAGGCATTTTTTTAAATCGAGTAAATCAACAGCCTATGATAGTCTACAAAATCTACAGCCTGTCTTTTAACTCCAAATAATAGATGTTTAATTTAAAACTCTTAAAAAAGAAAACCAATCCTAAGCTAAAAGCAAAAAAATTATTTTAATGATTTGTGGTGCCCTTTGGCTATCTGGAAATAGGATTTCTGTCTCGCTTCACTTCTCCATCTCACTCAATTTTTAAATTTACTGCCTTGAGGAAAGCCTTGGGTACAGTAGAATAATTTAAATAATTTTTTTTTCAAAACTGTGTTACTAATAAATAATATAGCAAAAGTCATACCATTCTAGAATCCTTGCCAAACTAGCGTAGTATATTTTTTTCAGTACAACCAGTTAAAATTGGCATTTTCTTCCAAGCTGGAGCAGATAGATTTAAATTATAGGCAACAACTTACGGAATTTAATAATAAAAAGATCATACAACTTCATCAAAGACAGCTTTACGTAGAAAAAGCGTTGTCTGTATATTATCTAAAATATTGCATCTATGTTTCATGAAATGGAAAATATTCAATAATCTAAAAAAGTATTTAAAACATTTTAAATTGAGAAATGCTACTACTCAATCGATGAATATTTAAGCGACGCATCAGTAGGCATATTATAATGACATTGCATAAAATATAATTTTTTGACATTCGATTAGACTATATATTATTCTAAATATCCTATTCTAATTAATAATTACGTCATTGTTGAAAATTCTAATATAATTATGATATACATAAATAATATAATGAAATAATATAAATCTGGAAATGTAATAGATATAATTGTAGCTATTATATTTGTATACCTAAGGGTTGAATGCAGTGAACATCATTTTTTTCTGCCGACTTCCAAAAAGGAGACGGTACTCAATTCGACTGTATGTTTTTTTTATGTGTGTTACCTCATAACTTTTTACTGGGTGCACCGATTTGGATGATTCTTTTTTTATTTAAAAGTTGGTACTTCTCGTGTGGTCCCATATGATTTGATCAATGTCAGACCAATAATTTTTGAGTTATTCTTAATAACTCATATTGAAGTCGTCTGTACAAAATTTTTAATTTTAAATTATTAAAGATCTATTCTGTCTCTGATCTGTATTCACAAATAAATAAAATTTGAATTTGAGTTTGAAAAATATAAGATTTTTAGTAACGGGAGTTAAAAGACTATCACAGGCTGTAAATTGCTTAGATTTTTATTAAAATGCTATTATAAAAGAATTAAATAACTTAATCTTTTTATTTTATTTTTCTGATAACTATCATGACTTGGCCTATCACCCGTTTCCGGCTTGACGTCAATTTCTGGGACAGCCTGTATATCTAGACTAGCTAGCAAACTTAGTTCTACAGTACTTATTCGCTGTAAAAAAGATTAGAAGCTTTACATTTCTATAGCATAATGTTATATGGAATCTTGCTATGGGGTAATGCGACTGACATTGAAACTATCTTTGTTTTGCAGATGAAGATGAAATAGTGATGTACACTTTGTAAATACTAGGAACAGACTTAAGATAGTCATACTAACTACTCAACTTCAAAGAGTCGGTAATTCTTTTATAGGGCAATGTATATGCAGGGCCCATCCATAGAAAAGTTCAAAATTATTATGAAGCAAAAATTGTTTAATAGGGGTTATTATACGACTAAAGAGTACATGATCGATAATAACCCCTGCGAATGAGGTGAAAGCTACCATGCTCTTTCTAAATGTTTCCTTATATTGTAAATATTTTTTTAAAGTCCCGCTAGGTTCCTTGCTAGTTTTCCCCAAGACGTTTTATTTTTCGAACCAGTGGCAAAACTTAAATGACTTCCAATAATTATTATTGTAATCTATATTGAATAAAAATGGTAATATTGTATATAAAACGTGATATGAGTACATTTAGAATGGCTTTACGAGTTTGCACTTTGATTATTTAAGCGAATAAGCACGCCACTTTAAGCTTTTTATGTTATGGTATTTTAATGATCACGCCTGAGCACAAAGTGCTCCGTTTGATTTTAATAGCAACTTTTATCACGTAATTAAAGATAAAGCCGTAGAAACTGGCACAAAATTAGCACACAGATGGGACGGATATGAATAAAATATTTCCATACTTAGTTTTACATACAGTATTGGTTTAACCTCATTTTTATTAATATCTACAGCCGCGTATCGATTACGCGCCATTAATGACCGCGCCGACCAGTGTGTTCCGCGGAACGCACTAGTGGTAGTCGGTCAAATGAACTAACATTAGTCTTGTATAATAAAAGAAATACTATTAAGCCACGTATCGATTATGCGCTCCAAGAGGTCGAACATTGGCGCGCGTTCCAGCCAGAAATGGATACCACCTTGGAAAGCGCACCAATTTGTTCGTTGGAACGCGCAAACGTGGAGCGGACCGTTCCATCTGGTGTCGGTTTTTTACTACGTATTAAAGTAGTTAAGTTTTGGCGCACGTGCCAGTTGGGACAGTTGTTTTCATCATTCGTGTGTTCGTTACGTTCCTAGCTCCATAGCTAACCAGACCAGAGTGACCGTATCTTTTAGTAAATTACAGTAGTAATTTACTAAAATATTTAAATATAGACATATAAATATATTATAACTTTAGTAAATTATTCCGTATAAGTAACGCCGAGGCCGTTTATAATACTCAGAAGTTATTCTCAACAAAACCCCGGTAGCATTTGGCAGTGACAATATAGCAGTATATTTAATCCAGGCTCCGCACACCATAAACCTCCGATTACCCATAAAGAACGGGCAATAAAACTCGCTCACATGCTCCCGAGACACTAAAACTGTAACGGGCGGGACACGTGTCGCCACGCACCCGTGTCGCCCCCGTATGACCATCGTCAACTTGAAAGGTGACTATAATATTATAATCTATATCTATTCTATACATATAATAAAACTGTAAATAGCAGATGTCTGTACATTTTATATTTTTGTAATAAAAGTGATTGAGGAGTACTAAAAATAAGTAATTAAATACATTTCTACCATTTTTAGAATTTTCTGTCTGTCTGTCTGTCTGTCTGTCTGTCTGTTTGTATGTTAACGTATCACGTATAAAGTACTAATTTATATCATAAGAATTGTTAAGGAAATTATAAAGTGTATCTTCGGGTTACATTTAGTCTTTATTTCATTAAAATCAGTTCATTCCATCAAAAGTTATGATAAATATTCTGAAGTATGGGTAGGGAAGTATAGGTACGAATTTGCTCAACGGTGGCTTTGTTTGAGTCATCAAGTGCATTTTAAACTAATATCATATCATAAATCATAGTTAAATTATGTAAAATAATGATATAATTATGTATATCTAAAACGCAGTAAACAAACGTATTAAAGAACGTATTAAATATATTATACAAAAATATATTAACCTTATTAACTAAATCTGAAGCACAATAAATAGTTAACCCATTTCTTCGATAGATGGTGGTGTGGCATAAATGTGATACAAAAAGGCAGGTTAAAATTTATTCCTGTAGTTGAGTTTCATATTTGCTTCTAACCATAGAATTATTACGCATAGAATACTAGTACGCGCACGGAAAGTGAAGCAAGTTAAACTAACGCGAAACCGCGTTAGTTCACTCAGCGACGCGTCAGTGCGCAACGTCATGTCTTACGGAGAAGAGCTCGCGAAAAATTGTAAAAATGACTGTTTTTGTTGTAAAAGATTGTCACAACAGTGATGATAAACATAAAAGAAGTGATGGTACTGTATTTCACATACAAGTTTATATATTTAATTCATTATAACTACGTAAAACTAAAAAAATACTTACCTAAGCTATCCTAATACAAATGTTGCTAGTTGTGGGGAAAAATCACAATTTTCTTTTAAAAATATTTATTTTCTATTTGTGTTTAAAACCTTTAATCGCAAAGCTCTCTGTAAAACTCAAATGTTTATATATAGATACCTACTTCTCTAAGTATTAACATAATATTAACAATGGGTGCCTATTTAAAACTAATATGGAGTGATCAGCTAATCGCGATTCGCCGACGCCATTTTAACGCAACTATTTTAATTGCTTTGTTTATTGACTAAGTCTACGTTTTAGAGTATAGAATTAAAACTTTTCTATTTACAACATCAAGATATTATTAATAAGAACGCCTTAACTAACCAGATGTCACTTTACACCCAAACATTAACCAGATGTTATTTTAGACCCAAACATAGTCTATTTTAACCGACTCCCAAAAAGGAGAGGTTATCAATATGTATGTACACTGATTTCTAAGACAATTCTATATTTACTAGTTTATGTCGTATCACTACGCTTGAGAGTTCATGTTCTGAACATTTATTAGTGGCCCTTCACTGTGTAGGCAGCGCGCGGTAGCACGTGCGATAGACGTAACACTAAGGTACATCCAGCGAATTTTTTTTCAGACTTTATTATAGTAATAGCTAGCCTGCACGCCCGACCTACTTGCGAGATATTGCTATTGTTTTGAGATCGCATTCGAGTTTTGTTTTCTCGATTGTAAATTTGCCATTTTTGCATCCTAATTTTAATTAAATAATTACTACCAAGACAAAATAATTTGACATCGGGAAAACAACCATTAAAATTTCAGCGTGTATATTGGATCAATCTGTGTGTATATCCTTTAAAATAAAAAATCTAAATCGGTTTAGAAATTGTAGAATGCTGAGGTAAAAAACATTTTAAAAAAATACACCGAATTGAAAACCCCTTGTTTTGAAGTCGGTTAAAATTAAATATTACACAATGTGCTTATTGTATTCGAGCAAATTAATTGTGTTTAATAATATTCTTAAATTTTATTACGTCTGTATTTTTGTACCATTAAAATATGTATAATTAAGTTATATTAGTACCATCATTATCGTGTTTATTTTATTCCATTTTATATTCTCATAAAATATATCTTCGTACGTAATACGTAATCTTTATTATATCGATTTTTTAAAATTAATCAAAAAATAGTGATTTGCACAATTTGATTGCAAACGCCAGAAACTGGTATCACTGAATGGCGTGTATGTGTGCGTGTGACGAGCGTAGGCACATTCGACTCGCGCCCACTAACATTATGACTTTGCATCATTTTAACGCTCGTGTTTTGTACTGGACTGCGTTTCTATGCGTAATAATTCTATGCTTCTAACCTTTATATTAATGACACGCTGCCCTACTGCGTGTTGACAATCTCATTTATTTTTTATTTTTTTACCGCCGAGTACTCTATGTGGTAAATTAAATTTTAAGAGCTATTAACAATTTCAATTTTCGGCGAGGATCAAACTTTCTTTTTTGCTTACTATGCAGGCACTGATTTATAAGTTCTTTTATCTTTTTTATTGTATCAATCGTGTGAATTAATCTCTTATTTTTAGAATTGATGTTAACAGCGCCATCTCTCTTAAATCTATACATATAATAAAAATGGTAATAACATGTTATGTCTGTTTCTGAATATTGTATAGTATATTAATTTGCGACTAAAATCATTATTGGGACTGTAAATCATTAAATAAGTACATTTTTATAATTTTTAGAATTGTACTATCTGACGGTCTGTCTGTTTGTTTATGGACGCATGACGTTTTGAGTAAACATCTTTTTTTTTCAATGAAATCCTTAAGAAAATCATAAAGCGTATTATCAAGTTCATTTAATCTTTGTTTTATTGAAATTGGTTAATTCTATCGAAAGTCATGATTATTATTTTGAAATGTAGGTTCGAATTTGTTTAATGGCGCCACAAAATCCCAAAAATAGTAATAAAAAGATTCGTGTGTAAAAAAAACGTTCTATTATAATATATTTCGTATCGTTCTATTATAGTACTTAAAACACAGTAAAAATATGTTTTCCTTAAATTAAAAAAGGATGTTTTCTCACAAAGAACGTAATAGATGGCGTTGTACAAATTACAACCTTTTCTGAATTGCGGTGTCAAGATTTTTCGCAGGTGAATCGTATTGAGACTCACTGTAATAATTTGTGTCCATGAGCCTGACGAAGCTGCAAGCCTGTAAGATATGTATACAGAGGTATTGAAATATTTAATTATTCAACAAAACTCGACTAAAACTAAAAGTAGCAAAATTGCAATAAATGTCGTGATTGTGATATTGTTTTATAGCCAGAATCAGTCTAATACCAAATAACTTTTTTTTCAGTTTTAAGTAAAGTTGCAGCCTATTTACGTCCCACTGCTGGGCACAGGCCTCCTCTCATTTCTGAGAGGGTTTTAGGGCAAGGAAATGTCCACCGCGCTGCCCCAATACGTCTTGGCGAACTTCACATGTCATCGAAATATTATTTTTTATTTCTCAAACATGCAGGTTTCCTCACGATTTTTTCCTTCACCGCCGAGCACGTGGTAAATCAGCACTTAAAATTGCAATTGACAATTTCATTGGTGCCGGCGGGGATCGAACCCGGGTTGCTCGAGTACTGTGAAGCTTACAGCGAGCGCTAACCATCTGAGCTACTGCTTCTGCATCTGAGCATCTGAGCTCAGGCTTCAGTTTTAAGATAGGGATAATAACATCGATGTTGGCATCGCTAGCTCAACATCGATGTTCGATGTTTAGGCCACTCAAAACATCGATGTTGACCATTATCGATGGTTTTTGTATATGTGTAGATAGTTACACATTGTTTTAAAATTATGTGGGTATACACAGCAAGGGAAAAGTAACAATTAACTTGAATATCAATTTACGTAGAATAGTTATTATGCGACAACCGACAACGACACTACAAAATAAAGCGAAAGCAGTGACCATTGTGACATTACAGGAGACACTTGACAATTAAGTTTGACTCACCATACTGACATTTTTTTAGATTAACGATGCGTTCAGAAATTCTGAATTATTCAAAATTTTTAATCTTCAGAGCAGATGCAAGATTTAGTTGATATTGATTTCGCGAGTTCGCATTGTTTGCAAGTTCCCAATTATCGATTATGGGTTCATTGACGTCGATGTTTCGATGTTTGACATATGTCAACATCGATGTTAAAACATCGAAGTTTTAATTTTTAACATCGATGATCATCTAACATCCCTATTTTAAGTGTGTTTCCCACTCAGCGTGTGTTATGCGACGATCGTAAATAAAGCGCAAGGTCAAACTTTACGCGTCAGTACTGATTGTTTTGCACATGGCCAGCTCTATATTGCTTTTTCTCGCGTTAGTAGTCCCCGTAACCTTTTTCTGTACGCCCCGGCTAAGTCTACTTCTATCGTCGTTTACACAGAAGCTCTATCATAAACGACTTAGAACTTTGAGAATATCGATTTATTTTGTTACCACTTATTCATAGAGTAATGATATAAATCGGTTAATATTCTCTTACCCTAAACGTCAAATTCTTTAAGTAAAACCTATATTCGCGAGCTACGCCGCGGGCACAGCTAGTCTAATAATATATACGAACTCCACCAAACTTGTATAACTCTTGTTATAGTGTTGTATATTTCCTCGTTGGTCTAGTGGTTGTAACGAGACTGCTGATCATGAGGTCCCGGGTTGGAATCCGGGGTCAAGTCAAAAAAATCAGTTTGTTTTTTCTGTTAAAAAATTCGCAATATCTGTCCAGAGTCAGGAAGTTGGTGGTGTCTCAGCCCCGTGTATCGGAAAGCACGTAAAGCCGTAGGTCCTGCGCCTGATCTCTCTCCGGTCTTGTGGGGTTACCTCGGACTATGAGGCACTATTATCCTGGCGTTTCCGTTAAGGCTGGCCGCCGTGACCGAACTTCGATCTGGATATTTTTATTATTAACTCTTATTCAGCGAATAAAATCCCTACTTACTCTAGATATAGATATATACGTAATATACGTGGTAGATCCATGGTGCAGCTATATTAGTAGTATAGTTGTAACACAAATGGGTCGGCTCAACCGGGGAAGGACCACGCTCTCACAGAATACCAGCGTAAATTTTTTTTTATGGGATAAGGGCGACAAACGAGCACACAGTCCACCTGATGGTAAGTGGTTGCTGCGGCCCATAGACATCTACATCTATCCTCGTTTGGGAATTAAAATGCAGATGCGTTGTCACCCGTGAGGACTAAGATGGAATGCCTCATTTCCAGTAAAAAGGGCCTCCGGCCACCTGCACTCACCAAGCGAAACGCAGAGGTAAACCTCTACTTCACGCTGGTATTCTGTGAGGTCGTGGTACCACTCCGGTTCAAGCCGGCCCATCCGTGCAACAGCAATTCTGCCGCGTGGCTCTACCACTGTTGAAAATAGCAGCTTAATGCTGCTGTGTTTTGTATGGTGAGTGTGGAGAACCGGAGACCCTTTTTACTGGAAAAGAGGCATTCCATCTTTGTCTTCATGGGTGACAACGCATCTGCATTTTAATTTGCAAATGAGGATAGATGTGGATGTCTATGGGCCACAGCAACCACTTACCATCAGGTGGACTGTGCGCTCGTTTGTCACCCTTATCCTATAAAAAAGAGCACTTTTTGTTTTACTAAATCTTAATCCAGGAATAACTGTTTATCCGAGAGTAAAGTTCATGTATTAAACCAGTTATCTCAGATAATTCTAATGGCGACCGCTACATTTTAGCAGCTGTTTTCGTATGCTTAGTTGAGAAGGTAGGAAATTTTACAGTTGTATGTTCATAATTTCTTATATTTTGGGCTAAGTTTACTTCTTTCTTCAAACATTTTATTTATTTACAATTACCACAACATGAACCACAACAACTTACAAAGATAACCTTACTCGACTGCACAGATATAATTCAGTTTCCCCCTGTCGCCTCTTACGACACCCACGGGTCGATATGTGCAGTAAATATTCTTATGCTTCCTCTACACTACTCGCGAAGTAACTTCGACGAACTGCTCGTCGAAGTCGATCGCAGTCCGAAGAACGTGACCACACACTCGTGCTACTTCGTGAAGAGCTCAGTCGTCTTGAGTCTCCCGCACCGTTAACATGAATGACGTTCTAGAGGCAGCTGCTTTATGTACCTAATTGTGTGAACAGTACGACGTCAATGCGTTAACTAAATAAATAATTATGTAGAAAGCTATATATTTAATATTTATAATATAAAAAAATATTCATAACTGGCGTAAGCCGAGTAGTGTAGTGAGACGCTTCGTGTAACTTCGAGGTACTTCGCGAAGCCCTTTGACTCTGGCGCAAAAAACCGACAGCGATCGGAAGTCGCCCGAGGCGAAGCGAGGTTGGACGAAGTGAATCGAAGTACCTCTCTACACTATTCGCCTCGTCCAACTTCGATCTACTTCGCGAGTAGTGTAGAGGAGGCATTACACCGCCACTTAACGGTTAACTGTTACTATACAACATTATGCTATGAATATAACTAAAGATAATTAAACTACAATCTGAGACTTTAGAAGCTAGACCCATTACTATTGTATATTATGATTATTCTACTTGTTGTCTTTAGTCATGACCAATATAAATCGCACATAGTGTATTTTTAATTAATATATTTAAAAAAATCTAAATCATTACATCGTTAATGCATTTGATTAAACAATGCAACTAATGAAAATTAAGCAATCAATATCTTTTATCTCTTTATAATTCATGCTTTCCTAGTAGTAAAGTTCTTCCGGTGCAAAACCTACATATGTAAAAGTAAGTCTAATTCTTGGAAGGATATCAGTGTGGCTTGTGGTGCGGATAGGTTCCCATGCGTTCCGAGAGACGGCGTCTCAAACGTTCGCAATTAAGTTATTAGTTTGATGAGCTGAAGGCCTGAGTGGAGATAGAAGCTTTTTTTGTAAAAACTACAAATGCCATCTGACTGTCATTTAATCAAATTAATCTAATCACAGGTAAACAAAGAAATATAGACAGGGCACTACGTACATTTCGAGTGACGTCGAAACCATGCTCAACTTCTTATCACACACTCACACACGTCATATATGTATGCACAGTCGTCAATACATTACCATTGATTTTAGAAGTAAAGTGTGAATGAGTGTGTGTTCTTTCTTATATACAATAAGTTGAACATGGTTTTAGCTTGGTTACGGCGTCATTAGAAATTTACGTAGTTGTTCAGTGTTCTATCATCTATGCGCAGTTTTATCTTTTTTGTTGGTCTGACAATCTAATGTAATTTTTAATTAGAATTAAAATATTCATAAATAAGGAAACATATATTTTTTTTGAATAATTTCATTACGTAATATTAGGAAAACGAAAAAATATGTCACGACATAATATTTACGTATTGTTAATAAAATAAATACTGTTGGTATCAAGAAAACTATAGAATAAATAATTTAAACTTTATTGTTAGGTGTCATCTTAAGGACTTAATGCCTAATGGCATTTTCTGCCAGTCTGCGGAGTTCCGCAGTGGACTTGTGATGGGTTGATAATGATAGCACAGTTTTATGAATTGCTATACGTGTTCTTTTTGATACGAGTACATCTGAATCCCCACAATAGAGCGAAGAACTAAATTAACTCTTCATTAACTCTTCGTTTTTCGTTAACTCCTTGTAACCCTTAAATGTAAGGTTTATATGTGTATGAATAAAGATTGATATTACGTAGTGACAATAATATTAAAAATATGTATAAAATTATTTTTATTGCATAATCTGTGGCAGATATGGTAGAACTATGCTGCAGATATATTATAGTTTTAGCACGAACGGATCGGCTCGACCAGAGAAGGACCAGGCTCTCACAGAATAGTGTTTCGTATGATGAGCGTTGAGAACTGGAGACCCTTTTTACTGGAAACGAGGCATCTTAGTCCTCGGATAGAGGTAGGTGTACCATCAGGTGGACTGTGCGCTCGTTTGTCACCCTTATTCTATAAAAATAAGTTATCATAATATTTCAGATCTGTGATCTCAAGCTTAGGAATACCACAAGGAATGTTACCGAGAAATAACTTTAAAATTAAGACATTAACAATTCACAAATCCCTTCGTTGACATAAGAAGTAGGTGGTTCATTAAATATGTTTCCTAATTAGTCGGGATTGCTTTGATGACTGTCTTTTTAGTTTCATTTCAACAGAAAGAATTTAAACGCGAAGCAAAGTTTGACTCAATTTTGAAAAGCCATTAGATTAGAATAAGGTTAATTTGCGAGAACATTTATTTCTTTAAAAAACTTATACATAAATAAGACCCAAATATTTAAACTTTGTGAAAGACAATGTCCTTCAGAACAAATTCGGTTACGGCGCGGCGGCTCGTTTCAACGGAGTTTATAGAGCATGTGTGTAACACAATAAGCACAGATATACGCAAGGAATGTCATAAAGCATTGTCCTGAGCCACTTGCATCCTACACTTCGCCTACCGGTACGAGGCTGCCACTCGAGAACCTTTCTTCCCCATCGGTTGTCGTTTCTTCGAGCTGCTACATGGCCGCCCCATTACTACTTCAGCTTACTGATCCGTGCCGTATTCGTGTTTAAATATTTCAAAAACTACTGGAATTTCGTTACGTGACATTTTATGTAGAGAATAAAAGGCGAGAAAAAGTTCATTTTTCTTGTACATTTTTTTCAAATACTACATTTATTTTTTCTACTCCTTTCCGAGGATGCCAGACGATGTTCAAATTTTTATAGGAAAATAAAATTTATTGATTTTTTTTAACTTGAAAATTGGTTCAAATACGCTTGATATAAAATAATTAAATATCTATATTTTATTTTTGCATAAATATTAAGGAACAGCCTAAACCACTAGAAGTGTGTGGCGGCGCTGTCGTCGCGCCACAAGCGAAACACATCGAAGCCTAAATCGCACTAACAAAGTTCCGAAGTTAAAGCAGCATATATAGAATAGCTCCAAACTACTAAGCGGAGCGTTGGCCGCTCCCCGGGCAGAACACCATGCTAATACGTCTTTGTAATAGGTAGGCTTTTATAACGTCGTCATTTACTTACAAACGATTTTGTAAAATTAAATACCTGAGAGGTTGAAAGAGAGTGTTAAAGTTTCTAGGAATGTTTCTATTTTACTGAACGATTGACCCGAAACTTATGGAAAGTACTTTGAATGAAAAAGTCCTTTGAATGGCTAGGAGGGATAAATAAATTACACAATCAAGTAAAAAATAGTATATGTTTTATGGTCAAGTAAAGTTATTTCTATACGTTTGAATATTGCAGCTGATAACGCACTTAAAGGGAATACATACCTACTTTTTCACCACAACAAAGTTGCGGTCTGCAGCAGGTGCGGCCTTAATTTTAAGCAGAGACGGAAATAAAAAAAACAACCAATTCGTATTCTGTTACAGCCCCAGTGGATTATAATTACAGTTAAAGAATAGAATAGTCGCTATCGTATAAAGCCAAAATCTGGACGTATTCTTCTCAAGCAAACAATTAGCGTAAGCGCTCAGGTAAGTAAATATAAAGTAGAAAATATACTAAAGATGTTAAAAAATGCGTGAGCGTCGTGGAACACTCGGTTGGAACGAAGTTCCGTGCGTAGTATATAATTATTGATAAACGTAGGTATTATATTATTGATTAACAAATTACAAATAAATGAATTACTAGCGTCTATTAAAATGAAGCGGCATTTGAAATAAAATAATATTTCTTTCACGGCAAGATGAGAAAAAGTGCGAGGGAGATGGATATTATTCCATCTCACTTCCTCATTTCGCCACCAAGGCCGTCTACACTATGACATAAGGGGTAGTGAGGAAAAAATCTTACACTTTTTGTCGCCTAGCTCCCATCCGCCAAACCCGTACCGTCAGATAAGGAACCTCGATCCAAAATGAATTAGCTAAGCCGCATCCTAAATCCGCATAAAAAATAAAATGATTTGTCTTACCCAGCTTGAAGAGCAGCTCACGCCATAACTTAAGCGTGTGCACTATCCCCGTCACCACTCATACTAGCACCACTACTCCCAACACCACTATATCAGAAAAGACACCACCACCATCGATAATACGACTCGTGTTTCGCCACTAGGAAAGACATTCTAACATCTTTGATTTCTATCCATTAAAGATGATTTAGTCTTATAATTGGACACAGAACTATGATTATAAATTAGTTCACTTACTTATCTCAACGCACAATCCTTAACGGGGTAGCCAGAGAAACAGATCGCCAAGTGTCACGATCCTTACAAACCTCTTTCGCTTCTTTCAGATTCATTATCTTCTTCATGCATGCACGTCTAGGTATCCGAGTACTCCTGACCCTACCCTCTTCGAGCAATTTGCTCACATGGTCTTCGAAAATTAGTCTCGGTCTACCTCGACACCTTTTAATATTAACTTTCGCGCTATATTTTCTTCACCATTCGGTCTTCACTCATTCGCTCAACGTGTCCAAACCACCGAAGCACGCCCTTATCAATTTTTGTGATAAGGTCATCTTTCAAACCTGCCATATTGCGAATCTCTTCGTTTCGCTTTCGGTCGGCCATAGTAACGCCGCACATTTTACGAAGAGATCGCATCTCCACTGCATTCAACTTACTTTTATGCTTTTTCTGGCATACCCAGGTTTCGCTGCCATATAACAGCGAAACCTGGGTATGCCAAATTAGTTCATTTATAATTATTAAGCAATAAGGGCATCCACTACTTGTTCTGACACGAGGTGAAATATTTAACATATTTCATGGCGGGGGAAGTTAATTTGTTAGAAAAGTGGAGCGAACAATGTTACTTTCTGAAATATTAGCTTATATTTTACATTAGTTAGATAAGAAATTCATAAACCACACTACAGATATTTTTAAAAACAGATTAATTAAAAAATGTGTAAAAAATTGAAGAACAAAGCGCTAAGGCTTTGTTTTGTATATATGGTACGGCTAAAGGCCGAAGTGCAGTTACACCTAGTTACAGCCGGCTAGAACTAGGTGCGGCCAGCAGTAGTTGGTTAAATTTAGGTGTACTGTTAAATTTGTAAAAACACGGATGTACGTATCAAGTAATATCAGCGACAGTAGGTTAGGGTATGGTTGAGATGGCACTTGGGCCACCTTAAAACCGCAGACATTTATCTAATTTATAAATTATGTTTGATACACCCATCGCAGTCGAATTATAAATTAGAAATAATATAATTCGCATAATATATATTATATTTGTATAATATAATTGCAACCGCACCTTAACCTACGGTCGCTGACATTACTTGCAATAAGCTGCACCTAGTAGTAGCCGACTAAACCTAGGTGTAACATGTAAATACACTAGAAACTGAAAAAGTTTTATTTCAAACTCGACTATTCAAGGATGATAACATTATTCAATGAGGGGGGGGGGGGGGGGGGTACACTTCGTCCGCCGGCACGAGGCCGCCACTCGAGAACTTTCTTTCCTATCGGTTGTTGATGGCCGACCCATTGCCACTTCAGCTTACTAATCCTTTGAGTTTTTTGTCGGTTACTCTGTTTCTACTGCGCATATCCTCATTTTTGCCTACGTTTATCCCGTCTCAGATCCATAAATGGCAACGCACACTTGTTATACAATCTCGTTTTCAAGTTTTGAGGTATACCTGACGAGATGTGTCGTGATTTCCCGAATGCTGCCCAGCCGAATTGGATACGTCGATTGGCCTCTTGGTCGAAGTTGGACTTACCCTAGGCAGACTATTTGTTCTAAGTAGTCATACTTCATCATCCTTAATAAGAAAACACCTATTTCGGCGGTGAAAGTCGGAAAGTACATAACACTTCTATACGTATAAATAAGTATCAGTCTGTAATATTGAAATAACTATAACCATTTAAAAATTATTGTCGTTCGTCTTTAAAAAAGGAAAAATTGATAAAATAAATGGTCTTTGATTACTTGATATTTCACATTAATACATCCTGTCCAAGCAAATCCAGAGCAAGTCGCTAGTCGTAAATAAATGATTCGTTATTGAATTTTATTCGGCAGGTGCCTAATTTGCCCTACATCCGCCGTACTGTGCGTCGTGACCGGACGGCCAATCCGGTGGATTCTCTGGGTATCAATTATCCGACCATTACCTGCGATTTGTCGAATCTTGGCGCGGCGTGACTAAACCGGACCCGTTTCGCGGAACTGCTTCAACATAATTACATATTGATAATATTTATTTGATAGCTCCTTTGGTACTTCGAGCAATTTTGGAGAGGCAGTAATGGTCTGATTAAGTGTAGTAATATTGAAAAAAAAAACTATTTTTACGGATTTTATCGCATTTATTACTACTTATTTTTAACTCGCGATATTGCGGGTACTTTGCAGCACTCATGGCCGCGGGGGGCTGAGGTAATTGACGTCCCGATGTTAGAATTAACCCGGAGTATCTTCAGTTTTTTAATTATTATTTTTGGTTTGATCTATGTAGAATAAACTTAGTGTGAATGTTTATGTAAGTCTTGCAGTGGTATATTTGGGTTTGGTTTAATTTTATTAATTACAGGATCCCAAGCAAATGCTAGTAGATACCTACCCAGTACTATCCTTCTCTATTGAAATTAGGATGAGGTCTAGGATATGATCACAAACTGCACAGACTTTCCGGAGCGTTGGTGTTTCACGTCAGCTATGTGTTCTTTTACGCGGGTTTTTATAGATCTTTTTGTTTGCCTATAAAGAGAGAGCACATTCACAATCAAACTTGTACACTCCTGCATCTTGAAGAGGGACATTATACTTGACGGATGGTAAGAACTTTACTTAAGATTTAAGTATAGTGATAGTTAAAATTTATCTTTATAATAAATTTTTATACCAGCTGCAACCGGCAGACGATGTCCTGCCAGTTACTGAACACATACACAACCTATGACTAATATCATAGGTTGTATTAAAAAAAAAGGCAAATTAAATAAAAAATAAACATTTTAGTTTAAAAATATAAATCTGGCGATCAATCAATATATTAAACAATTTCATATATTCAAACATCCACTTTTATATGTATTATATGAAAGGGCAAGGGCAAGCGAGCACGCAGCCCACCTGATGGTAAGTGGATGCCGTGGCCGATATCAAATCGAAACGTCGGGAGTTAAAAATAAAAATAAAAAGTAAACGCGATAAGATCCGTAAAATTAACTTTATAGACTAAATAACACTGCTCACAAATTAAAAACCATTTTATAGTTCATGAAATGATATTACACTTTTCGATAAAGTATTTAAATACGTTTATCTTACTACTTATTTCATGTCCTTTTACGTTAGATGCGTCGTTACCCCTGAGGACTAAGATGGAATGCTTATGAGCCACAGTATGGGGTGGACTATATGCTCGTTTGTCACCATTTTTCTGTAAAGAAAACACACTACAACATCCATTAACATGAGGTGGACTTTGTACTCGATTTTTACCCTTATTGTATAAACATAAACTTTCTTTTCATTTGTAGAAACGATCTTAATAAAGAATAGTTAGAAATAATAATCACATATCCTTAATGGGCACTGCTGACACCTCGTCCACCGTAATACACAACTTTCAAACGCTAATTGAACATAAACGGTTTATCAGTTAACTAAGTCGTTCTGCGACGACTGCAGTTAAAAAAAAACATAGCCTCCAATAAGAAGACGAGTTATGATGACCGATACGGTTTTCATTTAGCTTCAGGGCTGCTAAGCATGCACGGTCAGTTTTGAATCGCACCAAAAAGATATAAAAGTTAATTTTGATATGATATTTCAATTTGGTTTGGATATTAAGTTTAAAAAATTATAAGTAATTCTATTCGAAATAATTCAATATTGAGGATGAAAGGAGACCCGACTTTGGTGCCTTGGGAGAGAGGAAAAGCCCTATTGTGGGATGCTACTTGCGTATACACTTTGACAGCCTCTCATCTCAGGGGTACTGGAACTGTATCCTCGACTGGTCATCGCTGCTGATAATAAGAAAACTGATTCTTTTCTAGTTCAAAGTATAGCCATTCGACGGGGAGCAGGACTGTATGATAAATTGATAATTTAAGTTTGTAGTTTTAGTTTTTTTATAATGGTAATTAATATTGTATACTAACCTTCCGCCCCGGCTTCGCACGGGTGATTTCTGGATCTCGACAATAGCGCCACCTACCGGGTCCAATTGTGAATCGTTTAAATCATCCAGGGACCCACGCAAACATACACAAAACATTTCATCAACATCGGTCTAGTCATTTTCGAATTTTTGCGAGACTAACGGACAGCATTTGAATTTTATAGACAGAGATAGTTGATATTGAATATCTCTCTGACTCGCTAGTATGTGAATATTTCTTTTGGGATTACAATCAAATCTGTCAGTATTAGCTATCGTTCGCATATTTCTACATATACAAGTACCTATAATTCAGTTTTCTAAAAAGTAACTAATATATTACTCTTTTCCCCCTTGCTAGCTAAGCAGCCCTGACCTGTCGATGGTAACGAGGGGAAATCAGCGCCTAAAAGAGAACGCACCTGATGCTTATCGGTGTATAGTACGATAGGAGCGCGGCCGGGGAGCGGGAAGTGGAGGGCTAAACTCGACGAGTCGACGACAGACAGCAAAACATAACCTTCTTGTTATTAATGTCCATCCCGCTGTTTCTAATACAACGAATACGCTATTTGTTAAGTTGACTAAACAAGGATAAAATTTTCAATTCGTTAATAATAATATTAAAAGGGTCTGTATTTGTCTTAACAATATATCGCTAGGATTAGTCGTGTAGTTAAAATACATAGGACACACGCAAGTTCTACGCTCCAGGCCGCTCATAAATATTTGAATTTTGAATGTTATATTTTTTTTAAATAAGTAATTTATAAGTATGGAGTTTTGGCGGGAACTTGACCACCAGCGGATTGTTACTCACGTTTTATGATTTAAAGATCGTTTGAAGTGGATTTTGGTATGTAAAGGCGATGCGATATTGTGTATTAAGTGTATGTGGACATTTAATGGAAACGATAAAACAAGTGCTACGATGCTGATATAAACTTTAAGTTATTTTGTCCGCTTATGCGCCTTAAGAATTTGAGATACTGTCGTCATCGACTATATGTTGAATCAACATCTCCCAAGAACTTTCCAATGTGACGCATCAGCATATTGTGAAGATTTTGAATGAAATTATTTTAAAAGATAATTTATCATTACTTGACACTGGCAAAAGTATAACCGTACAAGTCCATAATCAAAGAAAAAAAAGAAACTTATATTTTGTACTTTTTTTAATTTTATCTACAATATTAAAAACTATGATAATAAAATAAAAAAAAATAAAACTAGAAACTTAATTATCATATAGTCCTACTCCCCGCGGTGCCAAGAACGCTGGCTGCGTTTCCCCGCTGAATGGCTATACTTAGCCTTTGAGCGAGGAAAGAACCAGCCCTCTTATCACCAGCAGCAACGACCAGCCGCGGATGGAGTTCCTTTAGGAACTTCACCGCACGTGGACCCCACGGACCGATAGTCTCTACAGCAAATGGCACAAATATGTAGTCATCTCTCAGAGACTCATATTTGCGCCACTTACTCAGTTCAGCTGCCTCTGATGCTGCCCCGGCTTTAAACGAGGTACCCCTGAGATGAGAGGCCGCCAGAGTGTCTACGCAAGTAGCATCCCACACTAGGGCTTTACCTCTCTCCCAAGGGACCAATGTCATACCGTCGCGTCTCCTGCCATCGTCTCTAAATATTCCACAAGGCTCTAAAACCGAGGGAACATTTATAGAGGCAAGAGCCCTTCGGATGACATCGTTCAAAGAACTGTGTCGTGAAAACCTACCAGCGCTTTTCTTACATGAAAGTCCGTGGAGCCCAAACTTGTCGACGCTGTTACCACAGGGGCATTGATGGGGTTGACAAATCGCTGCTCCTAGTCGGATTCCTACGGCAATACGCAAGCTTTCCCTATCAAGTAATGTGCCGAGATTATTTGATGGTAAAGCGTGTAACCAGTGACTAGATTCCTTAGTCGAAACAGCTAGAAGGCGTGCCTTATCTTGGTCACTATGGAAATTATGAAACAAATCCTTCTGCACGCCCTGTACCAACGGAATATCCCACTGTTTTTGTTGGTTAACTTCCAGTGGAATATTTTCACCAGGACAGAGCGTTTGCCATGTCTGCCCTGCCTCCGTAGCAAAGCATAGGTCTACTTTATTATTTAAAATTATGTTACATAAGTCACTGACACTATGCACGGAAGCAAGGAAAGCAGGCAATGCAACGCTAGAAAGATTTCTCACACCAATGCCACCAAATTTTATAGGTAAAGTAGCTTGAGTCCAGGCTGTTGTATTTAAAGTTAAATTTAGAATTTTTTCTATAGCAATTTTAAGATTTTTATCAATATCTTGTAAAATATCCGAACATTTCCAGACTGGACTCGAGCGGAGTAAGTATGTAAATCTAGGTACAAGAAGACAATATTTTAAAATAGTAAGAGCTATGTGGGGGTTTAATTTATACAATTTATCAACGTGGTTTAAAAACTGATCAAATTTTGTTTTTAAAACAGGTTTAATACTATCGAAAAACAACGGGGCACCTAGCAGGTATAGTGATTTCGTATTGACAGTTTTTATTCCTGGACAAATATGATTAAAATTTTGAATTAAAGTGTCTCTATGAGAAGTAGATAAATTATTGGAAAAAAATATTTCACATTTATTGCTATTTGGTTCAAGGCCAATATTTTTAAAATTTCGAAAAATATGAGTAAGATCGCTGAGGACGTCATCTGCTCTACCTCCCAGTGTACCGTCGTCTAGGTACCAGACATTCAGCTTGGATTTCAAATTTGAAATAATGGGTTGAATTCCCAAACTGAAAAGTGCTGGACCCAGAGGGTCACCCTGCTGAACACCAACAGCAGAATCGATAACATGGTTTTCGTAAAACAAGTTAGTATTTTGACTATAACATTGCCAAACGTAATGATAAATTTCGGGGGTATTGTTAGCCACTTCTTTCAGCAAGGTTACCCTATCGATAGAGTTAAAAGCATTCCTTAGGTCAACCTTCACAAGAACATCTGCATCAGAGTTTGTTAAAAATGTACGCACTGAATGTACCGCCGCCTCACAGCCACCTCTAGTGCCAAAACCTAGTTGAGTAGGCTGAAATTTGGTCTTAAGGTTAGAGATTATGTACCTGCAAGCTAATTTTGAAGTTAAGCGTCGAAATGTGGAACCAACGGCAATAGGACGGATACCGTTATCCTTTTTTTGAAGGCACATAATCTTGCCCCATATAAGAATGGAATGAAATTTGGATTAACATTACCAGAAAGCATAAAGTTACATAATTTTGTAATGTCTTTAAGAAGTACTCCGCCGGCGTCACCGGCAGAAGCGCTTACAAGATCTTTAAGATGTTGAGGCGTAATTCCGTCAATGCCGCCAGCAGAGCCATTCGAAAATGACATAATTGCTTCTAAAGTGTCTTTTTCCGAAATTTGTAAAGGTTGCATAGAAGTCTTGGGAGGCAGCGGTAAACCCTGAGACGGTTTGACCGAAGGATGCTTTTGACGAAGGCTTTCAAGAGTTTCGACATTACGAGGAGCCAGGATGTCGTCTGAGAATAAAATACGGGATGCATTTTTTAAGTCGCCATCCATTACTTTCGACTCAACTACTTTTTTTAAATCAAATTTAGGACATGGTCGAGATAAATGAGTATTAATTGGGTAACCTAAATTTTGAAAAGATGTCTCTTTTAGTTGAGACGTAATTGATTTATTTATTGTTTTATCAAAATGAAAATGAGAATACGCGAAAGTAAATAATTTTTGCCAACTATTTTCACTATTAGCGAAACAATTTTGAATAGTGCATGACAATGCTTTAGCAAGCTGCATCCTCGCACCTCTAGGAATTCTTTTAACCACTGGTACATTACGATAATAATTGTAAATTTGCTCCGAAAAAAGGGAAACATTTATGTCAATAGAGGAATTGCTAAAAAAGTTATGAATTTCTACGGCAGGCTGTGAAGCCGAAATACTTTTACTATGGCATCGTTTAATATGTATATTTAATCCCCTTTTACCTTTAAACAGCCTACCGTCAGCACAATTTTGACACTGCAGGAAATCCGACTGTGAATGTAGAGGAGCAGAGATATTCATTAAAAAATCTAAACAGATCTCTACAACACTCAAAAGTCTTTATATTACATATTCATATTAACTTGAAATGTACTGTACCCCGCATCTTTCCCTGAAACAATCATTTACGGCCTAAATAAAAGCACTTTACTCTATAAATGAAATATTATTACATTACTTCCCTGGATTTATTCCATATTGATAAATATTGTATGTATAGTTGTTACGCTTTGACAGTTGTCAACGGCGCAGCAGAAATATTTTTCTTTATTAATTAGTATTATGTCTGAAATCAATAAATTATTATTATAACAACTATCTTATATATTTTCTGATCTTTTTGTTGAAATTTGTAAGCCAGAATTGGCCTCCAAATAACAAAATAAAATAATATAAATATACGTAGCTTTTGACAGTGAAAAATTTTGACATATATTTTTTTTCGGGAAATCGCGCTTCAATTATTTTTTATCACTAGTTGGAATTCGGCGTCTGTAGCAAACATAGTATTAACACGAGAACATTTTAGAGCGATTGATTTTTTTATGATTTTAAAAGTTCACTATCCGCAAGATTGCACTGCTCGTGCTTTTGGGTAGGGATTTGAGCACCGTAAGGCAATAGTATGCAGAATTTGATCGTGTTTCTCTCCATGATGAAATTCGTGTAGGTTGACCCACAATTGCGTTCACTGAGGACAATGTGGCTACTGTCAGGCAACTATTTGAAGAAAACCGGCGCCATCACTCATGAGGAGATTCGAGGATATTTGGGTATTGGTATGAGCCAAATTCTGCCTCTGAACTCCTCATGAAATCACCCCAGGACAAAACGGGCTCGAGTTAACCCATGTAAAAATGTTGTTAAAGACGTTCATTAAATCACAGACGTTCAAATGATATTTATAACATTGTGACAGGCGATGAAACATGGATACATTATATATATATATATATATATATATATATATATATATATATACTCTACATTCCGGAAAGAAAGCAACAGTCTTCTGTACGTGTTCGAAGCTGACAGAAAACCAATTAAGGCAGCCAAGAAGCATGAGCAAAGTTTTTACTCTGTCTGCAATATGTCACTTGATAACCAAAGGCAGTGAGTGGTACACCATTTATTTGCCCAGTATCGTTAAAAAGTTAGGAAACACGACCAAGAAGTTGCATCCTATTTGCACCATGACAATGCTTCGGTGCAAACCGCGAACAAGACATTTTTGAAAGTCATTTTTAACTTCTAAAAAGGTGGAGATCGTGACCCATCCTGAACACAGTCCAGACCTCGTATCATGATTTTTCTTTATTTTCCCAAAAATCTAATATTTGATAAGAGGTTTGACATTTACGGAGCCAGAAGAGGCCTTGATAGCTTTTAAACTGCACGTGAAAAACATGCCCTAGAACCAACGGGCCTTATGTTTTTTAAATTAGTTTGAACGAATGAAAAAGTGTTTAAAATGTAATAGAGAATACTTTGAAAAGCAGTAAATATATTACTTTACATCTTAATTGTTTTATTTATGGGCACGATACTTTCAGTGAATCCCACGTATAATGAGCTCTTAACGACTCGACATCCTTTATGAACCCGGCTAAACATTGTACTGTGTCCGGTTCTCGTCACTCATCACACAAGAAAAAAACAAGGAGAAAACGAGAAACACAGAAGCGTCATTTATTTATTTCAGGTTCACACAAAGTAAAAAAAAAATCTTACTAACTCAATAATAACATAATTTTTTAGAAATAAGTTATGACGTAATTGAAACGTATAAAACTAACTAAATTTGTACAACCAACGTCAACATAGATATAGAATATATATATATATATATATATATAGATAGATAGATAGATAGATAATAGATATAGAAAAATATATTATATATTAAGAATAACTTAAAAACTATTGGTCAGACATTGATCAAATTTATATGGGACCACATGAGAAGTACCAAATTTCAAATAATAAAAGAATCATCGAAATCGGTTAACCCAGAAAAAAGTAATGAGGTAACATAAAACAAATAAAAAAACATATAGCCAATTTGAGTACCGTCTAATACAGTAATTAAGAAAACTAGACTACGTAAAAAGACTTACCGAAGAGACAAAAGTTTTGTATTCTATGTCACTTTTACGATAACAC
This sequence comes from Parnassius mnemosyne, assembly GCA_963668995.1. Lineage (NCBI taxonomy): Eukaryota > Metazoa > Arthropoda > Insecta > Lepidoptera > Papilionidae > Parnassius > Parnassius mnemosyne. Next base: position 6,910,693 of record CAVLGL010000068.1, read on the forward strand.
CCCTTATGTTAAGATCCATCAAACCATTAAGGCTACAGAGCCTGCCAAAGAAATAGGCGAACATATACACATACATACATACATCTAGCCGAAACTCTTTCTTACTTTACCCATAATACATGATCATACCTCTACCTAATGTCAGACATCACATTAGGAATAATCTTAAACACCCATTTTATTATATAAAAAAATATTTTAGTTTGTTCGTATTTTATGTGCTGCCATACCGTTGATTAGATTGCGGCAAAACTTTGTCCACTTATTGACTGCACATGTGCGAAGGTTCACGTGGTAGAGCCATGCTGCAGCTATATTATTGGTACAATTGCAGCACGAAAGGGTCGGCTCGACCGGGGTAGGACCACGCTCTCACAGAATACCAGCGTAAAATAGCAACTTAACCCTGCTGTGTTTCGTATGGTGAGTGTAGAGAACCGGAGACCCTTTTTACTGGAAATGAGGCACTCCATCTTAGTTCTCACGGGTGACAACGCATCTGCATTTTGATTCATAATCGAGGATAGATGTAGAAGTCTATGGGCCACAGCAACCACTTACTATCAAGTGGGCTGTGTGCTCGTTTGTCACCCATATCCTATAAAAAAAGGTTATAGACATACTACAATTAACTTACAGTAGGTAGCGCTCGTAATATATCGACAAATTTATTTGAAAATTATATATCATCCAACTTCAATTAAACAATATAACTCTTCCAAATTTAAAAGGATATTTACACAATTACTTCTTTTGCGGCTGCAACGCGCCGGGTATCAGTTAGTTTATAATCAAATACAAATTTTACTGTTCACGTAAATATTAACTAAAACAAGTAAATAACAACTATATCTATAACTATTCAATTAGTCAATGGATCACAAATCACCCATTGCGATTTGCGAGAGCTTTAATAAGGCTAATACAGTAAAGAGTGGACTGATAATGGAGCACTCCAAGCTGACAGCCCGAGGCACCGGTCTCGCAGTTTATATAGACGTCATTTTTTGCTCGTTACAAGGCTTGGGCGTCCAGCCTCCAACGCACGTTGAATTGCAAGTCCACACGCATAAATACGGTTGATGTGTTTGTTTCTCAATTTAAAACGTTGTTTTTTACGTTTTTACACAAGTAAGCTTGTGAAAAGTTTGCTTCGATCGAAAGAGCTATTTTTTATATGATAATTAATAGAATCAGATTTTGCGCGAATTAATTACATTGAAAATGATAAAAATTAATCAACTAAGATTCGCGTAGTAAAATAAAATGATGTGTCTTACCTAGTTTAAAGAGCACCTCCCGCCCTCCCTTAATTATGTGCAATATTCCTGTCACCACTACTCCCAATAACCTCTGCGGTAGCTGAGCTCAGCTTCGAGGTTTATATGTGGTAGAGCAACGTTTCAGCTATATTATGGTTGTAGCACGGATAAGTCGATTCGACCGGGGTAGGACCACGTTCTCACAGAATACCAGCGTAAAGTAGCAGCTTAATGTTGCTGTGTTTCGTATGATGTATGTACAGAAACGGAGAACGTTTTTACTGGAAAAGAGGTATTCCATCTTAGTCCTCAGGGGTGACAACGCATCTGCATTTTGATTAGTTCGAGGACAAATGTAGATGTCTATGGGACACAGCACCCACTTACCATAAGGTACACTGTGTGCTCGCTTGTCACCTTATTCTATACAAAAAGTGTGTGTGTGTGTGTGTGTGTGTGTGTGTAGTCATGTACGCACGTAGGAAATTATACTTCTTTAGTATAACAAAACCAGAAAACTGGAAGAGACAATTACCCACTGAAGTTCTCGCTTTTAGGTGTCAGTGTGCACACTTCGTAACAACTTCATGGTGTCGTTTTTAGGTGTCGGTGTGCGCGCGTATTGTCAAAATTCACTCTCATCATTTTTCCCAAACGGCCCAAAAGAAGTACAATTTCAAAAAATATATGTACCAATACTTACATTCATACAGCTCAAGCTCAGCTAGAAATGGAAATGGAACTGTACGTCACTAACTCACGTGGGGTTATCGCGTATAGCCGCCGGCAGTACACCAGGTACCGTAATTAACACGACTACCTTCCATAAGCGAGTCGTAAGCAACAACACTCGACAGATACTGCTGCAAGGCAATATCCGTTCCAGGATGAATTTCTGCTTCTTTTTAGCCGATTTCAAAAAAGACAAAGTCCTCAGCTCTACTGTATGATATTTTTTTGTATATACTTGTATGTTATCATCAATTGTAAACTGATGTTATATTTATTTGTTTATTGAAGCATTATTAATAAAAACTATATATATAACTATTCAATTAGTCAATGGATCACAAATCACACATTGCGATTTGCGAGAGCTTTCTTTGTTCGAAGTTGGCTGCAAGTAGTAAGATCACTTGTCACTTCAGTTTTGATTAAAAAAAAAGTGATTTATTATCACGTGCTCGGCGGTGAAGGAAAACAGGGTATAATATATTTTTTTCTTTCTTTTTGCTTTATGATGTCTAGTCTGAAAACTAAGTTAACATATGAGACTTATGTATAATCAATTACTTCCAGACAAGCCTGCAGATGTCATTGTGTATACAGTGCGCTGCGGGGTTTGTTGCTTGTTATCCGTATATCATTTTTATTACTGACAACTTACATCCTTAGATAAAGACATAAATGACACATAATTACGAGTTTGTATGAGTTTTATTAAACTTAATAAATAAGACATTACTTTTTACTTATTCTAGTAATTTTTTTTAAATACTAGTAATGCTATTAAACATTACTAATATTCCCTTCAACCACTTTTGATAAGCTTAAAATGCTTGTGTTAGAAGTGGTTCACGACAGTAGTCGAATGGCGGATTCGAACCCACGACCTTTCGAGTTCGCGGTCCGCGCCCTGCCATTAGGCTACTGACGCTTTGTAATAACGTTTTATTTATATTCAATAAATAATGCTATTAGCCATGCCGCAGCTGCGGGTATATTATATTAGGTCGAGGAAAAGTTTCTTCGTATTTTAAATACAAATTCAAGACATAATTTTTTCAAAGTTTAATTACATTTAATTATAATATATAGGTGGCATTTTGTTCTATAACATACTTCTATCTTGTAGGTAATGACATGTAGTTGTTGTACTAATCTTGGATTTTTGATCACAAAAGTGCGAGAAGTAGTTTTGCCAGTCCTCCCTTGATGTTAACCTAACACTCTTCAAAAGATTCTGAAGAGACCTAAACAGGTGAAAATCTGAGGGTGCAAGGTAAGCACTATATGGGATATGCATTAACACTTCCCAACCAAGCTCTATCACTCAATTTTTGCTGATTGGCCGGTGCGTGTGGTCTGGCGTTATCATGACGAAATATCACTCCTTTTCTGTTGATCAATTCCGGCCGTTTTTTCTCAATTTCTTGCTTGAGTCTCATTAGTTGTTCGCCGTAGAGATCTGTATCGATGGTTTTGACCGGCGGTAAAAGCTCATAATAAGCCATGCCCTTCCAATCCCACCATACACACAGCATGACCTTATTGCGTGTTAATCCAAAATACGAAGAAACTTTTTCCCCAACCTATTATTCATAACACGAATGCATCAGCTCGATCGGGAAAGAGCCATGCTCTCACAGAATACCAGCTTAAAACAACAGCTTAATGCTGCTGTGTTTTATGTAGTGATTGTAGAGAACCGGAGACCCTTTTTACTGGAAACGAAGCGTTCCATCTTAGTTCTCAGGGGTAACAAAGCATCTGCATTTTGACTCTGCATTTGAATAAATGTATTGTAGTAATATGTGCTATAGCATCCACTTACTATCAGGTGGACTGTGTGTTCGTGTCACACTAATTTAAAAAAAGTATGTACGTCTAGGTAAGTACGAGTAAGACCCTAAATCAAGCAGTGGGAAGTATGGCAGATAATTTTTTATTTTTTAGTTTTATTTATTAGGTAAAATCTACAAGTTATGATTATGGGAAACCAATTCATAAATACAAATAAAACTGTATTTTGTTTTATATATTAAAATAAGTAGGCTATCCTATATTTCTGCGAACAAGTGTGATAACATAATGTACTGCAATTAACTTGTTATTTTTATCATACATTACTGTGAGCACTTACACAGTTTTTACAACATTCTAGTTGCTCGTTGAGTGAGACGAGATTCAACAAGCAACAAGGAGGGGTACAAGCCGAACTTGTTCTACAATTTCTCTAAACATTTTTAGACGTTGATTTATGATCGCGCAAATTTGGGAGCAAATTTGCAATGTAATGTATGGATGGTTATGTATTTGTTTGTATTCATTTGTATTTGTGTAATTTAATATGTGTCATCATCATCATCATCATAACAGTTCTTCACAAGTCCACTGCTGAATGTAGGCCAAGGAATTATGTATCATATATATTAATATCATTTCTTTATACCTATTTAGTTATTTAAGTAACCTGCCACAAATATCTCACCACGCCGTTTGTTGACTGGCAGAGAATGTTAACTGGCAAGCTTTATGGTTAGCACAATATTTTTTTTAAATAAATAAAACAAATAAATCAATAATTCATTTTCCCTTTAAGTATAACCGAGATGGGTAACACCAAGCGTGTAATACCCAGACGAGTGACGGAAGTGACACCGTGTAGTTCACCGTGCAGTGGCGGTGTAAGAATATTCACTACCGCATATCTTTCCGTGGGTGTCGAAAGAGGCGACAGAGGAAGACTGAAACAGTAGATGGGCAGCAGCATCTTTCTCATAACAACTCAAAGATATATTCATTTGGAATATAAAAAACTATAATAATAAAAAAAAACTAAAACTAGTAACTTAATTATCATATAGTCCTACTCCCCGCGGTATCGTGCCAAGAACTAACTACTACTCAAAGTAATAAAAACTGCGGTTGCCAACCCGTTCGCCAAGTGTGGCATAGCCTAATTTGTATGAGGCAATGTTTTGGGGAAAGCCTATGTTCAGCAGTGTATTATAGGCTGTAAGGAAAGGAAAAGACGCCAACGGAAAGCAGAGTCGAAGTGCGAGTCTGATCAATCCGCCAGCCAAGCGCGACAAATAAGGCTAGTCCTACTATAATACAGGTCTAAGTCCAGCAGTGGATTTACAGACTGAGGAAGAGGAAAACTAGACCGAGCAATGCACAACTTTGAAAATTATAAACTAAATTCGTCAAATATATTAGATTTAATGGAAAACTACAAATAAGATTAATTTTCTGATGAAAAAAAAGCTACTAATATGTTTTCTTGCTCATCTATGATTTTTTGAAAAATTGAGGTTCGCCCCTTTGCGGCGTCAATGACGAATTGTTTCCCTCCATCGTCTCTTAACACTCACAGTCCACAGTATAGTTATCGTGTAGAGCCTATCTACTACCTAACCTATATCATTCCGCGAGTGTCGTAAGAGCCGACAGAGGGAAACAAACAAAGTATTTACTTTTACAGGTTATATATACTATATGTGTAAGTACTTTTCACAGCCGAATGTTCTTAAAGATTACATTGCTCACGGATCCAAATGAAGAGATTTATTCTCTTTTTACGTGAATTTCGCCGCCACTACACCGAAAACGTTTTGTAGCAAATTAAAAAAATGATTTCATTTGTTCACGGAACAAAATCATTGATTTGGATCGATAAAAAACGGAACAAAGAAAGCAATCTGGCGAGACTACAGAGTTCTAATGGCTGTTCTCACAGTGCGGGCTGTTTCGTTATTTCACGCTCTGGCGGACTGTTAAGGACTCAACACACTTAAACGCCTTTTTTTCAAATAAGGTTACTTACACACTAGGTAATTCTCCAGTATAGTGGGGGTCGTTTACGTACGTACATTTTGCAAGGACAACCAGCCAGACCCAGAACAATTATTTGTAGGCCATAAGAATACTTCTTACGTGCGGAATTTCAAACCTCGGCCTTAGAACTGCAACTCATTGCTAAGCCACTGTGCCATGGAGTCTTCGAGCTTACTCTCGAGCTCGGTTGGAAGGCTCCGTCAAGCACAAATAACATATTTAGATTTTTAATTGAAAATACTTCATATAATTAATAGAATCAGGCGTTACTTTGCGGAAATCCATTATATAAAAGCTTTTAGTCGGGGATAGTGCACACAATTGAGGGAGGGCGGGAGGTGCTCTTCATACTAGGTAAGACACATCATTTTATTTTATAACGCGGATATTTGCGAAGTAAATTTTTCTAAAAGCTTTTATTTGAAAATACTTCTTTATAATTAACTTCTACTCTTATGATAACATCGAAAGCTATAAAATATATAAAGGAGAAGGAGACGTCTCCATACATTCTTGGGCCCAAGTGTTAACAAGATGAAAGTAGGACCATTTGAAAGCGTATGTATAAACAATTCGTAGCTGAAAATCTGGCAAGATTTGTCAATCTAGGAGCTGAGTTATTGTAGAATAAGTAAAAGTGAGATTATCTATTACTTACATTGTAACAGGTGAATTTTTACTGTTATTACACTGTAACAGGATATTTTTCACTGTAATTACTCAAAGATATATAAGCACAATCAGTACAAAATCACCAAAAAAGCTGTGGTTAATAATGAAACGAAATGGCGAATGGATTAACGAAAATTAAAACAACAAAAACTAAGTGAAGTGAATATTAGGGATATCGATCTGAGATCAATTACTTGAATTGATGTTGTACAGTAACAGTTTACTTGTCGGAATTTTGATACTTTGTATTTTTTATTATTATTTTGTAGATATGTACGCAATATTTTTATCTCCCTAGTTAACACAGAAAAATAATCGAAAATAGATATTAAAATGATCAATTTAATCGAGAATCAATTATATTGCGCTCGTTTCAAATCGAATCGAAAATCTGTCTATAGTTTGAAGTTTGAACTGTCAATTCAAGTTTCAAAATAAGAAGTCCTCTATTGGAAAATAAAGTTGAGAAACTAGGATTTCACTAGTGTATTCTTTATGGTAAACGATTTATTGTCATAAAGAATACACCACAATCGATTTTCTAACTTGTTTCTTTTTTTATTGTTTTTTCGAAATCTAAATTGTAAAATAGCTCCTTTTTTGTATTTTACTTAAGAAAAACATGGCCAATTTTTTAAAGTATAAACCAATTAGTTAACTTCAGGCCCAAAACTCCCATTCTCTTTATAATCTAGCAATGGTGGCGTAAGGGTTTAGCTGTTAAATAATGTATATATATATATATATATATATATATATATATATATATATATATATATATATATATATTATTGTAATATATATATATGTGTGTGTCAGCTAAGCTGTGAAGCTTAGTTTCCACTGTGTTTTTTGTTGCCGATAAGCCTCTCGGCTCTGCGTTGCACTGAGTCGAGTGCCAACAGTTGATAATTTGCTAAGCCATCCCAAAGATGCTGAAAATTTGCAAATAGACTCAAAAAATTAAATTACTTGGTAAACTGAACTTTCACTGAATTTTAGCATCGTTCACATATAATGATTTCTTATATTTACGCGCAGACTACACATTAAATGAAACTAATTTTTACGGATTCTATCGCGTTTAATTTAACTTTTTAATTCCCGAAGTTTCGATAGTTTCACAATTTTACCATCTGAAAAAGTAACTGCTATTTTAGACCACCTTAATCGCATAAACTCTAAAATACAATTCACTATGGAGTTAGAGGTAAACAATTCTTTAGCTTTCCTAGATGTTTTAGTCATCGGAAATCCTGACATCACTATTGGTCACACTGTGTATAGGAAAAAAACCCATATTAACCGATATTTAAATGGTGAATCACACCATCATCCATCACAGTTAGCTACCTTGGAAAACTCTTTGTTGCAGAGAGCACGAGGGGTCTGTGATAGAAAAAATCTGGCAACCGAGCTTCAGCACGTCGAGCAAGTATTGCAAGACAACAAGCTTCGGGTCCCGCACCTACGTCACAGTGACCGAGTGAAGCTGGCCACAGTCGAGGGCGTGCCTGCTGTACTACCCTATTTCAGAGAAGTCACAGACAAGGTTGGCTACATCTTGAAGCGAGCTTCCATTAAAACATACTTCAAGCCGCCGAAGAAGATTAGTCCATTTTTACCATCCGTCAAGTGTCATATCCCTCTACAAGATGCAGGAGTGTATAAGCTGGATTGTGAATGTGCTCTCTCTTATATAGGACATACAAAGAGATCTATAAAAACCCGCGTAAAAGAACATATAGCTGACTTAAAGCACCGACGTTCCGGGAAGTCTGCAGTTTGTAAACATATTCAAGATGGTCCCCGCCATTGCATTAGATTTGATAGACTACAAACCCTCGCAAAAAAAACACCGATTTCTACCAAGGATGATTCGTGAGGCTATTGAAATAAAAAAAACATCATAATCTCAATAGAGAAGATGGATGGGTACTGCCATCTGCTGATCGTATAATTAATGAAAGTAAATCCAAATCCAAGTATACCACTGCAAAACTTCAAGATACTGTAAGCTCATTCTGCGTGGATCGGATCAAAAATTAATATTCATAAACTAAAGGGCTAACTATGACATCGAGACATCAAAAACGTCAGTGCCCCCCCCCCCCCCCCTCTCGGCTGTAAAGCACCCGAAACGTCGGGAATTAAAAAGTTAAATTAAACGCGATAGAATCCGTAAAAATTAGTTTAAATTAATCGTTTACATAATTTATTATTTAATAAAAAGGATGAGTGTAAGTGAACCTTAACGCAGAGGCGACGGAAGCAAATTTGGGTTAATCAGTGATTATTACACGGCAGCTGACCACCGGAGCAGCTCACTGGAGTCATCTTAAAATATTATAACATAGTTTACTATCTCACCAACGCTAGTCACAACAGATCACCTATGATGATCGTGGCATTATAGATACAAGATCATCATGAACAATTTTTTTAAATATATAATATGCCAGGGTCAAGAAGATCGTGTTGAACAAGGCACACTTCCACATCACTTCGTATGGTAAGCGTAGAGAACAGGAGATCCTCTTTACTGGAAACGAGGCATCTTAGTCCTCAGGGGTGATAACACATCTTAATTTTGATTCTATTTTTATGATAGATGTAGACATGTACCTGTCTATAGGCCACAGCATCCACTTAACTTTAGGTGGGCTGTGCGTTTGCTTATCACCTTTAATCTATATAAAATGCCTATATACCAGTAGTATATACAGTGTTTTAAAGCTAAGAGGTGCTAATATAATTACATTCAATCTTTGTCATCAAACTTGTGTAACAACATATCGGTAGCCTTTCTTGTTTTAAGTTGCTTTCAATTGCCTCCATAAGCTGTAATCACCGGTTAACATCAGATGGTATCATATACATCATAAGTTCGTTTGTCACATCAATGTTTATTGGAACGAAGTTCCATATCGCACGGTACGAATTTGGCAGATGGGGGCTAGGCGAACAATAGTGTAAGATTTTTCTGTCACGACCCCTTCTGACGTAGTGTAAAATTGGCGGCTATAAGTAAGCGAGATGGAATAATATCTATCTCCCTCGCACTTTTTCTTATCTTGCCACGAAAGAATTTGATTTATTTTAAATGTCGCTTCATTTTAATAGGCGCTAGTAATTCATTTATTTGTATTTTTTAATCAATAATATAATACGTTCATCAATAAAAATATACTACGAAAGGAACTTCGTTCAACCGAATGTTCCATGACACTCACACATGTTTATATTAGATTAAATTTTAAATTTATATATTCTCTATAGATAAGTATTGTTCTTGTCACCAGATGTAATTATCTACTTATAATGATTTTCATTCAAATTTGTTCACGATAATTTTAGCAAATAAAAATTTCTTATTGAATTTAACAATATTTAATAGTCAAATTATCATTTTTTTTTTTATATATTTTAGTAACCGTGTAGTGGCGGTGTAAGAATATCCACTACCCCAAATTGTCCCGTGGGTATCCTAACAAGTAACAGAGGAAAACTAGAACAGGAGATGAAAACTGCGGTTGCCAACCAGCCTGCCAAGCGTGGCAACTATGACAAAATGCTTCCAATGAGGCAATCTTTGGGGCGACCCATAGATTAAAACATAAGACCAGTAGGCACATGTTTAAAATCATTCAACCAGTCAACTCATAGAACATTATACAATAACTGTTATTTGGTACTGCGTTTAACCAGTTCAACTCTTGACGTTCCTCAGTAAGACAGACAAATGTAGCTACGTGGGTAAATAACATGTACGAACTAACGGACAATCTTCGAGAGCTATTCTGTAGGGCAGTGTGTTTATTCAACAACGGGTTGCTGGACCAAAGAAAAGACGTTTTGCCTTGTCATCTCGCTGAGTGTTAGCCATCGCTAGCACTCCAGAATATTTCCTTTAAAAACATCTGCCACTTAGGTATAATTGTACACGGGAAACGTGAATAGATAACATTTAAGCTATGTTTTATAATATTTAAATTATTTAAACATTCTAGTAAAACGTGTGACGTGTCGAATCACGAAAATATGTATTATTAATGTACATTTTTGATTCGAGTCTGTATTTTCTTTACATTATATTTCGGATGAATTAAAAAGTTAACAGTTTCACTAGATGGCACTAGTTTATTGATGAAGTTTTTTCTAGAATTCCTTTACTTCTAAAAATGTATGTAAATGAAATATTGCAATATAACATAAGTATTCGACATATTTAATAGCGGGGAAGTTAATTTGTTACACACACTTTTGTAACAAATTAACTTCCCTAAAATTCTCTAATTCCCTAAAATTAAATAAATATATTAAAATAATAAAATTAAAATTAGTTATCTAAGAGATGCCGTGTAGTGGCGGTCAAGAATATCCACTACCCCATATCCTCCCGTGGGTGTCGTAAAAGGCGACAAAGGGAAATAGGCAGGAGATGGGCAGCAGCATCTTCCTGATAATAGCCAAATTACAATAAAAAAACTGCGGTTGCCAACCCGCTCGCCAAGCGTGGCAACTATGGCAAATACCCCCCTATGAATGACAGTAACAAAAAAACGGCCCCCAGTCCCCGGCGGCCCCGCTATTCCTGGCTACGGTGGCGACCATGGTATCGGCGGGGCAGGGGGTGCTAAGAATCTCCGGTGGAGGTTCGGTTGCCACCTTAGATGACTCGACCTGGCAACGTACAACGCACGCACCCTGAGGACTGACGAGAAGATCGTGGAGCTGGAAGAAGAGATAGACAAGTTGCGCTGGCATATTATAGGATTATCCGAAGTCCGAAGAGAGAGGGAGGACACGGTAATCCTCGAATCCGGCAACTTGCTCTATCACCGGGAGGGCGACCATCTGTCCCAAGGAGGTGTCGGATTTATCGTCCACAAGTCTCTCGTTCAGTTGCGCGCGAGCAGTCGAGGCGAACGCACACGTTTGGCTGCATATTGTTACCGCATATTTTATCGCGTTATTTTCACTTCCTACCCACATAATAATTATGTTAAATTTAAATGGATGACATACTTGGAACTGTGGATTTAGGTGTCTCAACTAATAGTGAAGCAATGGAGCAGGAGCTAAGACTTGAAAGTGAGCAACAACTCAATCAAACCTTAAACGAGGAGATGAGGAAGAAGGAGGAGAGAGAGCAACGACTCGCAGTGAAGAGAGTACGACAGGATGATGAAGAAATAGTGGAAGAAGACGGATTTGTTACAGTAATTAGAGGGCATAAGCGGTTGAATAGAAAGGATTCAAATAATGATAATTTAGTGGAGGAGGGTCATCAAGATTCTGAGGCGAAGAAATATATTATTATATGTGTGACAGGAAAAGAAGTATTACCGAAACAATTTGGAATGGCAAAGCTTTTACGGTCGTTAAACATTGAAAATATAGTGAAGATGATATACAAAAGCGCTTACAGAGTGTTGATTCATTTTGAAAAGGAAGAAAGTGCAGTGAAACTACTAAAAAGTGAAAAGTTATCCAGTTTAGGATACCGAGCACAAAGGGCTGATGAGACTACCTTTTCTTATGGAATACTGAGGCAGATAGATTTAGAGACCGAGGAAAAAGAAATTCTTGAAAATCTTTCATGTGAGCACGAAATCATTTCAATAAAAAGACTCAGAAGAATGTCTGATAGTGGAGAATGGATCGATTCAGAAACAGTAAGAATTTGTTTCAAAGGTACTACTTTACCGCCGTATGTGTATGGGTACGGTTGTAGGTTTAAAGTGGAACCTTATACCTTCCCAGTTTCCCAGTGCTCCGGATGTTGGAAGTTCGGCCATCTCTCAAGATCATGCCCAATTAAAAAAATTATATGTCCCAAATGTGGTAACAATCACCCAAATTGCGATACCGACAAATTTGTTTGTGTCAACTGTAAAGGACCACATATGGCCATGCATAAAAAGTGTCCGATATTTTTAAAAGAAAAAGAAATCAGAAACATTATGACGAAGCAAAACTGTACTTATCGAAAAGGTCTGGAAATATATTTAAAAGGCAAGGGGAGTCAAGAAATATACACTAGAAGTGAGGACATTGAAAGTAATAGGAACATTAACGATTCACAACTTGAGAGCACACAGAATACACAGAAAACATCGTACAGAGATATAGTGATAACAGAAACACTTATTCATAATGATTCGTCGACGTCAAATAAGGTTATCGAAGGGAAGAGTTCTGGACATAATCATATAGAAAAGGAGCGGGCGTTGGAGAGGAAGAATACAGAGGCTGGAAGATCGGATGGGAATAGGAAGACTAGAGAAAAGGGCAACGGTGAGTCAGAAGCAAGACAAATGGAGACAGAGCAAAATCCGGAGTCTAAGAGTAATAGTTCAAATTCTATTTTAGATTTAGGTAGCATTTTTCAAAGAGTCAAAGATATATGTTGTTACGATAACGATTGGTCTACTAAGTTCCAACAATTAGGTAAACTATTATTTGAAATACTTGGTAATTTAATAATCAAAATTTGGAACAGAGACGATTTATGTACAAGAATAGTATCTATGTTCAGAAATGGCGAACGATAATACAAGATTGTTTAAGCTATGTATGTTACAGTGGAATGCACAAAGTTTGCGGCCCAAACGTAACGAATTGGAACTTTTATTAGCACAAGAAAAAATACATATAGCGTTAATATCTGAAACTTGGCTAGAACCAGATTCACATATAAATATTAGTGGCTATAATATTTTTAGAAAGGATAGGGTAGATGGCTATGGGGGGGTTGCTATTATAATTTGTAAGTCGATTAAAGTACAACAATGTCCAATCATAATTAATAATTCGGGAATAGAAATTATTTCAATCAAACTTTTGAACTGTAACGAAATTAAAAATATACTTTTAATATATTGCCCCTCTTCCGTGCGGACAAGTTTGATTGGGAACAAATTTTTTCACTATTTCCGAATAAATGTATTATAGCTGGGGACTTTAATGGTCACCATACAACATGGTCGTCTAAAACCGATGGAAGAGGAGGACAGATATATGATGCGGCTTTAGATGGCGGCTTTATATCCCTTAATGATGGTAGCGTAACTAGAATGACTTTAGTTAATAACATTATTCAGCAGACATCGCCTGATGTGACATTTGTTTCCTCTGATTTATCCGTTGCGTTTAACTGGAGTGTTATGAATGAAAGCTTGGGAAGCGACCATATGTTTATTAAGATTTCTTATAAGTATAATAGCAATATAAATCGAGTTTGGGTAACTAAAAAGCGTAATTTTAAACTAGCAAAATGGCCAGCGTATAGCAAGTCTTTAGAAAACTATTTATTACAGCCTATAGATGACATTAGTGTCCAATCCTTGTATGATAATTTCATTAAGCAAGTGAATAACGCTGCGGACGAACATATACCGCCAGTAAGAAGCTGTGATAATCCCAAAAATAACTTTCGGCCTAAGCCTTATTGGAATCCCACACTATCCCATTTAGTAGCACAACGAAGATTGGCCTTGAAGAATTTTGGAAAGAACCCCATCCCAACTAATCTCACTATACTCGAGCGCAAAACAAAAGAGACGAAAAATGCAATTAATCAAGCGAAGGCAAGAAATTGGCAAAGTTACTGTAGCAGCATTGACGAACGAACGTCTAACTCCGATATGTGGAAACGCATGGGTTGGGTTAAGGGATTTAATTCGTCAAAGTCACACGTTTCAAACGAACAGAAGTTCGATCTCCTTTGTAAGCTAGCTCCCGATTATGTCTTCCCAAAGCCTGAGTATTTCAATTCAAGTAATACAGTACTGGAAGCCAATTTCACCCTACAAGAAATGTGTAATTGTTTAAAACAAAAAGATACAGCGCCTGGTAACGACGGGATAACATATTCACTTATATATAATCTATCTCATGGCAGTAGGCTTTACTTGCTTGAGCTATATAATTATATCTTCAACACCGGAATTATTCCATTTCAATGGCGTGACATATTGGTAACGCCGATTCCAAAAGTCTCGAATAATAATAATGTTAAACTTAGGCCCATCTCTTTAATATCGTGTGTCTGTAAAATTTTTCATTCAATGTTGACAAAAAGACTTGAATGGTATGTTGAAAAAAATCAATTATTATCCCAGTACACGTCCGGCTTCAGAAGAGGACAGTCATGTCAAGACTGCCTAGTCAAACTAGTAAGTCAAATTTACTTGGGATTTTCCCGTAAGACCCCAACTATAGCCTGTTTCCTAGATATCAAAAATGCGTATAACAATGTCCTAGTAGATATACTGATAAAAACTTTAGATCAAATAGGGATTGGTAAAAAGTTTTGTCAATATCTATGGAATTTTTTAAGCGAAAGACACCTTATGATGCAGGATGAAACTGACCGGAATAAGTACTTCATAAGATACACAAATCGAGGTTTGGCGCAAGGTGACCCAATTTCACCTATTCTTTTTAATATACTTACCATTAAATGCTTCCAGGAGATTAGAAACGTGACAATGTGTCAATATGCCGATGACTTTGTATTTTATTCCTCTTCTAGAAATTTTGGTGAAAGTCAAAATGAATTTCAAATTGTTTTAAATACACTCTGTAACATTCTAGATGAAATGGGGCTAGAACTTTCTGCTTCCAAGTCTAAAATTTGCATTTTCAGCAGGGGTTTTAAAAGACTGCAAATAGAATTAAAATTAGATAGTCATAATTTAGAGATAGTAGACACTTACAAATATTTGGGTGTTTGGTTGGACAAGTCGTTGCGTTGGAGCAAACATATTAACATGACGGTGGAGAAAGTGCAAAGAAGTCTTAATCTACTTAAAGTATTAGCTGGTGTCTCCTGGGGCTTGCATCCTAAACATTTAAGACATATATATATAGCACTGATCAGAAGTCGTATAGACTACAGTTGCTATCTATATGACGCAAGTGCAAAATGTCATTTAGATAAACTAAATAAAATTCAAAATGAGGCACTAAGGATAATAGGAGGATTTATTAAAACCACTCCAATTCACGTTATGGAGAGTGAGCTTGGTGTAGTTCCACTGTACTTACGGAGAAAATATCTAGCATACAAATTATGTCTAAAGTTAAAGTCTGCAGAAAATAATATAACTACTCAGCTATTAGAAGAACTCTACACTCTTCGACAAAATTATTATTGGAGCAACAAAATCATTCCTTTACTGGTATCCTCACATAATAAAGTTAAAGAAATTCAGATAGCAACATCATGTCCGTTATTAATGTTTACTTTGCGAACATGGGTGACCAATATTAACTTAAATGAAGTAATTGTACCCAAGCTAGAAACAATTCACTATTCAAAAAGCTCATACGACAGTATCCTATTAAAGTATGAAGTTATCAAAGAGTTGTATACAAGATTTAATGGCTGGAGTTTTATATTTACGGATGGGTCGAA
Source organism: Parnassius mnemosyne (assembly GCA_963668995.1). NCBI lineage: Eukaryota > Metazoa > Arthropoda > Insecta > Lepidoptera > Papilionidae > Parnassius > Parnassius mnemosyne. The sequence continues at coordinate 6,926,611 of CAVLGL010000068.1, forward strand.
GAGTGTAGAAGGATATGGGTCTGCGTTTTATGTGCCTAACATAGATATAATACTAAATCAAAATAATCATTGTTTTAAAATAAGTACTCATACTAGTATTATGGCTTTGGAACTTATTGCAATCTCAGAAGCTTTGACACATGTTATCAGTAGCCAATATAAAAATGTAGTTATATGCACAGACAGCAAGAGCTCGTTGCAACACATAGCTCGATGCGCCTCTGGTTACAGAGGTGCATCGATAGCTTATGACATTATATCCAAGATAGATGAAATAACTTCAAAAGGTGTCCAACTGAGATTGCAATGGGTCCCATCGCATATTGGGTTACGGGGCAACGAAAAGGCTGACATGTTAGCGAAATATGCAGCTAAGAATGGAAAGGAAACTAATATTATTTTGGATCACTCAGAAGTTTTACCTAAATTCAAAAATATTTGTTATGAAATGTGGAAGGAATACTTTAACAAGCGGTCACTAGAAAAAGGAATATGGTACAAAACCATACAGTGTCAGCCTCTTCATGTGCCCTGGTTCATGAACACTAGATTAAGTAGGAAATTAGTTACTACTGCTCATAGACTCAGATCTGGACACGTTCCATGTAAGAAATTTGTATTTCTAATGAGAAAAACAACTTCGCCCAATTGTGAAGACTGTGGAGTTATAGAAGACCTATACCATATATTGATGGAATGTGTTCGATTTGAGTCTACTAGAAGTAATTTCATAAGGGTCTTGAATTTAAACAGAACTGACGTAGGCACATTCCATAATATTCTATCCCAACCAAATGGCGACGATGCGAAAGTTCTGTTCGAATCCATGGCCCATGTAGTTATTAAGTAGTGTTATATGAGTAAGTCATGTATATTAGGGTATGATGGGACTGACATACCCTAAGCGGTAAATGTCCCTTAAATTATAATAGAATAAAAAAAAAAAGTCTCTCGTTAACAACGTTGTAAAGATCGGGAGTGTGTCGACGAGGGTTGCGTACCTTATACTCAGAATCACCAAACGGTATTCGCTGAAGGTCATACAGGTTTACGCACCAACCTCGGCACACCCCGATGAGGAGGTGGAGGAAATGTATGAGGATATCTCTAGAGCCATGCATTCCTCCAAAACCCAATATACGGTGTTAATGGGAGACTTCAATGCAAAACTAGGCCCAAGAGAGAACGGTGAGCTGAAAGTAGGGAAATTTGGAATAGGGCAACGGAACCCAAGGGGCCAGCAGCTGGCCGACTTCATGGAGAAAGAGGGACTCTTTATGATGAACTCTTTCTTCCAGAAGCGGCCCCACAGGAAGTGGACCTGGTCGAGCCCCGACGGTTCCACAAAAAATGAGATTGACTTCATTATGACGACCAGACGACAACTGTTCAGTGATGTCTCCGTGATCGCGAGGGTGAGAACTGGTAGCGATCACCGAATGGTTAGAGGCACACTGAACCTAAACGTTAAGTTGGAGAGGTCTCGTCTAATGAAGTCAACGCTCCGTCCCCCTCGTGCTCTGTTCCAAAGTCCCGAAACCTTTCAGCTCGAGTTACAAAACCGTTTTCAGTGCCTGGAAGACTGCAATGAAGGGGACGATATGAATGACAAGCTCGTGGAAACTGTCCATGCGGTCGGAGCTAAGTTTTGCAAGACCCGCCGCAGAAGAACACAAAAACTCTCCGATCACACTCTTAATCTCATGGCTGTTAGACGGGAGATGAAGCTACATTCTTCAACAGACTTGACAGCATACAGGCATCTGAACAGACAGATCTCCAAATGCATGCGGCGGGACTTACGCAACTTCAATACAGCTCGTATTGAAGAAGCGATCGAGCGGAACCAAGGCTCCAAAATGTTTGCCAGAGATCTGTCTGCCAGAAAGAGCCAACTGTCAAAGCTGAAGACAGAATGTGGCAGCATCGTTTCCGGGACACCTGAGATTTTGAGTGAGATTGAGAGGTTCTATGGGCACCTGTACACATCATCGTTGGAGCCACACGCAAGTGTGAGTAACGATCCAAGAGCGAGTCTCATCCGACACTATTCCGAAGATATCCCGGATGTCAGTCTGAGCAAGATTAGGATGGCTCTCCAGCACCTTAAAAACGGTAAGGCCCCAGGCGAGGATGGAATTACAGCGGAGCTTCTGAAAGCGGGTGGAAGACCGGTACTTGAAGTCCTTCAGAAGCTCTTTAATTCCGTCCTCCATGGTGGCATTACACCGGAAGCGTGGAGCAGAAGTGCGGTGGTCTTGTTCTTCAAGAAAGGTGACAACGCTCTCTTGAAGAACTACAGACCGATTTCCCTTCTGAGCCGCGTCTACGTGCTGTTTTCGAGAGTCATTACGAATCGTCTCGCGCGCAGACTTGACGACTTCCAGCCTCCCGAACAAGCCGGTTTCCGAAAGGGCTTTAGCACCATAGACCACATACATACCCTTCGGCAAGTTGTACAGAAGTCCGAAGAGTACAATTTGCCACTATGTCTGGCGTATGTGGACTATGAGAAAGCCTTTGATTCCGTCGAAATTTGGGCGGTGCTGCAGTCCCTTCAGCGGTGCCAAGTTGACTGTCGGTATATCGAAGTGTTGAAGTGCTTGTACAGTAGGGCTACGATGGCTATCCGAGTACAGAACCAGAGTACGAAACCTATCCAATTGCAGAGAGGTGTAAGACAGGGTGACGTCATATCCCCGAAACTCTTCACCGCTGCATTGGAAGACGTTTTCAAGCTTCTGGACTGGAAAGGATACGGTATCAACATCAATGGCGAGTACATCACTCACCTTCGATTTGCCGACGATATAGTCCTTATGGCAGAATCGCTGGAGGACCTAAGCACTATGCTCAATGACCTCAATAGTGTTTCCCAACGGATAGGTCTTAAGATGAACATGGACAAAACAAAGATCATGTTTAATGTCCATGTCACACCTATGCCGGTAGTTGTTGGGAGCACTAAGCTCGAAGTTGTTGACGAGTATGTTTACCTGGGACAAATAGTCCGACTGGGTAAGTCCAACTTCGACCGAGAGGTCAATCGACGGATTCAACTCGGCTGGGCAGCGTTCGGGAAGCTACGACACATCTTCTCGTCAGACATACCTCAAAACCTTAAAACGAAATTGTACAACCAGTGCGTGTTGCCAGTGATGACTTACGGAACTGAGACGTGGTCCTTCACTGCTGGCCGTATTAGGAAGCTCAAGGTCGCTCAGCGAGCTATGGAGAGGGCTATGCTCGGAGTTTCTCTGCGTGATAAACTTAGGAATGAGGATATCCGCAGTAGAACCGGAGTGACCGACATAGCCCAACGGATTAGTAAGCTGAAGTGGCAGTGGGCCGGCCATATAGCTCGAAGAACCGACAACCGAAGGGGAAGAAAGGTTCTCGAGTGGCAGCCTCGTACCGGTAGGCGAAGTGTAGGGCGTCCCCCCACGAGATGGAGTGACGACCTGGTAAGACATGCAGGAAGTCTATGGATGCAGGTGGCTCAGGACCGTGTTTTGTGGCATTCTTTGGGGGAGGCCTATGTTCAGCAGTGGACTTGTGAAGGGCTGTAATGATGATGATGATGATGATCTAAGAGATAGAAAAATAAATTACAAAATAAACTATTGGTAAATCCAATTGTGCATGCCTTAAACGCATTAAAAAATACGTATAATAACATGATTATACGTAAATTTTTAAAGTAGTTTAATTACACACAAGTTTTCACTAAAAACCTTATAATTATTACTATACTTACAATTATCCGATAATTTTATGTCATATTTCAATTTAAAAAAAGCCTGAAAAATCCAAAAGTGCACTACATAATGATCATATGATCGGGAATTAAAAAAATATATATATAAATTGTAGTTCTATTCGTCAAAGAGTTCCAGTAACTGTCACCGAAGTACACCTTAAAGTGAATCAATCAAGTCCGGAGGTAAGGTCTCATCATCATAAATCATAACTAACAAAACGAGACCAAACTTGACACATCTAGTTCTACTCTTCGGGGAGTTCCAGTAGCATTCGCCGAAGTACACATTCAGACCATTCTATCAAGTCCGGAGGTAAGGTATCATCATAACTAATAAAACGAGGCCAAACTCGGCACACCTATTGCTATCTTCGAGGAGTTCCAGTAGTATTCACCGAAGTACACCTTCAGGTCACTATATCGACTCCGGAGGTAGGGTCTCATCATAAACAACAAAACGAGGCCAAATTCGGCATATTTTCCGAAGTATACCTTCAGATCACTCCATAAAGACGTATCATCATCATCATTACAGCCTTTCATAATTCCACTGCTGAACATAGGCCTCCCACAAGGAATGCTACAAGGCACGGTCACGAGCCACCTGCATTTGATTTCCTGCATGTCTTACCAGGTCGTTACTCCATCTAGTGGAGGGATGCCCTACACTTCACCTGTCGGTACGTATAGTATATTTATATATAAATCCTACGTACTTTTAGAGAAACAAAATATTGTAATAAAAATCTGTTATTATAAAAATAATAACCTTGGTCACGTATGTATGAAATTTGGTTTTTGGAATATTTTGTATTTCTACAGCGATCGATATTTTTTCTGCCTATTACCGAAGCTATAAGCAAACGATACAGTAATCCACTCACGGCGGCGGACGAATGTGGAGTGTGGCTGTTACGGCCCGCAGCTGCCCCTGCAAAGGTCTCTGCTCGACGGGCAGACACGGGTCGGGCCCAAAGGCCAAATGGAAGAATTTCCTATAATACTAAGCTATATGGGAGAAGGCTAGGGAAATATAGTACGTACCTGTTTTCGACTCTTAGATCGCCCCAAGGCTCGGTCAGGCCTTAAGTGGGTGTGAGGTGCATGGCAAGTAGTATTTAGTGATGTGTAAATGTCTGAGACCTAGACCAGTTTAGGCGACCAGCAGCGGCCGAGTTCCAGGCTGCCCCACAATGCTGCATCGCTCCAGCAGGCTCCACCGCTGGACCATTTCTTTCTTCATTGTCACTATTTCAGTCTATTAGCTTCATTGTACGTTTAACTAACTTAAACTCGCCTAATTTCACATTCATCATAGAATAGAACACGTGATACCCGACACAGTAAGGACAGTAGTTCAAAATTCGACATTCAATGTCTAGGATTCACTTATCACAAAATTATAAATGGGGAACTAACGCGATCTCTTAATGAGTCATACGGTTCAGCGTTAAACACAACTAAGTTCCTTCATTCGACACCAAAACACCACGTCGCGAAAAGAATTCAAATTACGCCTCGTTGACATATAAACTAACAAACCAACCAACACACAAAAAAGGGCACTTAACGCGAGGGCTCAGTTATAATGATTTCCAAACAATCAACCGGGAGACGCTCTAGACCAAGGAATGCGCGGTTCGAATCCTAGACCGTATATCTAATTGACGCGCGCGTGCACAATTCCGCATCACCCTAACAAGTTAAATATTGCAAAATTCACATATCCACGTAGCGAAGTAACACGCCTAAATCTAACTATCTGGACCCTACACGGTCACGTGAATTTCGGCCGCGATAATCGAGATATGCGGGTTCCCCGCATCGCGGCCAGCGAGCTACTCTCTTCGCCCACGCGTCGAGCCACTGCAAGCCGCACACGGCCGCCCCACCTAGCAGCGTTTTTTCACCTACATACCATCGGGTGACGCGCCAGCTCGAACGCAATCGGATGGCGTTCTAAAATGACCAAATTTGGGCATAAACAGTGGCAGAGCAAAGTGTATTTTTCACAAGGCTGCTCAAAACACCATTGAGTTATAATGTACTACGTACTAGAGGAGACGCCTCAACTCGATTGTTTGTAACATGCGTTAGAGCGCGCGTGCTCCAACTCAGTCTGTGTCAAGCGGTTGCTGCAACGTGAGACGTTAGAGTGAATATTTTTTTTAAATTAATATGACTTCGTGGGCCTTGAAATACTGTTCAAATAACTCGATAAACATAAGTAAAAGTCAAGGAGTGACTTTTCACCAGTAAGTTTAACATGGAATTGATTTAAAACACGCTTAATCTATACAAATAAATAAAATTGAAGTGTCTGTTTGTAACGTCAAAATTAAGGCTTTATACTAAATGCATATGAAAGTATATACGATACTTATAACAAAAACACAATGTTTTTAAAATTTTTGTCTGTCTGTCGCTCTGTATGTCTGTCTGTCTGTTTGTTCCGGCTAATCTCTGAAACGGCAGGACCGATTTTGACGGGACTTTCACTGGCAGATAGCTAGATAGGATGTCATAAGGAATAACTTAGGCTACTTTTATTTTAGGAAAAGAATTAGGATTCCGGACAAAAAAACTAAAACCCCAAATAACACGCGGGCGAAGTCGCGAGGAACAGCTAGCTAGTTTTATTATATTATATCAACTGCAAACGTGAATGTCAAAGAGTAAATCATTTTTTTGCGCAGACTTGACACTATCGACGTATAATGTTAAGTAATTATGAACAGTAAAATATTAATATATAATCACGGTAGGAAATGTTAATGCATTTATTATTATTTATATAAAGGTTTCCTCGGCTGTGTCATGTAACAAAAGAAATTTGGATCAAAGTTCAGAATTGCAGCGAAGAAACGTCAGATTATTAACGCATATTATGTTCCGTGCAGTTCAAAGAAAACGACAAATACACCGCAAAAACAGAAAGATCGTACTTAAAAAAATCTACAGTACCATGCGATAATGTAATTATGTTATTATCTAATATTGGTGGGATTATTGTTTTATGATTAGACGACGAAAGAATTTTTTGTAATGTTCAGTATATTTACGGGACTTACGGGACTGTTTACCCCTCCAAATAACTTGATAAATCTACACCACAAGCCACTAAAACCACTTTTTATGTAAAAATAGCAATTAATCGATTTAAAAAATATATTAATAAGTTCATCGACCATTTATTTTTCTGACAATGTGCTTTTTATATGATTCATATGTTCAATATGATTGTTAGATACGATTTAATGCGACAAAACGTTGGAATCTTGATTTTTAGGCACCAGCATTATGCTGTGGCGCTAGTAGAACATACCTACGCGCTTTGCGCATAAGACATGCAATAGTATTAATTTTAACGAGCCTTTCTTTAATCTTAATATATAAAAAATAATATTTGTTCGTTCGTATTTATGCGCTTTTTTATAGGATAGAGTGACAAACGAGCACACAGTCCACCTGATGGTAAGTGGTTGTTGTAACCCATAGACATCCACATTTATCCTCAATAAAGAATCAAAATGCAGATGCGTCGTCACCCGTGAGGACTAAGATGGAATGCCTCTGTTCCAGTAAAAAGGGTCTCCGGTTCTCTATACTCACCATACGAAACACAGCGGCGTTAAGCTGCTATTTTACGCTGGTTTTCTGCGAGAGCGTGGTCCTTCCCCGGTCAAGCCGACCCATTCGTTCTACAACTATACTACTAATATAGCTGCAGCATGGCTCTACCACGTGTAAAGTTTTACCACAATTTGATGAACGATATGTTCATCAAATTGTGGTAAAACTTTGTCAACTTATTGCATGCACTTGCGCGAAGCTTATCGACATAGTACAATTAACTTACAGTAGGTGGCGCGCGTATCGTATCGACAAATTCATTGAAAAGTTATATATCGTTCATCTTGAATTAACGTTACGTTACGTCAATTATTTTCATATGGCAACAACGCTCTGGGTACCATTTAATATTTCTATGGGGTACCAGCTAATGTTATATAAGTTGTTCCCCACATATTCGCTTATTATAACAAAAAACAATCTGCCAACAGTGTTACTTGCGTAGCTTGTCGTAAAATGTGACTAAGGGTATATTGGGTTTGTGATTGAGTAGGACTTATTGGTCTGTCAACTCTCACTTCTTCCACAATTATATCTATCTTCGAAGAATCGTTATGGTCCCTGCGCCACGCTAATTAGTTAGGTATAGGTAGGTACCGATATTTTTTGGCTAAACGTGATCTGAGTAGCTCACTTGTTTTTAGACTCTACCTAGCCGCTCATTCCTGGCGTGATGTAATGTATGTATGTTAAATATATGTAAAAGTATATTACTGGCATGACGCTATGTATTTTTCTAAAAATATGTAAAAAAAATATATCAGAAACGGCAGCTGCATTAATATAATGACACTTTAATAATGAAATATTTTCGCATAATTAAAGGTTTTTAATTATATCAGTCACGACATCGTGGTGAACAGGCGATGTACTTATAGTATCGAATCGGCAGCAGGTGATAAGTGTTTACTTCGTAGAATTATAATTATGCCAATGGAATTTTAAAACATAAATTAATTTTACATTCCTTTTACTTTATTTAGCGACATGTTGAAAGAACATTTTACATTTCTTAAGTAATAATTTTGTATTAAAGATTGAACAAATTATTGTAATAATTATAAAAAATTTTAATATATTTACAGATATAAAATATTTTTTAAAGTTAATATTAATAACTATTAAGTAATTTAATTTTAGTAATTAATTAAATTCATAAAAAAAGAATTAAATTACTAATAAAAAAGCGATTAGGTAAATTTAACTATTTAACAAAACATTATCCCGTGACCCCGACGTGATTTGAACACGCAACCTTCTGATCTGGAGTCAGACGCGCTACCGTTGCGCCACGGAGTCGATGACGAAAGCGACGAAATACATGATTGTAAGCGTATTCTAGAACATAAAGATTACTGAGCATAATATATAACTGTATACTACATTATCAACTATTTTCACAGCTCAGTTACTAGTAACAAAATATAGATAAGGCACTCGTTACACACTGAAGGAATAGTTATGCACATTTATTAAATGTCAATGTATTTCTAAGTCTATGTACCTAAGTCATTACACGACATGATATATCGCGCCTAACAAGTAACACTGTATTAACTCAAAATTTTGCATATTATATTTTAGTTTAGTTAACAACTGATTCCGAAAGATTTTTTTCTCTACCGATTGGTAAGACAGACGTATTTTTATCTCAAATACTTGCCAAAATATAACAACAAAAATCCATATTGAATGTGACGATAAGTCATTGAATGAATAAGTATTACCGTCACATTTTAATATAAGTCGGTTTCCCCTGCTCCCAAGTTGTCAGCTAAAGACAACAGTGTTGGTATCATTTCGATTTACGCCATCGTAAGTTTTTTTTATAGGAAAGGGGGCAATACAGCTCACCTGATGGTAAGTGACTACTGCCGCCCATGAACTACTGCAACACCAGTGGAATTGCAGGTGCGTTGCCGGCCTTTTAGAAAGGAGTAAGCTTAAGTAAGTTTCAAGATCAATATTGTGTTATCTTTTACTTAATACTCTGTTACCTGTGATTTTTACGCAAAATAATATCATCTCTAAATGCTACTCCACCACTGTGCGATTTAGAAGAAGTTTTCTTCCTCGCACAACTTCCTTGTGGAATCGATTACCACCAGCGATTTTTCCGGACCGATACGACTTAGGGACCTTCAAGAAAAGAGCCTACTCCTTTTTAAAAGGCCGGCAACGCATTTGCGATTCCCCTGGTGTTCCAGTTGTTCATGGGCGGCGGTAGTCACTTACCATCAGGTGAGCCGCATGCTCGTTTGTCCCCTCTCCTATAGAAAAAAAATCAATAATTTCAACTCAAAATGACACTATATGGCTTTCAAAATATTTAGTATTTTTCCTTCCTTCTTACTGGTAGAGATTCTTCGTCCTCAGGAGTGACAGCGCCTCGACATTTTGATTCTTATTCGAAGATAAATAATAATAATAATAATAATAAACTTTATTTTTGACATAAAATATTACAGTAAATGTTTCATTGAATCCATAGGCTCCCAAACTAGTGTAAAACTGTGTTTCAGGAGCCAGTGGCTTCTCCCATAACATTGTATTATTAATTTATGCCTTAACATAACATTATAACCTATTAAACGACTCAAAACATGAAAACAAAGTTAAAAAAGAAAAAAATAAAGGGCTACTCACTAGCGCATTTCTGTGTGTGCGTGGGCGGTTGTGTGTGTGTGTGTGTGTGTGTGTGTGTGTGTGTGTGTGTGTGTGTGTGTGTGTGTGTGTGTGTGTGTGTGTGTGTGTGTGTGTGTGTGTGTGTGTGTGTGTTTGCGTCAGTAGTAAATACCAGTAAACATGTTTTCTACATCTTCATAATCAAGTTGTTTAAGCCATAATAATATATGCTTCTTAATAACGTTATTATTGCAGTCTTTTATATTATATTTCTTATTAAGTCTGTTATATAGGTGTGGAACGATAACGTCAAACTGCTTCTGGGCAAATCTTGTTTTTACTTTTGGAATAGGACAACGGTCAAGCCTTACAGATGATTTAGGCAGGAAAGGAACAATTTTTTTGTGATAATTTCGTAGACTTTCATAAACAAATAATTTTCTAACACTAAGAACGTTGGCTTTATCATAGACATCTGTTGTAGGGTGCCTATAGGGTAAGGAGAATAACACTTTCAGTACTGCACGTTGTGCACGTTCTACAGTGATCAAATATGATTTTGCTGCGGTACCCCATGCACATATACAGTATCTAATAATGCATTCACCAAGGGCTTTATATGTTTGTAATGCTAATTTATATTCAACAACTGTTCTTAGAGTTTTAAAAACATATATAAGTTTTCTTAATCTTGTAGACAAAGACGTTATATGCATTTTCCAATTTATTTTATCATCAATTTCGACCCCAAGGTACTTTATAGAATGTACCCGCGACAAAAAGGAACAGTCACATTCATCAGGTCGACTGCTACGATTGCATGGATGTTTGTGAATTTTAATTCTAATGTCGGTGTCAGGTCCGCCTGATGTTGTCTTGCTGTAACACATGAACTTTGTTTTGTTGGTATTGAGGGATAACAAGTTATTTTCTAGCCATTGCGTCACTATAGAGAGGCAATCCTCTGCAAGTTCCAACACTTGTTGCCAATTTTTATTATGGACGAGTAAAACAGTATCGTCTGCAAACATGAGCAAGTCAAGATTAGGAAAATTAATTTTGCATAGATCATTTATATATATAAGGAAGAGAGGAGGCCCCAGTACACTGCCCTGTGGAACACCGTAGGTACATCCTGCACTATCACTCTCATGTCCTTCGACCCGTACACGTTGTGATCTTCCGACTAGATAATCTGCAAACCAGTCACGAGCCATGCCCCTGATCCCCATATTCTCCAATTTAGTCAATAAGATAGGGATCGAAACGGTATCGAAAGCCTTCTGGAGATCCAGAAATACACCCATGCACTTGTATCCACCATCAAGGTATGTAGTGATTTTTCTAGTTAGCGTCAGGACTGCGTCCTCGGTTGACTTACCTTCTCTAAATCCAAATTGATTATCACTCAGTAGATTGTTAAGCTCAAGAAATCGCATGAGCCTCTTTTTAACTAACTTCTCTAACACCTTAGACAAAGTCGAAAGGATAGAGATAGGTCTATAATTTGTAGGATTATGGGGATCACCTGCTTTATAAATAGGACAAACAATAGCTTCTTTGAAAGCTGCTGGAAAAATGCCTGTTTCAAGACTCAAATTACATATATGTGCGATAGGATCAGCGAGGAATATTATAAATTTCCTAAGTACTTTAGCTGTGATATTATCACAACCAGGAGCACTATGCAATTTGAGTCCGAGGACCACATTCCTGACCTCAACCGGATCAGTCGGTGTAAGGAACATAGAGTCAACTGATGGGTTAGCAGTATTGCCCAGTACTGCAAGTTCACGATCAGAAGTATTCATCTTCTGTAGGGTATTTTTTGCAAGTATTTCACCGACAGAGGTGAAATATGAATTTACTTCATTCAGCGACTGTTTAGGGTTTTGGCTTATATTTAGTAAATTTTTAGGTCTCTTTGCGACATTTAAATTGCACACTTCTTTTATTATCTTCCACGTTTCTTTTGTATTTCCCTGATTCTTTATTAATTTGCTTTTGTAATATTCTTTTTTTAGATTTTTAATAATTTTGTTACACATATTCCTATATTTTATGTATTTAATCTTTAGTTCTTCATTATCTGGTGACTTTTTGGTTTTCATATGTAATTTATCTCTTTTTCTGATAGATCTTACCACTCCTCTTGTTACCCAAGGTTTGAGAGGTTGGTGCCTCTTGGTAATCGTTTTGATCTGTGAGTGCTGTTTAACCAATGATAAAAGTTTATCCGTGAAAAGCTCAGTGGCTGTATTTACATTTCTAGTGTCTAGCAAATCATGCCACGGCTCTTCCAACAGTACTTCTTTAATCCTTTCATAATTAACGTTTATTTTGTTATATTTTAATATGTCTTTACTAACTCCAGCATTGCTTATATAAAGCATTATGGGTGAATGATCAGTTATTTGCTGTTCAAAAACTATAGTTTTCCAAGTGCTACAACTTTTGACCATGAAATGATCTATGCAAGTGTTGACTCTAGTTGGACGGTCAATGCCTTGTCTTAAACCGTGCATAGCCATAATATTTAAATAATCTTGTGAGGATGCTGATAAGTTACGTGATAGAATATCTAAATTAATATCACCAGTAAATATTAAATTTTTAGTTGAAATACTAGCTAAAACCGTGTCAATAGATTCTAAATATTTACTAGCATTACGAAAACTAGGCGGACGGTATGAGCATATGATGGTATAATCTGGCGAGATTTTTATTATAAGGCAGTTTCCATCGTTAACGGTTGGCTCATAGCTGGATGCTGTAATTTCTTCTCGGACGTATACAACCACCCCATCATTCTGGTTTAGATATTTTTGCGTCCAGAAAATGTTATAATTATTGAGACTCGGTGGTGGATTACTCGCACTAGTCCAACATTCTGTCAATACAAATACATCTATGGACATGTCTAGACTAGATGTAAATGCTATAAATAGGTCAAAGTTGCAATTAATGCTTCGTATATTCAAAGTAAGAATAGAAAGTGTGTGTTTACTGTTTATATCCGAATTTAACAGTTTAAGGCTGTTTAGGTCGCTTAGTGTAAGACATTCTATCCTATTTGAGATATCAACCTCGTTTGTGATAAAAGAGTTATCATCCATTCCGAATTAAAATAGTAATCGGTTGTATTGTATTAGATATATGTCCCGGATTAATAAGAAAAAAAAAAATACATTACTGGAGTATCTAATATTTGTTAATCTTGACAGTAAAAGCAAAGAGCAAGTGTGCATTTTATGTACTAGATTATGAAGTGTAAGTAATTTATGATGTAAATTTACATGTATTAACGTGATGTGTTGAGTTTTCAGCAATAGTATATGAATAATTATCAGTGATATGCGCTTATGAATTAATGTTAGGATAACTAAAATTAAACAAAAAAAGCTTATAAAATATAGAAAACAATCAAATATGCGTATTTTATGAAAATTAATAATATAAGTTTTTAAATATAGTCATTTGTTATTAATGTTTTCTAGATCACTCTCGCTATTAACCTTTACAAGTGGAGCTCCATCCGCCCTCCGAAGATATATTCTGCCCCTTGATGTCCAGCAATATTTAAAGGCATTAATCTTAGCGAATTCTCTGGCCAAAAAGAAGAGTCTCTTCGCCTTAATTGTCAAACTCTCAGACACAAAAATTGGTTTGGATGGGCCATCAAGCTTAAAGTTAGAGGTATTCAACTTGCAGGTTGTATATTTCTTATTGTATGCCTTGACAGACTCAACTATTTTGTTCTTTAAGAAAACAGTTGAAAATTCCGCTATTATAGGCTGGTTTTTTTCTTTCTTAGTATTTATGCGGTAGATGTCACGGACCTCTTCCGATTGAATTGGTACACTAATAGCAATGTAGGTGTAATCGGACCCCAGCATTCAATTACCCTTAATGGACCTGTGTGTTCGTTTGTGACCCTTACTTTTATGAAACTCCTGACAAAATTAACGCTAATCCATAATTACTCTTTTTTATATTCTACTAAGCCAGCGCTTATCTATAATCCCACCTGATGGTATGTGGTGATGTAGCCTAAGATGATGAAGCGTACTGACTTAACACAAGCCTATTCACTCTTGCCTTGAAGACGCCCACACTGTAATCGGATGGAAAAACAGATGCTGGCAACTTATTCCACTCCTTTGCTGTACGCATGATAAACGACAAATAACAACGAAACACTGGAGACTGGCCGATCTTCTGGTTGTCCGATGGTAGAAGGGAAAGGGAAGAATTAAATTATGCTATTCCTGCGCACACTCTCCGGACAAGAGAATCGTTATTCGGCCTACGTGTGTGTTTCTCTCATACAAAAATTAACACAGTTGCAAGACGTGCGAAGTGGCGGAGCACAGAAATATGAATGATAAATCGAACGCAGTGCAACCATGAAGTAATATTAATCTACCGTCTTGTTTTATTTTTACTTTAAACTAAGTCTAAGTGCATAGATGGCGACATTGTATGTGGGACTACCTGTGTTATCTAATCTCGAGAACGAAACACTGAAGCATAATTACGTCTTTGACTCCATACTTATTATAAAACAACTTAATGGACGAGGTACTGGGTCACAAGTATAACAAAGAAAATGAAAGTTGTCGTTGATATAGTATGGCGTATTATTGTAAGGGTAACACAAACGGGCACACAGTTCACCTGGTTGCTGTCACCTGTCACCCGTGAGGACTAAGATGGAATGTCTCGTTTCCAGTATAACGGGTCTCCCGTTCTCTATACTCATCATACGAAACACAGCAGCGTTAAGCTGTTATTTTACGCTGGTATTCTGTGAGAGCGTGGTCCTTCCCCGGTCGAGCCGACTCATTCGTGCTACAATCATACCAGTAATACAGCTGCAGTATGTCTCTACCACGTATTAGGATGAAATAAATTAGAATACAGGACAAGAAAAATTCTGGAGGTACGCCTTTGCCGAATGCTTTAGAACGAAATATGTATTTCGTCATATTCATATAAACCAAAAATAAACTAATGCAATTATTGAGAAGACGCTCTAACTTATGCAGATGATATTAGTATAGATTTGAATAGCACACATCTGCATAATCAATAATAGATAGAACAAGGGAGCGAAACAGAACGTAAATGTGATTAAGACAGTGAAATAATTGTGTACGTAATAGAGCTATATTATGGTTGTAGCACGAATGGGTTGGCTCGATCGGAGAAGGACCACGTTATCACACAATACATGTGTAAATTAGGAGCTTTATGCTGTTTCGTTTGGTAAGTTTAGAGAGATTCTCACTTCTCAGGGGTAACAACGTATTTGTATTTTGGTTCTTTTTTTTTATAGTATAAGGGTGACAAACGAGCACACAGTCCACCTGATGGTAAGTGGTTGCTATGGCCCATAGACATCTACATCTAACTTCGATTAAGAATCAAAATGCAGATGCGGTGTCACCCCTGAGGACTAAGATAGAATAGCTCGTTTCCAGTAAAAAGTGTCTCCGGTTCTCTACACTCACCTTCGAAATTCAACTTACTCTGGTATTCTGTATGGAAGTGGTACTTCCCCGCTCGAGACGAGCCGTTCGCGGTACAATAGTAATATTGCTGCAACGTGGCTCTACCACGTAAATAAATGATTAATTTAATCTTAATACGATTTAAGCCGATTAAAATGATCAAAAAATTATGAGACTTTAAAATCTGACCTCAGAATTGAATGGAGCGGACATCATTAAAACTTTGTCAATTTATCTCCCGAAAAGAATGAAGCCTCCATTAAAGCATTTTTCACAAAACTTAAAAGGCGTCCCCACGGCGGGGCGCGTAATCCCTGTTTAAAAGAAATCTCGTTTATCCAGCTTCCCTCCCCATTACTGCAGTGCCACACCCTGACATCAGTCATTCTTAACTCGATCGCTTTCAGTCGAACACTTTTTAGTGCAAGTTTTCTGCAAAGATATTTTTAACAGGAAAGCTAAAATTAAATTGATAACGTTGGATGTAACTAATTTTTACTAATTTTCTCGCAATTAATTTATATACAAAATGTAAGGAACATGGTTCGCAACTCGTACGTCTTATAAAGTTTTTTTTTTTTTTTATAGGAGAGGGGGCAAACGAGTATGCGGCTCACCTGATGGTAAGTGACTACCGCCGCCCATGAACAACCGCAACACCAGGGGAATTGCAGATGCGTTGCCGGCCTTTTAAAAAGGAGTAGGCTCTTTTCTTGAAGGTCCCTAAGTCGTATCGTTCCGGAAAAATCACTGGTGGTAAACTATTCCACAAGGAAGTTGTGCGAGGAAGAAAACATCTTCTAAATCGCACAGTGGTGGACCGTCAATCATCCAGATGGTGTGGATGGTATCGGGAGTTCTGCCGCGATGTGCGTTCGTGAAATTTGGCGGCTGGGATTAATCCGAACAATTCCTCAGAGCACTCTCCGTGGTAAATGTGAAAGAAAATGCAAAGAGATGCAACATCTCTTCGCAGTGTCAATGAGTCGAGACGATCGGAAAGGACTCGGTCGTCGAGTTAGTTTATAGTTACGTAGTTTTATGATGATAGTAAATATAAGTGGCGTAAGAAGTAATCACACGTGTTGTTACTTTAACAGTTGATTGCACACTGAGTTTAATTTAAAAATATTTTTTTTAAAAGTACATTATGAGTAATTCGCGATGCAACGGTTTGAACCGCCAGCATAAAGTAAAATATTTATGGACCGTACAACAAATCTTTACGCTCCCTGGGTTTTTTGTAAGGGTACAAACGAGCACACAGACCACCTGATGGTAAGTGGATGGTGTGGCACATTGACATCTACATTTATAATTGATTAAGAATCAAAATGCAGATGCGTTGTATCCCGACGAGCCGACCGATTCGTGCTACAATGATGATATAGCTGCAGCTTGGCTCTACCACGTAAAATAACACACTAGCACCCTTAGCTACAGATCTGTGGTGTTTGTTTAAGGATATTTTTAGGTGAGAGTAAGTCCGGTCGTGCATGGAGTACTGCTGTCACATATGCAAAATGTCACCTGGCAGCATTGAACTCAGTGGAGAGACGTGCTAAGAGGCTCATTGGTGACCTTGATTTGGTTGAAACCAATCTTGTCAGCCTCGAGCACAGGCGCAGAGTAGCCAGTCTCTCGGTATTCTATAGGACGCATTTCGGTGAGTGTGCGCAGGAATTACACGCTTTCATTCCTCCCTCTACTTTCCACCATGGGACAACCAGACGGTCGGCAGGTCTTCATCCCTTTGTTGTCGATATTCTACGCATTAGAACCAAACGGTTTGCTTCGTATTTTGTAATGCGTACAGCAAAGGAGTGGAATAATTTGCCGGCGTCTCTTTCCGTCCGAATACAATCTAGGCGACTTCAAGGCAAGAGTGAATTGGCTTTTGTTACGATAAGACAGTGCGATTTACCATCTGAGGCTGCATCACCACTTACTACCAGGTGGAATTGTGGTCAAGGACTGGCTTATAATGAGTAAAAAAAAAGAATTAATTATCATTTTTATTGAAAAAGAATTGGTAACGTTGAGAACATTAATATAGACACCGGCACAATTAGCGGAACACAAAAAAAGCAGGATTTTAAAATCTTTTACTTGAGAAACTGGCCAGTTATGATATTTTTTTTAATTTATTGTCAAATTTGAAAATAGAAAATTAGATGACATATACTTTTTTCATTCATTTGCTTTATTTTCCCGAACAATACGTTTTGTCAACTTGTTCGATTAATAACTACGTAATTGTAATTTTTTTGAAAAATTGCACTTAATGGTTTTTTATAAATTTGTTATTCTATAAGCAATTTTGTTTATTAAAAGCTCTTTATTATGCCTGACTTAACATCACTGGAAATCATTAGGGCTGATGAAATGAGAAGAAATGGCCATACCTACAGATCGATTGCCTCAAGGCTTCGTCGACCAGTATCAACGATTCATCGCAGCATCCAGCGGTACAGATCGTCTAATTCTCTTGTGAGGAGGAGGGGTCAAGGTAGAAAAAGATGTACATCGAGGCGAGATGACAGTTTTTTACTCCCAATTCAAAAATCATTCCAATTAAGCGTAAAATACTCGTGTTAGGAGTGGTTCGAACCCCCAACGTTTACAGTATGCAGTCCGCATCCTTAACTAGTAGGCTACTGTTGCTTGCTATAGGCATTCGCGAGCTCACATGTTGGACTCTGGCAGAATGTTGTAGGCACATACTTATACTGAGCCCTTTGATACTCCAATATCAGTCCAATCCAAGATTAACAGCTTTCGTGCAACTTCAATATTTTTACTGAGTTCATTCATTAATCCAATATGTAACTATGTAAGATTGATCCACTCCGTACATTAAAATATATTAGTAGATAATGAATAAATGTTTTAATTTTTTGTTTCTTTATATTTTTTATCAGTCCTCGCGACCAATCTTAATGCTATTGGATATTGGGCGTTATTTCGTTTTCATCTATCTTCATCTAGCAAAAATTTTCTTACCATACGGCATGTATTTAGGTATGATAGCTTTCTGTATTGATATGTATTCTCTTTTATATTTATAGTTGACTAGCTGTTCCCCGCGACTTCGGCCGCGTGTTATTTGGGGCTTTAATTTTTTTACGCGGTACCCTAATTCCTTTTCTGAAATAAAAGTAGCCTAAGTTACTCCTTGTGACATGAGATATCTGCCAGTGAAAATCCCGTCGAAATCAGTCCAGCCGTTTCGGAGATTAGCCGGAACAAACAGACAGATAGACGGACAGACAGACAGACAAAAACTTTAGAAATTGTATTTTTTTTTTATTTTTTTTTTATTAAAACGTCACCCCCACATTAGGATTTTCTCCTGTGTCGTGGAGGCAGTTTACAAACATAAATTGCACAAGGACAAACATCCAGACCAATTATTTGTAGGCCATATAAATATTTGTTCCGTGCGGGATTCGAACCCGCGGCCCCCAGCGCAACAACTGATTGCTAAGCCACTGCGCCACGGAGCCGTCAATAATTATTAGTACCGTATATAAATATATATGAAAATTCATAATATGCATTTAGTAATAAGCTGTAATTTTGACATTACAAACAGACATTTCAATTTTATTTATTTGTATAGATAACGCAATTAGTACTATGTATAACCGATTCACCGGGTCCAATTGTGAATCTAAACCGTCGGGTCAACTTAATCCCACACACAAAATTTCATCAAAATCGGTCTAACCGTTTAGGAGTGCAGTCATATACACACGGACAGAAGAATCATATTATAATATATAATATGCATGTATTATACATATACGCCTTTCTCTTCTGAATTATTCTGTCTATTAATGAAAACCGCTTGAAAATCTGTTGGGTAGTTTAAAAGAACTAAGCGTCCAGACGGCGAGAAGCGACTTTGTTTTATATTATCTACATAGTAGATACTATTTCTTGTCTCCAAATTCTACTGACATGGTCTTGGAGATCATCAGATTTGTGGAATTTTTTTCTGTTAGTGTCTGTTTAGTATTGTGTGTTAGGTGTAGCTATATTAACGAGGTATATAGCTAATTTTATTTAGTTTATCGTGTAGTGTGATTTTTCGTTCTATTGTAATGTTTATTAATTATTACTGGGCCAATAAGTTACGACAAAAGTAACAACGTGCGCGAATAGACATCCCTACGTAGTTTGCTGCAGTTTATTTCTTTTCTGCTTGAGATTTTATTTCCATACCGTGATTGTACATTCATCATCGTCTATATTCTAAATTGATATAAATTAATCTGCCGCACGCTGCATAAGTTGCAAGATTGGCATTGTAGAATGCAACAAGAAAACACAAGCCGTATGTATTAGTAAGTAAGACCTGTTTAACGTTTAATTCTCTTAGGGCTGCCAGATTGGATTCCTCTGGATTTTCCCGAAATTTCATATGATTTCTAAACTCTCGACTAAAATGCAATATATAAATCAATATCTTTTAAAACCAAGTTTTTAATAACATCAACTAAATTATTATAATTTTATGCATATTACCATTTTTAACTAAGCAAAAGAGAGAAAAGTAAGTTAACTGAATTTACAAAATAAATTAACTTAAATCTCAGAGTAGTTAATTATTAACGGGAAAATATTTGTATATCTTCTCTTGCACATTGATCATAGTTCATTGTTCTTGCATACATTTATAATAATAATAAAATTAATAAATTATTTATTTACCTATTTTTTAATTCTAGTAATGCTATTAACCATTACTTATATTTCCTTTAACCACTTCTGGTAAGCTTAAAATGCTTGTGTTAGAAGTGGTATTAGTAGGTACAATAGATTTTGGCGACTTGATCATAAATAGAATTCGGTTAACAATTTGTTAAAACATTAAGCTATTAAAAATTACTTATTTAATAAATTACCTAAATTTCAAGTCGTTTTATATGCTTGATAAATTAAAAAAAATTACATTTTTGATTCATTAATTAAAATTATCTCTTCCAGAATCAACATTCTGAAATTTACTTTAGATATTATTCTCCCTTATGATCTGGTTACCCTACTTATCCAGGCGAGTACTCACACAGCCCTACCAAAATGATCAATAAATCGACTACTGCACAGGTTCGCGATCAGCCCTCAAATGAATTATAGAGATTCAGCGATGTATACATAAGTCTTAATAATAAAATAATTCTCATTTAAGTTATCGTCACGATAAATTAACTTTAATTGTTGCTTGGAACCGGTCCTAATTAATTACTCCCGCTACTGCATTGGCGATGGCGCCCGTAAGTAATTAATAGTGTCCACCCGAAGCTTCGGCTTCGGCATCGGCTACCTTTAGCCAAAAAACCACCTTCGGCAAAACCTTCAACTTCGGACAAAATGGGCCGATGTTTGAAAGAAGCAAGCCGAAATTTAACGAACTGTTACGAACGAGGGAGAGCGCGATGGACGTGACGATGTTATTTTTATAAAAAGCCAATTTTATCATCCTTAGAATAAAACAGTCAATATAAATTATAAGCCTTTAATTTATTTAAAATATAATTATATTATTCATTTTAGTCAATCTTGAACTTAATTTCTTAGACTTTTAAAGGGTTCGATTTGGGTCAAAAGATTGTGGCGATAGACACATTTAATTTATTCGGCTTTTTTGGGATTCGGGATTTAATCGGCTTCGACTTCGGCCAGAAATTGACTTTGAAATTGATCTACAGCCGGACAAGCCGGACACTAGGTCCGGCTGTAGATCAATTTCAATTACCGACCAAAAATTAAGTGTGTAAAGGAAAAAAGTTCTCACGTCACATGGGTCACAAATATTTAAATGCATTCGAACAAACCGTTGCGTGAATATTCATGATTACAAACCCATTCATTTCTATTGACGAACTTATTTCTATTGACGTAATATGTAGTAAGTACCTAATAGAACAGAAACCACGAACAAAATCTGTGCGGCAGTGCGGGGCAATCTTTTTATGGCACACAGTATTTAAGTAAGTTTGAGTCTGCGGGTTCTATAGCGTACAACCAAGTGCCGGTGTCTCTTCTAGTACGTAGTACATACTTCACTGTTATAAACCTTGGAAAGTTTTAGCGAAGGCTTGAATATTATTGCAACATATATTCTAACAGTATAATACAATTCCGACCGTGACGTCATCACATATTTCTACACTTGAAAGCATTTTATGAAAACGATCTATCAAAACCATTTCCTCTAAGTAGGCCCAATATTCCGTTCGAAGAAGTTTCAAGCGCTTAAACGCGTCGCTTGCGACTCAGCGTTTAATAGATCCCGCTCGTATTCCCTTGTTTTCGGTCCTCGTGTGCCGCGCCCCTAAATAAAAACGCTAAGTTACGATCAGTGACGGAGCCAGCCCCGAGCCATCAATCTGGCCACAATAAGCGTGAGACTTTATATTCGGGGCCCGTCGTCTAAAGTTGCCCGCAGGCCGTCGGTGCGCGAGTGGGCTATAGAACTAGCGGAATTATAATTTGAATAATTGATTTATCGTCAGTTTTTCAAAGTGAAAAAAATCGTGCCGTAAATTTCACACAACGCGATCAATCGTTTGATCCCCTCCGGTATTAAAGTAATTGTTATTTGCAATTTTATTTGCTGATTTACCACGTGCTTGACGGAGAAGGAAAATATCGAGAGAAAACCTGTTTTCTGAAGAATAAAACATTTCGGTTACATGTAGAAATCCTCCAATACGCATTGGGTTAGCGTGGTGGACTTATTTCTCCATATACCTCTCAGAAATTTGGGGAGACCTGTGCACAGCAACGAGACGTATACTGCTCGACATAGGTTTTTTATGCCCACACTCATAATGTCGGCTAGGCAGAATAGAGAGTGAATATCCGATACCTACGCTCTGGTACTGCTGTATCTCATCACCTATTCTTATAATACTCACGGAACGTAATGGGTTGATGGATTCAGTTGCGCTGGCATTACAGATATTTTTGATTATATAACTATGACTAATATAAGTGAATGATGACATATGGAACTGAGACGTAGTCCATCACCGCTGGTTATATGAAGAAGCTTAAATTCACTCAGCGAGTTATAGAGGGGAAATTCTTCAAGATATCCGCAATTGGTTTTAAAAAAATGTCTACCGATGGAAAACAAGGTTTCTCGAGTGGGAAGCACTAAACGGAATGACTACCTGGTAAGGTCTGATGTGCCGCTTGAGTCGATGACTGCATGTCGCTCAGGACCATGTTGTGTGTTATTCTTTGGGATAGACCTATGTTTAACAATGGAATTGTGAGGAGATTTGATGATAATGATGACGAATTTATTTCTTATGATGCTGTAAAGAAAAGAATAAAATCATCGGAGCGGGTTGGATGTGTAAACCGTTCTGAAAACCAATGTTATTCCCAAACAGCACACAAGCGTTATGAACATCAATATACTAGCCCACATAGAACTTAGAGTTCTTTTAAATGCGTATAAAAGTGTTGAAAAGAGGTTATATCCTTATAAGAGTGGTTTATGAGTTATTATACAGCTCAAGCTGTATAAAGTCTGTATTATGGGATCTAAGTAGGCTTAGGGTTCTTAATCAGAATTATATGAAATCTCTAGAATACAACTTTAAGTATTTTGTAACACTTCAATCTGATTTTATCATTAAAGCTGCATAGAAGCTATTTTTTGTATGCTGTCCCTTGCTTATACAACTCTAAGTGTTGTTATAGTATCACTATAATCTTATTTCCGGACAATGGTGTATGCAAACTCCCTTCTAAAATTTATTTTTATAGTGTCATTGTATACTCTTGTAAATACAGTAGTTTTATGACTTCTGTCTATAAGAGTGATATAATACTAAAAAAATAAATAACAGCCATAGTGCAACTTAAATCTGTATAAGTGACAGAATATCGCCATTTTGCGTGTTTATATTGTGCTAGTGAACAAAATTAATTTGTTATCAATATATGGCAAAAAAGAAAAAGATTTGGTGCAGTAAAAAGACCACTATAAAGCTAAATTAAATTTATCGAACACTATTTCAAAGACAAGATTTTTCATCTTTTATACGTATATCTAAAGAGAGTTATATGTTATGTTAAAAAAAAACTGCTATACAGCGTAAGCAAAAAAATACCTATTATAGAACTTATTAAAAACCAATAGCTGCATGATATAATCCATAACGTACATAGTACAGCTACTAAGACTATAAGACCTTCGAAATAGCGTTTAGGCTGTTTAGCAAATTGTCGTCATATATTAAACATTAGTCTTAGCCTATAAAATTATTTCAATTTGATTAATGATCACAGTGCCCCAATGTGCCATTAATATCCATATCCATTAATTAAATTCTTTTATATATTTGGTTACCGTATTTAGTATTTGGTCCTTATATTATTTTGTTATTTTGCTGGCGCGGCAATTTTTCGTTAGAAAACATATACAAGTTTACCGGAAGTAAATCTAATTTACCGGAAGTAAATCTAATTTGGCACGTTCAATTCACCAATTATTATCGTCAAACTCACTCAAATTCAAATATAATATTAATATGTTAAATATATGTACATAGGTACATTAAATATCGCCACCATTCAATAAATGTTCTTCTTGTTTTATATTTATTTGTAATCCCATTCAAAAAACAAATTTAGTACGTTTGTCTTTATAAGTTACTTATAAAACAATATCTGTAATGTAATAATTTCTTTGCACACCAAATAACAGCTGTAAGACAGCAGTTATATAACCTCTATTATGCTCGTACAGCTACTGTACAGCGCTACTAACACATACTTAAAGCTGCATAATTTGTGCCAATATAAATTAATAATACTAATAAGAACTGTATAACCGCTTATACAGCTTTTATACAGCCAGAAAATACAGCTTCTGGTATGAAAACGAACTTCAATACAGCTCGTATACAGCTTGCATGCTGCTTGGGTTGTCACTAAGTCTGATTTATTTTACGGTATTATTCTGCAGCACAAGTATTTATGAATAAATTGTTCTTATACCCGAGATGTGGTTAAGTTTAATTTTGTTCCTGTTTTGGTTTCTCGTTAAATTTTTGTGTTATATAGTATCTGTGTTGGGTGTTGGGTGTTTGGGGGTAAAGCTTGGGTGTTTTTTTAATTACATATTTTGTATATAACAGTCACACGACAAAAGCTTAATTAACAAAACAAAGGTTTAAGACTCGCTTATTTCATAGCCACGATAAAACTTCGCCGATTTCTTA
Source organism: Parnassius mnemosyne (assembly GCA_963668995.1). NCBI lineage: Eukaryota > Metazoa > Arthropoda > Insecta > Lepidoptera > Papilionidae > Parnassius > Parnassius mnemosyne. The sequence goes on from CAVLGL010000068.1 coordinate 6,951,390, forward strand.
AAAAGGGGCGGCGCAGGGCTTACGGGAAATCTTCACATAACGAGCACTAAACATAAATGCAAGATGAGCTGAGGATCGCAATAGATGACGACAGGTATTACGTTGATTTGAATCGTCAGTGAAAATCGAATATATGTATAAAGAGAATTTTTTTTTAATTCTTTTTTATTTAAGGGACTTTCGTTATTATTAACATGTCAGTCCCATTGTACCTTATAACTAAATAGCACAAAAAATACTTAATTACTTATACAATACTTAATAATTGATAAACCATTTGAGCAGCATCTGACAGTGGTTCAGAGAGTATACTTTGATATTCCCTTATGTTGTACATTTTAATGTCAGTTTTGGCGACCAGTAGTTTCCTCTCGTGATGGTTTTTAGAACATTCCGCGAGCAGGTGTTGTATATCTTCGATTGTGTTGCTGAAACTGGAAATTGCTGGGCTGAAGAGTTATATTTTTCAATTAGGAATGATAAAAAAGGTACATTCATTGAGATTGAATGATATATGACTTTCAATTAGATTTTTCGGTATGATACGCGCAACACGTACTGTAAGTTAAGTGTGCCTATAACATTCTCGCAAGTGCAAAACACAAACAATAAGTTGACAAAGTTTTAACGTAATCTGATGAACGGTATGGCAGCGCATAAAATGCGAACAAACAAACATAAATTTTTATATATTAGACTAGCTGTTCCCAGCGACTTCGCTCGCGTGTTAGGGTTTTTATGTTTTTGCGCGCAACCCTAATTCATTTTCTAAAATAAAAGTAGCTTAAGTTACTCCTTATGAAATCAGCTATGTGCCAGTGAAAGTCCCGTCAAAATCGGTCCAGCCGTTTTGGAGATTAGTCGGCACAAACAGACAGACAGAGAGAGAGAGACAGACAGACAGACAATTTTTTAAAAATAGTGTTTTAGTTATATGTACCGTATTTGCTTTCATATGCATTTAATAAAAAACTGTAATTTTGACATTACAAACAGACACATCAATTTTATTTATTTGTATAGATTTGTATAGATAATTCTCATTTCATTCTAATCTATACAAACAAATAGAATGTATGTCTGTTATGGAACTGAGGGGGTTATTTGTATGCCATTTAGATATGAATAAGCATATGTAAAATTTTTGTCTGTCTGTCTGTCGGTCTGAACGGGCTAATCTCCGGATCACCCAACCGATTATAATGAACTTCACGGATAGATAGAGAGCAATGCCAGAGGTGATTTTAGCTATATTTTATCCTAGAAAATTAGAGATTTTGTTTGATAAATAAATGGTCAATAATCATTACTTTAAAAAATCATGGCGCCACATCAATAGATCACAAGCAGGCGTAGCCGGGGCGGGTCGCTAGTCGTAAACATAAGAACTAATAATCAGATGACTACTTTAATGATAATTCAAAGTAAATTTAGTTGATTCGACACGAGAGCTGCTTTACCGACGCTTTCGGCACATGTCGGTCACATCACACGCTAAGAGGTTTAATCTTTTCCTTTTAACTAGTTACGCCGCTAAAAGCTTACCTGTCTTTAAGTATAGGTGGTCCTTAAGGAATGCCGAAAAATAGTTCAACAATTGATAAAGTAAAATTTACGATATATAAGTATCTTTTTATCATAGTTTTGTTTATTTAAAGAGGGCATTCACGACTTTTAATACTTAACATATTTCATAGCGGGAAAAATGTAAAGGTTAATGTTTCTCACTGTACTATTAGTTATATTTTATATTATTTAGATTAAAAATAAATAAACCAATCCACGGATTTTCACAAAAGTATAAAAATTAAAAAAAAAGAGATTAAAACGTGCAAAAACTAAAGAGCAAAACTTTTATTTAAAACTAACTTCTTAATTAAATGACATTGTATAATTCAAAAACTTCACCTCAGAGTTGACAACTAGCGACACCTGGTGAGCGAAATAATATTAGGCCTCATTGTCAACGCCGTAAAATCGAACATGAAATAATGTCTATAGAAGTTTGCTACAATTTTTTTACATATTCTAATAAGTATTCCGGTAAGTGGTAATGCAGCTGAAGATGGAAAAGCGCACTAACTTAACAAAAATTTATTTACTCTTGCCTTGAAGACACTAACATTGTATTCGGGTGGAAACACAGACGCTAGAAACTTATGTCACTACTTTGCTATAAACATGACGAACGATGATGTCAGCGTTTGGTTCAAATGCGTGATAATTTGACCACGAAATGTTGGAAGACTTTAGATATTGTCTAATTTAAATTTTATAGTTCATCACTTTTCAAGTCATGTACCAAGTCAAATAAATTTAAAATGCTTTAATTTTATAATATATAATTGAAAAGATGCGTAGAATTAGATTGTGAGATACTTACTTAATATGTTAAATGTAATAAAATCTACCAAAAGTACAAAGGAAACGTGTGCAATTTTAAACTAGACGAACACTACATCATTATGACATATGTGGAAGTCACTGTCCTCCTCTAATGTATTGATATAAAAATAGGTGACTAGTGAGGACAGTAAGAGAATATAATATACCATGCTTTTTTATATAAAAGGTGGCAAACGAGCATGCGGCTCACTTGATGGTAAGTGACTATCGCCGCCCATGATGAACAACTGCAACTCCAGTGCCATTGCAGGTGCATTGCCGGCCTTTTGAAAAAGAGTAGCTAAGGTAAGGTAGTGGTGGGTGTAGTTCCTTACCAATATGGCTTAAATTTGAAACTCCGTAAGAACTAGCAGCTATATTAATAGCATAGTTGTAGCACAAATCGGTCGGCTCGACCGGGGAAGGACCACGCTCTCTCAGAATACCAGCGTAAAATAACAGCTTAATGCTGCTGTGTTTCGTATGGTGAGTGTAGAGAACCGGAGACCTATTTTACTGGAAAAGAGGCATTCATTCTTAGTCCTCACAGCTGACAACGCATCTGCATTTTAATTCGCAAACAAAGATAGATGTAGATGTCTATGGGCCACAGCAACCACTTACCATCAGGTGGACTGTGTGCCTGTTTGTCATCCTAATACTATAAAAAAAAGTGACTGTAAAAGTGACCGATAGTTGATGATTTTTAAAATCGAGCAATTAAAGAAAAGATAAAAATTTAAATATTTTAACATGAACAAAATCATGGCTACCGAAGCCAATCCCATCAAGAACTGTTCTGACACTACATGACTATAAAAGCTCAAGTTTCAAACAAAGCAAAGTCACTATTCTTAAATAAATCCTATTTTATAGTGCCGGTAATGGACTCCTCACATTGTTCGCTTCTTTAGAGAAATTTACGACTCTTGAACCCTACTCACAATAGCCGTAATATTCAACACTTCGTGGTTTTTCCGACTGACTTATGAACGATAAACGCTTAGTTAAAAGATGGGCGATATTTGTGCATTTTAAAAAAAAACGTTTATCAGGTCTTGATGTATTGTGAATTTGTGACTAATGTTTTTACAGAATACGGATGACAAACGATCACACAGTTCGTCCAATGGTTAGTGGATGCTGTGACCCATAGACATCTATATCTAATTAAGAATGAAAATGCAGATGCGTTGTCACCCCTGAGGACTAAGATGGAATGCAACAAACTGCAATTTTACGCTGACATTCTGTGAGATTGTGGTTCATTTCAAGTCGACCCATTAGTGCTACAACTGTGGCTCTACTACGTCATAAAAATCCGATTCTAGTGTTTTAAAAAAGCGTCTGTGCAAGTGTGCGTTCGTGTGTGCATCTCTGCTTACATGTGTGCGTGTATATGTATGTTACTGAACTTTTTCTGCTCGATTTAATTGACGTTGACTTTATCATTCGCAAAAATTAAAAAATATATAATTGAAAATAATTCTTACTTTATTTTAAAATAAAAAGGAACGATCCGTGTGTATTCGCCTAACAATTCTCAGCATTTGATATTAAGGACATAAAACTGCCTGAATACATTTATTTGAATAATGTCATCCTTTGGAAAATATGGTTACTTTCTGTTAAGCCACATTGAACCTTGTGATATTGGTAATATAACTGAATGTACTCACGGCAGATGTTGGATTTCAAAAGCTTATGTTGGGTGTCAGTAGCGAGGGAGGTAGTCAGCCAGTGTGACATTCATGTACGTATATGTATGTGTGTGTGTGTGTGTTTTTGTGTGTATGTGTGTGTGTGTGTGTGTGTGTGTGTGTGTGTGTGTGTGTGTGTGTGTGTGTATGGCATTAGAGAAAGTTTTACGATTAATTTAAATGGAATTTTTAAAACGAAATTAGTCATGGTTGCTCATAGGCTAAGCCCTCGTCGTCAATATGTAACATAGTGAGGACACCTGCATGTCTTATATAAGACATGCAGGTGTCTTCTATTACAAACTTAAAGATTGAACCGGTAATTAAAAAACCAATTGCTTATAAAAAATTACCGAAAATAGAAAAAATTATGCCACTTCCCCAACGACAACCTATACTATCACCATATATGTTAAAACCCATCAAAACGTTTAGGGTATAGAGCATTCAATAGAAATGACATATTTACATACATACATACATATTCTCCAAATTACCCTCCTTCTGGGACAGTCCTTTAAGAAATGTTACGGGGACCTGTGGCGGACATGTCCGGCGGCAGACCCACTGCTCAATTCATCATCATCATCATCACAGCCCATCACCAATGTACTGCTGAAGCCACAAAACATGCTCATTAGCTACCCACATCCATCGACTTCCATTATCTTACCAGGTCGTTTTTTTTTTTACTAGTTTTTTTTTATCTAGTAGGGGGCACCTAAACTTCGCTCACCAGTGCTGCCACTAAAGAACCTTTAAGTATTCAACTTTTTCAATATCGTCTCAGAATTTAGAGAAGCCCTTGTGTCTAGCAGTGTGATGTTCTTTTTATATAGATTAAGGGTGACACAAGATCACACAGTCCACCCGATGATAAGTGGATGCTATGGTCCATAGACATCTTTGTCTATCCTCGAATTAAGTATGAAAATACAGATGCGTTGTCACCCATGAGGACTATGATGGAATGCCTCTTTTTCACTAATAAGGGTCTCCCGTTCTCTACACTCACCATACGAAACAGCAGCATTGAACTGCTATTTTACGCTGGTATTCTGTGAGAGTAGCTCTTTCCCATCTCGTCGAACCGACCCATTACTGGTACATCCATAATATAGCTGCAATATACCTCTACCGCGTAAGATGTACGGAGTATGCTGTAACAAATCGATCTTGCACCTGACCACAACCCTTCGCTGCCTGTGGTTTGCAGTGTAACTCATTCCGACAACAATCTCACAATAAATACGTTTTCAATTACATTCCGCCCTTCACGTGGTTTCCTTACCATGATCATTACCGCTTTGAAAATCAAAAGAACTGAAGCCGACGCCTGGTGTGAATACAGGCGGATTTCGAATGGACCTGTACGAACTGTTTAGTTAAGCGGCGTGATACTGCGGTTAGGGAATTCAATTTTCGTTGCATTGCAATGTGCACTTTACTGTAAGTTATAAGCCGACAGCGAAAATTGAAAAAAATATGGCATTTGAAGGTGCCTCCCAGCAGGGTTAACGATACTGATGATGATTTCCATCTATATGATCCTCAATGTCAACTCCTAAGGTACGTGAAGGTAATATAAAACCAAAATTAGGAGGTTGACAAAGACAAAAACACAAAGTCATATACTATAACTAATAAAAACAACAAGCTTTGACTATGACCAGGAACATTTTGAAAAATCATCTTAAAAAAAACTAACTACACTACTCAATACTAAAATCGACCATAATGTCAACTATCATAATGGCGTCGATAAAGCAGCGCCCGTTTGAGCCTTTATTATTTGATTGACTGATGAAGAGTTATCGTATCGCAAAGCCATCTATGCAAACAAGGCTGTAGTTTTCCGGTCATCAGAAAATGACCATAATAACCGGATGACCATATTACCCTCACGGACTATATAATTTTATTTACATTAACTGCGTCTAAGCAGAGTAGAACAGTAATTTTTTTCATAGGATAGGGTGACAAACGAGCACGCAGTCCACCTGATGGTAAGTGGTTGCTGTGGCCCATAGACATCTACATCTATCCTCGTTTGCGAATCAAAATGCAGATACGCTGTCATCCGTGAGGACTAAGATGGAATGCCTCGTTTCCAGTAAAAAGGGTCGCCTTCTCTACACTCACCATACGAAACACAGCAGTGTTAAACTGCTATTTTACGCTAGTATTCTGTGAGAGCGTGGTCCTTCCCCGGTCGAGCCGACCCATTCGTGCTGCAACTATTATAGCTGCAGCATGGCTCTACCACGTTGAAAAAAAAATAAGAGAAAGTAATTGTTTAAGACCCATTTTCTGGCTTCCAAATAGAATTACCATCATAATGATTTCCTAGAAGTAATTTACTGATTAGCAAATACGAAAATTTATCGCATTTTATTCGTCAGGATTTAAAAAGAGATATCTGACAAGTTTTTTAATGTTTGTTGAAACAGCCTATTATCAGTGTTTAGTTTTCAATTTATCCAATTTGAAGTAACCGATAGAAAATACTATCAAAGTTGTCACATGTAAATTTAATTTAAATCATAAATAAATTACAGAATATATGACGGCTTCCTGGCCGCAATGACTTAGAAGTGATTTCAACGAATTAAAATTTATAAAACTCAGTTATTGGTACTGCTACCTCAATACACTGACGCTTTTCAATTAGACGGTACAACTTAAGTGAATGGCAGCCAATTGCACCATGCGGTCGATATTGAATACATTGCCTTACCGGTCACTGATTTATTTACAAAGATATATATATAACTGAAGTCACAAACAAACTCACAGTCACCCTGATGGTAAGTGGCTACTGCAGTCCATTGACCTCAACTTCAAAAAACAAAGGCTACAGACGCGTGATCACCTGTGAACTAAGATGGAATTCCTCACAACCTGTAACATTATACTGGCTCTCTTCATCCTTCAGACAGACCGGAACACAACAGTGCAAACACCCAGATGGACTCTTGGGCAGAGTACAGGTATTACTACCTTCTAAAACTTACTTACGGTTTACACTTAGTAAAACTAAGAATTTTTATTACAAAAATAACAAACTAAACACAACCTGACAGGTATAATCCTACAAAAATGGTAGACACATGGTAGAGCCATGCTGCAGCTATATTAATGGTAAAATTGTAGCACGAATGGGTCGGCTCGACCGGGGAAAGACCACGCTCTCACATAATACCAGTGTAAAATAGCAGCTTAACGCTGCTGTGTTTCGTATGGTAAGTGTAGAGTCCCAAAAACCTTTATTAAAAACGAGGCATTCTATCTTAGTCCTCAGGGGCTGACAACGCATCTGCATATTGATTCTTAATCGACGATATTTATACTAATAATAGCTGTTCCCCGCGACTTCACCAGTGTGTAATTTAGGATTTTTATTATGTTGTTCGGAACTCTAATTCTTTTTCTAAAATATAAGCAGCCTAAGTTACTCCTTATAACACCAGTTATCGTTCAGTGAAAGTCCCGTCGAAATCAGCCCAGCCGTTTTAGAAATTAACCGGAACAAGCAGACAGACAAAAATTTAAAAAATCGTGTTTTTGTTATAGGTATCGTATATACTTTCATATGCATTTAGTAAAAAAACTGTAATTTTGGCATTACAAACAGACACCTCAATTTTATTTATTTGTATATATTTAAAAGTAGGTATATCAAGTATGAAATCGTTGCGAAAGATCGTGCTACTGTTACCGCAGGAATTTAAGTATACGAAACAAAACTATTTGATATTTGATACCTTCTGATAGTAGCCTAAAAAGTGGTTATTTAGTTGTGTGCGAGCAGCGTGAAGTAGTCGAGCAGGAATATGATACTTGTACGTGGCCCGTTGCACGCTCATGGACACACTTGTTGGGATCACATTAATTTCATCAATGTATATGCACAGGTAGTATAATGAAAATATGTACATACATATATTCTTTATAAAATTATGTTTTATAATATGCATTTTAGTAGAGTTCTGCATCCATCGACTTCCTGCATATCTTACCAGGTCGTCACTCCATCTAGTGGGAGGACGCCCTACACTTCGTCCGCCGGTACGAGGCCGCCACTCGAGAACCTTTTTCCCCCATCGTTTGTCGGTTCTTCGAGCTATATGGCCGGCCCATTGCCACTTCAGCCTACTAATCCGTTGGGCTATGTCAGTCTACTTGGGCGGTACTACGTTGGGCTAGTTCTACTGCGGATATCCTCATTTCTAAGTTTATATAATATATATATATATATATATATATATATATATATATATATATATATATATATATATATATATATATATACTTAGTCAGTCATAAGTTCTGTCAAAAACTTTTTATAAAATTAATGATACACTTTTTGATAATTATATAGAAATTATATATGAAATTAAAGGTTATTTAGAATAGAATTTTATTTACATTATTTAAAATACCCTCCCCTATTTTGAATACATGCCCTTAATCGACGCGGCCAATCATTAATCGCAGCACGCACCAGATTCATATCTATTTCTGCCGCTGCTTTAGCCAAAGATGCTCGGAGAGATTTCAAATTCTGATGAGGTTTAGGGTAAACTTTCTCCTTTAAATGTTGCCATATCTTGTAATCCAGTAGGTGTAAATCTGGACTAGAAGAGGGCCAGTCTTCTTGTCCGATGAAGTCCACGGGCGGTTAACCAGTTTTGCGTGCTTCGTGCCCTATGAGCTGGTGCAGAGTCCTGTTGGAATAACGAATGTCTGTTTTTGAACATTTTTTGATAAAGAGTTTCCACTATGTTTGTTAGGACACCTCGGTACTGGTTTTTTCACAGAAAAACACCGCAGTTTAGCCTGAATATGAGACTCCAAGCATATTACTCATATTTACACGAACACTACACGTTTAAATAAAACTAATTTTACGGTTTTATCGTGTATATTAACTTATTTTATATTCCCAACGTTTCGAGCATTTTCCAGCACCCATGGTCACGGGGGGGGGGGGGGGGACTGAGGTGTATGACGTCCCAATGTCATAGTTAACAACGGCTACGTCCAGATTAAAAATTATTTTTTTTTGTTCCGATCTACGCAGTATGAACTTACAGTATCTTGAAGTCTTGCAGTTGTATGCTTGGGTTGGGATTTAATTTTATTAATTATGGGATCCCAAGCAGATGGTAGCACCCAGCCATCTTCTCTATTGAAATTAGGATGTTTTTTGATTTCAATAGCCTCGCGAATTATCCTTGGAAGGAATCGGTGTTCTTTAGCGAGGATTTGTGGTCTATCAAATCTAATGTAGTGACGGGGGCGATCCTGTACGTGTTCACAGACTGCAGACTTCCCGGAGCGACGATTCTTCACATCAGCTATGTGTTCCTTAAAGCGGGTTTTTATGGATCTTTTAGTTTGTCCTATATAAGAGAGACCACATTCACAATCAAGCTTGTACACTCCTGCATTTTGCAGAGGGACATTACACTTGACTGATGGCAAAAACTGACTATGTCTTCATTGAACCCTCGGAATACGCGTGCTGGCTTCTTCACTGCTGTGGGCATACACTTTATCGTTTTGTTTATTATAACTTTCTTCGATGTTAAAAATTTTTTCATCCGTAAACAAAATTTCGCGGCATTTTTTTCCCGCGAACCGCCGTAACAAAGCGCGGGATCTATCCATCCTAATTTTTTTCAAACGCTTGTTCAAAAAATGTCCGGTCTTCTTACGATAAGCTCGGAGTCCTAGGTCTTCATTGATCTCTCTTTTGACCGTGGTTATGCTTAGGCTCATCTAAAGAGCTAAGATTTTTTTTTTACGAAAAGGATTTCGTTGGATTCGCGCCTTCACAGCTTTCATGATCGCGAGTGTCCTACCTGTACGAGGTCGGTCGGTCTTCTTACGATCTTCGAAGCTTGAATCTTCAGTGAATCGTTTGATAGTGCAATAAACAAATCGTAGGGTTATTTTCAATTTTTGTAGAATATTGATGATTTGTGAGGCTATTAAAAGTAGAAACAAAACATCCCAATTTTAATACGGATAGCGGCAGCCACCTGCTTGTGATTCTTTATTTTATTTTTATTGAACTTTTTATTATAATATTTAACAAAATTAAATCCAAACCTAAGCACAACACAGCGAGAAGAAAATTATACTCTTCTGTACCACCTCAACTCTCTTAATGGGGTAGGGGACTTGACCAAAAAAGAACTTACATTGAAGACCAAGTTAGCTATGTTACTATGACATTGGGACGTAGAACACCTCAGAACATAGGTGCTGCAAAGCAATCGAAACGTCGAGAGTTATAAATAAAACAGTAAGCGCGACAAGATCAGGAAAATTTGTTTTATAATATGTATAAATAGCATTGATTATAAATTAAATAATGTACATTTTTCGAAAAAGCATTCAAAAACATTTGTTATTACTAATTTTATGTCCTAATTACCTCATTTTTATAGATATTCTGCAAGAGCGTGGTCCATACCTGGACGAGCAGAACCATTCGGGCTAATACGGCGATACGAGGCTCAACCTAAAATATTCTTGTACAGATACATATAATTTTTTTAACTAATTACTATTTCAGTTTTAGATTTCAAAATTGAATGAGGAGGAAATTCGGCATATTTTTTTGTATGCATATTACGGGATATCTTCGCCTGATTATTAGAATCAATTTTAATGGTTTTTTTATTTATGTAAATAGACACTACCATAAAAGTGTTTCCATATAAATTTGAAGAAAATATTTACCCCTAAAAGCTGAAAACTTTTTTTAAAGTTTAATTACAGCTACAGCATGATGTAGCAAATAATGAATCATAACCACCTTTTAGCAACAATTTCCTTGTATTATAACTTGGCTCGTATCAAATATTTAACAACTTGTTCATGTTAATCAATACACGCGAACAAAAAGTCCGGGACTGCACGAAGAGAAATACAAGAGACATCTTCAGTTCTGCTTTCATATACCGAATTCGCTGTATAATTTTACGGGTAAAGAAATAAATCAACAATTCCATGCGTGTCGAGCTTCCGAGTACACGATCAGACAAAAAAAGACGTACCGTCTCGCGTTTCAAAAGGTTCAGGATCCCTCACAGTGTTACTAACACAATACGTCCCGCCAGATCGGTGTCGATGACGGTTCAAGATACGGTACCTTATTTTAATTATTCTTTTAAAAATATTTTATTAAACTTGCATGAATACGTGGTAAAGCCACGTTGCAGCTATATTATGGTTGTAGCACGAATGGTTCGACTCAACCAGGGTAGGACACGCTCTCACAGAATACCAGCGTAGATTAGCGCTTAATGCTGCTGTGTTTCGTATGGTGAGCGTAGAGAACCGGAAACACCTTTTACTGGAAATGAGGCATTCTATCTTTAACCTCGTGATGACAAAGCATCTGCATTTCGATTGTCACCTTTGACGGCAGATACATGTAGATATTAAATAAAAATAATGAATGAAACTATTTTTACAGAACTATAGTCCCCACGTGATCATGGGTGCTGCAAATCACCTGAAACGTCGGCAATTAAAAAAAATATTTATTTATTACATAATTATGACATCATTACAGTTCCATCAACCAATGGGATGCCATAACTAAACTGTATATGAGAAAGTACTAACTAATAAATAATAATAACTATTAAAGAAATTTGTATGCCGCAATTATGAATTTCTTCTTCTTTTCGTGTTTCATGTAAATACGTCAACATCCTGTGAGATGATATTAACATAGCATATAGAACGTGACAATGGTGCATTCTAAATCAATTAAGGATAAACTAATTGACAAAAAATTAGGATGAACTCCTAGCAGCGCGCGCACGAGGGTTAACGGGGGATGGCGACGAGAACACACGTAATTATTAGGTACGCGCAGCATAAGCATAAACTCTGTGATGGATAATCGTTAAGACATTTTAGCTTAGGATTCTAAAGCATTAATTTTTGACATCATTAATAGGAGTGTCTATTCATAAAGGTAAACAATAAATAAATAAAATATATATACAAATGTTCGGTACCCCTGATTTAACATATGATGCAATATTGACACATTTGATACCAACGAAAATCATACAATGACTACGTTAAACATAATAATGAAGCGCGTCTTTGCTTTATCGTAAATTGCCCATTCATTACTCGAACTCGTGCCTCTCAATGTGCTCAGGACACCCACAGTACTGTGTGCGGATGACACAACATGTCGTCATATATTTACTGTTTTTTATTTTCATTAAACATTAGTATCAGATAATTTTACAACCACTTTTAATGTAAGTATTTCAGACGTGGTAAACCCAAGCAGCATGCAAGCTGTATACGAGCTGTATTGGAGTTCATTTTTATACTACAGGCTGCATTTACTGGCTGTACAAAGACTGTATAAGCGCTTATACAGCTCTTATAAGTAAAAAAATTGGCACAAATTATACAGAATTATGCGTTAGTAGCGCTGTACAGTAGCTGTACAAGCACAAAAGCGGCTGTATAATAGCTGTATTATAGCTGTTATTTGGTGTACAAGGAAACTATTACACTACAAATACTATCTTATAAGTATCTTTTAAAGATAAAAGTTCTAAATTGGTGTTTGAACGGTATCACAAATGAATTTATGACAAACATAACTTAATAGATTTATTTATATACTTTATTGAATGATGGCGACATTAAGTGAGTGAAAGATTATATTACATATTAATATTACTTGGATTGGAGTTGAGTTCTGACGGTGATAACTGGTGAATAGAAAGTGCAAAATTAGATTTACGGTAAACTTGTATATGATTTCTATCAAAAAATTGCCACGCCAGCAAAATAACGAAATAATATAAGGACAAAATACTAAATATGGTAAGTAAATATTGATTTTATAGGTTAGAATAAGAAAATAATTAAATTAGTGAATATGAATGCGTATTGGGGCAAGGTGATCATTAGTCAAACTAAAAATGGTTTAGGCTAAAACTAATGTCTCATATTCCTAAATTTACAATTTCAATTTTGTTTTTATAGGTCTAAAATGGCGAATATTTGCTAAACAGCCTAAAGGATATTTCGAGGGTCTTATAGTCTTAGTAGCTGTACTATGTATGATATGGATTCTATTATACAGCCATTAGTTTTTAATCAGCTGTATAATAGAATATTTTGATTACTAACGCTGTATAATAGTTTTAAAACATCACAGATAATTGTCTTTAGAGATATGTACAAAAGATGAAAAACCTTTGTCTTAGACTTTTACAACACTTTTAACCCTTCTTCACTTTATCTCATTTAAATAATAATATTTTAAGATGTAACCGTGTTTAAGTAATTTTGTTGTTTTATTTTATGAACAAGGACAAAAAAGTGCTTACTTCTTTCACTTCTTTTAAGAAAGAGACTATATAGAGCCACACAGACAAAGTTAATAAATTGAAAATTTATTTTTTTATTTTTGTACCAACCCAAAACCATCGATTTAATCGAAATGATTATATTTATTGGCAATAAATTACTACCCCTTTGATTCAGTTAAATTCACAAACCAAACCAAAAATATGACTACCTATAGAAAATAAAGATTAGCTATACATCTTTTCTTTCTAATGTTAAATGCTAATATATCTAGCTAATAAAATCTACAATTTGCAATTGTAGCTAAATCATTTAAAGCTACTTAAGATATATTTTTTTCTGTGGCTCAATTCTTCGCTTTGCTGGTAAAATAAATTTTTTGAAAATTCGCTGTTATTATCATTTGAACTACTTGTGCTGCTGCATAATAAATCATCATAATCAGGTGCCGAAAACTAAGTTACGTTTGACATAACTCTCATCATGATTAACACTGTTTAATGTTTTTGTTACGGAACCCTCTTTGTTAGCCGTCGATGGGATTGACGCTTGACTGTAGCTTGTCTGATTTATTAAAGTATTTCTATATTCTTCAGTATCACTATTATTTCGTTGATAATTTGTAATATTTAAATATTACCTTTTAATCCTTCTTCTAACTGCACCAAATCTTTTTCTTTTTATACACATTTTGATAATAAATTAATTTGTTAACTATAGCACAATATATTAAACACGCAATTACGCATTCAAAATGGCGATATTCTATCACTTATACAGACTTAATCTGTACTATAGCTGTTATTTATTTTTTTAGTTTTATATCACTCTCACATACAGAAGTTATAAAACTACTGTATTTACAAGACTGTACAATTACGCCAGAAGAATAAGTTTTAGAAGGGAGTTCACATACACCATTGTACAGAAATAATATTTGAATGATACTATTATAACACTTAAAGCTGTAATAAGCAAGTGACAGCATGCTAAAAACAGCTTCTATACAGCTTTAATGATAAAATCAGATTGAAGTGTAACAAAATACTTAAAGCTGTATAGTAGAGTTTTCATATTCTGATTAAGAACCTTAAGCTTACTTAGATCCCATAATACAGACTTTATACAGCTTGAGCTGTATAATATAACTCGTAAGCCACTCTTATAAGTATACTCTCTCTTATAAGTTATCTCTTTTCGACACTCTTATACGCTTCTAATAGAACTCTAAGTTCTATATGGGCTGGTATATTGATGTTCATAACGCTTATGTGCTGCTTGGGAAGCCAATCTGCATCATAGCTGCAGTACGATTATGAAAGTATCGCAATCGCATATAACAGCTGCATGAAATAGCAACTTATTGCTGCTGTGTATGGTGAGTGGCGAAACGTCGAGAATATGAAATAAGTTAATATACACGATAAAATCCGTAAAAACTATTTTTTTTAATAGCGAGAACGGGTATCTCTTGTCAGTACAAGTAACAAAAGTAAGGACGCAATCCACCTTAGACCTCAATATACTTGCATTGTCATTCTTTAAAAATAATAATATAAATGTAGGTCTATTGGTCACAGCACCCATTTATCACCAGTTAGAATTATTTATATGAGAGGGAGCAAACAAACATACGGCTCACCTGATTACCGCCGCCCATGAACAAGTGCAACACCAGGGGAAGAGCAGAATCGTTGCCGGCCTTTTAGAAACGGGAACGACCTTTTCTGCTGACTTCCAAAAAGGAGACGGTACTCAATTCGACTCTATGTTTTCTTTTGTGTGTTACCTCATAGCTTTTTACTGGGTCAACCGATTTCGATGATTCTTTTTTTATTTAAACGCTGGTACTTTTCGTGTGGTCGCATATGAATTTGATCAAGGTCAGACCAATAGTTTTCGAGTTATTCTTAATAACTTATATTAAAGTCGGCTGTACAAAATTTTAAAATTTTAATTGTAGACTGTGTGCTTGTCGTACGTGTAGCTGCGTTAACTTTACAATTAGACAACAATTTAACTTTAAAGTACAAGTTAGACGCTGGCAACACTAAAATTGGTAACTTATAAATAACTGATCAAGTTGTTAAACAGTAAATACAATGGTCTCATGAATTTTTTTCATAGAATTATGATGACTAACGAGCACAGAGCCCACCCGATGGTAAGTGGATGATGTGGCTTAGAGACGTTTTGATCTATATCCTCGATTAGAGATCAATCAAAATGAAGACGTATTGTCGTCCCTGAGGACTAAGATGGAATGACTTGCTTCCAGTAAAAACGATTTCCAGTTCTTTACTGAACTTACTTAGCACAGCAGTATTAGCTGTTATTTCGCGCTGGTAATCTATGAGAGTATGGTCCTTCTCCGGTCGAGCCGATCCATTCGTGCTAAAACCATAATATAACTGCAACATGGCTCTACTACGAAAGGGGAATAAAAAAAGGTTGGCAACACTGATATATTAAAAATGTATTCGTGAACATAATATGTAAAATTTAATTAGTACTTTCGTTTAAATTTTAAAATACATAAAACATAAAATGCAATGATAAGCACACTGAAACATGCGGAACTGGTTATTAATTAAACATGGATCTGTCCAAGTCTTGCATTCGAATTCTGATTCGAAATTCAAATGAACGTTATAACAAGACAATCATTTTGTGTTTTTCCTCAGGTTTATTTTCCTTTTATTATTATAATACACATAATAATATACAAAAATTAAAAATGTTATCATCTCATTATACGTTATTTCAGGTTTAAAAATGTATTTCTTAAAAAAAAGTAATTCTTTATAATGTTACCAAATTCAATTGTTTCTGAAGACAATAAAATGAAAACAAACCACCAACTGTGTTGGTTCATCGCGCTAAGTGGCTGCCCCGTTGCCACTTTAGCCTATTGATAAACCAGGCTAACTCAGTTAGTCTTATTATACTGATAGAATTAAAAAAAATTATGATGAAACAGCAACTACGTAGATACGGTTTATTATGTTTTAGTTACTTATTAGTGACCAGTCTGTAACCACATACTTGCTTTAGGATAGCATCGCTGCAGACAGGACAAAATCTACAACTTTTTACCGATGGCGATTCAAAGCTTATGTTTAATTATGTATGTGAATGCAATGCATTCAAATTTAAATATGTCGACTGCGATATTAAATTTCATACATTAAATATTAGTATTAGATAATTTTACCATCCGGAAGAACTGGAACAATAGCGAGTAACATGAAGCCGTGGAGGTATGTAAAGTTTCCACGGCGTATCGCATGAGATATCATTATACCAAAGAGTTAATTCTACAAGAATGCATTATATTGTTTATTAAGATTCCGTTTTCAAATTGCATGTTTTAACGTGGTAGAGTCATAGTGCAGATATATTGTGGTTGTAGCACGAATGCGTCGGCCCGACCGGGGAAAAACCACGTTTTCGTAGAATACCAGCGTAAAATAGCAGCTTAATACTGCTGTGTTTCGTATGGTGAGTGTCTCTACACTTAACTACTAAACTCGATACCCTTTTTACTAGATACCAGGCATTCCATTTTAGTCTTCAGGGGTGACAACGCGTTTGCATTTTTTAATAAATAAACGTTTATTTCGGTAATGTTGTTAACAACATAATTTCGTGTTGGAATTTGGGAAAGACCCGCTACTTCCCTTATGGATTACAAAAAAGTAAGATTAGAAAAAGTTTAACCTCTAGAAAGTTTGTAATTAGTATGTGTATATTAGGAGTGTGTGAATGTGAGTGTAGGAGTGTTGTTGTATGTATGATGTGGAGGGGGTGGGGTATGTGCTGGTGGATGAAGAAATTATAAGTAAGAAGACTAGTTGCCTTGCAAAATAAAATTTTACTGCCCTAATATGAAAGACGGAATATTGTTAGTCTGTTACCTGTAAATGTATAAGATGTTGGTGAGATAGATTTCAGACAATTCTATTTAGAAGATTTACAACCTCGTCATAAGTCAGTGTATACAACCGATGAATCAAAGTTTTTTTGCATATATTTAACTGCATGGGATATATTTTAAGTATTTTATTTAAGTTATTATATATAAAAGCAGACTGATATGGGTACTGTCTATAGCAAAAACAGTACGTACAAGAGGTATAGGCGCCACAATATCAGTTTTTCCTTTTTTTTTTGAAGGGATTCATTAAAAGGTAGGGATTAATGACATTTTGGAATGAGATTAAGAACATAAAGCTTTCTAACTGAGAGAATTTTACTAATCTGATATAGGCATTGAGTTATATGTACTACGTACTAGAGAAGCCATTCCGAACATTGACTATGTTCAACTGAACTGTAGTGCAATCCATACAAACTAAATATTGCGTAAATTGAAGATTTGTGAATTCCATAAAATAATTATTATTACATTTTATTTAGAAATATGTTTGTTTAGATTAAATTAACATATTTTATATTAAATTCTTATATTTATTTTATATTAATATCTTATTTTATATTAAATAAAAGTCTTCGCGCATGCGCGACTACTACTCCCGCGCATGCGCGAGAACATAGAGTAAGACACAGTTTTTGTTTGAAATGGCTTCTGTATCTCTAGTACGTAGTACATATAACTCAATGGATATAGGGTGTTAGTAGAGAATCTATAAGGTTTGAAATACATGATCTGCATAAGAGACCTCTGTGCTCTTTCCATCATGATCTACAAAGTTGGTCTTGGTGGCTCCTCCCCAGATTGGGATGCAATAGGAAATTATCGATTGTGCTAAGGATATGTAAATTTTATTTAATAGTGTTAGACATTGATCACCTTAATGATTTAAGTACCCAGATTAACTTTCTGATCCGATTTATAACACTTCCAAATGCGAGTGCCAACTAAGCCTTTGATCAACGATGATGCCGAGGTATTTAGTTTCGTTTACCATATTTATAAGCAGACACTCACACAAGGTATTTTCAAGATTTGGGCAGCTGTGTATTTTGATACATAAATTAATCGTAATTGAGGATATATGTAAATGTGTATGGGCCCTAGCATCCACTTATCATCGGGTGGACTAGGTGCTCGTTTGTCACCATTATTCTATAAAACTCCAACAATTCGCTAAAATATTAACGTAAAATTTTCTTTCACGATCAATTTGTCAGGTAGAAATTATACGCGGTAGAGCCATGCTGCAGCTATATTAGTAGTATAGTTGTAGCACGAATGGGTCGGCTCGACCGGGGAAGGACCACGCTCTCACAGAATACCAGAGTAAAATAGCAGCTTAACACTGCTGTGTTTCGTATGGTGAGTGTAGAGAACCGGAGACCCTTTTTACTGGGAAAGAGGCATTCCATCTTAGTCCTCACGGGTGACAACGTATCTGCATTTTGATTCGTAATCGAAGATAGATGTCGATGTCTATGGGCCACAGCAACCACTTACCATCAGGTGGACTGTGTGCTCGTTTGTCACCCTATCCTATAAAAAAAATTAGAAAAAAGGTCTGATCTAGCCTCCTCCTTTTTTGAAGTTGGTTAAAAATACAAATCCCGACCCTAATAAATGTAATATGGATCTCTGGGGAAGGCGTATGTTCAGCAGTGGACTTTGATGGGCTAAAATAGTAACAGTAACTTAAATGATACATGGTATCAAAGCAAGCGTGTGTCGTAAACACGGAGGTCTTAAACGATTAATTGTTAACGGTTCTATCGAAGCCGTGTAGTGTAGTGTAGTTAGGGTTGGCAGTTCCCTTGTTATGTTTTAGAGGATTTGATGAAAATAAAGGATATTACCATATTAATTTCAATAAAATGCTGTTAAATGGTATCAATAGCAACACCTATAGCTACACAATCTATATAAATATATAAAATTTAATAGTCTGTTTGTAATGTCAAAATAACAGCTTTTTACTAAATGCATATGTAAGTATATTCGGTACTAATAACAAATACAAATACAATTATAATTTTGTCCGTCTGTCTGTCTGTCTATCCGTTTGTCTGTCTATCTGTCTGTCTGTTTGTTCCAGCTAATCTCTGAAATAGGTAGATTGATTTTGTCGGAACTTACTCTGGCAGATAGCTGATGTTTAAGGAGTAACTTACGCTATTTTATTTTAGAAAAATAGTAAGGGAAATAAACTAAAACCCATGAAATCTAAGCGTAAAAAATTTCACGCGGACGAAATCGTAGGGAATAGCTAGTTAATTAATAAAAAATAATATTAATACGCAATGTAACGTAGTTTGTCTCTCTTACATCGCGCGTCACCTCAAATTGAATTTTAAGCTCTGACGTCAACTAGCAGAGGGAATATCAAATACGCGCAATATTGGCTTGTCCTCTTTTAAATATTTCAAATTAGAGGATAAGATCAATCTTTGGGTCTCAAATGGAGGACGTCCTATATAATAAAGAACGTCTGGCAACCCTAAGTGTAGTAATCGAGTGTCCAGTCACCGCTGATGACTATCGACACAAGAACAGGTCCCCCAGCCAAAACAACACGGGCACCCACTTGTGATTCTTACGAGATAACATATAAACCTGTGTCGCGTTATAATCTGTCGTTTTTGTTACGTTCAAATTTTAACATGGACACTGTCTTAGCTAGGTTTTAAGGAATTCTAGCGATGCTTTACAGATGGTATAATAATAATAAAAACAAGTGATTTCTTTTAAAATAATGTATTAAAAATTATATTATACAAAATTTTCCATATTCCACTGCTGAGTTTCGGAAGTTTATCGACCAAATTTGCGATATTTTGAAAGAGAGTCAAATTAAATGTACCCTTAACTGACGAGCATGTATGCGTAGGTATATGGATGTAAAGGAGGCAAGAGAGTTGTGTCAGGATCGTGCAAAATCGAAGTTCGTAGTCTCTACCTACCCCTCTGGGTGAAAGGCGTGAGTGTTTAGTTTAGTTTAGTTTAGTTTAGTTTAGTTTACGACGGGCTGTTTTCCGCAACTCCACGTCTATGCGCGTATTTTGCGTGTGGGCAGGAATGATGTGATTATTCGAGCCATGAGATCTCTCCGAAGAAGCTCAACAGGCCCTTGATGTTGCATGCAACTTCGGGGAGTGATCCCGGCGTGCCGAGATGTTTAGCCCTGTATGTAGCGACCTCCGGACATTTCAGTAGCACGTGGGCCGCCGTTTCTTCCTCCCCCATACATGCCCTGCACAGGGGACTATCTGTAACACCTATAGTAAATAAATGTTTGTTAAAGGTGCCGTGTCCTGTGATAGCACTTGTTACTATCCTAATCTGCGGCTTGTTCAGTCTCATTAAAACTTTTGTTAAGCGACTGTTAATTTCAGGCAGGGCATCCCTAGCTTGTCTACAGTCTACTAGATTTTTCCAAAGCTGAGCGTGTTGATTAGTGAAGTGTCTACGTACCAGTGAACAAACGTTACCAAAGGGGATTGGTATGATTGGTTCCGGCCCTATAGTGGCCAAAGCCGATCCTCTTCTAGCCAGTTCGTCTGCTGCATCGTTGCCTCTGGATCCACTGTGTCCCTTTATCCATTGCAGGGTCACATTGTTGTTTTTACATACCTCATTTAATCGTTGATGGCATTCATATATTAGTCCCGAGTTCACCACATTGCATCTCAGGGCTTGGAGTACCGCCCTACTGTCGGTCAGTATTCTGATGGGGAAGTCATTAACCTTCCTAGCATCTATTGCTATGGCCGCTTGAATGATACCCATACATTCCGCCTGAAAGACCGTGTTATAGGTACCCAGCGGTGTGCATATGTGAATATTGAGGTCTTCAGAGAAAGCTCCAGAACCTACACCTTCATTTGTTTTAGAACCATCGGTGAAAATTCTAAGCTCTTTTGGGCTTAATCCTTCCGGCTGGCTGTTTTCATTTAACTGTATCTTGTATTTCTTATCGATAACAAATTGTTTAGGAATCCTATCGTATTTGGCTTGTAGGATAGGAATTTTTGAGTGAATTCTATCAATTATGCCTGTATGAGGGACACTATTCTTACTCCAAAGATTTAGGGTCTTGAGTCTGATGGCAGCTAAAGTTGCTTCTTGTTGTATATGTAGATGAAGCGGAGTTAGCTCCAGCATCGCTTCTAAGGCTGCTGTTGGCGTAGTTCTCATGCAGCCTGTGGCAGCCATACATGCCAGTCTCTGGTAGCGCTGAAGCTTTTTAATTATGGTGGCTTCATTTGTCTTGGTCCACCATACCAGAGCGCCGTATGTGATCATGGGCCGAATTACAGTTTTGTAAAGCCACAGTATGATTTTTGGCGTCAATCCTCATCTTTTGCCAATCATGTTTCTGCATTGCCAGAAAGTTATACTAGCTTTGTTGATTTTGTTTTCTATGTGTTTATTCCAGTTAAGATTGCTGTCCAAGGTAAGACCTAAATATTTTACCTCAGAGGATAGCTGGAGTTTTGTGCTAAAAAGACTTGGAGGATGATAGTTATTCAGCTTTCGTTTTTGTGTGAACATAACTAAAACCGTTTTATTTGGATTGACGGTTAAATCGTGTTCCCTGCACCATCTCTCCACTATACGGAGAGCCGCTTGGGTCAGGTCGCACACTATGCTTGCTGTCTTTCCAGAGACCAGTATTGTCAGGTCATCAGCATAACCTACTGTATAGAAGTGATTGTCATTTAATTTGCTGATGAGTTCATTAATGACCATATTCCACAGGAGAGGTGAGAGAACCCCACCCTGCGGGCAGCCTTTCTTAATTTGGATTGGTTGAGATTCACCAGCAATCTTTATTATTCGTGTACTGAGCATGTAAACTATCCAGTCGATCAGTGCCGGTTCTACTTTGTGTCTACCGAGTGCACCTTTTATGCTGGAGAAGTTCGTTCGGTCAAAAGCACCTTCTATATCTATGAAGGAACCTAGACATATTTCTTTGTTTTGGATGGCCTCTTCAATCTTTGTAATTACCTTATGAAGGGCCGATTCTGTTGATTTGCCTAGACTGTAGGCGTGTTGCTTGTCGTGTAGTGGTAAGTTCATTAGCGCCGACCCCCTTAATTCCCTTTCACACATCCTCTCCATCGTCTTTAGGAGAAAGGATGTGAGGCTAATGGGCCTGTAGGATTTAGGGTCAGTGTAGTCGCTCTTACCTGGTTTGGGTATGAATGTAACTTTCACTTCCCTCCATCCCCTAGGAACATATTTAAGAGCAAGACAGGCTCGCATTATGGCAGCAAGTCTGACTATTAGGGCTTTACCCCCCCACTGTAGGAGTGCCGGGAATATGCCGTCGGGTCCTGCCGCCTTATAGGGGAGGAAACTGTGAATGGCCCAATGGATTTTGTCCATCGTTACCACTCTCTGTGCTAAATTCCAGTCTTCTGCTGTTGATGTCAGTATGTCGTCATGCCGGTTTGCCTCCTGGGTTACGCAGCAACCTGGGAAGTGCGTTTCAATTAGGATGCGTTGGGCTTCATCCGGCGATGTTGAGTAGCTACCGTCGGGTTTCTTTAGAGACATGGATCCCGACGTGTTCTGTTTAGCTAGAATATTCCTAATCCTATTTGCTTGTTTGCAGGTTTCTATGTTGCCACAGAATTTACGCCACCCAATCGAGCGTCGATACCTGATACATTTTTTGTATTCAGACTTAGCTTTCTTATATAATAGCCAGTCTTCATCCATTGAGGTATTCATGGCCCTATTTAGAGCTTTTTTTACCTTCTTACGTTTTCTATCGAGTTCTTTACCCCACCACGGTTGTTTTACCTCGGCATGTCTTGGTGGAGTGATTTCTGGACATGATTCATGGTAGCTGTCTATCATGGCCTTAGTAACAGTTGCTACCTGTTCTTCTAGGAGCGACTGATCTGCTATAGTATTTATCCCCTCAAAATCCGCTAGCAAAGACGTCAGCCTATTTAGGTATTTTGTTTTATCTGTCTTGCGGGGATTTCTCCATGGTGGTGTAGAGGGGATATCGACCTGTAGTGCGAAGCAGATCCATCTATGGTCTGAGCATGAGGCCTCTCTCGACACATGCCATCCCGTAATTAGTTTGGCTGCTCCTTCTGTTGCAAGTGTGAGGTCGATTATAGTGCGACAGCGTTTGTTTATGAAAGTAGGTTCAGAACCTATGTTTAAAATGGTTAGGTTAGTACTAAATAAATATTCAACTAAAACTTTACCTCGTTCATTTGGTTTTTCCATTCCCCAAAGGGGATGATGTGCGTTGGAGAGGCGTGAGTGTTTATGTATTATGTATTATTTTTCATATTCTTACATTGTGATCCGATTCTGAGATATGATCAAAATATAAAATTTAAAACTAATTTCCCGATAGGATATCGGGAAGCTAGTTTTAAAATCAATTAACTAAACGTCGTAATGAATCGAACCGCTAATTGAAGACCTAAGTTGGAATTTTGCGCATTCTTTTATATTAGCAACATTTAAGGCCTACACTTTTTTTATTTTATTTTGTAAATACGAGTAGCATGGTCACCTGCAACAAACTTCATATTATTTATTTCTTCTTATTTAAAAAAACAAAACGTTACCACCACACTAGGATTTTCTCCTGTATCGTGGATGCAGTTTACAAACACAAATTGCACAAGGACAAAGATCCAGACCAGGAACAATTATTTGTAGGCCATACAAACACTAGTTGCGTGTGGGATTCGAACGCGCTGCCCCCAGTGCAGCAACTCATTGCTAAGGCACTGCGCCACGGAGCCATCGACTTCATATTATGAAGGCTACAGATGCGTTGCACCCTCTGAGGGCTAAGAAGTAACGGTCTCTATATCCTTCGTCCGAACACATCAGTGCAAGCTTTACAATTTGGCGACAAAAATATAAATTGCTTTTCATAATATAGCTGCAGCGTGGCTCTACAACGTAAAAAATTGTTTCTTAGAAAAATATATTTCCAGTCGTAGTTGAATATTTTCTGAACAAGTTAATCTTCACGCCAGCGTCTCAAGTTTGAACTCATTAGTCTCGCCTCTAATTAACCTAGCCGAAAGGGTTTCCGTGCTTCGGAGCAACCGCTTCCGCAGTTTCGTGAGTCTTATTTAATACTCCCTGCATACAATATATAGAAAGAGGTATATAAAATTTGAAATATCTTGTGATATATATATCATCATCATCATTACAGCCTTTCATAAGTCCACTGCTGAACGTAGGCTTCCCCCAAGGAATGCCACAAAGCACGGTCCTGAGCCACCTGCATCCATCGACTTCCTGCATATCTTACCAGGTCGTCACTCCATCTCGTGGGGGGGGGTCGCCCTACACTTCGCCTACCGGTACGAGGCTGCCACTCAACCGACAACCGATGGGGAAGAACCTTTCTTCCCCATCGGTTGTCGGTTCTTCGAGCTATATGGCCGGCCCATTGCCACTTCAGCTTACTAATCCATTGGGCTATGTCGGTTACTCTGGTTCTACTGCGGATATACTCTTTTCTAAGTTTATCACGCAGAGAAACCCCGAGCATAGCTCTCTCCATAGCTCGCTGAGCGATCTTGAGCTTCCTCATACGGCCAGCAGTGAAAGACCACGTCTCAGATCCGTAAGTCATCACTGGCAACACACATGGTTGTACAATTTCATTTTAAGGTTTTGAGGTATGTCTAACGAGAAGATGTGTCGTAGTTTCCCGAACGCTGCCCATCTAAGTTGAATCCGTCGATTGACCTCTCGGTCGTAGCTGGATTTACCTAGTCGGACTATTTGTCCCAGGTAAACATACTCGTCAACAACTTCGAGCTTAGTGCTCCCAACAACTACCGGCATAGGTGTGACAGGGACATTAAACATGATCTTTGTTTTGTCCATGTTCATCCTAAGACCTATTCGTTTGGAGATACTATTGAGGCCATTGAGCATGGTGCTTAGGTTCTTCAGCGATTCTGCCATAAGGACTATATCGTCAGCAAATCGAAGGTGAGCGATGTACCCGCCATTAATGTTAATACCGTATCCTTTCCAGTCCAGAAGCTTGAAAACGTCTTCCAATGCATCAGTGAAGACTTTCGGGGATATAACATCACCCTGTCTTACATCTCTCTGCAATTAGATAGGTTTCGTACTCTGGTTCTGTACTCGGATAGCCATGGTAGCTCTACTGTACAAACACTTCAGTACTTCGATATACCGACATTCAACTTGGCACCGCTGAAGGGACTGCAGCACCGCCCAAATTTCGACGGAATCAAAGGCTTTCTCATAGTCCACATACGCCAGACATAGTGGCAAATTGTACCTACTCTTCGGACTTCTGTACAATTTGCCGTAGGGTATGTATGTGGTCTATGGTGCTAAAACCCTTTCGGAAACCGGCTTGTTCGGGAGGCTGGAAGTCGTCAAGTCTGCGCGCGAGACGGTTCGTAATGACTCTCGAAAACAGCACGTAGACGCGGCTCAGAAGGGAAATTGGTCTGTAGTTCTTCAAGAGAGCGTTGTCACCTTTCTTGAAGAACAAGATCACCGCACTTCTGCTCCACACCTCCGGTGTAATGCCACCATGGAGGACGGAATTAAAGAGCTTCTGAAGGACTACAAGTACCGGTCTTCCACCCGCTTTCAGAAGCTCCGATGTAATTCCATCGTCGCCTGGGGCCTTGCCGTTTTTAAGGTGCTGGAGAGCCATTCTAATCTCGCTAAGATTGACGTCCGGGATATCATCGGAATAGTGTCGGATAAGACTCCCTCTTGGATCGTTACTCACACTTGCGTGTGGCTCCAACGATGACGTGTAAAGCTATATAACCTATAGAACCTCTCAATCTCACTCAAAATCTCAGGTGCCGCGGAAACGATGCTGCCACACTCGGTCTTCAGCTTCGACAGTTGGCCCTTTCTGGCAACATATATATAGGTGGTAGAGCCATGCTGCAGCTATGTTAATAGTATAGTTGTAGCACCAATGGTTCGGTAGGACCACGCTCTCACAGAATCTCCCTTTTTACTGTAAAAGAGGCATTCCATCTTAGTCCTTACGGGTGACAACGCATCTTCAATTTGATTCTATATGTCAATGGGCCACAGTGCCACTTACCATCAGGTGGACTGTGTGCTCGTTTATCACCCTATCCTATAAAAAAAATTACCTCCCCATTGGGTACATCTGTCCACTGTCTGATGAAATCTGTATCCTCATATTCTTCACCTGATTACGAGTGCCAAGGTGTTCGACGAATATGGCGGTATAAGTTAGTGAGATGCGACACTTTTTTGCATCTTATCTTTGGCGGGAGGTCTGTTTCTCTTCTGTGGATCCGTCGAGCTGCGCGGTTGTGATAACGGATGTGTAACGGCAGCTATGGAGTATTTTAGGAAATATTTTTTTTTAATATTTTGGTTTTTGGTCATTTTGACCCCGTAGGAGTGTGATGGGAACTTTTTGCCCCTATTCAACCATGACCCCCATGACATCCTCTACATGATAGGCTATTCAAACTGACTAAGCCTAAAATTC
This sequence comes from Parnassius mnemosyne, assembly GCA_963668995.1. NCBI lineage: Eukaryota > Metazoa > Arthropoda > Insecta > Lepidoptera > Papilionidae > Parnassius > Parnassius mnemosyne. Next base: position 6,978,310 of record CAVLGL010000068.1, read on the forward strand.
GAGTAACCCCCCCCCCCCCAACTCATTTCTAGGCCTTACTTCTAATTGCTTCCAACAATTATGTTATAATCTATCACATAAATATTTTAATAAACCCTCTCAGCAGTGAGAGATGGCATGTGCACAGCAGTGAGACGTACATATATATATATATATATTTTCTTTTTTAATTGACTTAAATGTTTTATCGTATAATAACTTTGCTATAATATTCTGTATCTATTTTGCTGTAAATCCAACGGTTTATTCGAACGCTCGTATCGTGTTTAAATACGAATATAGAAAAAAAAATTAGAATAATCCATGTAAATTACTACGCGTAGTTCGTCTTAGGATGCCTCGTTTAAGGGCGAAACACGTGTCGACCAACACCCCCACCGTCGGTGGTTTGTCTTTCCTGGTGTTGGGATTAATGGTGACAGGGATAGTGCACGCAACTGAGAGAGGACTGGAGGTGCTCTTCAAACTACACATCATTTTATTTCATTATGCAAATCTTAGCAAATCTATTTCAACATCTTTAATATAATGGATTTTCGCAAAGTAACACCTGATTCTATTACATAACACCTTCTCTATGTCTATATATATAAAAATCAATTGCTGTCCATTAGTCTCGATAAAACTCAAAAAGGGCTCGACCGAATTGTATAACAGTGGTAGAGCCACGCGCTTAATTCGAACCCCCCCCCCCCCCATTACATGGTAGTAGAATTTAAAAATAAATCATTACCCCAGTAGGCTACCAGCATCACTGGTAATGGAGAATCCCTCACAGAGCATCCTCGCCTAAGGTAGCCTCCTCTTCCTGAGCGTGGGTGGCTTCGTAAACTATGGCGACCTCTGCCACGCTAACCGTGCACTTCTCAGGGGACTTCACTCGAACCTTAACGCCGTCCGCCACTATATGTAGACGGCGAAGCGGGCCTTGCTCATCGATTGATCTTGACACACCTCCCTCGCCTCATTTACATTCACCCACGCATACATACTCGTGATTCGATTAATTATATTAATATAGATTTATATTTACTTCTAGAAGACATTACAAATGCTTTGAAATTTCTTATTTAACGTTCGACACCAATCATGACGCCCACGTCATGAGTACAGTGTAGGTAAAACACAAACACATGACTTCCTTATACGTCGCTTTTATTTAATTAAAAGCCATCAGTCAACTTCCTCCAGACGTTAAATACTCCAAACGACGATGTAGAGTCTAAGATGCGAGACGCCTGGTACTGCGACGCCTAGCAAATGTGACTATAAGGCAAATCCTAAAAGGACCCTTCATATCTGGATATGCAGGATTTGCCTTACTATACAGTGGACATTGATAAGTCGATAAAGTAGAAGAAATATCTGAAGGTTCACTCACCTGTCAGTCTGCACGATGTCTGCACGCACCCAGGGTATGGCGCCCCACTCCTCGTCCTCGTGCTCGTCCGTCTTCATCTTTAGCAACCCGGACAACCAGGTATACGACTTGCTCCTCTTCATTACGCTCTAACACTTCACACCACTTGAACCATAGCTCTATTGACACATTGATGTGCTTTCAACACTTAGTCGTTTTCAAATCACTTCCATTCACTTTCCAATTGATTACTGACACTTCGTTTGCCACTTCGATCATTTTTAATTTGTTGTTTCACTTTATTTTTTTTATCGCACTGATTGGTTTATGTTCGATTTGTTTGCACACTTAAATTTTTATGCGATGAATGCTGAATGACGTTCGAAAATATAAAAATTATATTGTGATAAAATGGCGTCAACATATTAAGAACAGCTCTCCACGAAATACAACTATCCCCAAATAGACGAAAGAGGAAAGGGAGATGGGCAGCAGAATAACAACTCAAAATAATTAAAACTGTGGTGGCCAAGTCGCCTACCAAACCTGGAAACTATGGTGAAAATCCTGACCATAGGGCAATCTATGCGCAACGCTTATATTCTTGTGACTATTACAGTTGGTAACGAATAAACGTATTAATGAAATTGACAAATATTATCAGTGAACTGTATTAAAGTATACACTAAACTTTTTTTGTCGCGTCCAAATAAAATAGAAAGCAACTGCCAAAGAATTTCCCTGTATAAAACTGAAACCTCTAAAAATCTTAGATCTTTGTCATCGGTAGCGGGAATTTTAATACGGCCGTTTGAAAAGACCTATGTACACAAGAGAACTTGTTTGTTTGTCGTTATGTCCATTCGTTACGCATCGCTCAGCGTCAAAATATCAATTAATTTTGGTCTTTTAAATTTCTCCAACAAAGTACCTACAATCGAGACCAATAGCCACGTCCCTGTGCTATGATATCCCTTATTTTATAGGACATAGAGGTCATAATGGCGTGAGATATGGGAGACATTTAAAAAATCGAATTGGGATCTCATCGGAAATAATTGACGTTAAGGTGATGTTACGAAAATGGTCAAGAGTGAGTTGGGTTTTTATTTTTATTTTCTTTCGTTCGGTAAGACGCGTTGCGTTTGCTTACTTAATTATGTTTTCATATATATTAATGTTAGTTCTAGTCGATATTCACAGATTTTCTTTACTAGTTTACTATGTTTGACCGATTTTAATAGCAGCTGTATTGTGTTACAATAACTTATAGGTGTAAGCATAACAACTATCAAGGATTGTCTTTAAACATCGCTAACACCTGAAGGTTCACACTTGCATGTAAATGAGGTTATCAGGTGACCGAAATTGTCCTAACATGTCAGTAAATGAAACCTTCTGTCTGAGAATCGGGAAAAATTTAAATTTGTCAAAAAATTATGAAAGCGAAAGAATTAATAGTTGACGTTAAAAATAATTGAAGTTTTAGATTTATTAATGTCTCATTATATTCATAATTAAAAAAAAGAAATGGAAAGGTCAAATCATAAAAATGTACGGGTTTAGATTATAAAAAAATGGTACTATATATACTTTATTTATAAAAGTCATGAAAATTAGCTGAATAATCGGGGATTTTGTCGGGAAATCTTATTTTTGTACCTGGTAACCCACACATAACCCAACAGAAGTAATATCATCAGAACACGAAAAGTACACACGCACTGTCAAAGATACGACCAGCCCAGAAACATCCAGAACATTAAAGTAATTATTTTAACCTTGAACATTGAGTAAAGATACAGAACCCCAAAATTGCAATGAAATTTAACCTCCAAGACCCGTTAGCTTCCAACAAAGAGGTGTTGATCACGCATTGTGAATAACCAGAATAAACTGACCCCCAAACACGCATTCATTTGACGAGAACTGCAGATCAGATAAATTAGCGAAACGTGTGGAGAGCGTCTATATGTTTTCGAGCATCAAAGTTCAAGAATATGTATGAATAGTGTAGACTTTTTTACACATTATCACTTTCACACGACTATAGACCTTATAAACATTTACGCAGGTCACTGATTTGTTCACATGTGTACGGCACTTGCGACGTTGTAAAGATTCACCTGCAACAAAGAAAAAAATATTGTTAGGTATAGGTATAATGGCTCCAGTACACGTTGGCCGAGCGCGCTTGGCGAGCGCACTCGGCAGATTTTCGTGGTGCCGTTCACACGTTGGCGTGTTTCATTCTGCGTTGGTAGCTAGATGATGATGGACGTTAGGGCAATCGCGGCCGCTGTCATATACTAATACAGCGCTTCACTCTTCTCAGAGTGAACGAAAAAAAAAACTACACATACAACAATAATCCCAGTTTGTCCTTTTTAGGGTTCCGACCTCAAAAGGAAAAAGAAACCTTTATAGGATCTACTAGCTGACCCGTGCCCGCTTCGCTGGGGGTTTTTTAAAATAAATGATAGCCCGAAAGAAGCCCCTAAGCTACATTATCCCTGAGCAACATAAACGCAGAGATAATTTATAATAATATTTATCATTAGGTAGGTACTCTGAAATCGCAACTAAACATGTATTATTTAATGCAGTTAGACAAGTTACTTACTCTGGTTTTATTTTTATGTTGCTCATGTTTGGGGTTACATATAACTGATTCATTGTGAGAATCAATCAATGAACAATGAATCAATATGTCACTCCATAATTATTAAATCGTAATGTGTTGGTATGCATATAAGTAACATTAAAAATATATTATATTGAATTATATATTATTTCATAATATATAATATTTATATATATATATATATATATATATATATATATATATATATATATATATATATATATATATATATACATGCGTATATATGCGTGTGTGTGTGTGTGTGTGTGTGTGTGTGTGTGTGTGTATGTGTATGTATATTATATTTGTATTGTATATGTATATTTATGGAAGTACACACTTTGGCTACCTCTATTTCCTTCAACTATCCTTCAATAGGCCCGCTGGAAGAAATTTCATCATGGAATAGGCAGTGCCTTTGTACATAATTATGTTTTTACCATTTTCCTTTCGAATTATGTGTGTACATAAACTGTTAAATAAATAAATAAATATTTCCTCATTAGTCCATGTCGCCATGTTGAAACAATTTTATTAAGCCAACACTACAGTCTACTCCGACGCGTAACTATGAATTGAACACTCGGCCAATGTGTGAACACTGTTTGCGGCTTGCGCCAAATTCCTTTGATTTGTGCACGGAAAACCGACACTATACGGCTCGTCGACGAGCGTTGGCCGCAAACGCCAAATATATACAAAACGGCCCAGTACACGTTGGCCGAGCGCACTCGGCGAGCGCGCTCGGCCAACGTGTACTGGAGCCATAAGATTGTTATGCGTACAAGTTTGCACTATTAAAATTTATTTATATATTATATATAATGCTGGTGTGTTTCTAACGATGGTGAGTGTAGAAAGCCGGAGACCTATTTTACTGCAAACGAGGCATTCTACCATAGTCCTCAAGAGTGACAACGCATCTGCATTTGATTTTTTATGGAATATAGATGTAGATATCTATGGGCCACAGTGCCCACTTACCATCAGGTGGACAGTGTGCTCGTTTGTCACCCTAATTCTATAAAAAGATCTAGCAGTCCACCTAATGGTATTTGACTACTGTAGCCCATGGACACCTACATATATATATATATTTCGGGAGAAATTTCTAGTATGAGGCGTTAACTCAGTTTGAACTTTTTTAAACTCTACTGAGACGTCATCAGGGCATGTTTTCCGTATAGGCACATAAAAATACCTACATTATCACTGCGTACATTTCAAGTGACGGCGAAACCACACTCAACTTCTTAGCCAGCCCTCACGCACACAACTTTTTTTTTCTATATTTATCAACCATTAAAAGTTCACACACACATAAGCACTTAAAACCATGGTGTTGGTTACAAATTGTATTAGATCCATAAGTAGGAATGACGGCTCCGTGGCGTAGTGGCTTAGCAATGAGTTCGAATCCCGCACGGAACAAGTATTTGTATGGCCTACAAATAATTTTTCCGGGTCTGGATGTTTGTCCTTGTGAAATTTATGTATGTAAACTGCCCCCACGATACAGGAGAAAGTCCTAGTGTGGAAGTAACGTTTAAAAAAAAAGAATGTGTACGTGAATGCGTGAGTTCTTACGATAAGTTGAGAGTTTAGGCATCACTCAAATTATACGCAGTGCTCCGTTTATCTTTCTTTATTGCTCCAAGGTTATCCCAAAGTTTTATAATATACATACTGTTATTGTTGGATACATTTTCCTCCACGGTTCGTCACTTGGCAGACAACCATTATATCTTAGTCAAGACTGTCGCTCGCCTCGTATTGTTAGGCGAACATAGACGACATGTACAAAATTTATTTCTGCTTTTGTATTTATTATACTTGAAATTGCCTATATAAGCCTCTAGCCTCTTTGAACAGAGCTCTGAACTCAAAACTCTGCTTGATTTTTATGAGCTTGATTGAGGAATATGCAGCATACATTAAATAAGAGATTGCTACCAGCAAAGTGTGTAAGAGACCTAAGAACCCCTATCTTCATTTCATATTTGACGTAATTAGTGGAAATTTATACGTTGTAGAGCCACGCTGCAGTTGTATTGTGGTTGCAGCATGAATGGGGCGGCTCGGCCGGGGCAAGACCATGCTCACTGGATACCAGTATAATAGCAGCTTAATGCTGCTGTGTTTCCTATGGTGAATGTCTCCACATTCAACCGGATACCTTTTTTACTGGAAACGCAGTAATCCAGCTTATTCCTTAGGGCTGACAACGCTTCTGCATTTTGATTCTCGATTGACGATAAATGTAGGATGTCTATGGGCCACAGTATCCACTCACCATCAGGTGGTTTGTGTGATCATTTGTCACTCTTGTTCCACAAAAAAAAATTGGTGTAAGCAAAAGAACTCGTCTTACACCATGTTCTTATGACCACTTGTAATCAGTATTTAAGATCACATAACCTAATGAAGATAGATACTTCCGACAGTAACAATAAAAAATCCACTTTTTGAAGGCTTATTTGGTTGAATGAGATATAAGCAAACACGAAAGCCTTAGCGATCTTTTTACAAAGATTTGCCTCGTATCTAAGACAAATAATTGAATAGTAACAACATATTCAAAGCTGTGCAAGATCTGTGGCTAAGCGCTCACCGTCACAGCACACAAGCAACTGGCTTTACGGCTCTGGGATCTAGCGTATCTGAGCCTGAAGTAACAATATATTATAATTATCCTTTATAGCACACTGCTGCACAATATGTTGATGCGTCACACTGTGCAGCCCTTGGGAGATTTCGACGGAAACTTGAGCCAGCAGACAGCTGACAGTTGGCGATGGTATCTCAAGGCGCCTAAGCAGACAGATACCTTATCTTGAGAATCATATCACCATCAGAGCACTTGTTTCACAGTTTCCACTAATAGTTCATATGCGCAGACACTTAATACACAAAATCGCACCACTTTTACATATAAATGTCCAATTTAAACCATTATTTAAACAATAATACAGGCGCAGCAAACCGCCGCCGGTCAAGTTCCCGCCAAAACTCCCTTCAATTTTTATGTACTGATAACCATAGAGTAATTAGACTTATAGAGTGATAGTGATTTCTTATATTTACGCGAACACTACACATTTAAATAAAACTAATTTTAGGGATTTTATCGCGTATATTAACTTATTTTATATTCCCGACGTTTCGACCACTTTTCATCAGTTAATATACGCGATAAAATCCGTAAAATTAGTTTTATTTAGAGTGATAGTGTCATTCAAAAAACTACGTCCATGTCTTGCAGTTTTTCCAATCCAATACTACTTAAAATTAACAAGTGAATAGGTGTCAGATAATAATTTTAGCTGTCAGATATTTTTTCATTAGTTGTTTATATTACTAGCTGTGGCTGTGGCCCGCGGCTTCATCTGCGTGAATCAGGATAAAAGCATACACTGATCTCGATTCTTGCCATTCTATGAATCTATACATGCTATATTTAATTTAAATCTTTTTCGACGTAAAGGTTACCAACATACAATTTTCACAGAAGAGATATATATATTAGAAGGAATCAAGAGTTCGTTCAACTTCAAGTGAATATTATTATTACTTTATTGGGTATTAAGTTTTGCATTAAAACACATAAAGCATACCGGACACATCTAGTTAGAATATTTAAATAAAAATATCTCTTTGCGTGGTCGTACTACTCACAATCGCGCCCAACGCGTTGACGAGATCATTTGTGACGGTCACTGACAACTAGCAACAAGATGTGGGCGGCGCGAGATTCGAATCCAGCGGACGAGACGTGTTACTTGTGTGATGTTACGAATTACTGGTAATCACAACTGCGGACGCGAGTTAAAAAAGTGGAATATATTTATGAATAATATGAGCAAAATAAACAATCTTTTCAAATTAAATTTGCATGTTATTGACGTGGTAGAGCCATACTGCAGCTATATTATGGTTGTAGCATGAATGGGTCGGCCCGACTGGAGTAAGACCAAGCTTTCACAGAATACCAGCGTAAAATAGCAGCTCAATGCTGCTATGTTTCGTATGGTGAATGTAGAGAACCGGAGACCCTTTTACTGGATAGGAGAGCATTCCATTCCTCAGGGCTGACAACGCATTTGGATTCTTAATCGAGGATAGATGTAGATGTCTATGGGCCACAGTATCCACTTACCATCAGGTGGGCTGTGTGCTCGTTTGTCACCCTTATTCTATAAAAAATTCTAAATATGTTACTTATTAGTAAAGGGGACAGGCCAGTACTAATCGGCTTTAGTCCAACGCATCAATAATTGATTGAAGTAGAGGAACGGAGCAGAAGAAGACCATGAGAGCAATCTATGATTTAAACAAACATTTTGAAAATTATTATTATATTAACTTTGGCCTCACAGTACATTTACGAATATGTAATCTATGTACCTACAAAAACATTTCAGTTATTTATAACAAAGTAGACAAATACAAGCTAGTAGTACTAGTTACTAGATTTCATTTTACATCAAAATCCCATAAAATGTACAAAATTTGACCTTCGCCAAGTTTAAAAACTTTATTAAACAAATATTGTAAATAAAAAAAGGGTTATTATAATGTTAGGGAATTCATGGATGATAATAACCTGTAAGAATAAGATACGAGTACATTCTACCATTGATCAATAGACATTGACAGATGTAGAGTTGTAGTCGAAATAACAATCGATAATTTTTTAATTATTTATTTATTCATAGGACACCAGCAGTGCACACATTATTACATTTAATTGAACGTGAGCTTAATCTAGGGACTGATGTGTGCACCCTTATAGGTGACACAGCATTACAAAATACTATAAAAATTAAGACAGGGCAGAGCTACAATAGCTTATAAAGAAATATGTCACAAAAAAATACTTAAGGATAATGTATAACCAAGACAATAAAAAACATGCACATAACTAAGCAGCAGCTGTAGGGAACATGGATATTAAATTATAATTAAATTATTCACAAATTATTTATAATAGTGATCTATTACATTTTTCCATTATCATAAAAATAGATCATAAAAAGATTAATCTATATTGAAATAAATCACCACCAGTGTGATGAGTTTATATTCAAACAAGCAGCAGTATGTAAAACTTATCCTGATGTAGAAAGTGTAAATACTAGATATTATTATAAGAATTATGTATGTTTAAGCTGCAGTCAAAATATTGACACTCCAGTGTTATTTTACTATAAAACGCTAAATGTCGAAAGACTGGCGTATTTGTAAAGTCATAATTACCGTTTTAATGCTTCGTTACACAGTGTAATGTAAGCACAGAGTGTTTGTTCAACGGATTTGTACACTTGTAAGACATTCAACAACAAAAGTGACAAGATTAAAGTAAGTTAAGTAAGTAAGTAACGTTTTCAGAATTACTTTACTTTACTGACCGTGTAGTGGCGGTGTAAGAATGTCCACTACCCCAGGGAAATAAAGCAAGAGATGGACAGCAGCGTCTTCTTAATAACGACTAAAAATAAAAAATCGGCAAAGTGCGAGTCGGACTCGCGCACCGAGGGTTCCGAACAAATCTGTAGGTATATAAGTTTAAAATTATTAAAAATATTTTTATTATATGATTTAACTAAAAATGTATGCTTTTCACAATTTTTCCTTTATCTGTGCTATAAAAAGTTGCTTCGTACGAAATTTCAAAATTCTGAGTTTACGGGAAGTACCCTGTAGGTTTTGATTCCCTTGCGAATGTCGAAAATTTACGGCATAACATAAAAGTTCGATTTTTTCACAGCTCTAAGGGACAGTAGACTTGAGTATTTGATATGAATTTCAGCTTGATACCTCCACGCGTCCCTGAGAAAAAGGGTCTTGACAGACAGACAGACAGACAGACGGACAACAAAGTGATCCTATAAGGGTTCCGTTTTTTCCTGTTGAGGTACGGAACCCTAAAAAAAAGCGGTTGCCAACCTGATTGCCAAGTGTGACAACTATGACAAATATCTCCCCACCCTCCATGAAGCAATCTATGGGTTTCAGCAGTGGACTTTAATAGAGTGTAACGATAAAGGTAACAGTCAGACTTTAATACGTAAGTTTGGGCCGCGCAGCGCAGCGGAAGGCACAGTATGAATGAGTATTTATTTACTTAAAATTTATACCCGCCTTGACTTTGCATGAGTAACATTTATTAATGTGGCGTCATTTACATTTTTTTTAAATGATCTTTTATATTATCTTTCGATTTTACAAAAAAGTACTCTAAGATTTTTAGATAAAATATAGCCTGAATCACTCCTGGCGTTGTTCTCTATCTGTTTGTTAAGTTTCATCACAACCGGTTCAGCCATTCCGATGATTTGCCCGAACAGACAGACAGACATGCAAAAATTTAAAACAGGCATGCAAATAACCCCATGAACTCGATAAAATACTGTATTTATCAATGCGACATTTATGTAATTGCCATTGACACTGTGAGCGTAAAGATCTAGGTATTTTTAACTGTAGGTATATTTAAATTTTCTTCTCCAGATAAAATTAAACTGTGCCAAATGCCACTTTAAAAGGCGTGCAAGGTTCTCTCTATGTAATATGATAGATCACTTTTCTTTTGTCTTATCGACTGTACTGCGGTGACGAATTTCGCAAATCTGGACTCAGCGCTAGTCACGTCTCTGAGTTGTGTTGTGTTGCTAAACTCACGCTCTGCGAACCTCTTGCTTGTAATAATTAACGTGATAAAGGTCCCGCTATAAGCGGAATAATCCCAATTTTAAGCTGTGTGACCCGCTCTCACCAAAATACGTAAAATGTCCTAAAATACGAAAAACAAAACAACCAAAGAAAAGCGTAAAATCAAAGCAAGCTCGTGCCATCAATTTAGATCAGATCCAGTTTTGCCAGCGAGGCTTGAGTAAAAGTTATTTTGGTATGTCTGAACAGTTACATTTTTAAGCTTAAAGTTACGAAGTGATAGGTTTTTAATTGATCTACCATAAATTATTAAAGAACAACCAGTTATTTCTAAATAGTATTTATTTGAGCAAGCCAGACTGTATACGATTAGAAATTATTTAAACTTTTGATCATTAAACATTCCACAAATATTTGTTACCGTGTACTTAGTCGTGGTGTAATAATAACCACTAACCCATATCATCCCGTGGGTGTCGTAAGAGGCGAAAGATAGAGAGAAATAAACTAGGAAAAGGGCCCAATATCGACTAAAAATTAAAAACTGCGATTGGCAACACGCTTCCCAAGCGTGACATCTATGGCAACTATACCCCCTATGAGACAATCTATGGGGAAGCCGTATGTTCAACATTGGACTTTAAAAGGCTGTAACGGTAACGGTAAATACATGTTTTATTTTTAAAAGTATAACAATTCAAAATCGGTACGGTTCTTAAGTGATAGAGCCATGCTGCTGCACCGGCAAACGATTCCTAACAGTGTTAGACAATCGCAGTGTAGTGTCGATTTAATTATGTATTTAGAATTTTTTTTTGTACGTGGTAGAGCCATTCTTCAGCTATATTAGTAGTATAGTTGTAGCACGAATGGGTCGGCTCGACCGGGGAAGGACCACGCTCTCACAGAATACCAGCGTCAAATAGCAGCTTAACACTGCTGTGTTTCGTATGGTGAGTGTAGAGAACCGGAAACCCTTTTTACTAGAAAAGAGGCATTCTATCTTAGTCCTCACGGGTGACAACGCATCTGCATTTTGATTCGCAAACGAGGTTAAATGTAGATGTCTATGGGCCACAGCAACCACTTACCATCAGATGGACTGTGTGCTCGTTTGTCACCCTATCCTATAAAAAAAATTATCAGTAAACTATTTTGAGCAGATAAATCAGATAAGAGTTTTATTGTTGCGGTCATATTTGAAAATAACAAACTTAGGTCTTCATATGAACGACTGGCGATCCGCTTCAATCGCATCCAGCTTCATATGGGTGATTTCTGGATCTTAACAACTGGGCCACCTACCGGGACAACAAACAATAAAAATTTAAATAAATTAAGAATTAAAGGGGGCTGCCTCTACACGTATATTACGATGGTACGGAACCCTTCATGCACGAGTCCGACTCGCACTTGGCCGCTTATTATATATAGATATTTTGTTCACGTCTAATAGACATGAACAAAAATGTACTAACCTGACCGTTTATTTTTTCCCTCAGAGCGGGTAGCTTTTTTATAGAATAAGGGTGACAAGCGAGCACACAGTCCATTCAATGATAAGTGGATACAATGGCCCATAGACAACTATATCTATCCTCAGTTAAGAATCAAGATGAAATACAGCAGCGTTAAGCTGCTATTTTACGCTGGTATTCTTTTTTTTTTTTTTTTTTTTCATAGGATCGGGTGACAAACGAGCACGCAGTCCACCTGATGGTAAGTGGTTACTGTGACCCATAAACATCTACATCTATCCTCAATAAAGACTCAAGATGCAGATGCGTTGTCACCCGTGAGGATTAAGATGAAATGCCTATTTGCCAGTAAAAAGGGTCTCCGGTTCTCTACACTCACCATACGAAACACAGCAGCGTTAAGCTGCTATTTTACGCTGGTTTTCTGTGAGAGCGTGGTCCTTCCCCGGTCGAGCCGACCCATACGTGCTACAACCATAATATAGCTGCAGCATGGCTCTACCACGTAGACATGGCTCTACCACGTAGACATGGCTCTACCACGTAGAAATATTCTGTAAGAGCGTGGTCCTTCCCCGTTCGAAATGAGCGACCTATCCGTCCCACAACCACAATACATCTGTAGCATGACTCTACTACGTGAAAAAACTTGCAGTTCATGTCGAACAACATTCATGTGAAAGTTATTGTGTTATCAACCTTTCACAACAATGGCAGTTGTAAATAACGTCTTAACGAATAAAAAATGATAATGGCGTTTTAGAAATATCGAACACTTGAATAAGGTGACCCAAGTGTCGCTACAAGGTTACTCTGCCTCTGTATGACCTTTGTCATCTATTTATTTAGATTTCTATAGTTACGTTCATAATAGAACTGGAAAATAATCATACAAAAATAATAATAAATATAATTTTATTTTTTAAGAATAGCACGAGTCAATAATTTAACAAGGTGATCCATTAGATTCTTTGGAAATTCGGTAAAATAAATAAATTTTTCTGTCATTTCAAGAACTAGTCTTGTAGCAACAAAAGCTTAACAATTTATGTTTCTAGAAATGAATGGATGAATCCAGTCCAAAATTAATAAAAACGTCTTTTTAACAGTATATATTAGGAATTAATCTACGAACTTTGAGTAGCGAACAACTATTCCAACTAATTATGTCCTCCAGACTGAATTTCAGTCACGGCGGCTGGACCCTAAGAGGCCAAGCCAACCAAGCACAGGTGCACTCTCTATTCCCTCACTCTCATAGTCCGATGGGACGGTAAACCGACACGACCAGAGGGAGATCAGGCGCAGGACAAACGTGCTTTCCGAGCAAGACAAACGTGTTTTCCAAGGGTGAGACACCGCCAACTTCCTGACTCCGGGAATTTCTTGATAGAAAAGCCAACCCGGGATTTGAACCTGGGACAGTCAGTCAATTAGTAATCTGATTCTAACTAGTGTCCGATCAATGTGTCGTTTTTTATAAAGAGGAATCAAACGAACATGCGGCTCATCTGATGGTTAGTGTTCAACTGGAAACACCAGAGGAATTGCAGCTGCGTTGCTGGCGCCTTTATTTTTTTTATTTATCGTTTTATTTACTATACCTTGCTAGTAGCATAATGTATGAAAGGCCTTATTTAAACTATATTAGTTATTCTTCGAACAAACGCATACCACAAAGGGAAGGTAACATCCACAGATGCAATTAACAAGTAACATTCCATGCAAGTGCAAGCGTAGAGAGTTGTAAGCCGATGTCGACGGCTCCGGTACATTCCACATTAGCGTACGCCTCACGTAGCCCGCATGACACAACGTAATGTACGCGCTGACCGCACATAAGATGACGTACACTACAGGAGTAACATCATCTGATTATATTAAGGTTTTCTAATATAAAGTTAAATGTTAATGGCTCCGTGGCGTAATAGTTTACCAGTTGCGGCGATCAAGGCCACGGGTTCGAATCCCGCACGGAACATTTGTGGATGGCCTACAAATTGTTCCAGTCTGGATGTTTATACTTATGAAATGTATGTATGTCAACTGCCTCCACAATACAGGAGAAAATCCTAGTGTGGAAGGTAACATTTTTAAAAGATAAAGAAAATTAAATATTTTGATTTAATATAACTAAATATAACCAATGAGCTAAGAGTTTACCGTAAACGTAGTAGTATATGCGCAACCCGGGTTCGATCTTTGCCCGCAAACATAAAACTTTTTACACACGGTTCAACAATTTACTATAGGTGCGTCCCGCAAAGTTCATGGACGATGAAAAACCACAATGAGAACCATGATATACGTCAACTAACAATTATTTTTTAAGTACTGACCTTGGCGGGACTTACAGCAAGATGGAGTGTATGTAAGGCGCTTAAAATGGTTAAATACAAATTTTAGTGCTGGAGTACCAGTAGGTCCGCGGAGAAGGAAAACATCATGAGGAAAGCTGCTAGTCTGAGCAATTTTATATTTCGAAAACGTCCGCCAACACGGACTTAGCAGCGTTGCAGACTAATTACTCAGAAGCCTCTCTGAAGTGAGAAGAGGCCAATACCCAGTAGAGAGCTTTTATATATCCTATAACTTAATTAATATAATCACGCGTTTTTTTTTGCGGAAATATATTTTTATACGTGGTAGAGCCATACTGCAGCTATATTAGTAGTATAGTTGTAGCACGAATGTGTCGGCTCGACCGGGGAAGGACCACGCTCTCACAGAATACCATCGTAAAATAGCAGCTTAACACTGCTGTGTTTCGTATGGTGTGTGTAGAGAACCGGAGACCCTTTTAACTGGAAAAGAGGCATTCCATCTTAGTCCTCACGGGTGACAACGCATTTTGATTCGAAAACGAGGATAGATGTAGATGTCTATGGGCCACAGCAACCACTTACCATCAGGTGGACTGTGTGCTTGTTTGTCACCCTATCCTATAAAAAAAATATTATGTTAGAACATAATTTGCTTCTTTTTGCGTAATGAACTAAAATGTTGTGTCCTATCTAGTTTGAACGAGGACGGGGATAGTGCACGCAATTGAGGGAAGGCGGGAAGTGCTCTTCAAACTGTGCAGGACATATAATTTTATTTCATTAGGTACGCCGAAAGAAGCAAATTAAGTTCTAACTACTTTAATATCACGTAACTGTACTTGGCATAATTTTAACATTGCATAATCTTTATATATAAAAATTACGTGTCACGTTGTTTGTCCGCGATGTACTCATAAACTACTGAACTGATTTCAATGAAATTTTGCACACTGTGTGCAGTTTGGTCCTACTTGAGAGATAGGATAGTTCTTACACCGCTAAGTGACCCTCAATATTTTTATTGATAATTTAAGGATTTTTATAGGACAAGTCGGAGAGGACAGAACAACGTCTGCCTGGTCAGCTAGTTTAATAGAATAAAACATACCGTGTAATGTAGCGACGGCATTATACCGCCCCATTTCGTCTCTTGGATGTCATATGAAAAGGCTTTGGGAACGGTCAGGAAAAGAGATTGTGGCATCCGATAGCTGACATTGCATAATTTAGTATAATATGCTAGATGTATTTTTACAAATAATTTCATTTTTCATTTTAAATTTTGCCATTTATATCGCAGCCATATATATATATATATACAAGATACTGTAATCGGCACTCAAAACGTCTTTAACTCGAAAAATTAAAATGCAACGCGTTTATATAGTTATTGTTTTAAATGTTATGTGTGAGATTATATAATAAACTTTTTATTATTATTATACAATATTAAAAACTATAATTAAAAAAAAAACTAAAACTAGTAACTTAATTATCATACAGTCCTACTCCCCGTGGTGTCGTGCCAAGAACGCTGGCCGCGTTTCCCCACTTAATGACTATTACTAGCTTTGAGTGAGAAAATATTAATTCATAAAATATAACTTATATTTCAGAAACAAACATTAATCTGTACACTTTTCTAACAGATTAATTTCCGCTGCTATGATAGATGGTGGTAGATGTAGATGGTGGTAGAAAAAATCGTAGATCTCATTCCGTTGCAACGTCGTCTATATGGATGTATAATAAAGTATATTACCATTTACTTCTTTGACTTCTTTAAAGTATTGTAACTAAACAAATTACGAAATTTTCGACTGCCCCACATTGACTTCGAATTTAATGTACAAATAATCGGCCTATGTTATCTAAATGAACCGATGTATGAACAAATAGAAACAAATTAATGTCACACTGAAAAGACGTAGACGCAGAAATTTGACTGACATGTAATTATTTAGGCTATTTATACATTAAACATAACGCAAAGATAATTTAACCAAATCAGTTAAATTTAAACCTTTTAAATTATGTAATATCTAACAAATATCATATTTGCTTTCAGCTACACTGGCTTATAATATTTCTATTTAATTACAAGTTATTTGATATTTGCTTTACTCTTAAATTTTAATATTATTTAATACTGCGGTTATCGTTGCTACATGTAAATAATCTATCATTGTTTATTACCTATACGATTGACACCTAGTACAATTTTCTACTTTCGGTAGATATGAGCAAATCATCTAATACTAGCTGTACGCCGCGGTTTCACCCGCGTATGTCACGCATCTACGCCTCGCGACATGCGATCTTCGAAATAGACATCACTACGGACGGTTGCTGAATTAAAAAAAGATTAAAAAAATGAAAAATGTTGCTTAAATTACATGGTTAACGTAATTGGTGGTTATACATGGTGCAGGTACTGATATAGCCTTGAATACGAACTGATTTATTTGCATATAAGGACTAATACCTAGGTACGAATAATGTGGCCTAGTTTGTACCGGCATTACTATTGCATACTTTAACATGGAAAAGTAGTTATTGTGACATAACTATAATAGTTAGACACATGGTGTCGCAGACTTTTTTGTAGATATTGATGTCCTGTATAAAATTGTAGTACATCACTTTGCTCTATAATCAATAGTTTCCGCAGCGTACGCAATATAAGGATTCTTTTTGGTATTTTTTCACACCTTGGGTTATATTAACGAAGTTTTCATGCGGATCCCTAACTTTTTGAAAATATTCTATCATCTATGTTCATCAGGGATAATGTAGGATTCTAATGGTGAAAGAATTTTTCAAATGGGTCCAGTAGTTTTGGAGCCTATTCAATTCAAACAAACAAACAAACAAATAAACAAACAAATCTTTCCTCTTTATATTATTAGTGTAGACTAGCTGTTCCCCGCGACTTCGCCCTCGTAGTGTTATTTGACAAATATTGACATTAATATTTATACGATACTAAAGGCACTCAATTGTTTTGCCTTCCCGGAACCCCTTCACTAACACTTAAACTTTATGGTATGGTATTAAAGTTCAAATTGACTCTTAAGTATTATTACAAATCTTTTGTATGGGAATATAGAAAAGTGTTGTTTTTAGACTTTTTCGGGCAATTTTTTTAAATTTTTCTCTCCGTAAGAAACATCTTCGTACTTCAAGGAATATAATAAAAAAAAAAGAATTAGCGAAATCGGTTCAGCTGCTCTCGAGATTTGCGCTTAGCAACACATTCAGCGATTCATTTTTATATTATAGATGTCAATCAATGTTTTTTTTTTTTATTTCTGCTTGATTCTTTTTCTAAAAAAAAATATTTTTGTATAGTCTACTTTGGTAGACAATGCCCCATCTTATTCTACAGTGGCATACTGGTGCGCTGAATTTAAACGCGGCAGAATCACCTGCGGCCAACGACGGCCGCTACCACAGAAATCTAAATAGATTTTTTTGGCCGCTACGCAAGTAAATGTAAAAAAATCGAGTACATCGACGTGTGACCATCCGTTATTTAGATGAGATTCTAAAGCTTTCGTTTGGGGTAATCCCGTTTATTATCACTCAACACCCCCACCCACGAAATAGAATAATTATTATTATTACTGGAGTTACTACTTTAATGTGGCTTTGCAATTGTCTTGTCTTTGTATGAAAGTATAGAACGTGTATTCAAAACTAATCACAAGTTTATTATATTACAGGTTCAGTTAAGTTACCGTAGATAGCCATGCTTGGCAAGCCAGTTGGGAATCGCAGATTTTTTTTATTTTTAGTCGTTATTAGGGAAACGCTGCTGCCCATCTCCTGATTTGTTTCCCTCTGTCGCCTCTTACGACACCCACGGTATAATATATTCTTACACTGCCACTACACGGTAATCTTACAAGATGTGCCTTTATCTTCACTCTTTTACTATCAATATTAAGCAATAACTTAGTGAGTAAAGTATCTTGGAAACAAACTCTATTATAAATCAAATCTATTGTTTATATATTCTTTTTTTAAAACAAGGGTGACAAACGAGCACACAGTTCACCTGATCCATCTGAAGTGGATGCTGTGCGCAATACACATCTACATTTCTCCTCGATTAAGAATCAAAATGCAGATGCCTTGTCAGCCGTGAGGACTAAGACGGAATGCCTCGTTTCCAGTAATAAGGGTCTCCCATTCTCTCAACATACCATACGAAACACAACAGCACTAAGCTGCTATTTTATGAGAGAATGGGATTCTGTGAGAGCGTGGTCCTTTCCCGATCGGTCCCTCTGTCGAGCTAACCCATTCGTGCTACAACTATAATATACCAACAATATGGCTCTTCCGCAAGAAGCGCGTTTGTGCGCGTTGTCAGCCCTGAGTACTAAGATAGAATGTTTCTCAGCCTGCAATCATACTGGCTCTCTGTACCCCTCAAACTGCGCTGCAGAAATAAGAAGGAGGGTGGTACCTACCCTAACAGACTCCTACATAGAAAACCAGTTTCTACCACCTAGTAGCTTACAAAGGTCGTTATTGTTAATGGCAACTAAATGGTAGAAAAACCTCCTACCACCTCTCCGAAAAGTTCCGTTCTTCCAAACATGTAACAAATTCAATTTATGAATACTGAAAAAAAAATTAGGTATGTTAATCTAACCGTATTTCATTTTGAGTGCTGGAGTTCTATAAATCATCTTACTTTTCTTTTAGTTAACTTTCTTTAGCTATTTTGGAAGTGATGACGTCTTAAATACGACGTGGCAAGGACAAGAACACTACGCTGATAATAATGTAATATTTCATTCATTCATAATATTTCATCCATTTATTCATAATAATTCAGTCATTTTATAATATTTCATGGAATATTATGAATGAATGAATCATTCATAATATTCCATTTGTGATTCATTAATTCATCACAGCTTTTCAAAATCCCAAAGCTGGCCTTCTCTATACATAGGTAGCAGCTTTCAAATAGATTTAACTTCACGAAGGATCCTAAATAAATTTGGAGCAAATGTTCCACCCCAGGGTGGCAAACTAGAAATGAAGTCTTAATGTAATTTTTATGTATTTAGACAACATAAAAAATAAAAGCCAACTTCAAAGAACTGTTTTCAAATAATTTCACATTCTGAAGTCGGTAGATAGTAAGACAGAATTACATAGTGCATATTGTTACGCCGCGTCGGCACTATACACAATTATAAAGATAAATTGCTATAGTTACATTATCAGTTTAATCAGTTTTTGTTCATTTAATAAACAATTTAAATACACACAA
This sequence comes from Parnassius mnemosyne, assembly GCA_963668995.1. NCBI lineage: Eukaryota > Metazoa > Arthropoda > Insecta > Lepidoptera > Papilionidae > Parnassius > Parnassius mnemosyne. The sequence goes on from CAVLGL010000068.1 coordinate 6,998,081, forward strand.
TCAATAGAGAAGATACATAATAAAGAGTTGGTACAAGAGCAACGTTATTTTACTCAATTCTTTTTTCTTAAATTTTCAGTGTTTTTATATGAGTATAGACTATAATACGTTTTTTTTTCAATATTGATTAGAATAGTATTCATTATAGTCATTTACGCTTTTATCACTGGTTCGCAAAAACCTCCGTCATGGGAAGAATCAGCACGAAACCCGTCTGCGTTTTTATTTTAAACATAAATTTATACATCATATATGTTTTACAATTAAACATGAAAAAAATTAGAAATAACATGGTAACGATCGTCTCATTCTTAGAGGGCGTATCATGTAGTCCTTATTAGGGTTATATTACCTTAAAAATACTTTTTAATAGATGGGTCCCGCAAAATTTCTGGGATTTTGTTGTAAAAGCGTATACATTGCCACATGTAGGAATTACTAATTCTTGTGCATTTTCATATTTATTTACAAAATGTACATCACTAATTTCGTAAACATACTGAGAGGCCAAATTTAGTATATTTTTATTATTTTTAACATAATTCTAGCGACTGCTCCTAAGTTTTAAATAAAAGCACCGACAAAATATAAGCGCTGTGGTTACACTGCAAAAAAATGCTGAGTCCGATGCCTTAGTGTTGCTACAATAATAATTATGTTTTAAAATATACATTCAATCCAATTATGCACGTCATTGATTTGTAGCTTCAAATAAAACGTGTTTCTTTCTTGTAAGGAAATAATTATTGTGTTCCTGTTGCAAGATAAATTAAAGGTTTTTATCTTATTCCTTAAGGGTGTTAATGCATCTTTACGTTACTTTAGTTGATGTTCCAAGGGCTGCAGAAACCACTTCCAATCAGACGGACAATTAGCTCATTTTTCACGAGGTTCCCAGTCGAATATTTCTTCCACATCGATTCGGTTCAGCTATATGACCGGCCCATTGCCACTTCAGCTGATCCGTTGTACTATATCTATTATTAAAAAAAAAACAAAGCATTTCGTCCCTACCATTGAACCTTAAAATTTAAAAAATCACTATCGAAGCACTATTATCTCAAGGAGATCAATCAAAATTTAATCAGTAACGGGGATACCTTCGCCATCGGCTAATGTCTTCATCGGCAACCACACAAGTCGCATCTAGCCTCTAATTAAGACCTATGTCCAGAAGCAGGCAATATCTGACCGGTAATTAGAGCCGTATAATGAACAGCACCCGTCAAAGATTACGATCGTCTAGGAAAGTGAGATTAATGAGGCGTGAGCATAGGCAGAAACATAAATCTGATATTGTGTAATAAAAACGTCAACTATACTCGTATTAACTACATAAGGCAAGATCACTGTGATATACATAGTTCTGTCAAATACTTTTTGGAGTTTATTGGAGTTTACTAATTACGAGTAAGAATCGTTCAAAAAAATAAGAAAAATAAATAGATAATACAACTAAGCGTTAACAGAAAGTGAAGCCGTTATGATTTACCTCTGCGCAACATACTTATTCCGCCTCTCATTTAGGACTAGAATAGTGCCAAAATCCTGGACGCTGGCCAACGTGCAGCCTGTTCCAAAAAAGACCGTCGTGCTGACCCTGTCAATTATCGGCCAATCTCAATTACTTCCATACTCTGCAAGAGTATGGAGCGTATATTGAACGCCCGCTTAATGGCATACCTAGAACAGAATGACCTCCTTAGTGACCGGTAATACGGGTTTCGCAGGAACCGGTCAGCTGGGGACCTTCTAGCGTATGTCACACACGAAGCACTCGAGAACTCTGTATTCCCTTGATGTCTCGAAGGCCTTTGACAGAGTTTGGCACGCTAGCCTTTTGGGTAAGCTTCCAGCGTACGGCTTATCTGATTAAATGGGTACAGGAATTTCTGAGTAAACGGTCTCTCGGGGTTATCGCCGATGGCTGCTCATCCGATCCTGTGGCGACTAACGCCGGTGTTCCTCAAGGGTCCATTCTCTCCGCAACTCTCTTCCTGCTGCATAGGTGATCTGCTTATGCCCAGTATCTATGGGTATACAGATGACAGCACAGTTGTGGAGAGATACCAACCAAGTCTTCGGGCCAGTCGGGATCAAATTCATTCCGAAAGAGAACCTATGGTACTGCGTGTGAAACTCACACTACAGGCAGTCTCCGAATAGAGCGATGCCAAGTTTGTGAAATTCAACGCCTCCATAACACAAGCGTGTCTCTTCACTGCAAAAAGGAACCAGCTCATCTTGGCTCCTTCTTTGCGAAGTATATCACTGGAATACACCGACCACTTTCAGTTCTTAGGGGTTGAAATATCCTCAAGTTGGAACTTCGGGCGGTTCCAAAGCAGCTGCAAGGAAGCTAGGAGTCCTTGCAAAGGTGCGGCGATACTTCACGCCGGGACAGCTGCATACTTTATATAAAGCGTAAGTCCGGTCGTGCATGGAGTATTGCTGCCATATATGGGCTGCTGCTGCAAAATGCCACCTAGCAGCTTTGCAATCAATGGAAAGGGGTGCTAAGAGGCTTATTGGTGACCCAAATTTGGTTAAAACCAAACTTACTAGCCTCGAACACAGGTGCAAAGTAGCCAGCCTTTCGGTTTTTTCCAGGATGCATTTCGGAGAGTATGCGCAGGAATTGCATTATTTAATTCCTCCCTCTCCATTCCACCATCGGACAAGCAAACATTCGGCTTGTTTCCACCCTTTCGTTGTTCACTTACCACGTATTCGAACCAATCGGTTTGCTACATCGTTCGTGAAGCGTACAGCAAAGGAGTGGAATAAGTTGTCAGTATCTGTTTTCCATCCGATTACAATGTAAGTGTCTTCAAGACAAGTGTAAATAGGATTTTGTTAAGTCAGTGCGCTTCACCATCTTAGGCTACATCACTACTTACCATGAGGTGAGATTGTAGGTAAGCGCTGGCTTAGAATAGTAAAAAAAAAATACTCGCGCATCTCATATAATAAAGTTTTTTTTTTATAGGATAAGAGTGACAAACGAGCACACAGTCCACCTGATGGTAAGTGGTTGCTGCGGCCCATAGACATCTACATCTATCCTCTATTACAAATCAAAATGTAGATGCGTTGTCACCCGTGAGGACTAAGATGGAATGCCTCATTTCCAGTAAGAAGGGCCTCCGGCCACCTGCACTCGCCAAGCGAAACGCAGAGGTAAACCTCTACTGCACGCTGATTTTCTGTGAGGTCATGGTACCACCCCGGTTCGAGCCGGCCCATCCGTGCGACAGCAACTGCTGCCGCGTGGCTCTACCACTGTTAAAAAAGTAATGAAAATTGTGATAGAAGTCATATATTTTTATGTAATATATTTTAGCAAATTAATATACATAAATATGTGGGTTGTGTTACTTTGTTATAAGGAATGCAATAAAGAATAAACAAATTAATAAATTTGTGCGGTGCACGAATGGAAGACGGACCACGATGTTGGAGAAAACATCATCAAGGTAAAATATCAACAGCGTACTACTGTGTTAAAGCTTAGTCCTCAGTAACTGAGCATTGATTTTATTTATTTTAATTGTCATTTATTAGCATTAGAAATTGTAGGAAGCGAGGCTTACACCGCTGAAGATAGATGTTGGTGTTTATAAGCTGGTAGGGAAATTCTGTGCGTTGGTTTGTTACCTTTACTTTATTATATATTTTACCTATATTTTTTATTTTTATAATATTGTCGTTTTTCTGTACATAAAAAAAAAACTCTCAGATAAATTTCATTTTATGATTAACGCGATAAATTTACGTGAAATAATACTTGACGAAGACTTGAACTATATGATTTTTTTCCCATTTAAACGAACGTGACTTTATGAGACCCATCCATCGCATGTGATCTTGCAATTAGAGAAGACAGAGAGTAATTTTAATAAAAAAATGTGTACGTGGCGCCGTCAGTAAGATAGTAAACGTTCATCAACTGAATCAGCTCGGGGATAGAACTGTATAATCTATGGTCAAGTCGTTAAACTAATCACAAAAAATAGGATGTGGAAATAGCTCCTCATTAGGAGTTAAACGTAGGTTAAGACGAAATAATACATTATTTTAATGCGTTAAATGAAGTGAAGATGGGATTATTAATTTGATTTTCTGTTTGAGACGTGCGTGTAGACGTGCAGCATAAGTTATCTAGTCAGTTAATTACACTCGTCAGAATTATATGAATGTTGTAAATGGCAACATCTAATAGGATGCAGTTTATTACTAACATACCTACGTAACTTCAATACAGCTCGTATTAAGAAGCGGTTGAACGGAAGCAAGGCTCCAAAGTCTTTGTCAAGGATCTGTCTTCCAGAAAGAGACAATTGTCGATCTTAAGTCCGACTGTAGTAGCATCCTTTCAGAGACACTTTTTTTTTATAAAATATGGATGACAAAAGAGCATACGGTGATGGTAAGTGGATGTTGTGCCTCATAGATATCTACATTTATCATCGATTAAGAATCAAAATGCGGATGAGTAGTCACCCAGAAGACTAAGATGGTCTGCCTCTTTTCCAGTAAAAATGTTCTCCGGTTCCCTACACTCACCAGATGAAACACAGCAACATTACGCTGCTAGTTAATGCTGGTATTCTGTAAGAGCGTGACCCTACCCTGTTCGATCTGACCCATTCGTGTTACAACTATAATATTTATTTTATATTATAGTTGTATATATTTTTATGCACAAAAAATAAAATCACAGATATGGGGGACTTAATGCCTTAAAGCATTAAGTCACTAAGTCTGTCCAGTCAACCTTAGGCTAAGCAGAGATAAACATATGGGAGGTAGGTAGTGCAGCAAAAATAAACTAACAATGAGAAAAAAAGGTAACGAAGTTCGTATAAACCAGAATATATATAATATATACTTAGGTCAGAAGTTCTGTCAAAAACTTTTTATAAAATTAATGATACACTTTTTGATAATTATATAGAAATTATATATGAAACGAAAAGTAATTTAATTTGGAATATAATTTTATTTACATTATTCAAAATGCCTTCCCCTATTTCGAATACATGCCCTTAATCGACGCGGCCAATCATCAATCGGAGCACGCACCACATTCATATCTATTTCCGCCGCTGCTTTAGCCAAAGATGCTTGGAGAGATCCCAACTTCTGATGAGGTTTAGCACAGACTTTCTCCCCCAAATGTTGCCATATCTTGTAATCCAGTGGGTTTAAAACTGGATTAGAAGAGCGTCAGTCTTCACGTCCGATAAATTCAATTCCACGGGCGGTCAACCAGTTTTGCGTGCTTCGTGCAATATAAGCTGGTGCAGAGACATGTTGAAATATCCAATGTCTGTTTTTTAACATTGTTCGAGAAAGAGTTCCACTATGTTTGTTAGGACGGTATTTTGGTACACCTTGGTACAGGTTTTTACACCTTTTTCATAGAAAAACACCTCAGTTAAGCCTGAATATGAGACTCCAAGCTAAACCATGTGTGACGAAGGATAAAATCCTCGTTGAACCCTCAGAATACGCGTGCCTTCTTCTTCACTGATGTGGGCATACACCTTATTATTTGTTAATTATAACTTTCTTCGATGTTAATTTTTTTTTCATACGAAAACAAATATTTCGCGGTATTTTTTCCCGCGTACCATCGTACCAAATCGCGGGATCTATCCAGCCTAATTTTTTTCAAACGCTTATTCAAAAAATGTCCGGTCTTCTTACGATAAGCTCGGAGTCCTAGGTCTTCATTGATCACTCTTTTGATCGTGGTTTTGCTTAGGTCCATCTGAAGAGCTAAGATTTTTTGTTTACGAACAGGATTTCGTTGGATTCGCGCCATCACTACGTTGATGATCGCGGGTGTCCTAACTGAACGAGGTCGGCCGGTCCTCTTACGATCTTCGAAGCTTACATCTTCAGTGAATATTACGTAAGGTTATTTTCTATTTTTGTAGAATATTGAAAATCTCTTTTGGCGCGTAACCACAGTGGTGCAACGCGATAAACCCTACTGTATCTCCTTTCTTCGACCACTCCATATTTGAAAATGAATGAAAATTAATGTCTTTTTTATTTTCGGCAAGCGTAAACGATATATCTTTAAAATTGGAATTCATATAGCCAGTATTCAAAACTTCTAAATAATAAGGTTTTGACCGAACTTATGACCCGAATAAGTATATATAGAAGGTCATCAATATATATGTACTACGCACTAGATTTCGCATTCCGAACATTGACTATGTTCAACTGAACAGTACTGTAATCCGTACAAACTAAATATTGCGTAAATTGAAGATTTGTGAATTCCATAAGATAATTATTATTACATTTTATTTAGAAATATGTTTGTTTAGATTAAATTAAGATATTTTATATTAAATTCTTATATTTATTTTATATTAATATCTTATTTTATATTACATTAAAGTCTTCGCACATGCGCGACTACTACTCCCGCGCATGCATAGGTAGAGTAGCACACAATTTTTGTTTGGAAGGGCTTCTCTAGTACGTAGTACATATAACTCAATGTAGAAGGTATTCTACATATATGTACATCACCACGGAAATGTACATATATAATAAATATATTAATACGTACGTACATAAATACATAAATCTACTTAAACAATAAATAAAGCTTTAAACTAATTTGAAAAACCTTGATCATGCAGTTCAAAATATTGACTTTAGCCCAGTTTATAAAACCGATGACGTAAACATTTATAAAAACTTTTACAAAATTTACTTGGTTCTACGGTGGCTAACCGCTAAGTAGCGGTTAGCCACCGTAGAGTCTATATCACCTGAGGATGCCTCGTGTAGAGGCGAAACACGTGTCGTATTATCGTCAGTGGTGTATCTTGCCTAGTGTAGTGGTGTTGGAAGTAGCGGTGCTGGGATTAGTGGTGACGGGGATAGTGCACGCAATTGAGGGAGGGCGGGAGGTGCTTCTTCATACTAGGTAAGACACATCATTTTATTTTATAACGCGGATATTTGCGAAGTAAATTTTGTAAAAGTTTTTATATAATGGATTTCCGCAAAGTAACGCCTGATTCTATTAATTATGACGTAAACATTTCTTTGTCTTACTTAATAAATAACGTACGAAATGTCATCGTTAGCAATACTTCGTATACCATAGTAGCTAAAAAAAAATAATTTAAAGCCTTGGATTACACCCGGTCTAATTAGGTGCATGAAACATCTCTATGTTTCAACAAATTACACCTGATGACAAGATCTTCTTCAGATTATCCCGTTTTACAAATTTCATGTAAAAATTATAGGAATTTCCGTAACAATTTATTAAAAAGATAAAGTATAATTATCTTATAAACTTACTGGAAGAGTCTAGCAGAGATAATAAAAAGATTTGTCGGCACATAAAAGAACCAAACAGCATGAATCTTCATCAGAGTTATTAGAAAATAATTCCTCACCGCTTATGTCAGCAACTACAACAAATAATTACTTTGTGAACGTCGATAAAATCTTGCTGAGCAGATAATAGACAATTCTAACAATAATCATGAATACAGGGCCACTTTCTCAACTCAAAGAGACTGCCAACTAAGCTCGTTCGCTTTATTAGATATGGACGCTACTGAGGTAGAAAGAATTATAATGGGACTGAAAGAAACAAGCGCGGTTGTTTGGGATGGTATACCCATACTACATATTAAGAAAGTTTTGACAAATTCTAGTACCAACATTAACTCATATTTTTCGAATATGTCTCTCTGAAGGTATTTTCCGATATTGTTTAATAAAAGCCATTGTAGTTTCAGTATATAAATCAGGGGACAAAAAAAAAACGATTCCAATTATCGGCCTATCTCAATACTCCCATCTACGTCTAAAATATTAGAAAAATTAATTAACAATAGATTAATGAATTATTTACAAAGTAAATCCATATTATCCAATATGCAATATGGTTTCAGACTAAAACTTTCCACTGCTGATGCTGTGCAGGAAATGACCGATTACGTCTCTCAAGAATTGGATAGAGGCAACAAAATAATTTGCATCTTCCTTACCTAGCAAAAGCTTTCGATTCAGTTTCTTTTCCAATCCTATTAAATAAGCTAGAGAGCATAGGTATTTGAGGTAAACAGTTTCAACATTTAGCGAACTATTTAGAAAATCGATATCAATGCATAAAAGTCGAAAAGGTTATTAGCTCTGAACAATAACATACTTATTTTGGCGTGCCTCAAGGAAGTATATTAGAGCCAACCCCATTTTTGATATATATATATATAATATATATATATATATATATATATATATATATATATATATAAAATGACCTTTGCAATCTTGAATTCAACTCCGGTAAAATAATATCTTACGCAGATGATACCGTACATGTTTCAAGCATAGATTCTTTACATTCCTTAGCCCTTTTCTGCACGATCAGGACAATACAATTTTGTACATGTATCCATTAAAAGTGATAGATTGTAAAAATGTAATTCGAACATGATTACAAAATGTGTCATACGATAATACAGAAAAGTAGCTGATAGTTTTAAGTTAATTAAAACCAGAAGTAAATTAATGATAATATATTTTACCGAATTAACCCTAATTAGTTGGTATGTTATTCATTTTAAATAAGTCTTATAGCCGTAAGAGCAAAAGAATGGGACGAATAACGGAGAAAACAATTATGTGTATCTCCTAGGTACTGAAATTTAGATATCAAGTACTCAGGAGCACAAGGATCGTTCAGGATATTGAAAAGAGTGCAGAGTATTCAAGCATATCTGCGCTGACGGATAGGCAGCCAGTTAAGGTGAGTACGAAAAGAAGATACATGGTCATATTTACGAAGCCCATAAATGTAGCTGATGCAGCTATTAAGGAGACGATCCAATGTGTTAAGGCGCAGGTTGAGCAAAATGTCGCGTTAGTCGTTATTTGTGCGGTGTTTAGGAGCTATCTACTTTTTATTTAAGAGATATATCAACAAATAAAAAACACATTATATTTCTACATAATCTTGATTCCATAAAAGCTATATCCAATTTTTTTTAAAGGAATAAATATTAATATAATCTCCTTACAACGAAACCACATAAATGTGAAATTATTATTGATAACATGCATCTCCTCGTAAAGTAAGTATTATTTTATTTTGCGATTTACACCAATGGATAGGCAATTTATTAATGAACATTTCTATAGTAAAATTTTTTTCAAAAGACCAAAATTTGATTTTATTAAGAAATTATTTTAAAATCTGGGCGTATTTACTGCTCACGGGCTTGCTGAAGTCAGTGAGCCCTGAGCTCTTCGACGTGGAACCCGTGTCGTTAGAGCGTCTGCCAGCGCCGTGTGCGGTCACGTCATCTTATTAGTCGATAATATTATAATATTATTACTTATTAGGTTATTTATAGGTAGTATTATTTGTTTGTTTTGGGTATAATTTTTCGTATTAGTTATACATATATTTGTTGTGTTTTTTACTGCGCGATGAAGCTTTTTGCGTGTATTTTCTTTGAAGTAAATGCAAATAAAAAAAATGAAGCACCATTAGCATGTAAGGTTCGAATCCATAATTAAAATTTCGACAAATATTATAATTTACACTATAAAAGGCTAATTCAATATTATCACCCAACCACAATATCTTATTAAGTATAGTACTGCCTCGTTGGTCTAGTGGTTGTAGTAGTGCGACTGCAGATCATGAGGTCCCGGGTTCGAATCCTGGGTCGGGCCAAAAAGTCAGTTATGAGTTTTTCATTTATGTACTAAGTTATAATTAGTATTACTAAGTTAAAGTTTTTTGCTAAAATATAGTATATTATTTATTGCTTGTTTTTTCTTCTTTTTCAAAAAATAATTGAGTAAATAAGGTGTTCTATACTTATAATTCGGTAAAAAGTATCTAAGTAGGTACTAATATACCTACTTTTTACTATTAACTAAAAATTTTTAAAACTAAATTTAACTAAAAAGACTAAACTGACCATTTATTTTTTAACTCAAAACAGGACATGGGTTTATTTATACTCTAAAAACTATAACTTTATACAATTAGTGTTCACTGTAAAATTATATTCGGTATAGACGGTAATTATTAAATGCAACATATTTTCTTTTAATTATTAATTACATTTGTAAGTGGATTAAATTTGCTTTAATAAAGTTGGTGATGATTTTAAATAAAAATAAAATTCTGCTCAAGTTTTTTTAATGTTAGCTTTGTTAACAACATCGCCTTTAGAACTCTGGAACCGTAAGTGTTTCTTTCAGACGTCCACAATTTATGCAAAATAAAAAAATACTCTTTCTACCGGAGCATTCGTACCAGGTAGACATAAAATATATTCGATTAAAAAAAATTATGTTGAAGATTGTTGACTTTGAATACTTCCATCCAACGAGTTACGAGACAATTTTGTGTCCCGGAGCTTTGTTTGGGGACAATGGGACAGGTGACCGAGAAAAGGGACAGTCCCGTTCAAAACGGGACGTATGGTCACTTTAGCTATAACCCGGCGACGGCTCCGTGACGTAGTGGGTTAGCAATCAGTTGTTGCGCTGGGGGCCGCGGGTTCGAATCTCGCACGGAACAAATATTTGTATGGCCTACAAATAATTGTTCCGGGTCTGGATGTTTGTCCTTGTGCAATTTATGTTTGTAAACTGCCTCCACGACACAGGAGAAAATCCTAGTGTGGGGGTAACGTTTTTTTACAATTGAATTTGAAAGATTGAACCCTTATACTTCTTGTTGATTTTTGTATTAGTAGGTAGGTATATTACTTTTCAATACGTGACACGTAAAAATTAACAATAATCAAAAACACATCTACGAAACATCCTATTTATTTATTTATTCTTTATTGCACCAAATATTTGTACAAAAGGCGAGCTATCTATTTATTTACCTATAGTGAATAGGTATCTTTTAAACTCACAATTTTCAATGCTTCATTTTTAATATATAATTAATTATAAAATTTCATAATTAGATAATATATGAAAATACATAATTCTAATATAATGCAACTAATATACCGAATAAAAAAATTAAAATACATTTATCGTTGTACGTTGTGCGTATTTCCATAAATTAGTTCATTGATGTTGAAAAAATAATACTACGTTCGTACCTACAATAGGTGGTGGCGTCGTACATATTTCAAATAAGCAATATATTGAAGCGAGCGACGTGCCGCCGGCAAAATGCTCAAGGTCGTTCGCATGGAGTAGCCCCTTAAGATGATGTTGAGATAAGTTTGTGCAACACACATCCACATAGTCTATTATCGGTAGACTATGTGAATTAACAAGCAAAACGTAGCAGCAGGAAGAAAAATATAGTTGTACCGTGGCTCTACCACGTAAAAAAATCAATTATTGAAGCCACAAGCAAGTGAATGATGATCCAAGAACAGATCACACTGATGCTATTCCGATAACTATTAGCTTGAGCGAAGTTATCTCTCCAGCACCTTAATAACGGCAAGGCCCCGGAAAAACCAGTACTTGAAGTCCTCCATGATGGCACTACTCCGGAGGCGTGGAGCAGAAGTGTGATGTTCTTGTTCTCCAAGAAAGGCGATAATGGTTTATTAAAGAGCAACAGACTGATATTCCTTCTGTGCCGCGCATAAGTGCTAATTTTGAGAGTCGTAACGAAGCGTCTCGCACTCGCACTGGCTAATTTCAGCCTCCCGAATAAACCGGTTTCCGAAAAAGTTTTAATATCATAGACCACATACATACCTTTCAGCAAATTGTACAGAAGACTGAAGAGTACAATCTACCACTTTGTCTTGCGTATGTGAACTATGAGAATGCTTTTAATTGCGTCGAAATTTGAGCAGTACTACAGTCCATCCAGCAGTTCCAAGTTGACTGTCGGTATATCGAAATGCTAAAGTGTTACTTTAGACAGTCGTTCAGTAGGGCTGCGATGGCTATCGAGTAGTAAACCGAACTACGAAACCTATCCAACTGCAAATAGGTGTAAGGCAGAGTGACGTTATATACCTGAAACTTAAAATATCGTGGGAAATATTCATGTTACGCCTTCTACCACCGTTGGTAGTTGTTAGGAACACGCTCAAAGTTGTCGTCGAGTTTTTTTTTATAGGATAAGGGTGACAAACGGACACATAGTCCACCTGATGGTAAGTGGATGCTGTGGCCCATAGACTTCTACATTTATCTTCAATGAAGAATCAAAATGCAGATGCGTTCTCACCCGTGAGGACTAAGATGGAATGCCTCTTTTCCAGTAAAAAGGGTCTCCGGTTCTCTACACTCACCATACGAAACACAGCGGTGTTAAGCTGCTATTTTACGCTGGTATTCTGCGAGAGCGTGGTTTTTCCCGGTCGAGCTTACCCATACGTACTACAACCATAATATAACTGCAGTGTGACTCTACCACATATAAAAATATGTACACAAAAATAAAAATAGCTTTATTGTAAATAGTGATTCATTCCGTAATTTGACGGCTCCGTGGCGCAGTGGCTTAGTAATCAGTTGTTGCGCTGGGTGCCGCGGGTTCGAATCCCGCACGGAACAAGTATTTGTATGGCCTACAAATAATTGTTCCGGGTCTGGATGTTTGTTCTTGTGCAATTTATGTTTGTAAACTGCCTCCACGACACAGGAGAAAATGCTAGTGTGGGGTAACGTTTTAAAAAAAAAAAGAAAAGAAAAAGAAAATTACTAGGAACGGTCATAAGTTAGTTTTACCAGTTACTAGACTCCAAATAGTCAGTAATTCCTTCATGGGGCAATGTATACGCTTTAACAACAAAGTCCCAGAAAATATGCAGGCATTATCTAACTAAAAGTTTATAAATTTTAGTAAGCAAAAATTGTTTAGTAAGTGTTATTATACGACTAAAGAGTACATGATTGATAATAACCCCTGGGAATGAGATGATCGGTACCATGCTGTTTCTAATGTCTTCATACCAATATGAAATAACATATTGTAAATTGATCTTAATTAACTAAAGTCCCGCTGGGTGTTTTGCCAGTTTTTTTTAGAACAGAGGTTTTTGCCGAACCAGTGATAAAAGGAAAAATCACTTTCAAGAAGTACTTGTAATTTATAATTTATATTGAATAAAAATGATTCAATTCTATTCTTTTTCTTTATATGAAGTCGTAAATGCCGACTTCATATGAGGAAAACAAAATAGAATAGAATCATTTTTGATTGATTAAAAGTCTAATTTTAGTATCAATTACATCCATAATCGGTATAAGTTTGTTAAGAACCTTCGTTAATACAATTCACGTATAAAATAGTACTTAATTATAATTTAAAAACTGGCTGTAAGCAATCTGCAACTTGTTACTCTACACCTTACATGGCAGTCCTAGGTACGTACGTGCAAAAACTGAGTGGTATTGTTGTTTCTCCGCCATGATAAGATCAATGGTCTGCAGTTAAAAGTTAAGCAGTTTAAAAAGATTCTACTGCTTGAATGAGGGCGTTTTGAAACTAGATAAGTTGAGATGTAATAATATATTTCTATTGTCAAGTTTATTTACTTTTCGATGTAAACAACCTCACATCACTCTTAAATAACTCTAATGTATTCTTTGTGTGTGTGAGTATTTTTTTGTAATGTTATTTCCATGCACTCTCTGTGGTTTGTGGTTACGCTAAAACAATTTCGCTTCTAAAATTTTTAGGAAGTTTTTCTTCACTAAAAAGCACGTGGTAAATCACCACCACAAATTTATTCTACAAGTTTTTTTTTATTCATAAGTTATAAATAATGTTCCAAAAAAAGGTAAGGCAGATTGAAGAACAAGCTCAACATTACAGTGGAAAAACGTTCTCCCAAAAATCGACTTATATCACGGTCGATGCTCCAACTGCAAATGTAAGTTTGTAATCGCAAAAAAATATTTACTTCATGTAATTAATACAGATTTTAGAACTTTTTTCTTGCCAAATGTCATGAATCTCGGTTTTGAAGAGTAAGTTTGTGAGTAAAGATGTGTTGGGTACCCGATTTGGATTCAGCACTTTTTTTAGGATTCGGCCGGGTACCAGTTAATGACGTCGGGTATCCAGCAGTTTGGGTAATTAACATAGCATACTTATTGTGATATTACTCATTTTTATTAACTAAAGTAGATGAAAAGAAAAACAAATTTTCCACTGCTGGGCACAGGCCTTCTCTCATTTCTAGGAGGGTTTTAGGACACGAAAATATCCGCCACGCTACACCAATGCGTGTTGAACAACTTCACATTGTCTACGAAACTTTTTTTTCTTGTTTCCTCACGATGTTTTCCTTCACCGCCAACGACATGGTAAATCAGCATTTAACTTTGCAATTAACAATTTCATTACTATGAAATTTACAACGAACGCTTACCCCTGAGCTTCCACGGCTCCACTTCCAATAACAAAATATTTAAGGTTTTTTTATACAATTATAACAAATAAGAATAGAAGGGGAGTTGGTCGTTAAAGTCGATGAGTTCGTGTATTTGAGATGTGTATTTAGCAGGGATGGTAGATATGATAAGGATATAGAACGACGAGTGAACACAGGAAATTGAGTGAATTGGGCTCTACACCCTATTGTGAGAAGTCAGAATGTGTCCAAAAAGGCACGTATGGCAATTCACAATGCTGTGTTAGTTTCTACTTTAATGTATGGTAGTGAAAGTTGGGTGTGGCAGAAGAAGCATGAGAGTAGAATAAATGCTGTAGAAATGCGGTCATTAAGGAGTATGTTAGGGATGAAGCTGAATGACAGAGTGAGAAATTGTTTGATAAGAGAAGAGTGTGGTTTGCAAGATAATGTTGTGACCAGGATTAAGAAAGGAATGCTTAGGTGGTTTGGTCATGTAGAAAGAATGAATGAGGAAAGAGTGACAAAGCAAATTTATGTTGCAGAGGTGAACGGCAGAGACGGGAAGGGACGCCCTAGGCGTTTATCGACCAAATTGGCGATATATTGAAAATGGGCCAAAGCAAGAGTACCTTTAACCGACGAGCATGTATGCGTAGGTATATGGATGTGAAGGAAGCGAGAGAGGTGTGTCAGGATCGTGCCAAATGGAAGTCCATAGTCTCTGCCTACCTCTCTGGGTGACAGGCGTGAGTGTTTATGTTATGTTATAACAATCAGCCTTTAATTAACTGTAAGTATAAAATAAAATCAACGTTGAGTTACATGATGGGTGAAGATTTACTTTATTCATATTGAATTTTAATTATAAGGAAAACTAACAGGACAGACCGTAATATTTGACAAAGACATGTAAGAGATAGGCCGTAATATTTGACATTAATTTCAACTTGATTATATCTATCCGTTCCTGAGAAGAAAGGTCTTAACAGGCAGAGTCATTATGTGTGTCGTTACGTGGTAGAGTCATATTGCAGCTATATTGCAGTTGTAGCACGAATGGGTCGGCTTGAACGGGGAAGGACCACGCTCTCACAGAATACCAGAGTAAAACAGAAGAATAATGCTGCTGTGTTTCGTATGGTGAGTGTAGATAACCGGAGACCCTTTTTACTGGAAACGAGGCATTCCATCTTAGTCCTCAAGGGCGGCAACGCATCTGCATTTTGATTCTTAATCGAGGATATATCTAGATGTCTTTGGGCCATAACATCCACTCACCATCAGGTGGATTGCGTGCTCGTTTATCACCCTTATTCTATAAAAAAAAAGACAGCAAACAGACTATGAACATAGTGATCCGTTTTTGCTTTTAAATTATGGAACCCTAAAAACGACCTGTTTATACGAGTTAATCATCGATGATAAAATTCAATTTATTTAAAGAGCGTTAATTAATGGGTTTTTCCATTACATTCTTCAAAAATTTGCCAATCATTTTTTATTACCGACGGCACGGCAAAAACTATTCTTTTAACAAAAAAATATATTTTTTTAGTTTATTTTATTTTGAAAAGAAACTTAACAATTGAATTATCACACACATTTGGATTTTGTCCTGGATTCGAAGGATTTTTTTTAATAACTGAAGCCTCTTTTAAGAAAAACATCTTTAAAAAAATGTTATGACTACCGCTAGGATTTTCTCTTGTATGTAAGACACTTTACATACATAAATCACAAAGTCGGACATCCGGGCCCGGAAAATTTATTTGGTCATATATACAGTAATCACACGTGTTGCTACTGTAATAGTTTATTACACACACTGACTTTAACTTAAAAATGGCGCATTATAGTTTCACTAGTATTCACCGCGCGGCGCGGCGGTTCGAACCGTGTCAGCATTAATAAGTGTATTGTTTCTGGACCGTACAACATAGTCAAGAAATACATAAAACTTCCAACTCCGAGCTATGAGCACGCTCGTCATATTATAACGAGTAGAACATTTTCTTTAAAAAAAAATCTTGTTATTAGTTGTTGCTATTGGGTTGACTTTGTGGTTGACATTTGAGTCTTGTTTAGACACGCTTGATTACATTTACCTGATAATAACGGAGAAGTGAGGACGTTGGTCATAGTGCTACGTGTTTATTTGCTTAAATTATCCTAGACAATTCTGAAGAGAATCTAGAGTCTTATCGTCATCGCCTTGCCTAAAAGTTGTAATTTGTAAGTTAATTTCTAAACAGTTATTCGGAGCAGTGTTTATGTGAATGTTGAATATTTATTCATTATATAAAGTACTGTATTTCGAAATGAAATTGCATCAGGTACTTGGGTCGAATAACGCTTTTATTAATTAGCATTGTCTCAGATTTATAAGCACGTGTCACTGTTCATTGTAATTTGAGGTGTTAATTCGTGAGTGTAAAATTTTCTTATAATAGTCAATGATTTATTCATTATTATATTGAAAAAGCATGTTACTTGTCTGCTCTTGCAAATGAAAGTAGCAAACCAATGAATTCTAAGTTTAAAAAATATTTATATTTAAAAATAAAACATTACAAATACTGTAAGTCTTTTGTAAAAAAGAAATGTTATCAGTTAAACCACCAATAAAAATATTTACTCACCGCTAATAACTGTACTTGCTGTAACATGAGTTCATTACTTGCGCGTTTGTAATATTAGTAAACATTATTTATTTACAGCTAAAGTCAAGTACACAAATAATTAAAAAAGATAAAACAAAATCAAACAACGAAACTAATTTATTAAAAAGTCGTATAAAACGTAACATAGGTATGTCGAAGTGGCAAAAGTGACCTTGCAGCATATTAAAAATCCCAAAAACTGGATAACCGTCAAGAATTAATTAATTAAAAACCAGTTATAAATATCGCGTGATAATAATAATCAACCGAGCATAAAAAGTAAGAAAACACATTGTTCAAAACAATGCTGCTTGCATTGTTTGTGTTATTAACAATGTAAACGATAATTGCAACAATCATGGAGCTAACGAACGTAACGGATCTGTAGAGGTGGAGCTAACAAGCAATCTAACGATGTCCGTGGAGGAGCCACAAGTGCAGCTGGACGAGGTGCTGGGGCAACTGGGCGCTTTCGGGAAGCACCACCTCCTCACGATGTGCATGCTGGCATTGGTATACGCCACCAACTCCATGTACAATGTTAATTATGTATTCGCAGTTGAGGACGTAAACTACAGGTGGGTCCAAAATGAATGATTCACAATCCATTAAAATTAAATTCAATTAACATTGAAGTAAGTTGACTTAATTTTTTTTCGATAGTGATAGAAGTGATAACATTTACTTGAAGATTTAAGGTAAAAATATCTACAATTCAAACTGACAAGTCTTCATAAGTATGAATAATTTAGAAACATATTTACATTAATTAATGAAATACCAGTTTAGTCTGTTTTTTTTTTTAATTATTATAAGTTAACATTTGATATTATTCCAAATTTCTAATAGACCGGTCTTGAAATATACCTATTTGATAAAAAAAAGTTCACAATTGACGAATATATCGCTTGCCTAACATACAAAAAAAAATTGTAAGCCTCAGTCATCCCTATTTGCAATCGGCTAAACATATTTAAAGGCAAATGCAATAAATAAGTCTTCCACTATAGGTGCGTGATCCCGGAATGTGAGCCGTCGCACCCACCGTTCCCGGTGCCCTGGTTAAACCAGTCGACCGACGAGAACGGCATCAAACAATGTCGCCGACACCTGCCACTAAATTCGCAATGCACACATTTCAACAGCACCTTCGATATCGCCTGCAGGGAGTGGGTGTACGATGTGCCTAACAGTTTCGTAGCTGAGGTTTGTTGCTTCACTATAGATTAGATTATTTATTTTTATAGAATAAGGGTGACGAACGAGCACACAGTTCACCTTATGGTAAGTGGTTGCGGTGGCCCATAGACATCTACTAATCTATATTACTCACGTTTTATTTAATTTTTAAAGTTCGCTTTTCTTTTTTTAATTATAATTAATTCCAAAAATTGTGTGAATTAATAATAAATGGGCGTACGCAGAGTGCGGGCGGCAGTGCATTGCATATTCAAGGTTATTTGGTCAGGGAAACGCCTTAATGTTTTGCAGTTTTAACCGTGTGTGGCGGTGTAAGAATAAGAAACAGAAAAGGGGCGATATGAGGTAGTGGATATTCTTACATAACCACTGCACGATATCCCCGTATGTCACGCGAGAAATACCCAGACAAACGGTTGGGAGCAACACCAATGATATGAGATTTCTAGTACCGCGATCACCGATCCATCTTACTAAGCAAGCCGGTTATATTATAAATCATCCTATCACTTTATACGTGGTAGAGCCATGTCGCAGCTACATTAATAGTATAGTTGTAGCACGAATGGGTCGGCTCGACCGAAGACGGACCACGCTCTTACAGAATACCAGCGTAAAATACCAGCTCCACACTGCTGTGTGTCGTATGGTGAGTGCAGAGAACCGGAGACCCTTTTTACTGGAAAAGACACATTCCGTCTTAATCCTCTCGGCTGACAGCGTATCTACATTTTGATTCATTAATGAGGATAGATGTGGACATCTATGGGTCACAAAAATCACTTACCATCAGGTGAACTGCGTGCTCCTTTGTCAACCTATCCTATAAAAAATTTGAGAAGGCTATGTTCATAAGTAAATTGTTATGAGCTGATAAGAATAAAAAAATAATAAAAAGAAGTTGGGCTAACATTTGTAGCATTATAATACGCTTTATTAATATAGAATAAGGTTGACATACGAGCACACAGTCTACCTGATGGTAAGTCAATGTTGAGTTCCAAAGACATCTTCTACATCTAACATTGATTAAGAATCAAAATGCAGATGCCTTGTCATTTCTTAGCATTACGACATTAAAAAGAATATCCGGTTCTCTACACTCACCATACAAATCACAGCAGCATTAAGCTGCTATTTTACGCTGGTATTTTATGAGAGCCTCTTTCTTCCCCGGTCAAGTCGACCTATTTGTGCTACAACTGTCATATAGTTGCAGCATGGCTCTCATAACCTGATTTTGGAATATCGTTAAAAGTAAATATCTATGCAGCACATATAGTTATGGTGAGTGTAGATTACCCGAGACCCTTTTTACTGAAAACGAGACATTTCATCTATGTTCTCAGGAGTGACAACAATCTGCATTTTAACTCTTATTAATCCAGGACAGATGTTGATATAGATGGGCCACAGAAACCACAAAATCCTGTGTATAAAAGATCAAAATCGGCCGGAAGAATAGCAAAATTTTGAATTTTGAAGAACTTCATCGTATCTTTAGTTACGTAACACGTACCATACAAAAAGATGCTCCATAAAAGTTAAACGCAATTTTTTATTGTCAGAAGTAACAATGTTATTTGCATGAGTATATCTCGTTTCATCATGCCTCGGGCTGGCGGTCCGATATATAGCCGTGTTGTAATCTGAGCTAGGGTTATCACTCGCTTTTAGTATGTCTTTTTTTCACAGACGTTATTCCTTGAAAGTATATCACTTAGACGATTGATATTCAGCATATTTACTAATAACTTTTTGCAATGAATACAATATAAGATGATACTAAGTTGATGTAAAATATGTCATAGGTTGATAAACGCAAAACTAGTTTATAAACGCAAAACCGATTCTCATTATTCTGTGGGATAAGCGTTTGGAATTTGCATTTTCATGTCTCACCATTTATCTGTTGCTGAATTTCGTTTATTCTAAATTCTAATGCTAAACACAGGCCTAACCAGTAGAATTTCTTATACAGAGATGTTATCCACAGTTACAACGCCTGGCAAGCTGTTTTTTTTATTTTTAGGTGTTACAACATCCACTGGACAATATGAAGTAGTGGATATTCTTATACCTCCACTACACGGTCACTATTACATTTTATACACTACACGTATATTATTCCAATTTTGTAAAGTGACAACCCTACCAACAACTATTAAAATACAATGTTCGACACGGCCATTTTTACCTTGTACTAAATGTTATAACCATATTTTGATTACTTTTATATTTATACTCTATTACTGTTATCTTTATCATTATATTAATATTACAATAATTGTGAAATTTTGTCTATTTGAATGAACAAAATAAAAACGGTTCAAGGAATTTTAATTAATGTTGGTACAGAGAAAACTTACCATGGAAATATACAAAGTACGCTATGAATTTGGGGTTGCGTGGTGGATTAATACATACAATATAGGCCAATTTAGTCTGGCTCGTTAGTCTCGTGGTCGTAATCGCGACCATTGATCATGTGGGCACGGGTTCAAATCCCGTGTCGGGTATAAATCAGTGATTGGGTTTTTATCAATAATTTACAGTAGCAGCCGAGAGTCAAGAATTTGGCGGTATTTCAGTAAGTTCAGTTTCCCCCCGTAAGGAAGTAAATTAGCCGTTAGTTCTGCGCTTGATCTTGTCCGGTCGTGTCGGATTGTCGTCCCATCGGACTATGAGAGCGAGGGTGTAAAGGGTGCACCTGTGCTTGCACACACACTTTTGAACTATAATCTCGTAGAGTTTTGGCGGGAACTTGACCGGTGGTGGATTGCTGCTCCTGTATTATTGTTTAAATAATGGTTTGAAGTGGACTTTGATATGTAAAAGTGGTGCGATTTTGTGTATTTAGTGTCTGCGCATGTGGACTATTAGTGAAAACTGTGAAACAAGTGCTCTGATGGTGATGTGATTCTCAAAATAAGGTGTGTCTGCTTAGGCGCCTTGAGATACCATCGCCAACCGTCAGCTGTCTGCTGGCTGGAGTTGCCGTCAAAATCTCCCAAGGGCTGCACAATGTGACGCATCAACATATTGTGAAGCAATATACTATGAAGGATAATTATTATAATATATTGTAACTTCAGGCTCACAACGGCTAGATACCAGAGCCGTAAAGCCAGTTATTAAGAAGAAGAAGTATAATCTCGTACTATAATCCTTAACTATGTCCTGCGCAGATAACTATTCTCCATTCAGACTGGCCGGCGTCTATTTTCTGTGATGTTTACGCTGTTAGCCTATGCGGCTCTTACAGCTTCTTAAAAAAGCAATTATTCAAAAATACAAGCAGCTATTTAAAAAATGAGGATGAGGATGATGATGGTATATGAATTGGTTTTGTTACCAATGATCATGTCCCCTCCGTAAAGGTTTATTTTGAGCTATCTAACCACAGTCCGAGGGGGAAGGGGGGAGTGCGAACCCCTGCCTCTGACTGCTACCTCGTATCGGTCGATGAGCTCGTATCGGTCAATACTGGCCGCCGGCCGTGACGGAAAATCTGCTAGAGACACAGAGAAGCTTGTAATAGCTAGTATATGATATTCTTCAAACTGTTAAATAGCTGTCTATCTGTCACACAAGTTCTCTGAGTGTGTTTTTGAAGTTAGCTGCAACTGTGCATGGATTGCAGTAGCCAATTAACATCGAGTAAACTGATTGTTCGTCTGCCACTTTTGTTTTTTTTAAATACCTATCAATATCAAATCCTTATATTTTGATAGCCTTGTAATTATAATGGGATGGGATCGGACAGTGAAGCGAGCCTACTTAGGAGTACCAGATGGCCGATGGTGAGTCGGATATCCCAGGTACCGATGGAAAGATGAAGTAGGAAAGGACTTGAGTTAACTGCAGATTCGAGGCTGGCAGAAGTTGGTTCAGGACAGAACTAAGTGGCGTCTTTTATGTCGAGGATGACCCAAATGGCATTGCCACTTTGGGTTACTGTGCCACGTTAGTTAGTTTAGTAAGTTATTTTATTAAATCATATATTAATACCGATAAATCAAATTTAAGTTTTCTTAATTTTGTCAAAATGCCCTGTACAGACTTTCACAGACAAGGCCATTTATTGTCGATGTCCGTGACCAAAAATGGGTCTTGACAAGTTGGGGACACTGCACCGCGTTAGTTTGTTCAGTTAGTAATTTTATTAAATCCGTAATGAAATAACGAAAAATATTTTTATTTCATTAATATTTCCTATATAGATCTTCACAGAAAAGGTCAATAGCATAATAAAAGAAAACACCAGATAAAAATCAATGTAGGTAATTAAACCGGCCTGTAATTAATTTGTTGATGGTGTACTAAGATGTCTATATCGATAAATTAGTTAATGTGGGACAAAATACTTCTCGCCTTAATAAATTAGGCTAAGATTAAAGGTCCCTTGGAACGGTATCAATACCTGTCATCTTATTTATTGAAATATCATTACGAATATATTTTTTTACGTCTCCTGTAAAGATAAGACTATCCCGTCGTTTATAACTCTTAAGGATAGACAAATGGGCAGCTCGCAGCGGTTTCCGAGAAACGGGAAGCGGCAGATGGTATCTGTTTGATAAATCTCTCCTTAACACTTACAGACCATTTACATGCATACGTATTTAGGTCCAGACGGAGTCTTGGGCGCATTTGTTTTAGTGCCTAGATCGCCTGCGGATATCATCTCTCAGAGAGACTTTAAAGTGTAGCTGTACCCTTTAACAGTCCCACGAGAAGATCTCGGTTAAGAAGATTTCTAAATACTGATAATCTGTTCGAAGTTAATTAATCTGATATAATGAAAGTTCTCTAAGCAACTCTAAGTTGATAAATAATGTTGATTTTATAAAAATAATTGAGAGTTTTAGTAAATTGATATAATTTGGTTTGTTTCATAAACGAGCTCGTGGTAAATCCCTTTTTCTAGTTTTATTTAGGGAATTTTATACACAGAATAACGATAAAAGTCCCGTCGTATCCTAAACTTATATTTATAGCATATGACAAGCGAGCACACAGCTCACCTGATAGTAAGCAAATCCTGTGGCCCAGAGACACCTACATCTATCCTCGATTAAGAATAAAAATGCGTTGCGTTGTCGCTCCTGAGGACTAAGATAGAATGCCTCGTTTCCAGTAAAAAGGGTCTCCGATTCTCTACACTAGCGATACGAAACACAGCAGCACAAAACTACTTTTCTTACGCTGTTGATTAGTTTGTGAGAGCGTGACCTTTCCCCGAAACTGTGCTTAAACAAAACTAATAAAATAAAATTAATATTAAATTAAAATTAATCATCAATTAATCACCTAATCTGATGCAGGAGCCGACAACGTAGAGTTGAATGCACCTATTTATTTATTTATTAATTTAACAATTTATGTAAACACATGGAGGGGACTCATCATGATTAAGAGTTTGCACAAGGAAGCTACTTCATGATAAAACTTCTTCCAGTAGTCCAGTTATGAAGATATATTGTATATAAAAAATGATAAGATGCACTTTGTTATTATAGAACGCATACAAAGATTAAATAAATACATATGTCTGCACATAACCGTAAATGTATCCAGACATGAAATATACACATGCACATAGGTACATCTATATATAATCCATACGAGTATTGACGTCTTAACATTTGCCTCTTATTTTCATATGGTATATTCCACTAAAAGTCGAACGAGCTGATAAAGTTATATATATATCACTTAAATTTGCAATCAATAATTTCATTGATCGAACTCACTTCTCGTATTTTCATTCGTGTTAGAGCCATACTACAGCTATGTTAATAGTATAGCTTTGTAGCACGAATGTGTTGGCTCCACCGGGGAAGGACCACGCTCTCACAGAATACCAGAGTAAAATAGCAGCTAAATGCTGCTGTGTTTCGTTTGGTGAGTGTAGAGAACCGGAGACCTTTTTTACTGGAAAAGAGGCATTACATCTTAGTCCTCATGGCTGACAACGCATCTGCGTTTTATTAGCAAACCAGGATAGATGTAGATATCTAGGCCACAGCAACAACTTACCATCAGGTGGACTGTGTGCTCGCTTGTCACCCTTATCCTATAAAGAAAAAACTATGAAATTTAAAGCGAGATAATCTACTAAGCCTTTATTATGAGATCTTTTATAACGTACACAATTGATTACATTACGATGTAAGGTACAGTTTGACCTTATGTCCGATCGGATTTTGCTTAAAAACCTATTGAGGTTTATGACACAAAATTGACACTGATGCGAACTAAATCGCGAGATAACATTTTATAACCCGCAGCGAAACAAGAAAAGACTGGTATTATTATTATTTTCGCCGTCGGAGCTCAGGGGTTAAGCGTTCGCCGTAAATTCCACAGTTCGCGAAGATCTGGGTTCAATCACCGCCGGCGCCAATGATATTATTGTTGATTGAAATTTTAAGTTTTTTTTTTTATAGGATTGGGTGACATACGATCACACAGTCTACCTGATGGTAAGTGGTTGCTGTGTCCCATAGACATCTACATTTATCCTTGTTTGCGAATCAAAATGCAAATGCGTTGTCACCCGTGAGGACTAAGACGGAATGCCTCTTATCCAGTAAAAAAGGACCGGTTCTCTACACTCACCATGCGAAACACAGCAGTGTTATGCTGCTATTTTACGCTGGTATTCTGTGAGAGCGTGGTCCTTCCCCGGTCGGGCCGACTCATTTGTGCTGCAACCATACTACTAAACTTCAGCATGGCTCTACCACGTGTGAAGTGGAGTGGAGGTGTCAGAATATCTAATACCCCACACCGTCCCGTGGTTATCAGAGGGATATTGAAGCAGGTGATGGGCAGCAGCATCTTCCTGACAACAACTTAAAATAATTAAAAAAATGCGGTTGCCAACCCGTCGGTCAGTAGTGGCAACTATGGCAATATTCACAGTAGTCAGCAGTAGACTTTTATAAGCTGTGAAGGAAGGAAAGAAGGAATTTTAAGTGATGATTTTCTACGTGCTCGGCGGTGAAGGAAAACATCGTGAGTTAACCGGTTTTTGAGTAATAAATAATATTTTGACCGCCTCGGTCTGGTTGTAAACGCGACTGCTGATCATGATGCCCCGAGTTCGAATCGGGCGCAAAAATTTGCTATGATTTTGTTCAGTCAAAAAATCACAGTAGCATACTGGAAACAGTAAGTTGGCTATGCTCCACCGCCTTGCCTAGGACAGTACGTAATGTTGTTGGTGCTTCGCCTGATCTTTCTCCTGTCGTGTAGGTTTGACGTCCCATCGGGTTATGAGAGTGAGGGATTTGAGTGTACACCTGTGCTTGAGCACACAATTGGGCACTATAATCCTGTCCTGCGCCGATGGCTAGTCTCCGTTGAGATCGTCCGTTCTGGAGGACATTATTATTATTATGTTTAAGAAATTATAAATATTTTGAGGACATGTGGAGTCCTTACAAGCATTGAAACAGTTCGGAAGATTAATTTCTCCATAACCCTCCCAGAAATTAAACTAGCCAACAGTGGGGAGTGTATGGTTTGTAACTTTCTTAATTTATTATTATTTTCAGTTCGAACTGGCATGCGAGGACTGGAAACCACCTCTAGTGGGTACTGTGCACATGTTCGGAAACATGGTGGGTCTACTTATACAAGGCCAGATCTCCGACAGGTGAATATTTGTAAATAGTCCTTTATTTATGAACGACGTATAACTTACGTTAAAAATTAAAAAAAAAACCCCGAAGCGTAAAGAGTTGACGATCTTCTAACGGTTGAACAGAACACTGGACTAAGATACCATTCAAAAGAAAAAAAATAATCAAAATCGGTTCTTTCCTTCAGGAACTATGATGCCACAGACAGACATACAGATACACACGATAAACATATAAGACCGCTCTTTTTCTATGGGATTTAAAAACATCAATGAATGAATATTTGTAGAAATACCTTTTTTACAAGTGAGGATGACAAACGAACACACAGTCCAACTGATGGTAAGTGGATGCTTTGGTCCATAGACACTTTGCGTGGCGTTGATATCCCTAAGACTAAGATGAACGCCTCGTTTCCAGTAGATAGGTTTCTGTATCTTGTCATTATCCACACAAAACACAGCAGCATTATACAACTGAATTTCTATTTACATTGGCGCAAATATTAGTCTCTGAGAGATGACTACATATTTGTGCCATTTGCTGTAGAGACTATCGGTCCGTAGAGTCCACGTGCAGTGAGGTTCCTAAAGGAACTCCATCCGCGGCTGGTCGTTGCTGCTGGTGATAAGAGGGATGGTTCTTTTCTCGCTTAAAGGCTAAGTATAGCCGCAGCATTCTTGGCACGATACCGCAGGGAGTAGGATTGTATGATAATTAAGTTACTAGTTTTAGTTTTCTTTTTTTATTATAGTTTTTAATTGTATTGTATATAATAAAATATTGTATATCATGTTATTAAACTTTAGAGTTTAATTCAAATACACATTTATTTATTTCTTTTTTGACTTAGATGATAGTAAAATTTTATAATACGTATCATGTATGTACACAGAGCTAAAGAAATATATTTGTACACAGTGTGGTGTACAAATATATTTCTTTAGCTCTAGACGTATAATAGTTAAGTGAAACATAGAAAAACAATAATTAGTGTAGGTATTAGAAAATATTTACATAGTACTTGCGATCCGATCGTGCTTCGCACGGGTGATTTCTGGAACTCAACAACACCGCCGACTACTGCGTCCAATCATAGTTAATAAACATCCAGGTAAACCCATAAGTACCCCACAATTTTTTTATCAATATCGGTCAAGTGTTTAGAATAAAACATCGTGCAATGACTCCCATGACACTATGCATTCTCTAATGGCGGCTTTACATTTAGATAAAAAAGCATAATATGTCTTACCAAATAAAAACTGACCTCTATTCAAATTAATATTTAATTAATTTAATAAAAAACAATCTACTGGTTAATTAAAAATTTTATTTAGTATTGTCGAGTCTCCTTTGAAAAAGAAAATACGTTTAGTAAATTAATTTATAATTAAAAGAATTATGTACTTTTTAATAAAGGTTATCATACCGTCAATGAATACTTAAAAGATAAAATACTTTAGGCATATGTGTTTCAGGTATGCCTCTTTCGTTTCCACATTGCTATGCCTGAGAACGTAGGTGTATTTTTGCGCTGTGTAATGTTTATATAGTTATAATATCACCTGTAATGGAGTTATTAAATAAATAAATAAAATAGATAAGTATATTGATAAAGAGGTAGTACATAAGCCAAAACTAAATACAGCGGATTACTAAATGTAATATGTAAAAAAATATACACCATCAATTTAATGTATGTATACCTCACTAATAATCCGCCCTGCTTTCGCACAGTTGACTTCTGGATCTCGGCAACAACGCTACCTACCGGGTCGTTCATTTTTATTACATTCGGGTTATTAATTTAAACAATTTTATAATCAACTTAATTACACAAAATTTCATTAAAATCGGTCCAGCCGTTTAGGAGCAGCACAGTCACATACACACGGACATAAATCTATTGAACGGTATATAAATCTATTGAATCGTTCTGTCAATTGAAGACAACCGAATTGCAATTTATTGCGTAGTTTAAAAGATCTAACCGTACAGACGGCAGGAAACGACTTTGTTTTATACTATGTCGAAAAGAGATATTCGTTGAGAGCGTGATCTTTCCGATGCATCCTTTTTCGTGTTGCAGTCACAATCGCACCAACGTGGCTCTACCACTTAAAAACACTGATGGTTATATTAAAAATGTCTTGTACGTTGCAGAGCAGCAGTATATTATGATTGTAGCACGAATGGGCCGGCTCGACCGAGGTAAGACCACGCTCTCACAGAAGTGTTTCGTTTGTTGAATGTAGAGAACCGGAGACCCCTTTACTGGAAAAGAGGCATACCATCTTAGTCTTTAGGAATGACAAGTCTTCTGCATTTTGATTCTTTGTAGAAAAATCAAAATGTAGAAGACTTGTCAAATGAAATGAAGGCATAAGGCAATAACATAGGCATGGGCCACAGCATTCACTTGTCATACACAGCACACACAGTCTATTGGACTTTGTATTCGTTTGTCCCCCTTATTCTATATAAAAAATATATATATAAATTTTGCAGATTCGGCCGTAAGACCGCGGCAGTTTTCGCGGGTACAATGGGTGCTGTCTTGGGAATAACAAAGAGCTTTGCCACATCCTTTTGGGTTTATGTCGTTCTAGAATGCCTAGAAGCTGCTATCGGAGATGCTTTGTCTCCTATGTTTATGCTAAGTAAGATCAGTTCATTATTATCCTTAAGCAATTCATTCATTTATTTATTCATGACATCCTACCTAATTCCACTGCTGAACAGACTCCCTATATATTGTCCTTATGGAGGATATTTGCCACCCTTGGCAGCGAGCTGGTAACTGAAGTTTTCATATGTATATAGGTTCCATTACAAATCAATATTACATTATTGTTTTTTTTTCAGGTATAGAAATAGTAGAAAAGAAGAGAGCGGTCTTCTTTCAAATGATACTCTTAAACTGTTACACCGTTGGTCAAATAATAATGCCTTTCATAGCGTGGGCCGTCCCTTACTGGCGCCATTTTCTCAGAGTCATCTACGCTCCAACGCTCGTCATTCTTACTTACTCGTTCTTCTTAGACGAGAGCATACGATGGTTGTTTAGCAAAGGGAAGAAAGAGAAAGCAATCAAATTAATAGAAAAAATAGCTGAAAGAAATAAAGTGCTAGTAGATAAAGCGATGCTCAATAAACTGGACTACATAGACGAGGAAACTTCACCGAAACTAAACGACAGGAAGCTGCTGCTGAAGACTTTCAGGTCGAAGATAATGATGCAGAGGTTCGTCGTGTGCCTGGTCTGGTGGTTTACGATAACTCTCATCAACTACGGGATGATGATCAGCTCGGTGTTGATCGACGGGAACAAATACTTGAACTTTGCGTTGCTAATGTTGATGGACATACCGGCGAACATTTTCTACTGGCTAGCACTCGCCAAGTACAGACGGAAGCTGCCGTTGCTTGCGTCGTTTATGGTGGGCGGATTGTTCTGTGTATCTCAGCCACTAATACCGAAGGGCAAGTAAAAACTGTAATTAGTATTTTTTTTATAACAGTACTAATCCTGTCAAACGTGAGATTTACACCTGCCAATTAAGGTAAATCCTCTCTGCGATGGACAGGACCATGTTCAGCAGTGGACTAATAAATATGGACTTTCTAAAACGCTTTTGCCTAATCGTTACCGTTATCATTGCAGCCTATTAAAGTTCACTGCTGAACATAGGCCTCCGCATAGATTAACTCACTTGACAAGTAAGATGGCAACCGCGATTTTTTATTTAGTTGTTATTATTAGGAAGACGGCGTGGTAGATTCATCTTCTGTTTTGTCTCTCTTTCTCGCCTCTTACGACACCCACGGGACGATATGAGGTAGTGGATATTCTAACACCGTCACTGCATGATTTAAGAGGTTCTAAGCACTCGCTTTAAATTTTGTGACCAAACCGAATTAATACCCTGATTTTCGCATTTTGAACCGCGATCTCCGACACTGTATTTTATCTGCCGACTTCCAAAAAGGAGACGGTACTCAATTCGACTGTATTTTTTTTGGTATTTTTTTATGTGTGTTACGTCACAACTTTTTACTGGGTGAACCGATTTCGATGATTCTTTTTTATATGAAAGCTGATACGTCTCGTGTAGTCCCATATGAATTTGATCAAGGTCAGACCAATAGTTTTTGAGTTATTCTTAATAACTTATATTGAAGTCGACTATACAAAATTTTTAATTTTTAATTATATGCTTTATATGAAAATATAATTTAACAAAATTAAATGTAACGTTATTAACCAACCAACAGTAAGTATTGGTACGAGTACGTTATTAGTTAACCCAGAAAATAAGATGATAACTGATCCTTGTATAACTTGCTTATTATTTTCTATTAATTATTAATAGTTTCTTGTCTTCTTATATTTTCCCTGCAGATGTTTTGTTATGTTTATTTGAATAACACAAATTAAATATAACTAGATATTTTTATGGATTTTATATTATTCAACAAAAACGTAACAGTAGTAATGGAATGTTTTGTTACCAAAGAATAGACTTTTAGTAAAATTAAAAGCCGACTACAAAGAAAAAAAACCAAACACATGAGAGAGTGTCGTGGAACACTCGGTTGGAACGAAGTTCCTTACGTAGTATATTATTATTGATAAACGTATTATATTATTGATTAACAAATACAAATAAATGAATTACCAGCGTCTATTAAAATGAAGCGTCATTCAAAATAATAGTTCTTTTATGGCAAGATAAGAAAAAGTGCGAGGGAGATGGATATTATTCCATCTCGCTCGCGCGCATAGAAAGGGGGTCGCGACGGAAAAATCTTACAATTTTTCTCGTCTAGCCCCCATCAGCCAAATTCGTACTGTGCGATAAGGAACTTCGTTCCAAAAATAATAATTTCTACATTATAGCTTCAGAATTCGATACTAAGACATAGTGTATAGAGTGTGTATACGTATTAAGCTATGAAGTATTAAGTAGACTCCGACTTCTAAGGCTTTTGTGTGGAAATTATTTTATTGTTTTTAATTATTTAAGTCTTGCGTAAAACTATTTACACGGATTCTATCGCGTTTAATTATACTTATTTTTAAATTTCCTACGTTTCGAGTGCTTTCTAGCACCCATGGTCACGGGTCAAACTTTCAAAAAAAAGCTGAAGGTGCTTCGGGTTAACTGACATCGGGACGTCAATCACCTTAGTCCCCCGGAAAGCACCCGAAACATCGGGAATTTAAAAGTAAGTATAATTAAACGAGATAGAATCCGTAAAAGTAGTTTTATTCAATGTGTAGTATTCGCGTAAATATAAGAAATCATTATTTAAATCTTCTTAATTTTTTTATTAAAGGACTAATTTTTTAACCTTTTTGCGAGTAATTGAATTGTTCTTCTAATTTATATGTGACCACCTCCGAGGTATAACCTATTTGATAAATAAATAATAATCAAAAATGGATAGAAAAAGATATCTATTTAAATTCATACAAAAAGGAATATACACTCAAATTGTCTCTAATTTCTAATTTCTTCACTCACCGTACGAAACACAGTATCATTTTACTGTAACTTCACGATCGGCTCTCCCACCGCTAACACGTTGATTTCGGAATAATTCAAGATCATTTTCATCGTCATTTAACTATCCATTTTCTTTCAGGATACGCATGGGCGGGGCTGGCGCTGTTCATGGCATTCGAAATGCTGGCTACGTTCTCTTATAACATCGTGTACATGTACACGTCGGAGCTGTTCCCCACATACACACGCAACTCCATGCATTCCATTTGTTCAGCGATGGGCCGCGTGGGCTCGCTGCTCGCGCCGCAGATACCCCTCTTAGTAAGTTGCTTAAGAAATATAGGCTAGATCCGGGGCTCCCAAAGTGTGCGTTGCGGCGCCTTAGGCAGTAGTTAGGAGTAATTAGGAGGTGCCGCACCTGAAACTATTTGGTGACAATAGTCTTAAAACTTGCTTGTTCCGATTTGGTGGAGTTAAATAAAATAAATATCCAACTCTTAAGTTCGAAAGCTTTAAGAATTCTCAGTACCTTTGCAATATCCTATTTACGCGAAGCTAGATTTTCAGCTGTAACTTTTAAATATATTTATTATTCAATATTCAATTTAGAGCAAGAAATGATAGTAGCAGTATCAAGATTTTATAATTAAGTATCATTTTCAAAAACCTTGTGGAGATCGGCAAACATACACCAATGACTAACCTATTCACCTTTGAATTTTATTTTATTTTTATTTATACCATTTAATTCTTTTCAAAAGCTTCAATTTCCACGTCTTATAAGAGTCATTTCACACATATTTTGACAACGGCGTCGTGATAAAGTACCCCTGAGTACGTTGTGAACAGAAAAAGTTTGAGAACCCCTGGCTCTATTTATATATATATATATATATATATATATATATATATATATTTAGTTTTTATTCTAAATTAAATCTCGAAATCTCAGAAAGAATCTTACAACGTCATCTCAAAGACTTAAAAAAGGAGGAGCCTCTCAGTTTGACTGTAGACTAATTTCAATGACTTTTGTCAGGGCTTTAATTCTTTTATACACTATATTTAGCAACGACTTCAGAAACTGAAAGACATTATTTTATTATTTTTAGTTACTTGGAGTTAGCTCTGTTTTTATTTTAATTCAACATAACATAAATAATAGAATCAGGCGTTACTTTACGAAAATACATTATTTTTAATGTTAAAAATTGGCTAAGATCCGCGTAAGAAACTAAAATGATGTGTTTTACCTGTTAAGGGAGGCTGTTCAAACTTTCACGTAATTTTTTTACGCACGTTATATATGATCAATTTTAACATCTTTATCTTGTCATATAACTGATTCGTCTAAACGTTAGCGATTTCAAAAAGAACTTAAACAGGCATTACCTACTAATTTAAACAGATGACCTACTGGACTGGGATGCCAGCTCTTATCTTCGGGGTGACATCGCTAGCATCAGGCGCTCTCACCCTGCTTATGCCAGAAACAGCTCGCAGCCAACTCCCTGACACCGTAAGAGAAGCAGAGAGGATAGGGAGAAAAGTTCTACTCAAGCATGAGGAAGAAAATTTGAAGGGAACTTAGGAAATTGTTATGTTTATATAATGTGCTTCTTCTATGTATTATTGGATGTAATAGGACTATTAAGAAAATAGATCACATTAAATTTGATAAATTGTTTGATAATATAATCTGTAATAAAAGTGTAGTCTAATTATATGTGGAGAAGCTATTCTGCAGCTATATTATGGTTGTAGCACGAAAGGGTCGGCTCGGCCGGAGTAGGACCACGCTTTCACCAGCGTAAAATACCAGCTTAATGTGGGTGTGTTTATTATGGTGAGTAGAGAGAATCGGAGACCCTTTTTACTTGAAACGAACTATTCCATCTTAGTCCTCAGGGATGAAGATTCATCTGGATATTGATTCTTAATCGAGAATTCATGTAAATGTCTGTGGGTCACAGAATCCGCTTACTATCCGGTGGACTGTGTGCTTGTTTGTCACCATTGTCCTATAAAAAATATTATATAAAAGGTGACTACATTGAGTTATATGTACTACGTACTAGAGAAGGTATCTAAACAAAAAGTGTGCACTACTCTATGTCTACGCGCATTCGCGGGAGATAGTAGAGTCGCGCATGCGCAGATTTAAGCGCGTTGAGTCTGCGCGGTCAGTTTTTAATTTAAACTTTAATTTGAAATCTTGTGTTATTAGCGCCGCTCCACACTGCATGTATATTGAAATCACAGACCAACTAGTAGATTTAAATCACACTAAATGACACACTGTACGGATTGCAGTACAGTTCAGTTGAACATAGTGTATGTTCGGAATGCGAGATCTAGTACGTAGTACATATATATCGATGGGTGACAATCATAATGATGTGAACAGAGTTAGCGAATAGGCCTGCTGCTGAACCATGTTCGCACAGAATAACATGAAATAGCAGGATAACGCTGCAGTGTTTCAATAGTATACAAGCGGGTGACCAGCATGCGTTGCAATACTCATAATGAAAAGAACGGCATAGGAACGCATAGAAAACAAACAAAAAATATTACATTCTTTGTTAGAAACCTTTCCAGGCGCACAGTTTACAGGGCAACTAACCACTGTGCTAGAGGTGACGACTGGTAATGCCAGTAAATATTCGCGCACTCGGTAATTGTCTCATGCTTGTACTTTCATGTGGAACAAATTTTTAATTATTATCCGACCAAAGCTTCGCTTTCAACTTCAGCTTTCAAATTTCAATTAAACCTTTGGCTTCGGCCAAATTAGCCCGAAATTTTGGTCGACGCCGAAGGTTACTTGCAAAAGCCCAAACTGAACCAACTGTCACGAATGAGACAGAGTGTGATGAACGTTGCAACTCGCGAGGTCTCATACTGCGTTGTGTACTTGCACTGGCAGGCCAAGAGCTATATTACTCGAATAATATAGTATAGAATATTATTAATTTGTGTGAAAATGTGTGTGTGTGTGTGTGTGTGTGTGTGTGTGTGTGTGTGTGTGTGTGTGTGTGTGTGTGTGTAGTGTGTTTGTGTGTATGTGTGTGTGTATGCGTGTGTGAAAAGAAGCTCATAAATGAGCATAATCTAGATTAATGTATTAATACCTGTATTTCGGGACCCAGTATCCGTCCTAATGCTTTGTTCAGTTTACAATATTTAGTTTACAAAACAAGTATTATTTCTTGCAAAGTTTACTTGTTAATTAGCAGTGATTAAATATATTTTATCTTTGTTAATGTCCCAAGAAAATGTAAAACCTTGTCTTCGGACAGTCATAAAATTCTTTATCTTTAAAATTCTTTTATCGCCTCATTATCGTACGTCACGATTGCTTTACATTTTGAAACGGCTGATTAAGTATATGTACTCGTATGTAACATTGATTCATAAATTTAAAATAAAAATATACATTATCTATATACATAACTATGTTTTGTGCAAAAAATGAGTATGTATCTATAAAGTTGCATTACAAATAAAAATAATTGAGAGTACAAACATTTTAAGAATAAATATGTACTATATTTTAAGTATCGATATGCGTTTTATTTTTATGTAGTTTCCTTTTTTCATTTACAAAACCTCATAAAAATCCACAATTGGGCTTCGCCCGTAGTTGAGAGGATTCACCGTACACGTGTAATAAAGTAATTAAAGTTACAAACTGTATACGTCCCACAGTTGGTTATAAATCAGCATATAAAATTAAAAAAAAAAATAACAATTTCATTAGTGTCGGATCGAAGCTGAGTAGCTCGTGTACTGTAAAATTGACATAAAGCGCTTAGACCCTGAGCTACCGCGAGGCTGATTTCGTTACCTTTTTTTACATGGGGGAATGTCTACACATATCCGCCTCGCGGGGGCAAGGACGGGTTATGTCGGACTCACACCGACTAAAACCCCATAGTGTTCCTCCTTCGCCGCATATTGGCAGGGCCACGGGAACGCTTTCACACACATCCGCGGTCCCACCAGCGCCGGTCGCTCCATGGCTGCCCCTTCTCAGGGGAGGACCTCTCCTCCCCATTCTCCTTCCCAGGCAAGACGCACCAGGAACACAAGGCACGCCCCCCTCCACGGCCTCGAACTCCACCTGCGTATCGGTCCTCCCCGAGTGCGATACTCGTAGGCGATGGGGCCAGGAAAATCGGGCGCTTAGTAGCACCCGCTTTCCCGACCCCAGAGGCGGATCTGGTCTCTGGCTCCGCCGCCAGCCAAGTTTCGGCCGCGGAGGGTAGGAAGAGCGGCACCTCGCAATACCGACACTCCTCTCCCCCGTTACCTACCTAGACACTAAGCAGGAAAGGAGTCCTATCGTCTAAATAAAGCCGTTTTTTATCTAGGTTATAAAACTTATTTCCTTTTAAGGAAAACTAAATAATAGTCCAAGCATTACTCTTTAAATATTCCTGATAAGTAGACGCGATCGAACTTTCCAGTAACTACTTTTTTTTGCCCTCAAGAGAAACAGAAAATCGTTACTCACACACGACGGATGCGGTCATTCAAAAATTACCATTCAATGGGAAATATATAACGCGCTAGAAACTGATCTCCTTGATTGGACTCGAGTAAAAGTATGTCAGCTGCAATAATAAGTACTCATTATCGGCGGATCGGTTCCGCGAAGTAACGTGCAGCCTCCGATAGACCAATAGTCTATACTTCACAAGCATTCTTAGCCTGTATAGTATGCATGCTATCAAATCATTTCTGTGAATTTTTTTTAATAAACTTGTATTGTGTAATTAAACGTAGAGTCACGCTGCAGCTATATTACGGTTGTAGCACGAATGGGGATACTAAACCGGAAAGGACCAATCTCTTACAGAAAACTATCGTACGCTACCGTGTTTCGTATGGTGTAAGACTCTTTTTACATACGAGGCATTCCATCTTAGTCCTCAACACTGCATTTTGATAAATAAAATAGGTCGGGTAAAGAAATTTCTTCGTATTTTGTTTGTATAAAATTGAAGAAAAATCTCTTTGGTTGTACTGTTTTTATCTGGCTGGTTTTATTATCAATACATATAGGACATTAAGAAAAAGAAAAAAAAAACAATTAAAAAAACACTTTCCCGCCATTTTCAACACGCTTTCGTTAGCTTTTATTATCTATGTATCTATGTAACGGAATATTCGAATGTGATTTTCATCCCCTTTAAAGGGTCGGATTGATTTGAAACTTCGCACACTTATCAAGGACCAGTGAAAATATAATAATCGCATTAGTGATTTTTCTGTCCCTGACACCCGGTAGTGCCTTTGTGCCAATGGCACGTATAGATTAAAACTTTCAGGAGGGGGAGCTTGAAAATCGGCTACTACATCCAAGGAAGGCAGCAGGCGCGCAAATTTCATCTCGCAGATAATTTACCGACTTTAAATTAAAAAATTTAAAAAAAAAACACACTAAAACTGTCGTCAGGTGAACTGTAAGTAAGTTGTAAGTTGTAAGTTGTTTGTCATACCTATTCTGTAAAACAAAAACTTAAACTGAATTTGGGCCGTACTTCGGATAACTTTACATACTTTATTTTAAACTAGGTGTTCCCCGCGACTTCGCTCGCGTGCTAGGGTTTTTATGTTTTTGCACGGAACCCTGATTCTTTTTTTAAAATAAAAGTATCCTAAGTTACTCCTTATGAAATCAGCTATCTGCAAGTGGAAGTCAAAATTTAAAAAAATTGTATTTAGTTATTATAAGTACCGTATTTGCTTTCATATGCATTTAGTAAATAAACTGTAATTTTGACATTACAAACAGACAGTTCAATTTTATTTATTTGTATAGATATAGATGAGTGGTGATTACGTAGGAGAATCCATCACCCTATTTCGTCCCATAAGTGAAACGACTGTGGGAAATATATAGCTTGATATGAAATGCCTAAACAAAAATGTGCAAGATATACTACCATCGATTAGGGTATTATAATCAAAGGTTCCTTTACTTATTGTAATCCTGTCCATCAGTCCATCCATTACAGCCTATAAAAGTTCAATTATGTTTAAAAATAATGTCATACCATTATCTCCCCATGTAAAGAACCTTGGTCTGTACGTTGATATTTGCTTAACATGGAACAAACATATACAGGAGGTGAGTCGCAAAACTACTGGAACTTTGCGATCTCAATATCGATTAAAAAACTTTCTTGCCACAAATACTAAGATTTTACTTGTCCAGTCACTTATTCTACCGATTATTGAATTTGTAGATATTGATATCTTCTATAAAACTGAAGGACATTACTTTGCTCTATTATCAATAGTTTCCGCAGCGTACGCGATATAAGTATTCTTTTTGGTATTTTTTCACACCTTGGGTTACATTAACGAAGTTTTCATACGGATCCCTAACTTTTTGAAAATATTATATAGCTTATGTTCATCAGGGATAATGTAGGATTCTAATGGTGAAAGAATTTTTCAAATCAGTCCAGTAGTTTCGGAGCCTATTCAATTCAAACAAACAAACAAACAAATCCTTCCTCTTTATAATAGTATAGTAAAGAGTGTAGATATATTTTTAGCACTTTCTATTTTGATTACTGCTGCACCGCCTATTGTTTGTCTATCTCTGTTCAGCCTAATGGTTGACTGGGACAGAATATGGCATAGAGGCCCTATGGCATTAAGTCCACCATATGTACAACTTTGTGCATGAAAGATTAAATAAATAAATAAAAGTTAACTACTGAACATAGGTCTGTCCCTTACATTGCCTCATAGGATTTTGCCATAGTTGCCATGCTTGGCAAGCAGCTTGGTATCCTCGGTTATGTATAACTCGAGTCATTGTTATTATTAAGATGCTGCATCTCTTGTTTCGGTCTCCCCTGTCGCCTCTTACAACGCCCACTTGTAAATCTGTATTTGATTAAAATTCCTGGTTTTAAGTGGTGATGAAGCCCTAGATGGTAAGTCACAAAATTATTCCTCACCTTTGCTGTACGCATTAGAAAGAACGAAGCATACCGTTTGGTTTGAACGCGTGGATAACGACGAGCGTGAAAGCCCGCCCAATTATCCGATAATGGAAATGGGAGGCAAGAATTCAGGAATGTAATTACAGCACACATCAATAAATATAAAAAAAATACAGAAATGCATCCTATAATTGTTCACAACGCTTGCTCAAGTAGTTAATATGTAGTCAAGTAAGTAAATCCTACTGCACAGGTTACATTTTCAGGTTCATTGAACACCTGCCATCCCTGTCAGGTGTTCAATGAACCTGTCGTTCTACTTGTCTCTAATCTGTGTCCACCAAAAGCCACATTGCAGAAGACCCTGAAACCTCAAAGAAACGGAGACGTCGTCAGCAAATGTCTTCGCGGACGTACACCTAGATCCCAGCGCGCTGTTTAAACTTATGTTCAAGCGTGTAGCCTGGGTAGTTGAGGTATACCATATCAGACGGAATTGCTATCTGCGTTTCTGGCCACAGACCTCCTCTTAAACTGCTTAAACTTATTATTTCATATTTAAGTTATCGAAAGCAGAATGGTTATTATCAATGGTAAAAGTTTTACGGGTCATCTGTACTAATGGATATTCCTCAAGGTTCAATTCTCGGCCCATTCCTTTTAATATAGACATTAATGACTTACCTTCCCTTTTAAGGGATAATCATGATATAGTTTTATTTGCTAATGACACTTCCTTGATTTTAAAACTTAAAGGTCAATCATTTAAATGTGACGAAGTGAATAATGTTATTTCGAAATAGTGTATTGGTTTAACGTTATTAATCTACATTTAAACGACAATAAAACTTAATGTGTAAAATTTACAACACCAAATGTTAAAAAACTGAATACCAATGTGTTTTAAATTGGAAATAAATGAGCTTCGTTGAACACACTGTTTTTCTTGGCATCACTCTCGACGCAAAGCTTCAGTGGGGCCTCCATATATTGAAACTATCAAGCTGGAGCATAGGCTCTGCAGCTTATACTATAACAAAGGAAGACGCACTAGTTTCGAGACAGCTAATCGGTGCCGAATGAAATTGTTAATTGTAATTTTAAGTGCTGATTTACCACGTACTTGTCGGGGAAGGAAAATATCGTGAGGAAACCTGCATGTCTGACAAATAAGAAAAATAAAATTCTAAGTTCGCCAACACGTATTGGGGCAGCGCGGTGGACAAATATTTGCCCTTAAACCATCTCAGAAATAAGGGGACACCTGTGCCCACTAGTAGGACGTATATAGATTGTAGCTTTAATTTTAATGACGATGATAATGAAGGAAGGGTTGCAAACTACTCAGCAAAGTACTAAGTTCAAGTGATAAAAAGATGTTGTGGCTCATAGACAACATCTATCCTCGATTATGAATCAAAATGCAGATGCATAACAAAGATGTAATTCTTGACCAGCAACAAACCATATTTATATAACAGTAACATTATGCTGCTAGACAGTTTTTTCTTTTTATAATCAACTAGCTACCCATCCCGGTTTCGTTTGGATAGAATCTAGTAACTTAAAAATCCAAAACCGATTTTGACGGGACTTTCACTGGCAGATAGCTGATTTCATAAGGAGTAACTTACGCTTCTTTTATTTTAGAAAAAGAATAAGGGTTCCGCGCAAAAACATAAAAACCCTAACACGCGATCGAAGTCGCGGGGAACATCTAGTATGTCATAAATTTATCTCTCTTAGAAACATCCGTATACTATCTAGTTATTAATTGACCATAGATTATTATTTATATTTGACCTCCAAGCGACTCGAACGAAGGACGGACGCGTCACACAAAAACTAAAAACGCTATAACCTCCGGCTCACTTGAAATTTATGTGTGGTGTACACCACTGGTTTGTGTAATATTTTGTAATTGATCTATTAATCTATACACGTAATTACAGGTATCGGCTTCCC
This sequence comes from Parnassius mnemosyne, assembly GCA_963668995.1. Taxonomy (NCBI): domain Eukaryota; kingdom Metazoa; phylum Arthropoda; class Insecta; order Lepidoptera; family Papilionidae; genus Parnassius; species Parnassius mnemosyne. Next base: position 7,038,405 of record CAVLGL010000068.1, read on the forward strand.
CGCGTCAAGAGTCGATAATTAAATTAAATTGCAAGGCGGTATGTTTGTGTTATTAATGGGTTTTCCCACAACTTTGTAATTATTAATTTGATTTACGTTAAAATTATACCAAACATCATTTTCTTTTAAATGGTCTATAGTGTGGCGTATCACGAAGTTATTCAATTAATATATTTTAAAACCTTTTTAGAGTTCTGTAGTGAGACAAAGTCATCAAATTCAAAGTGTTGCGACCTGCCAAACGTGGCAATTATGGCAAATCCTGTTTACAGCAGGAATGTCAAATAACAAGTGCTACGATGGTGATATAAATCTCAAGGTATTCTGTCCGTTTAGATGCCTTGAGAGTTAGAAAGCTGTGGCATTCTATCGTCATCGACTGTTCGTTGGCTTAAACTACCGTCACTTACGTCCCGCGGTGTGAGTGCTCCATGCCGGATGTGCGATTCTCACAGCGCTCGGTTCGCAGAGCACTCCTCTCCCTTGACATCCACAAGTCGAGTGGGCCTGACGGAATCCCCCCAATCGTGCTGAGGACGTGTGCTCCGGAGTTGGCACCGGTTCTAACGCGTCTTTTCCGGTACTCCTACTCCCTAGGCGTAGTCCCGAAATCATGGAAGACAGCTTTTGTCCACCCGATCCCTAAAAAAGGCGACCGCTCAGATCCGTCCAACTACAGGCCTATCGCCATCACCCACTTGTTCTCCAAAATAATGGAATCCGTTGTAAACTGCCACCTCATGCGGTACCTTGAGGATCACCAGCTGATTAGTGACCGCCAGTACGGTTTTCGTCGGGGTCGATCAGCTGGTGATCTTCTGGTCTACTTAACTCATAGATGGGCGTTGGCAGTAGAGTCCAAGGGGGAGGCATTGGCCGTTAGTTTGGACATTGCGAAGGCCTTCGATTGGGTTTGGCACAAAGCGCTTCTTTCGAAGCTCCCTTCCTATGGGCTTCCCGAGAAATTATGCAATTGGATCACCAGCTTTCTTGCAGATCGGAGCATCAAGGTCGTTGTAGACGGTGCATGCTCCGACTACAAGCCTATTAACGCTGGTGTTCCACAAGGCTGTGTGCTATCACCAACGCTGTTTCTTCTGCATATCAATGATATGTTGCTAACTGGTAACATTCATTGCTATGCGGATGACAGCACTGGTGATGCTCTATACACCGGCCGTGCCAATATTTCTCGGGAAAACGTCGCGGAGTACCGGAACAAACTTGTGTCTGAAGTCGAGACTTTGTTGAACAAAGTCTCAGACTGGGGTCGACTAAATCTAGTCCAGTTCAATCCTCAGAAGACACAAGTTTGCGCGTTTACCGCTAAAAAGAACCCCTTTGTCGTATCTCCTCAGTTTCAAGGTACTCCCCTTGTTGCCTCAGCAAGTATCGGAATCCTCGGCCTCGACATATCGAGTAGCGTGCAGTTTCGTGGTCACTTGGAAGAGAAGGCCAAATTGGCCTCTAAAAAGCTTGGCGTGCTCAGCAGAGCGGGACAGTATTTCATGCCGGCTCAACGCCTGCAACTTTACAAGGCGCAGGTTCGGCCTCACATGGAATACTGTTCCCATCTCTGGGCTGGGGCTCCCCAGTGCCAGCTTCTTCCACTTGACCGCATCCAGCGCAGAGCGGCTCGAATCGTCGACGACCGAGTCCTTTCCGATCGGCTCGACTCATTGGCACTGCGAAGAGATGTTGCATCTCTTAGCATTTTCTTTCGCATTTACCATGGGGAGTGCTCTGAGGAATTGTTCGGATTAATCCCAGCCGCCAAATTTCACGAACGCACATCGCGGCAGAACTCCCGATACCATCCACATCATCTGGATGATTGGCGGTCCACCACTGTGCGATTTAGAAGATGTTTTCTTCCTCGCACAACTTCCTTGTGGAATAGTTTACCACCAGCGATTTTTCCGGACCGATACGACTTAGGGACCTTCAAGAAAAGAGCCTACTCCTTTTTAAAAGACCGGCAACGCATCTGCAATTCCCCTGGTGTTGCGGTTGTTCATGGGCGGCGGTAGTCACTTACCATCAGGTGAGCCGCATGCTCGTTTGCCCCCTCTCCTATAAAAAAAAAAACAATATTCCTAAAACATCACAATGTGACCCATTAATTAATTCTACAAAAATAGTTTTTAATACAATTTTTAAATTTTTGAATTGTATTTAAGCGTTTTAGTGTATTTATTCTTTTCGACTGAAGGCCTTGTAGACAATGCCACAATTTTTTATATTTACGCGAACACTACACATTTAAATAAAACTAATTTTAGGGATTTTATCGCTATTATATTAACTTATTTTATATTCCCGACGTTTCGACACTATTAACTAATCTGTGATTTCGAGCACTTTCCAGCAGCCATGGTCACGGGGAGACTGAGGTGTATGACGTCCCAATGTCATAGTTAACCACGGCTACCTCCTGAATTATAAAAAATAGCCAAGGCAGAGTTTTGGCGGGAAATTTTAACTGCTTTTGTTTAAGACATTAAATGTTTGAGATGTTTTTTTTTAGAAAAGTGGTGCAATCTTAAGTATTAAGCGTATGAAATATTTTACGCATGTAGCGTAAACATTCATCGGCCTGGAAGACATTATTATTTATTATTAATATTCTCTGAAATTATCCTCTGAAACAAATCATTCAAATCATTCAAATAAATCAATATTTTAGTTAAAAATAAACAGTTGAAAACTTATTGGCAGTTAAATACATTTGATGGAATATACAGATCGTCATGATCGTAGAATAATGACGGTTTTGAAAAAAACACAAAATTCACTTTTTACCATATTTAGATACTACATTGTCTAAATATTATAACTGCATTAAAGAAAAAATTATATGTATTTTCAATTACAAATTAATCAGTCGGTAAACAGACGGATTTGATAGGCACTCATAGAAAAATGACGCTTGTTTATACTCGTCTTTGTACGACGCGCAGGGATCTCCCGTCGCCACCTCCCGCTCCCGACGAATCCGCGCAATCGCCACTATTCGTCGGACTCGCCCACGTGTTGCAGCGGATTAGATTTTTCTTCAAAATTACACTATTTTATCTTTGTTTGCCTGTTTGTTAGCTATTTCGTGCCTAGTTATTTTACATACCATGTTAAAAAGTGTGCCACAATGAAAACAGGACGATCAAAGCTTATGTTAAAACTTGTGGAAGAAACAAGCAAAAATGCACAAATTACCAATTTTACTCATGAAGAGTACATTGATGAAGAGGACTGCATAACATGGACTCCAGGTAAGTTAATGAATTGTGAATTAAAATTTTGGTATTATTTAATTCTTGTATTTATACAAATTTTGCAGACTAAACAATTAAAGAATCGGTTCTGACTGTCCGTCGGTTTTCTACGGAAAATATAAATCAATTTAAAATTTAATTTGTATAAAAATTATATTTGCTAGCTGATAGAACTATAATTATTCCGTTGAGTTTTTGTTATATTTGACAATTTGAATTTTTAAGTTGTATATAACTATATTACATTTTTCTTTGGAGATGATAGTGTCGCGTAATCACAAACGATGATATTCTGTGGACACGCTTTTATATTTAACGGTCATATCTGACCATCCCACTTTGTTCTTAGAACTAAATTCACTTCCGCCTTTTTTCTATTGAAAAACAATGATTATTTGTATATATTTAATACATTTTTTTCTAAAAAAATAATCTGATCTGAGTGATAATTTACCTGTATAAATAAGAACAAGTAAATTTTATTATTTTTATACATTCGAATCTTTTTATTGTAAATAGTCTTACGGTTTTTTTATATATGTTTTCACATATATAATTATCTATATATTTTCACATATAGTGATATCTTTTCAGAATGCCCTTCGCCATTACCCCTAGGAGCACACAACGTAATAGAAGAGATGAACGACATTTATTAGGATGTCTTTTCAGATGGAGTACACGGAACTAGCGAATTCATAAAATCAACAGATGAAAATATAAACACGAACATACCATAACCTAATTTTGTTCTTAGAGAAGATCCTTTTATGACCGTGTATCAAAATGCATCCTCACCATATTTACTCTCGTCAGAAACTCAGCGTGGTGTCGTGTCCATCTTAAATATCAGCTCGGTATTAACCCCTTTAAATACTTCTACCTTGATATCAGATCTGTCACCTTTTCCTCAAACGATTACCCCGCCTGTTGACAGCAAAATACAAACACCTATGCCATCACCAGCAAAAATCTATGGTGAAGTATGTAACGATTTTTTAGTCCCACTCACGATGTTGCAGACTATAGCAACTGTCAATCAATCAGCACAGCTGTGTCTTCATGCCAGTCGTCTCCGGCGCCTCATATTCGATACAGACGTAAAAAATTGTCCAAAATGATGATTAGGAAGAAGTTAAAAGAAAACGCTTAACAGTTGAGAATGCAGGAAAAGCATACTCCTCCAAAAAGGGTGTTATTGTTCCAGCAAAAACTATAAGTAGCATGTGCACGTGTAGATATAAATGTTACACTATGTTGACTCTAGAAGAAAGACAGGATGCGTTTAAAAAGTTTTGGAAGTAAGGTGATCGTGAGAAACAATGGTTGCATGTTGCAAATTATACTACAGAACAGAAGAATAAAAGAGGGTCTTCAAAGAGATTTAAAGCATAACCGTCAATTCACTTACAAGTATTTTTTGCCAAAGGGCTCATCAAAAATAGAGGTTTGTAAAACCTGTACCAACCATACCTTTACCAACCATATCGTATATAGTGAAATTATAACATGATAGCTTTCGCTTGTAATACAATACACTCATTTGCCCGTGAGGACACGACAAAACCTTCTCAAAATCAAAGGTAGCACAAACGATGCGTCCATTAGAATTAATAGAGTCATTTTTATCTTTTTTTTTTTCAAGGATCTAGATACTTTTTTGCTATTTAAATGGTTTTCATATTGTTCTCTAAGGTCGTGAAACGGATTTTGTGTTAGTTTAAAACTGTGGCACTGATCACAATTAGTATCCTTTTTGGGTATATGGAAACTCAAATTAAAATGACTGTTAACTATGTCTCTGTACCGTCTAAGGCTAGAAGCTGTATGTGAAAAATGATTAAGTTCAGGCCATTCTTTGTATAAATTGAACATCCGAGCGATGCTCAAGTCACCATCTAAATACAGTTTTTTGGACGCTGCTCTATTATGAGATTCTACTGGTACAAATGAAGTAACGTGGGCACAAACCGACCTTACCATTTCATCGTCAACAATCCGATTATGATTTTTATGTTTTCCCCTCATGTCTGTTTCTATTAAAGTGCTTCCGTCATATTTATCCCAAGCTGTCCGGACTAACCTTTCACTAATTGAATACATACTTACTACGCTACTGTACTGTGGTGGTTTGACCCTTGTACTTCGAAAGGAGACTAGATATTACAATACTCCAATCTTACGTAAAGCATATGTGGGTCCATTTCCAATCAATAATGATAAATATAAGGATGTAATTAGTCTTTGCGATACCTCAATAATACCTATCAAATACCATAACTATTTTAGAAGTTTAACTCATGGGCGTAATGTTTCTTATGATAACAATTAATCTGACAAAATAATTGTGCAATATATATAATGTTTTATACTTCTTGATTACTTATATTTTTAGTTGCTTAATTGTTACTAATTTTATGTCTGAAGTTGTGATTTTTAAGAATTTATTCATTTAATTAATGTTGTTACTACCCTATATACTTATAAGAAAGATTGTGATACTATAACTTTGCTAATATAATGATTTATTAATGTTTATTATATTGATTAAAAGAGTTTAAAGACCAGACCAAATATTCTTTTTATTTATAAGATACCTTATTCCAACCTACGATATCAACCTACCTACCTATTTACTTACCGACTACCTACCTACTTACTTACTCATGGTCAAATATAATATGACAGATAACACTTCCGTCAAAATATTACTCATTAAGTCGGTAGAACATGATTGGAAACTAACATCCGTCATTCTTTGAACAGTAACTTTCCGAAGTACAATGTCGGATAATACTATGTGACTGTGTTGACTCCAAAGTAAAATGAAGCATGTGATTTTTCTGGAAAACTGTATAATTTTAAGATGTTATTTCTATTCCAGTTTAAAACAAACCCTAATTTTAACGTGTATGCAAATTTTCATAATTACAGATTTAGAAGTAAAAAAGTTATGCCAAAAAATCTATCATAATTATTTCAAATGGCTGCCCTGTAAAGTTTGAATTTTGTCAGATCCGTCACTATTCTACGACTATGACGAGATAGCTGTCAGATTATTGTAAGGGAACGAACACGCTGACAAACTTCGTCGATGTTTATGTTTGTCGAGAGCACACAGCGGCCCGCGGCACTTTCTCCCAGCCTAATTGATATCTCATGCTTCGACTCCAAGCGCTTTCGGTACACGTCGTATATTGACACGAAGCAATGTTTTGGTACTCTTTACGGGTCAGGTTATTTTTTTTATTATGTACGAGCAGCTATGCAGGTCTAGAGAGACTAGTATTCTGCGATCTAAAAGATCTATTGTGGCCGGAATTGACATAAAGGCTAGATAATGGCTGGAAGATAGAGGTGAATCTACCCAAATTCGTATTAAGTTTGAATTTGGAGCGTTCCCCATAAATTCCAAAGCCTACGTCGAAGCCCTTTTTTGACCCATTTGTATACCATATAAGGCTACCGACAGAGATGACCTGTCCATTCAGCCAGTCTTCTCGGGAGGGTAGTTCAACTGTATACTTTTTGTTTAAAGTTAAGGACGCATGATATCTGAGAACATGCATAAGACCGGTGTTACCATAATTGAGTCGAGCATGGATCTCAATCTATAGGAAAGCAAGCTCATACCGCCCTGAACGTTATTCCTATACAAACTAGCCCTCGCCTCCTTATCTAAGTAACGATCAAGTGTACATTAAGTGTGCAGTAAGAAGTGCATTAAGAGCCGCTCCAGGCGATTATCACATTGCTTCAGTTGCCATTAATCAGGCAGTCCTTTGTAGACTATTTGGTCTGTCCGCAGTCGTCTTTTAGTTGGCCTTATTACACCAGACAGTGGAGGCGTAGGTAAGAGTCGGCCTCACTATACTTCTGTACAGCCATAGGATCATACTGGGACGCAAGCGCCAGTTGTTCCCGATCATGCGACTGCACGTACCTAAAACAATTTTAGCCTTATGACACACGCTGCTAAGGTGAGAGTTACGTTAGTTTTTAGTCGATTGTTACGCCCAAGTACTTATGTAACTTCAGTGGAGAATGGCACTTCTTTACCATTAAGTTTTGGTGTGACTAATTTGTCCAACCGTCTCTTTTTGGTAAAGGGTAGTTTTATCAGCATTAGCTGTCTATGGTGTTTAGCGTCTTTGTATGATTACTGATAAAGTACTTTGGCAAAAGATCGCAATGATCACAAGGTCATCAGCATAACCCAGTGTGTCAATGCGAAGGTCTGCCTTCTTCTAAAATAATTGTTCAAATATATATATATATATATATATATATATATATGGCTTACTTCAGTGCAGTGGCGCAGAATAAATAATAGACAGTGGCCAAGCGTTTAACTGAGACGTCATGGGTCCGTGGGTTCTAGTTTCGCTCGGAACAGGTCCATATATTGTCTACAAATAATTATTTTTATTCTGGGTAGTCTATTAATGTATGTAAAACGCTTTCATTTCAACTGCATTCGTGAAAATCCTACGATACGGATAATGATTTTTTTAATAATTCATATACCTGCCTAACTATCAACATGTGCACTTGACAGCAAGTGGCTATTAAGTGACATAAGCAACCAGCCTCAAAATGGATAGATACTACAGTTGTTTTTTAACTGACTTCAAAAAAGGATGAGGTACTCAATTCGACTGTATTTTTATGTGTGTTGCCTATGAACTTTTTTTGGGAAAACTATTTTTTTTTTCATTTGAAAGATGGTGCTTCTCATGTTGTCCCAAATAAATTTGATCAAGATCTGACCAGTTGTTTTTGAGATATTCTTTATGATTCGTATTTAATTGACTTCAACTAGCATCACCAATCACCTCTCAAGAGCGTAGTGAAATGGCAACTCAGTCAAAGAGCATGCATGCCTTCTAGCTATTTTTTAAGAAAGTTTATGTGCAGCTTAAATAATATTTAGGATGTACATAAACTTTTATGGCTGATAATCGTGATGATTAAATTAGTGAGACGAATATATAAGATAGATGTGTCAGAAGAACGGTGCAAACGGATCGGTGCCATAGATAGACCATAGACTAGACTTTCAAAAAACGCTTTGTATGGCCCAATTTTGAAGAAATATATTTTGAGTTTGTATTTATTTAACAGCATTTTATGGCGTTGATAACGTATTTATTAAGCACTATTGATAAGCACTTAATGACTGCATAACTATTTTACGAAGAAAAAGACACACATGTAAAACTAATAACTACGCTAGAGAGCGAAATACGGAATACCGATATTTATATATAATTATTGTTTTAATATTCTTATATATTCTATTTTTATAAAATGAGGATGACAAGCGAGCATGCAGTACACCTGGTGATAAGTGAAAACTGTAGCCCATAGACATCTACTAAGACATATTTACCATAGAATAGAACATAGAACCTAATTACCATAAGACATAGAACCAAAATACAGACGGCTTGTCACCCCTGAGGACTGAAATGGAATGCATCGTATCCAGTAAGAAGGGTCTCCGATTGATGAGCATTAAGCTGCTATTTCACGGTGGTGTTCTATGCAAAACAATATTAAAAGAAAGGAAGAGGTCAAAAAGATTTTGAAACATAAAATGTCATTTTTTGTCTATAAGGAAGTACTAATTTCTTACCTTGAATAATTTAAAATTAAAAAATTGGTACAAACGACTTCAATATAAATTATTAAGAATAACTCAAAAACTATTGGTCAAACCTTGATCAAATTTATATGTGACCACACGTGAAGCACTAGCTTTCAAATAAAATAAGAACCATCGAATTCGGTCCACCCAGAAAAAGTTATGAGGTAACACACATAAAAAAACACACAGTCGAATTGAGTACCTCCTTCTGTTTGAAGTCGGTAGAAAAATAATGGTTCTTTTTGATTTCAATTACTCACACTTACACATACTCTAGACAATAATAATCTTGCTAACATAAATTCCCCGTACATCGCTATATATTTTAATTGCATAACAAATCTACCAATTATAACTTTCCTGCAGCAATATTCCCAACGTTCCCATTGTTAAAGAATTTCATGACGTCAGAGCCAACCCGGCAGGGTTTAGGAGTCGCTCGTATCTTGTAAGTACGGGAAAAAGTGTGGGAAATACGGGAACTTCATTATTGGAGAGTGTCATGTTAACGGGTAGGTGCTAACTCCTGTACAACAGGCCGCTCTTGACTCGCTGCTTCAAGATCCGCATCCGGTGGTCTAAGAACACCGCATTCCATCATAGAAGTCAATAATAATCATTATAGTATTGAAATAACCTAACATTCTGATATTTAAAACCACCTAATGGTAGTAGAAAAATTAATTAACTCATATCATTTAGCACAATCCCTGACGGGGTAGCCAGAGAGAACAGATCGCCAAGTGTCACGATCCTTACAAACCTCTTTCGCTTCTTTCAGATTCATTATCTTCTTCATGCATGCACGTCTAGGTATCCGAGTACTTTTGACTCTACCCTCTTCGAGCAATTTGCTCACATGGTCTTCGAAAGTTAGTCTCGGTCTACCTCGACACCTTTTAATATTAACTTTCGCGCTATATATTTTCTTCACCATTCGGTCTTCACTCATTCGCTCAACGCTCACTCATTTTTTAAGTTAAGTTATATCATTTAGCATTTTTATGTGTGGCAACTATGGCAAATATCCAATCTAATATCATAGATTGCCCTTTTTCCAATGCTGAACAAAGGGCAATCTATGCCCTTTGTTCAGCATTCTTTTGACAGGCTGTAATGAATAAAAAATTAAAACAAATATTCTAAATTTCTATAAATTTTTTTAATCTATTTAAGAGGCAATATTCTGTAACTGATATCAGTCTAAGCACAGTTCATGGGTGACTGTTCTTGGGGAGCGGCATTACTAGTACAGGAGTTACCTCTGGACTCCCGCTTAGCTAGCAGGAGAATTCTTGAAAATTCTCATGTGCAGCTGTAGACCTAAAATGACTTTTCACGTGATGTCATTTCAACATCATAATTACAGCTTCTTAAAAGTCACCTCCCCAAAGGTTGCCTCCTAACGGCAATTATTTATTATTAAGGTCAGGAAGACGTTACTGCCTATCTCCCGTTGCAGTTTCCCCTCGGTCGCCTCTTCGACACCCACGGGATGATATGGAGTAGTGAATTCTCTCAAGCTTGGATTAGTTTCATTCGATCACCATTGTTACTTATCCGTTACCCAGTAGTCTTAGTGTGACGTGATAGAGCAACGCTGCAGACATGATACGGTTGTAGCACGAATGGGTCGGCTCGACCGGGGTAAGACCACACTTTCACAGAATACCAACGTAAAAAAATTACCAGTGTAAAAAAGCTTAATTCTGTTGTGGATTTTAAAAAGCTGAAACAACACGCATTGATCGTGAGCTATGATGATCCTAGTGAAAATAAAATTTCTTTATAGAATAAGGTGACAAAAGAGCACACAGTCCACCTGATGTTAAGTAGATGCTGTAGTCCATAGACAACTGCATCTATCGTACCCCAGACTAAGATGAAATTTCACGATGCCAGAAAAAAGGGTTTCCGGTTCTCGCCACCTATTATACGAAACACAGCGGCATTATGCTGGTATTTCATCCAGCATGAAATACCAGCATAATGCCGCTGTGTTTCATGTAGGTATTTCATGCTTGTATTTCATGCTGGTATTTCATGTAGGTATTTCATGCTTGTATTTCATTCTGGTATTTCATGCTGGTATTTCATGCTGGTATTTCATGCTGGTATTTCGTGCTGGTATTTCATGCAGGTATTTCATGCTGGTATTTCATGATGGTATTTCACGCTAGTATTTCATGCTGGTATTCAGCGTGCTCGTGGTCCATTCAAGTCGGGCCGCGACCCATTCGTGATACAACCATGCAACGTTACTATACCACCTAAAGAAATTGATGGGGATTACATAACTTCAAATAATGTAAAAAGCAAATGCATTAAGTCCATTTCCCTCACGTATAAAAAATAAGCTTAACTAAACGCCCGTACTGGCGGTTCTGACTTCATCAAGTCAACGTCCGATTCGTTCGAGTATCAGAATCTCATAAGAAATAAAACTTCCGAGAATTGCTTATTGTACTAAACGTTAGTGAACGATGCTAAATGTTTATATAAATGTATATTGAGGATTAAATATGTGTCGTGATATTGTTGTATGATTATTTGATTTAATTTTAGATTTTTATAATTTCTATTTGGTTTAAAGATTGATTTTGTTGTGATCTGTAGAGAAAGTCAATGTTCATTTTAGGATAATAATATGATTCTGTAATTTTGGGTGCATGTCGTGTGCCGATGGCGTTAGAAAATCTAGCACCACATTACGTCCACTGGATGATGTCCAATAGGTATATATATAGACACTGTGGTCCATAGACATCTACATCTATCCTCGATTAAAAATCATATTGCAGACCCCTGGGGACTAAGATCCCATCTTAGCCTTGTTTCCAGTGAAAAGGATCTCCGGTTCTCTACATTCACCATACGAAACACAGCAGCTTTGAGCTTTACAGTGGTATTCAGTGAGAGCGTGATCCTATCCCGGTCGAGCCGACCCATTTGTGCTACAACCATAATATGCTGCAGCATACTTCTACCACTCTATATATGATATTGTGATCGCCAATTCGTCCGCGAGAGACGATTAAGCCTAATCCATCATACAACGAGAGATGCCATATCAAGCAATGAAATTTGGGGAAGGACTGATGATGATGGTGTGTGCCCCTACTCTTTATGACGTTAATTACTGTGGCTGATTACGTCAAACAATTTTTAACATATTATGTAAATAGAATGGAATGAAAACTATTTTGTGTTTAATTTTTGTTCCCCCGTGATCATGGATGCTGCAAAGCACACGAAACATTGGGAATTAAAATAAGTAAAATTAAACGCGGTAGAATCTTTAAAATTGTTTTATTCATAATACGTAAACACTCATGCACATCACTAAGATGAGTAGGCAGAGAATATGGACTTCCGTTTGGTACTTTTTTTATAGAATAAGCGTTAAAAACGAGCACACAGTCCACCTGATGGTAAATGGTTACTGTGGCTCATAGACATCTGCATCTATCTTCGTTTGCGAATTAAAATGCAGATGCGTTGTCAGCCGTGAGGACTAAGATAGAATGTCTCTTTTCCAGTAAAATGGGTCTCCGCTTCTCTACATTCACCATACGAAACACAGCAGCATTAAGCTACTATTTTACGCTGGTATCCTGTGAGAGCGTGGTCCTTCCCCGGTCGAGCCGACCCATTCGTGCTACAACTATACTATTAATATAGCTGCAGCATGGCTCTACCACGTAAAATACTGTCCTGATACACCTCTATCGACTCCTTTATATCCATGATTACGCATACTTCATCTTATCATTCATTGGGCTTACACAATCCACTTCTTGTCTCGTACTGGTGATAGGAAAAAATTTGTAATATAAGATAATTTGAAGGTGAACCTAACCCTTTGAATGAACATAAAAATCCAGTTAATTAGACAAGTTCAATGCACTAATGCTTTAGGTAGGGGCATTGTTGACACTTCGACATGCTCGTGTATATGGTTCACAACTAGGTGTTAATCTACTGAGAAGTAAGTGATTGCTTTGGACGGTTTTTCATTTATTTTTGAGAGCTATAAGAATAAAATTTAAGAGCAAATACGTCAAATTTACCGCAAACGGCAAACTTAACATTGTCATACAATCAAAAACAAAATTGTTATCAAAAGTAGTGCAATTTTTTAACAAGTTATAAAGACAAACAAATACAAGTGAACTACTGGTAAATGGATGCTGTACAGGCATATAGGCATAGAACACAATAGAGTTAAATAAAATATTGTTATTCAATATAGATATTTACATAATACCTTATTGAATATAATTTTCATTTAACACTGGCAGCTAGTATTTAAACATAAATAATATTATAAAATTATTTAAATGCATGGTAGCGATCACCTCATTCCCAAGGATTATTTTAATTCAATATATTTCTAATATTATAACCCTTATTATACAGTTCACGTTTAATGAAATTCTTAAAATTGTTAATTGACAAACATTGAATATTTTTTTTTAGGATTTTGGGTACATTGCCACATGTTTGAACTATTAATTATGTTGAGTCTAGTAACCCGAATTACAAGTTTGTGTTTGTTTTGTAGTATTTGAAAGTATTAATATCTTTATTCTTATAAACTCTATTTATGTTCTAATAAACATGTTGTGACACAAGTTATAGTTATTTCTTTAAACTTTTCAGGGAGTGTATACCAGTTAAGTTATAAATTACACAAACATCTTGAATAACACTACTTTTACGGATTCTATCGCGTTTAATTAACTTGTTCTTTTTTTATTCAAGACGTTTCGTGGGCTTTACAGCACCCATGATCACGGGGTCTGAGGTGATTAACGTCGCGATGTCAGAGTTAACCCGGAGTACCTTCAGCTTTATTATTAATTTTGGTCCGATCTACGCAGAATGAATTTACTGTCTTGAAGTCTTGCAGTGGTATGCTTGGGTTTAGTTTTAATTTAATTAATTACAGGATCCAAAGCAGGTGGATCCTGTAATTAATAAAAGTACACAGTTTTTCTATTGAAATTACTTACATACACTCTGACATTGGGACGTCAATCACCTGTCCCCTGTGACCATGGGTGCTGTAAAGTACCCGAAACGTCGGGAATGAATAAAAAAACCAAGTTAATTAAACGTAGTGTTCGCGTAAATATAAGAAATCATTACACAAACATCTATTGCCATTTCGCTCGATACATTTATTCTAGAATTAGTCACCCATACCATACCCATATCTCCAACAATTGGAGCCAATGTGCACGTATATGACTTGCGCAGCCAACAGTCTCTCTAAATATTATCACTCATAAGGGTCAAGAAATTGACATAATTAGAATACATGGTAGCAGCAAGTGGTCGGGCTTTCAGCTCTCAGTCACCAGAAATCCAGTACAGATCGCAGTCCGGTCCAAATTAGAGCAAAAAACAGTAGTAAGGTTACAAAAATTCGCATACAGCTGCAAATTGGTACGAATGTTCGGAACACTATTCTAAATGAAATGTGAAAAGTTTCCATAGATTCCACCCTTGCAAAAAAATTATTCAAGGCCCTATTGTGATTGTTCAATAACACGGTGTTTTTTATAATTGGTAGACCCACGCAGCAACTATATTATGGTTGTAGCACAAATTGATCGGCTATACCGGGGCAGGACCATGCTTTTGCAGAATGTAACCTAAAAAAATATATTATATACATAAAATAAATTAATGCTGCTGTGTTCCGTATGATGAGTCTAGAGAACCGGGAACCCTTTTCTGAAAACAAGGCATTCCACCCCTAGTCCTCAGAGGTGACACCACAACTGCATTTAGATTCTTATTTGTGTATAAATGTAGATGTTTATAGGCCACAGCATACACTTACCATCAGGTGGACCACAGAACACTAATACCCTTAGGCGGGAAGAATGTCAACTTCAAACAAAGAAAATGGCACCCATAATGCACGCCATCTCTGTCGTGCCCCCTAAAACATTTTTGCGCGGGAATTTTGACACGTGATTTTTTTTTAGTTGGCGCCTTGGTTGTTTCGTTTCAAAAATGGCTTAAGAATGTAAAATACCATATAGATAGATGATATAGCTTGTAGTTTTTCGTTTCAATGATATATATTGCTAAATTAAAACGAAAACAAAAGCACAAAGTTATTTGTAGTGGACTGTGTATTCGCTTGTCACTTTTATATCTTTCAACAAACACTGACAGCTTAAACGTAGCAATTATATATATTTTTGCTGCCAGCTTGTTATTACTTACTTTCCATTCCCTTCAAATAACGTAACCTCGTAACTATTTACAGATTCAAAGGTAACAGTCCAGTCACGGAGCATCGATTCGTCGAGCACATTTCGGAGTTGCGCCGCTATTACCGAGAGCTGCGATCCGTTCCAGTCCATATACGACAACCAAGATTTTAGGGCAATTATGGACATATTTTTACAATCATAAAGAAACGAGTCAATGATAGACCAGTGGAATGTAGAGACGATTTATATTTATGTTTTAAAAAAGCTTAGACTATTGCAAAAATACTCTATCATTTTACGGAAATAAAACAAGCCGCTGCATAATTGTATGTTGTCCGAAAAAAAAATTACATTGTTAAAACTTTACTATCAACACTCAAGTTTTTCAACAGCCTAAAAATTATTCTTTACTTTATTTAAAAACAACTTCGAATGTCTATTGATATTTTATTAAATGTCAATTTTAACAATATAGTGTGTAGTAGCCAGGGTTACTTGCAAGTGCTGAGTAAGAGTTATTCCATCATTGACCTCTTTTATAGCAGACTTTTTAACAAAATTTCTTTACCAATTAAAATTAAAAAAATTATGTGATTATTGCAATATACTTCTAAGAGGTTCATTGCAAAATGTTATACATTTACTCAGAAACGATTTCATAGTTTAAACTTTAAAGCAATATAAATTAAGGAACTATTAGCGTTTTACACCAGTTCTAGAGACAGTGTGTTTTATCAAGTTTTAACACAAAATAAAATAATAATATTGGAGTTTTGGCGGGAAATCGACCGCGGGTGGATTGCTGACCCTGTAGATTATTTAAATAATGTTATAGAGTAGATTAAGATACCTAAAAATGGAGATTTTGTATATTAAATGTCTGCTTATGTAAAATATTAGTGAAAATGTTGAAACAAGTGCTCTGATGGTAATATGAACCTCAAGATAATAAGTCTGCTTTGGCACCTGGAGATACGGTCGTCAGCTAGCACAAGCTGCTGTCAAAATACAAAATACTTCGCAATATGTCGCATTAACATTGTGAAGTTTTTAAACAAATTATTAAAAATAATAATTTCTTATTACTTGCAACTGGCAAAAATATAACCGTACACGCCCATTACCTGACAATGAATTATAATAACCGCATATTGTCTAGAAGCGAAGCAATAGGCAATACAAAATAAAGTTGCGTGTTTATCGTCCGGTCTGCACTCGCTAGCTCTGTGTCCGTTGTGGAATGCTCGGCCAACACGCTCGGATCCGATCGCGTTGAACAGACCTGTTTGATCTACCGCAGGTGTTAAACGTTAATAATAAATCATTTTAATGGAAGATAATTGGCGCAGTCGCATCGCAGAAGCAATCGCAGAAGCAGACTTGTCTCAACGAACTCGATTCCGCGTTCATGCCGCGATTTTTTATATTATTATATTTAAGTGTACATTATATAAATTCTTTTTTACGTGTATTTATTGCTATAAACCACTATAAATTATTCCAAACATTCTTTAATAACATCCGGCATGTTTGTGAGATGAGTTATTGCAGATAAATATATGTGGTAGAGACATGATGTAGGTATATTATAGTTGTAGCACGAATGGGTAGGCTCGACCGTGAAAGGACTACGCTCTCACAAAATACCAGTATAAAATAGCAGCTTAATACTGCTGTGTTTCGTTTGGTGAGTGTAGAGAACCAGATAACCTTCCTACTGGATGATGTATTCAAGGTATTCTATCTTAGTCCTCAGGGATAACAACGCTTCTACATTTTGATACTTTATTAAGAATAAATGTAGATAGACATCTACATAGGCACGCAACATTCACTTACCATCAGGTGGACTTTGTGCTCGTTTGTCACCCTTATTCTATAAAAAAAACTTTACGTGCTACAATAATGCTGCAAGCATTATGGGTGTAGCAGGAATAGGTCAACGCAATCGGGGAAATGCAACGCTCTCACAGAATACCAGCGTAAAAGAGTAGCATAACACTGTTACGTGTTTCGCATGGTGCGTGACGAGAACAAAAACATTCTATTTTAGTCTTCAAAGGTGATTTAAGTTGCAGTTTTGCCCACACGCTGCAAGAACTTCTTAACGTTAGGTGGATGAAAAACCTGTTTTAAGTTTATGACAAAAATGTAAAGAAGGAACGTTTTTGGCGATGTATACGCTTTTACAACAAAATCCCAGAAAATATACAAAATATGACCTCCTTAAACTTCAAAAATTTCTTAAACAAAGTTTGTATAAAATTGTTCTTATAATAATAAAGAATTTATGAATGATAATAATCCCTAGGAATGAGGTGATCGCTACTAAGCTACTTCTAATTTCTTTTTTTTTTATGTGTTGTTAATTGTGTAATATATGATTGTAAGCTGTTTTGTTTTTTTTCAAAAAAAAATACCGCTATATTTCTTGCTGGTCCTTCCCACGTCAGAGGTTTTCTTCCGAACCAATGGTAAAATACACAAAAGGGTGATTTTCAGTATATATTATTTATAATCTTCCTCTATATTGAATAAACATGTTTCTGTTTCTGTTTCTGTTTTAATGAACATAAATTTAGAATTCGAACTATTTTATTGCTTTTTTATTCATTTATATTTTACTCGTGTAGTGGCGGTGTAAAATTACACCATATCGTTCCATGGGTATCGTCAGAGGCGACAGAGGCAAACTGAAACAAGAGATGAGCAGCAACCTCTTCCTGATAACAACTTAAAATGATACAAAAACTGCGGTTGCCAACCCGCCTGCCAAGCATGGCAACTAGGACAAAATCCTCATTAAAAAATGAGACCCCAATGGGTGGTGTCTGTGTTCAGCAGTGGACTTTTAAAGGCTCTAGTGGATAATTGTAATGGATTACAGTTTTACAGATTTCATCATATTTTACTGAGGGCCGATTTTTCAATCATCTCATCTGGGGGCACGGCAGTGCCCCGCCAAGTCGAGCAAAAAAGCGGCACGGCCGTACCATCCTTTTCTCGAAGCAATTCAGGCCATTTTCCACCCCCTATAACTTCGTTGTGGATAAAACTAGAAGCCTGAATTTGCCAAGCCAAGTGGGCATTATATAGACACGGTATATTTCAAATTTCATTCAATTTGAACCAGAAGTTTAAGAATTATAACTAGTCAAAGTTTCTTAATTTTGTCACTCACTGACTGACCGATCATCAAAACTATAAGGCACTTCTAGTGGACATAGAAGCTTCAAATTTAGAATACAATTAGCGTTTAGTATACAAATCAAGGAAAAATTTAAATATTTTGCAGTTTTGGTCCAGTTTTCTAGATACATCAACTGCATAACTAACTTTGTAATCCTATACAAATATGTAGGATTACAAAGTTACATTTGCAGTGAATTAATCAGTGTACCTGTATATGTATAATATAACGGAATTCTAGGTGTAGATAGTTACCTAGATATAACTATTTACAAAAAGAAATGAGATACCGTCAAAACATAACTTGTAAATAAAAACCAAGTCACGCAACTCAATTTTTCTACCGTAAAAAGTTGTGAGATCCATGTAATACCAAGTCGGTTAATTTATTCAGTCCATTCTTGAGGGTCCTTCTGTCTTACGTTATTACGTAATTAGCTAACCTAACAACATCTTATAGTGACCATATTAATATTAAAAATGTTTTATGTTTTAAATAAATAAATTGACTTGGGCATTTTAGTTATGTTTTTGACGTTATAAAAGTTATTCATAGAATAAAATACAACATAAACAAATAAAAAATTACAGTTGTACTAATAAAATAATTCAATTGGTTTACTTTTCTATTCGGTCAGGTTATAGTTTGTTTGATGGATAACTTTTATTTGGCTGTTGAAAATCAACCCTAAATGTGATTTTTATTACTACTAAATTAATTAGTAAAATCAAAATACCGTACAAGTAACAAGTAAGTATCAATAGCAAGTAAACTAAAATTTTATACCTAAAGGAAGCTCTTCTCTCATATTTTGGTTGCTGTGGCCCATAGACATCTACATTTATCCTCGTTTGTGAATCAAAATGCAGATACGTTGTCACCCGTGAGGACTAAGATGGAATGCCTCTTTTCCAGTAAAAAGGGCCTCCGGTACTCTACACTCACCATACGAAACACAGTAATGTTAAGCTGCTATTTTACGCTGGTATTCTGTGAGAGCGTGGTCCTTCCCCGGTCGAGCCGACCCTTTCGTGCTACAACTATACTACTAATATAGCTGCAGCATGGCTCTACCAAGTATAAACATGAATAATAATATCCTTGCACATGGCATCAAGATCAGGATAAACATTTCTCTAGTAAATATAAGATTAGGCGCTACATCACGTAACTTCCTGCATGCACTGTAATCTTCAATAAACTCGATCCGACCGTGGCTTGCATCGCTAATCTGAGAACACGCGCTCTGCTGTATATCGGAAATTAGCTGCGTAAATCGTTGCAATAATTGCAGCAGTTGCATGGAGAGGCATCCAGTACGTTCATATCAGTCGTGCATTGATCTCGAAAACATTGCCAACTCCTTTTTCGTAACTACAATTTTATTTATTTAAACATTATTGAACCTTACAAACAGGTTAGGACCAAATGGCCGTGTTTTTAATAAAAAAATGCTAAATGCATTCTTTGCTAGTCAACCTTATTATTACCTTATTATTGCTAATACAACAAAAGCGGTTACAGCAAACATAAAAAATTAATAGTAAACATATACACCAATATCTGAATAATATTCTGAATAAATTCTGACAGTGGTAAAGCCACGCGGCAGCTTTTGCTGTCGCACGGATGGGCTGGCTCGAACCGGGGTGGTACCACGACCTCACAGATAACCAGCGTGAAGTAGAGGTTTACCTCTGCGTTTCGCTTGGTGAGTGCAGGTGGCCGGAGGCCCTTTTTACTGGAAATGAGGCATTCCATCTTAGTCCTCATGGGTGACAACGCATCTACATTTTGATTTATAACAGAGGATAGATGTAGATGTCTATGGGCCGCAGCAACCACTTACCATCAGGTGGACTGTGTGCTCGTTTGTCACCCTTATCCTATAAAAAAAAATACCCAAGATAATTAAATAGCGATAATATATACATAGAATAGACACTTACATATAACATATATACAAATATATAAATATATATAGTTTGTGTACTATAAGACAATATAATATAAGATAGTACATCCCGATTAAACTAAAATAGAGATAGCTATAATGATGAGTGAGGATGGACCTTAGCAGTTTGAACCATTTTTACAAAATGAGCCCAAACATTCATTTAAAATGTTTGTTTGCTGGAAGGTAGTCTTAACTTTTCAGACAATTCATTTAATGGGCGGCGGCTTGGATAGCAAACGATGAAGATATGAAACACGAACGGTGATACAATCTTCCTCTTTACTAGAAGTGCCCATATTGCTCTCATTGTAAAATATACTTTTTTTAAATTTGTTAAAAAGCCTTACCACCATACTAAGAATGGCTTCTCTATCATGGGGCCGATACACATACATAAATTACACAAAGACAAATAGCTAATCCCGGAACAACAAGGCAATTTTGCGACCGCAGTTGTTAAAACAATACATATTTATATAGTACATATTTATATAGTAGATAACTTGAAATCGTCCCAAACTCAAAGTCTGTTCAATGAGCTCATATAATGTGAATATTCTAAAGCTTTGCAATCCTCCACAACAATCGATTTGACCGGTGATGATTATTTCACATCAAGAACAGCAGCAAGGACTACCTATAGTGGAAGAAAACTAAAGAAATATATAAAAATTAATAAATATATTAACACATCAGGCATCATATCAGGCACCAGCCCACCAAGGCAACATACTACAAATGCGTTTTTTTATGGACGGACGATACCCTTCGTAAATGTACAAATTTTAGAATTTGCCAGCGATAAATACTTTTATAAGGTTCGTCATCACAATCATTACAGCCTACAGAATACAGAATGCTGCAAGGCACGGTCCTGAGCCACCTGCATCCATCGAGTTAGTACTTAGCTGTTATATATACAAAGTTATACAATATAATAGATAACCAAGTAAACGTGTCATTGTAAATTGTGGCTCAATATATCAACTTTACCTCCATTTTTTTTTGTTTACGTATATAGACAAACAATATTAACAGATATTTTATACAGTGAGTTAGAACAAAGGCATTACTTATCCTATAAAATATTGAAAAATCGTTCAATACAGGGTTTTATTTTAATAGATAAGGGAAACAAACGAATAAATATTCCACCTGATGATAAGTGCACACAGGAACATTATTTTGCTGTTTTACTCTGGTATAGTATGAGAGCGTGGTACCTGCCTAGCCGAGCTGACCCGTTCGTGCTGCAGCTAGGTATAGCTAGCATAAATGCAGCGTGGCTCTACCAATTATTTTACAACTTTTTTATAAAATAATTAGTAACGTAGGGTTTATTGCAGTGGTTATAAAGAACTAAAGGATTAAGTTTTTCTTTCTCACACAACGTCCGAACGAATTTTAACAGCCTCATCTATTCCACTTTCTCCACAGTTATCTATGAATCGACGTTTAATGATTTTAAAGGTATTTATCACGTGAGTCTTGATATTAGATTCGTAAGTGACTTCTTAGAATTAGTATCTAATTTGTTTATGGGGAGATGTAAGCAATGAACATATTCTGGGATTTTGTTGTAAATCAACAAAATCCCAAATAATGTTCAGTTTGTCAGTGAACAAGTTTCAAAATGTTAATAAAGAAAAACAATAGAATAAGTGTTAAGAAAGACGTTTTTAAAAATCACCTCTGAAAATGAGGTGATCGCTACCATGCTGGTTCTATTACGATTCACACAAACATCGTACAAAATTATTGTCAAGTTGTATAATATGTCAAAAAAAATCCCGCCGGGTTTTTTGCTGGTTTTTTCTAGTGGTAAATAAAGAAAATACTTTCAATAAGCATTATGTAATAAGTACTTAATCTATATTGAATAAAAATTACTAAATTCTATTCTACTTTCTCCACAATGAATCGATGTTTAATGATTTCAAATGTATTTAACGTGTGTACTTCAGTGACTTGATATTACATTCGTACGCGACTTCTGTTCCCAACCTTAATTGCTGCGAGAGAGCTTTGAGCCGACGGATTATTTACCAATACGCAAGCTCAGCTCAGGTCATTACCAAATCACCGGCGCCTGTATCTTATCCGATTGTGCATAGTCACGCTTAGCACGGACCTTTCGACTCTACTTAGGGCACGTCTACATAGTGTAATATATTTTAAGTTTTTAATTAATACGAACGTTTGATTTAACTGAAGAAGTCGAAAGGTATTACACAAACTTCTTTGTTATAGGGAAAGTGTGAATCCTTCCTTATCTTTTCCGTATTGCTTGCAGATATATATATATATATATATATATATATATATATATATATACATAATTCTTATGTCCGAGTGTATGTGACTGAACTCCTGAACGGCTGGACCGATTGTGATAAAATTTCGTGTATGTAATTAAGTTGGTTGGAGAATGGTTTAGATTCACAATTGGTAGGTATCGAGATCCAGAAATCACCCGTGAAAAACCGAGGCGGATCGCTAGAAAAATATATAAAAAATTCACAAGAGATTAGCCAACTATTCTGGGTTGCCTCACAATTTTAAATCAAATTTTGAATTGCAGATGTCAATGTGGCCACGTCTTAAGGAAGGCATCTTATTCCGCCCCCAAAAACATCAGCAAGGTGTCTAATTTGGTACCCGCATCAGATAAGGACAGTGGCTACTGTAATCATCACATTGTTCCTCTTAATTCTTACGACTCAATGTTATATTTGATTCTGCTTCTTTACCTCGTCTAGTTAGTAATTAACAAATCAATTGTTTTACAATTAAGCTATGTGAATATATTACAGGGGATTGTTAATGCCCTGTCAATTTCTTTGATTACCATAATTGAAAGTAACCGTTTATTGGAACGAAGTTCTTTATCGGATGGTACGGGTTTAGCGGATGGGAGCTAGGCGACAAAAAGTGTAAGATCTTTTCGTCACTACCCCTTGTGTCATAGTGTAGACAGCCTTGGCGGCGAAATAAGGAAGTGAGATGGAATAATATCCATCTCCCTCACACTTTTTCTTATCTTGCCATGAAAGAAATATTATTTTATTTCAAATGACGCTTCATTTTAATAGTATAAGTACAATAATATAATACCTACGTATATCAATAATAATAAGTATACTACGCAAGGAACTTCGTTCCAACCGGCAGCAGCAAGTGTTCCACGACACTCACGCATTTTTTTATGTTTTCTCTTTTATATAATAAGGGTGGCAAGCGAGTACACAGTCCACTTGATTTTAAGTGGGTGCTGTGACCCGTAGACATCTACATCTACACTTGATTAAGAATCAAAATGCAAATTCATTTTTACCCCTGAGGGCTAAGATGGAATGGATGGCAGAATAGCAACGTAAAATATTAGATTTAACGTTGGTATTCTGCAAGAGCGCGGTACTTCCCTGGTCGATCCGAGCCATTCGTGCTACAACCATAATTAGCTGCAGTATGGCTCTGCCACGTATAGGCAGGTCACAATTGCAGAATTTGCAGAGTTTCTTTTCTTGGAATGATGATATGAACTTTAAATATTAAACTAAAGCAGGGTATTATAATCTACCTAGTGATATCACCGCAGCATCCCACCTATATTATTCTGGCCCCCAGCGCACTGGTTCATTAAGGCTACTGTGACTACCGTGTCATAAACTTAGCTTCGTCGAGTCGGTAATGTTTTCTCCAACACTTCCGTTACCCGTTGGCAATGAGGTTAACATTTGTTTGAAAATACCCACCGTCTCTAATAAATGTATATTTTAATGCTAAGTTCCTTGTTTATTGTTTTGTTTCACAAACCTTTTGCGGTAAAACGTTTTAAAAAACATTTAAGAAACACATTCCTTATACTGACCGACACATAAATCTATACAAATAAATAAAATTGACATGTCTGTTTATAATGTCAAAATTACAGCTTTTTACTTAATGCATATGAAAGTATTATATGGTACTAAAAACAAAAACACAATTTTTTAATATTTTGTCTGTGTGTTTGTTCCGGCTAATCTCCGAAACGGCTGGACCGATTTTAATGGAACTTTCACTGGCAGAGAGCTGATGATGTAAAGAGTAACTTCAGCTACTTTAATTTTTTTGCGCGGAACCCTAATTCTTTTTCTAAAATAAAAGTATCCTAAGTTAGTTCTTATATAATCAGCTATCTGCCAGTGAAAGTCCGTCAAAATACGTCCAGCCGTTTCGGAGATTAGCTGGAACATACAGGCAGACAGACAGACAGAAAGACAGACAGTCAAAAATTTTAAAATCGTGTTTTTGTTATAAGTACCGTATATACTTTCATATGCATATAGTAAAAAGCTGTTATTTCGACAATACAAACAGACACTAATTTTATTTATTTGTATAGATTCTTTAGGTCTCCCTTTCTGCTTGAGAGACCTAGATAGGGACACCTTTTTTCTTGTTTCTGCTGACAATACTAACAATAACTTCCCCCAGACAGAATTTTGGTCACATCGGCCAGTCTCAACGGAGACTAGCCATCTGCGTAGGACATAGTTATAGTGCCCGAGTGTATGCGCAAGCACAGGTGCAGTCTCTATTCCTTCAGTCTCAGTCAGATAGGACGGTAATTCGAAACGACCGGAGAGAGATCAGGCGCAGGACGAACGGCTTTACATGCTTTAAAGCATTGCCAAGTACTGGTGCGTACATTACTGTGTTCCAATTTGAAGGGTATAGATAGTGGAGTTTTGGCGGGAACATGATCAGCGACGGATTGCTGCTCCTGTATTATTGTTTAAATAATGGTTTGAAGTGGATTTTGTTATGTAAAAGTGGTGCGATTTTGTGTATTAAATGTCTACGCATGTGAACTATTAGTGGAAACGGTGAAACAAGTGCTCCGATGGTGATGTGATTCTCAAGATAAGGTGTCTGTCTGCATAGGCGCCTTGAGATACCATCGCCAACTGTCAGTTGTCTGCTGGCTCAAGTTGCCGTCAAAATCTCCCAAGGGCTGCACAATGTGACGCATCAACATATTGTGGAGCAGTGTACTATGAAGGATAATTATACATTGTAACTTCAGGCTCAGAAGGGCTAGAACCCAGAGCCGTAAAGCCAGTTATTAAGAAAGAAGGTATAGATAGTGAGTATAATGACAGGCTGTGAGGCAAAGCATCTTACTCCGGGATTGTTTAAAATTGTCTATAAGTGTCCATGGAAAGCAGTAGCCACTTACCATCGGGTGAACTATAAGTTTGTTTATAACATGAGTTTTATTAAAAACAATATAGTTTGATGTTAGACATTCAGGCCTCTTGTAGAAGTAAGTATAATTTGCCATAATAGCTAAAATTGGCTGGTGGATTTACGATCGTAGAACTAAACGTTTCGTATATTGTATGCCTATTTACATTTAGAAACATTAAGCTATATTTTTATCGCAGTAAACGTAAAACAGTAAGCGGATGCTGTGGTCCTTAAACACCTACATTTATCCTTGATTATGAATCGAAATGCAGATGCGTCGTCACGCCTGAGGACTGTTATATTCGGTTCTCTACCCTTAACATACGGAACACAGGCTGGTATTCTATACTTATTTTAATCTATTCAAGGGTTGGCAACGTTATCGTGTAGTGGCAGTGCAAGAATATTCACTACCCCATATCATTCCGTGTGTATCGTAAGAGGCGACATAGGGAAACAAATTGGGATATTGGCAGCAGCGTCCTAATAAAAACTAAAAATAAAAAACTACGATTGCCAACCCGCTTGCCAAGCGTGGCCACTGTGGCAAATCCCCTGTATGAGTCAATCTATGGGATAGGCCTATGTTCTGCAGTGAACTTCAATAGGGTGTATAACGGTAACGATAAAAGTTTCGAAAATGATCCATAAGCAATGTAGAACCAAGATTATGAAACTAGACTAAATATATAACTAGACATCATTTAAAAATAACTGATCGCGAGTGCACCGTGCCGTTGCATACATTTATATATAATATAATATAATAATGTATGGTCGCATACATCGACCCCGGAGTGCACCTGCGCTCGCAAGTTAAAGCATTCTGCGCAATATTCAGTACACTCGGTTGCAGTGGGACCCACCGCGGCTCGATCTGATAATGTAGTACTTTATGCACTGAACGATGTTACTCCATCAGGTTGGGTTGAGATGATTTGTCTTGTTTCTTGTTAGCATGGGCAGTCAGTGATATTTTTCTTTTAAACTTTGCGTCGTTTAAATCATATATCATATCAGTGTACCGTGTAGTGGCGAAAGATATTTACCACTTGATATCATCCCGTGGGTGTCGTAAGAGGCAACAGAGGAAAATGAAACAGGAGATGGGCAACAGCATCTTCATGATAACGACTTAAAATACTAAACTGCGCAAAAACGCGGTTAGCCAGCCGCCTGTTAAACGTAGCAATTGTGGTGCAAATGACCTCTCTGTACTTCCTGCTCGAAGGACCAAAATGTAGGGAGAGTCTTGTGAGTTGTGACCCTCTACATATAATTGATGTGTATTATGTCGATGTAGGTTGTATCTTCGTTACGGGATGTGGTGATTAAAACTGTGTTCGATTCCGTAGAGAGTTTATTGCACACTAACAATACTTATAAATGAAATGTAATATATATAAATACTTATGAATGTAATTGCACTGAACGTATAGCGCGCGCAGGCGCAATATCAGCATATTTCCTAAACTATAGACATACCATGTACTTGCTCGTACACTTACACGTTTTAACGATAAGGATTATTTATATGTCGTACTTTATACTATGAATAACATATTTACTATCATTCTGATTGAAAAAAACGCCCCGATACCCACGTAATTACGTTATAGTAATGCTAACTTTTTATAAATACTTTTTGTTGAGTTTAGAGAACCGGAGGCATTCCATCTTAGTCCAAAGGAGTGACTCTTAATCGAAGATAAATGTAGATGTCTATGGGCCACATCACTCACTTACCATCAGGTGGACTGTGTGCTCGTTTGTCACCCATATTCTATAAAGAAACATATTATGTACTACACGTGTGAATACACGTATAAAATTGACGGCGTTAAAAATAATTGCAACATGTTTTCGGTGTATTAGTAATCGAAAAATACGACTTAAGAAACGTATCGTCGACACGTAGAGCCTCATGTACCTGTTGAGCGTTTGGTATTATTAAAAGTCCATGGCAATGGGCATTCAAAGGTCACGCAATGTATTATATAGCATGTACTGCAGTCATTACAAAAGTTGCTCCGTTAGTTCTAAGTGAAAACATAATCGAGCTTAAAGAAAGTTCATAGTAACGTGTATTTTTAATATTGACTATTCTGTTTAAGGATTTCTTAATAAAGTTAGAGTGATACTTTTTTTTTTATAAACAGTTTTATATATTTTATATTATTTGTGTATTTATGAGAAACCAAATATGAGAAAAAAAACCTAAATATATTTTTATTTTTTAGATTTACTCAATATATTTCCGAAAATTAACGATCAACAAATTTCGTTGGTGTCGGCGGGAATTGAAGTCTGCTCTCGTATTTTTAATGTGAACTTCTAGCCTCTGAGCTACCACGGATTCGCTTTTAATATATTACTCTGCATGGAAGTTTTTTTCAGCATCGAATATGTATTTGTACATGCTAGAAACCCTTAAAGCCTATGAAACCCCCCGGCAGTGGACTTTCCGATGGATTGCGAGAGGCAATATTTGCAATAGTTGCCTCTCTTATCGGGCAGTGTTTTTTTATAGAACACGCATGTGGTAAATAGACATCTACATCTATCCTCAAAATCGAAATACAGATGCGTTGTCACCCCTGAAGACTAGGATGGAATGCCTCGTATCCAGTAAAAAGGATCTCCGGTTCTTTACACTCACCATACAAAACAGTAGCATTGAACTGTCATTTTACGCTGATATTATGTGAGTATGTGGTCCTTCCCCGATCGACCTGACCAATTCGTGCTACAACCATAATATAGCTGCAGCACCTCGTTAAACAACAACCGCTTTACAACTGCCGTTTTTTTATTATTGTGAATTGTCTTGAGCAAGCTCCAGTGTATGCAAAAACAAAGAAATTCCTAGTGTTCCATTTCAAGGTCGGATCATGTTTAGAATAAAGTATAAAAACCATTTATGTCTGCTTCAAGCTTAAACTACAACCGTTCACGATACGTCATTAATTCGATTCGTACGTGAAGGCACGCCACACGGGACCACAGCGCCGGACACAGCAGACTGACAGAATAATACAAGCTATGCTAATAAAAAAATATAATAATAATTCAAAATTTTGGTTTTTAAATTTACTGAACTGAATATTTTCTCGATGATGGAAAAATTTGCGATTCGAACAATGTCAATTACTTTAAACAACTGTAGTAACACAGCGACCTAATACTTTTCCGCAAGAGCGCTCAGATCCAATAAGGGTTACCAAACGTCCTTTACTTTAAAGGAATCGGTCTATTTCACACCCGAAAATTTATTTTATCCCATGATTTGAAATCTTTAACAGCTCTAGGTAGCTCTAGCTCTCTGATAGTTGAGGTCAAAGAGTATATAAATCACATTGACGCGCGATTTTAGGGAGATAAATTATGTTACATTGCGTATCAAAATTTCTTTTTCTACCGACTTCAAGCAGGAGGAGCTACTTACTCAATTCGACTGTGTTTTTTTTTTATTTTTTTTATGTCTGTTAGTTACCTCATAACTTTTTCTGGGTGAACCTATTTCGATGATTTCTTTTTCTTTGAAAGCTACTGCTTCACGTGTGGTCAATTTGATCGAGGCCTGACCAATAGTTTTTGAGTTATTCTTAATAATTTATATTGAAGTCGGTTGTACAAAATTTTTAATTATTTATGAAAAATTTTGCTACTGATAACAGAACAACATTTTATTGAAAAAAAAATAATATAAAGTCCTTTATTAACCTATGTCCTTTATTTAATCTTATCAAATCCTCTAAAACACAAAACGGGAGCTGGCAACCCTAGAGTCAATCGAAAGCAATCGTACATTCGATCAAATTCGCGAACCCAGTTTGCCTTGGGTATTCACGTCCCTTGGAAACTTAACACATATTCGACTCATACAGATTTTCGTTTCAAATAATTATTGTTGTCGATAATCGATAGTTACCGTTTATTCGATGACTCGGTAATGCGGGCACCGGGCATCGAACCCGCGGCCGGTCAATGCACTATGATTTATCTTCGGCTTGCCAATCACTGGTTAATTGGTGCACTGTCACAGGTTTGCACTGCACTCGCACACTTGCTCGCACTGGGCACGGTTACTCACGAACACTGACACAAGCGCACAGGTCGGCCGGCGCACGCGCACTGCCTCCAGCGAGCTTTTTGCGCTAAAAGCTCTCGGATAAAAGTAAAACCGTCGCTCCCACGGTGCGGTCCGTCCGGTAGTGCGGAGCTTCCAATTCAAGTTTTATTGTTCTATCATTATAAAATACCTTAATTATTATTATTTATAGATTTATACACCTCGTTATGATTTATTCAAGAATTTCAGTACATATATTTCCTATTTTTAAACGCTAATTATCTCGAAAACGTCTTTTAATAACCTGTATATAACAGAATAAGTTGTTATTTCGCTGCAATTTATTATATTTTTAATGTGAAAAGGTATTAAATAAAAATATATATAGAGCACCTTCCTCCCTTCCACAATTGCGAACACTATCAAATCCAACACTTAGATGCGAAACAATTTTATTTTAACATCCTTTTAAAAGTTTTGCCATAGTTGCCACATTTGGTGGGTTGGCAACCGCAATTTATTATTATTGTTAAGTTGTTGTAAGGAACTTGCTGCTGCCCATCCCTTGTTTCATCTTCGCTATGTACTGATGGAATCTTCATCCATTAAATATTGCTCATTGTTCAAATCATACAATCTTGATAATTTATTCTTTGAAGCTACACGTACTGCAGGGTGTAGTGCAACTTGTATTGATAATACTTTTACAGATGTTGTACGAATCAAGAAATGCATAATTCAAAAACTAAGTTCAGATCACTGTGGACAACTGGTTTCATTACCATATAATATGTACAAAAAACAGGAAATTTAGAAAACTGTGTTCGTTCCATTTAATGCAAAATGCCTGAAGAGATTCAGAAGTAATATGGTAAAAAACCTTCCACCGCTTTCTTATAAGAACTTCAGACTATTTATATGGAGAATTATTTATCCTTATAAGCAATGAATTTAATAAGACATTTACTTAAGGCCCACTCAGGGCGACAGTAGGAATTCATAAAAGCAGACGAAGATTATATGACCTTTACCATCAAAAGATTATATAATCCTTCCGATGCTTTTAAAGAATATGTCAAAAATTATTCTAAAATGTTCAAAAGATTTTGCTCCACAGCCAAATCTTTACATGCTAGCAACAAAATTAAGACCACTAAAAATATAATTAAAATAACGTGGAGTATAATTAATAGCGAAACCGGTAAAGACAAACCTCGCAACACCTATTATCAACTGAAAATTAATAATGAATTGACTAGATCGAATCAGGAAGCCGCAGCGGTGTTTGACAAATATTTCACTGATATACCTTAGCCTATAAAAAAGGCTCATGTGAAGTCACAATCGTCGATCGAAAAACTTCGCAAACCGATCAACCTCTTAAATCCCTAAACTATCCCTCACTGTTTCTTCGTTAAATGTCTTAATAACTGAGACGGCATATCATAACAAAACACTTATGAATCATCATCATCATCATCATCATTACAGCCTTTTGCAAGATCACTGTTTAATATAGGCCTCCCCAAGGAATACCACGAAGCACTGTCCTGATCCACCAGCATCCATCGACTTCCTGCATGTTTACAAATGTTGTAGATAAATTTTAAAATATGCATCATTAAAAATGATGTTATAATTACAACCCTGGAGGCATCCGCAACGTGTAGCCATTTGTAATAGTGAGATTAATGGCACCGCTGCTAATAGACATCAGACTGAAGCTGCGATGCAAATACATTCTTCAAATGCAGTTGTACTGCAAAGGACATGCCTCGTTTATATTTAAGAGAGTTATTAAGCAAAGTAAATCTGACCATTTCTTACAATCTGGGTCTAAAACTCTCCCTTTTTTATTTAATGATTATAAAAATATCAATAATTAAATGAAAATCACCTAATAAGTGTTTAATATAAGCGATTTTTTATAATTTAATCTAAGCGAAAGCTTAATGGCAGAGTGCTGAGCGCGAATTTAAAAGGTCGTGATTTTAAATCCGCCATTCGACTCCTATCGCGTACCACTCCCGACACAAGCTTTAAGCCAACCAGTAGTGGTAAAAGGGAATATTAGAAACATGGAAGTATTTTGGTTTTACAAAAACAAAAATGAAATATTTCTATCCTTCTATTCTACTCCGATTACACTCGTTTTTTTTTATAACTGGCTTTACGGCTCTGGGTTCTATCCCTTCTGAGCCTGCAGTTACAATGTATAATTATCCTTCATAGTACACTGCTTCACAATATGTTGATGCGTCATATTGTGCAGCGCTTCGAAGATTTTACGGCAACTTGAGCCAGCAGACAGCTGACAGTTGGCGATGGTATATAAAGGCACCTTAACTGTTTAGTCAGATAGTTATCTGTTTCCACTAATAGTTCACATGCGTAGACATTTAAGACACAAAATCGCACCACTTTTACATATCAAAATCCACTTCAAACCATTATTTAAACAATAATACAGGAGCAGCAATCCACCGCCGGTGAAGTTCCCGCCAAAACTCGATTATAGTCGGCGTAAGAGAATCTATCATCCCATTTCATTCCATGAGTGTCGTAAGCGACGATTATAGGAAATGCCAAAACAGACCTTGTGTCTTTCGACAAATGGCAGCATAACCATCTTGTTTACTTAACACTTTCATTGTCCAGTTTTCAAATACAATAGTAAGACAATAGCAAGGACCAATTTGTAGTACACGGGACAACGAAAGGGTTAAAAATGTTACCGCATAAATCCGCGTTATAAAATAAAATTAAGTGTCTTAACTAGTTTAAAGAGCACCTCCCGCCCTCCCTTAATTGCGTGCACTATCCCCGTCACCACTTATCCCAGCACCACTACTCCCAACACCACTACACTAGGAAAGACACACCACCGTGGATAATACGACACGTGTTTGCCTCTCATCCAGACATCCTAAGGTAAAGTAGACTCTGCGGTGGCTGTCCGCTAAGATAAGTGACTTTCCTAGTGTAGTAATGTTAGGAGTAGTGGTGCTGGAATATGCACGCAATTGCGGGAGGGCGGGAAATGATCTTCAATGTAAGAAACATCATTTCAAGATTAAAAGAGGCATTCCATCTCAGTCCTCACGGGTGACAACGCATCTGCATTTTGATTATTTATTGATGATAGATGTAAATGTCTATGGGCCACAGCAACCACTTACCGTCAGAATAAATGTGTGCTCGTTTGTCACCCTATTCTATAAAAAAAAAATATTATGGTGATTCAATTTACATACGATTACCTGTTAACATAGATCACATAATAAATAACTTATTTAGCACTCCTTTAATGTAAATTCATCAAATACCACCGGCACCTCTCTGCTCCAACTAGGATGTACCTGTTTAACGAGATATTTGATATCCGTACAAAAAAACGACAACTTAATACACTATAAAACTAAAACCCTACTTCATAACATACATTATTCGCTTAAAATTTCAACAAATGGTATAAAATATTGAATAATATACTTTACGGATTTTATTGCGTTTAATTTAACTTATTTTTTATAATTGCCCATGCCCCGCCCCGTAATAAGTTGAACGCGATAAAATGCGTAAATTTTTTTTATGTTTCTAAAACGTACATGATTGAGAACGGAATGAGGTGATCGCTATCTTAGTGTTTCTAAATGTTTTTATACTTAATCGTATAAAATATTATATTGCAATTTAATGTTTAAAAAAAGTTCCACTGGGTTTCTTGTTGGTTCTCCCCAGGACAGACGTTTTTTACCGAACTAGTGGTAAAGCTTTTTTTTATAGGATAGGGTGACAAACGAGCACACAGTCCACCTGATGGTAAGTGGTTGCTGTGGCCAATAGACATCTACGTCTATCCTCGTTTGCGAATCAAAATGCAGATGCGTTGTCACCCGTGAGGACTAAGATGGAATGTCTATTTTGCAGTAAATGGGTCTCCGGATCTCTACACTCACCATACGAAACACAGCAGTGTTCAGCTGCTATTCTACGCTGGTATTCTGTGAGAGCGTAATCCTTCCCCGGTCGAGCCGACCCATTCGTGCTACAACTATATTATAAATATAGCTGCAGCATGGCTCTACCACGTACAAAACTAACTTTCAATAAGTATTCTTGTAATATATACTGAAAAAAAAATGATTCTATTCTATTCTAGACAATTCTATTCTATTCCATTCTATTCTATTTTATCGCTGTCATTTCATATTTATGACAATTAGTAACGATTTCTTATTATATTTTGTACCTAATATTCTTATATCTTAAATATAAGAAATCTTTAGATATAAAATATTATTAGAGATCGGTGTAATAAACGCAAAAAACAATAATCGTTTAGTTTTAAAAAAAAGGTGTCTTAGTAGTGGTCGGTCCATTGTATTATATTGTCAGCACTGGCTAACTCGCGGGGACAGTCTTCTCGGATTACTGCAAGTCGAGAAGGGAGGAAAAAATACAAAGTGACAGGATCAAGTGTGTAACAACGAGTAGACTGCACGCACGTTTGCCATGGGATGAGGTGACGAGACAGCTGTTGTGAGGCTTAAAATAATATGTTTTGAATAAAACATAGTACCTACCACCTATAAACACACTAAAGAAAAGATTCTCTTTTCTGTGAGTATGATTCCTAGTGCTGTCTTTTCACTTGATAATCGAGTGCGGTTACAGATAGTGTTTGCTGTATGAGAACGCATCTAACATATTTATCACCCGAAAGTAAAGCTATCACCCCACCCGGTGTTTTTTTATAGAAGAGGGGGCAAACGAGCATGCGGCTCACCTGATGGTAAGTGACTATCGTCGCCCATGAACATCTGCAACACCAGGGGAATTGCAGATGCGTTGCCGGCCTTTTAAAAAGAGTAGCCTATTTTCTTGAAGGACCCTAAGTCGTATTGGCAAACATAATATCGACTTCGGGATACATCAGAAATGGTATAACTATTTTATAAATTGTCAACAGTGCCGTAGATTAATGTGGCAAAAAAAAATTTAAATTATTAAGTGAAATCTTCCGCCGTAGTTTATTTGTAGTATAAGTATTTGGTCTTATAATTAAAAAAAGGTTCAATACCCCTGAACTAGACGTTGTCGCCGTGCTTGAAATCTTCCTGCAGTTCAAGACTGTAATATATTTAACTGTATTCATTTAATTATAAATCTATGGAATCCATTAATGATATTACAATAAATCTTATATTGTAATTTCTAAATAATAATAAAAATAATAGTTTATTAATTAAAGATGTTAAATATTAATTGGCTAAAATCCGCATTCTTAATGAATTAATTTTTAACATCTTTTATAATAAATTTCCGCAAAGTAACATCTGATTTTATTAATTAATTAGCTGTTCCCCGCAACTTCGCTCGCGTGGAATTTGATACCATTACTAAAATAAAAGTAGTAGCTTAAGTTACTCCTTATAATATCAGCTATCTGCCAGTGAAATCCTGTCCAGCAGTTACGGAGATTAGCCGAAACAAACAGACAAAAATTTTAAAATTGTTTTTTTTTATAAAGATGTTATTTTGACATTACAAACAGACACTTTAATTTTATTTATTCGTATGGATATATAGATATAGATATTAATTCATTCAATTTGTAATAAATAAAATGTTTGAATGATTATTGATAGTGGCGTCGGCGACATTCAGGATTTGTTAACTGCCATGTCGCCAGCTGTAACTCAAGAATGTCATTTAAATGTTCTCAGTTTCGATCGGCCCAGGCCAACATGGCCTCTTATACGTGCGGTTACAACTTGTTTAATTTATTCGACGAGATCTTAATCTGATTAAGTTACGTCCACTGAGTCCCGCTCGGGGAGTTCATCTATTCGAGTCGCATCTGTAATTGATTTCCACGTAGGAACTGTCGAGGGATATTTGTCTCTAACGTAATCAAGTATTATGTATTGCGAGCGAATTGAGTTTCATTAGCAGGCACGTTAATGCACATGCAATAGAAATCTTTTTATAATAATAATAATAATATGTTTAATTCGACCAACAAGGATCATATAACTATAATTAGGTGATAACATAGCCTATTCTTAATAATTAATTATAATAATTGAGAAAAGTTAAATACAAATAAATAATTAAGATTTATAATTTTTATGAATGATCCATTAGGTATGCACATCTGCAAATAGTTACCTGTATTAACCGTTCATACCGTCGAACAGTGTTGTGAACTAGATCCCAATTATTTATTCCTGTTCACCGTCACCCGACTGCGTATAATAAATCTGGCCTTTAAGTATTCATATAGCTTGCTTATTAAGTACTCTAAGAATCTCGAACACATTCGAGATAATTATCTCTGTCAAAAACCTAACAAAGATAAAATTCTATAATTAAAAAAAAACTAAAACTAGTAACTTAATTATCATACAGTCCTACTCCCCGCGGTATCTTTCCAAGAACACCGGCTGCGTTTCACCGCTGAATGACTATTCTTAGCCTTTGAGCGAGAAAAGAACCAGCCCTCTTATCACCAGCAGCAACGACCAGCTGCAGATGGAGTTCCTTTAGGAACTTCACCGCACATGGACCCCACGGACCGATAGTCTCTACAGCAAATGGCACAAATATGTAGTTATCTCTCAGAGACTCATATTTGCGCCACTTACTCAGTTCAGCTGCCTCTGATGCCGCTCCGGCTTTAAACGAGGTACCCCTGAGAAAGCCGCCAGTGTCTAGGCAAATAGCATCCCAAGGTGGAATTAGCATTTTCCATTATCAATTGTTACGAAATCCACGATAAAAGAAAAGTTGAGAAGAAGATAAGAGAAGTGAAGGTGATGGGGTTTTACTACCAAAACAATAAAAGTCTAGGTGGTAAGACTAATTTTCTGTATAAATCACTCACCGTCTGGGTATGTTCCTTTGTCTTACCAATTTCTACCGCCAGACAACAGCGCTTACACTGCCGTTTTCTTTTCTGAAGAGTACAGATCAGCTGGACTGCTCCAATCAATCCATATCACAGCCACTAAATTCCACTACTGAACACAGCCCTCTCCCATAGACTGCAACATAGAGGGATTTTGACATAGTAGCCATGCTTAGGTTTAGCAACCACAGGTCTTCATTATCTCAAGATTTTATACGTGGTAGAGCCATGCTACAGTTATATTGTGTATCTATTACTAGTAGCTTTTTTTTAAAGTGTAAGGGTGACAAACGAATACACAGTCCACCTGATGGTATGTGGATGCTATGGTCCATAGATACCTACAACTATCCTCGATTAAGTTTCTAGTAAAAAGATTCTACGGTTCTCTACACTCACCATACGAAACACAGCAGTGTTAAGTTGCTATTTTACGCTGGTATTCTGTGAGAGCGTGGTCCTTCCCCGGTCGAGCCGACCCATTCGTGCTACAACAACAATGATGTAGCTGCAGCATGGCTCTACCACGTAAAATAATCTTAAATGTGATATAAAAAATATATTAAATCACAATCCAACCGTCGGATAGATTTATAAACAATTGTAAGAGACTGTTAAGGTCACACGTTTTGTGTGAACAAGCTCTCAACAACAATTAAACAATTAAAGGCAATTTTGAACATACAACCATACACATGTACCGGTTATCTTTAACACCTTAACGTCAAGTTAATTTCTCCGACAATTGTAAAAGAAAAAAGTTTATCTTTAGGTACATATCTACACAAATAAATAAAATTGAAGTGTCTGTTTGTAATTTTAAAATAACAGCTTTTTACTATATGCATATGAAAGTATATACGTTACTAATAACAAAAAAAACAATATTTAAAATTTTTGTCTGTCTGTTTGTTCCGGCTAATCTCCGAAACGGCTGGAACGATTTTGACGGGACTTTTTCACTGGCAGATAGCTGTTGTTATAAGGAGTAACTTAGGATACTTTTATTTTAGAAGAAGAATTAGGGTTCCGCGCAAAAAATTAAAACCCATGAAATCGTAGTAAATTCCACGTGGGCGAAGTAGCGAGGGACAGCTAGTACCTAAATAAAATTGAAGTGTCTATCTGTAATATCGAAATAACTACCTTTTATTGAGTTGAGAGTTTTATTTGTCGGTAGGTCATGACCAACCATAAATAGTTTAAAATGTTTGTCTGTCTGTCTGTTCGGACTTCGGACTGATCTTTGGAACGCCCGAACCGATTGTAACAAAACTTTAGAGTGCAATGCCAGGAGTGATTTAGTTTATATTTTACCCGAGAACCTCGGACGATTAAAAAAACCCGAAAAAAAATTGCTTCGCCCGGGTAAGATCTAATAACGCCACATTAATAGATCTTACCCAGGCGATGCAGGAACAGGCAATCTAAATTATAATTCGCCATGCCGTGAACCGCGGTCAGGGATTTATTTACGTGGTAGATCTATGCTGAAATTATGGCCGTGAAAGGAAAAGGGAAGATCTACCGCCGAGCAAGGTACACAGCCCGGGGAGCGCTAACGCTCCGAATGGTAGTTCGGAGCGTTAGCGCGGTAGTTTACTTTGGAACTTTGATAGCGCGATTTAGGCTTCGGATATGTTTCACTTGTGGCGCGACGTCAGTGCCGCCACAAAGCTATATTATGGTCATGGCATGGGTCAGTTTGACTAGGACCACGCTCCCATATAATACTAACGTAAAATAGCAGCTTGATGCTGATGGGCTTCGTGTGATGAGTATAAAGAACCGGAGACCATTGTTTTTTATGAAAAAAAAGTCATTTATCAACCGCCGCCACAGAGACAAGTCGCAATTAGCAGGGCACTCTGGCGTCACTTTTCAACCTAAACAAAAACCTCCCCCCCGTTCCCCGTTCGGGAGATACACTCACTGCGCTCCTTTACCCACTGCGCTCAGTTACCCCGAATGATGTGTGAATGTGACTCTACACGTCGGGAATTTAAAGGTAAAACAATTGAACTATTAAATACAACTGGAATTTTT
Source organism: Parnassius mnemosyne (assembly GCA_963668995.1). Classification (NCBI taxonomy): domain Eukaryota; kingdom Metazoa; phylum Arthropoda; class Insecta; order Lepidoptera; family Papilionidae; genus Parnassius; species Parnassius mnemosyne. The sequence continues at coordinate 7,076,973 of CAVLGL010000068.1, forward strand.
AAATTCTTAAGCTATGTATAACTTTAATCAGATTTTTTTGAAGTTATACTTCTTTTGGGTCGTTTGGGTAAAATGATGAGAGTGAATTTTTACGATGCACGCGCACACCGAAACCTACATATAAATGACACCATGAAGTTGTTACGATCAAGGAACATACTACTCTCTAGATTACGGTGCGCGAGCACACTGACACGGGAGTTTTGGCGGGAATTTGACCGGCGGCGGATTGCTGCTCCTGTATTATTGTTTAAATAATGGTTTGAAGTGGACTTTGATATATAAAAGTGGTGCGATTTTGTGTATTATGTGTCTGCGCATATGAACTATTAGTGGAAACTATGAAACAAGTGCTCTGATGGTGATATGATTCTCAAAATAAGGTGTCTATCTGCTTAGGCGCCTTGAGATACCATCGCCAACCGTCAGCTGTCTGCTGGCTCAAGTTGCCGTCAAAATGTCCCAAGGGCTGCACAATGTGACGCATCAACATATTGTGAAGCAGTATACTATGAAGGATATTATAATATACTGCAACTTCAGGCTCAGAAGGGCTAAATTCCAGAGCCGTAAAGCCAGTTATTAAGAAGAAGCACACTGACACCTAAAAGCGATGACTTCAGTGGGTAATTGTCTCTCAAGTTTTCGTGGCAGTTGATAACTATATCTTTAAGGTAGTTATCCAAATGTATATAAATCTAAAACACGTGTTTTATTTATATTATTGTTGAGTATGTAAGCCTGTATGTAGGTTTATGAAAAAACTAACATCTGACAGTTGTGTTGCCATTCAATAAAAGGTATAAATTTCATTTGTGTTTTAGTGGTGTAATCCCCATAAGTAGGTACATAATATTTGGCGACGAGGATCTTATTCACGCATTATTTTATATTAGACTACTGTCTCTTGGGTTAAGTTTTTTGATAAAACTATAAAGTTTTGAAGCGTCACTAGCCTAATGGCAGGGCACGGACCGCGAAATCGAAAGGTCGTGGGTTCGAATCCGCCATTCGACTACTGTCGTGAACCACTTCTAACAAAAGCATTTTAAGCTTACCAGAAGTGGTTAAAGGGAATATTAGTAATGTTTAATAGCATTACTAATATTTAAAAAAAAGTGACAAACAATCTTACATTCCACTTGTTTGTGTGAAGACTACAAATGCGGAGTCTTGGCGGGAACTTGATCGGCGGTGGTTTGCTGCTCCTGTATTATAGTATAAATAATAGTTTAAAGTGGATTTTGATATGTAAAAGTGGTGCGATTTTATGTATTAATTGTCTGCTCATGTGAACTATTAGTGGAAACGGTAAAACAAGTGCTCTGATGGTGATGGATTCTCCAGATAAGCTGTTTGTTTGCATATGCACCTTTAGATACCATCGCCAACTGTCAGCTGCCTGCTGGCTCAAGTTGCCGTCAAAATCTCCCAAGGGCTGCACAATGTGACGCATCAACATATTGTGAAGCAGTGAACTATGAAGGATAATTATACATAAAGACAAGGCTGTATGGCATAGTTCCTTTGCCTGCTCTCTCGAGCTAATAATAAAAACAACAAACTACAAATGCGTTGTCACCTCTGAGGACCAAAAAGGCATACCTCACAGCCTGTAATTATACTGACTCTCTATACACTTTACACCGGAACACCGGAGTGCAAGCACTGCTATTTGGTGGCAGAAATAGGTAAGAAGTTAGTAACCACCCAAATGTCATTTCCAATATTAAATGATTGAATAGAGCCCTTAGTAAATCTAAATTTCTGATTATCAATTTTTTTTACTTACTTATAAGCCAGTGCTTGACCACAAACCACAATCCCACTTGATGGTGGTAAGTGGTGATGCAGCCCTAGATGGTAAATCGCACTGTCTTAGCGTAACAAAAGCCTATTCACTCTTGCCTTGAAGACGCCCAGATTGTATTCAGACGGAATGATAGACGCCGGAAAATTATTCCATTCCTTTTCTGTACGCATTATAAAAGACGAAGCAAACCGTTTGGTTCTAATGCGTGGAATATCGACAACAAAGGGATTTAAGACCCGCCGACCGCCTGGTTCTCCGACGGTGTAAAGGAGAGGGAGGAATTAAAGCGTGTAATTCCTGCGCACACTCAACGAAAATGGATCCTATAGAATACGGAGATACTATTTATGTTTCTCATATCAACTAATACTATTTGACATAAGATATGCATGTTTACATACTAAGATATTTTTAACCTTATGCCTCTATGATTAAAAAAACTAATAAATAATCAAACGTATTTGGCATGTTATAACACGGTAGTAAACTAAATTTATACGAGATTGTACGATGTACAGAACCCTTGACCTCGTGTTGTTGCGGTGAATTGTATGTCATTTGTAAATTTCGGGTAAGTGAACGCAGGGCGGCGATTGGTCACTGTGCGGTGGGCGGAGGCCGGAGTGCCGATTGTACTGCGGTGAGAAGTCCAATGTCGTCGCCGGCCTTAAAGTACCAAAACATGAGGCCACTTGTAGGTTGTACACATATAGTAAGCTAACTTACTTATAACCGAAGCATCACAAATAAAACTAATTTTACAAATTCTATCGCGTTAAGTTTTTTTTTTCATAAAATAAGGGTCATGAACGAGCACACAGTTAACCTGGTATGTAGATGCTATGGCTCATAGTATCTACATACCATGCGTTGCCACCCCTGATGACTAAGAAGGAATGCCTCGTTTCCTGTTCCCTACACTCAACATAATATGAAACACAGCAGCATAAAGTTACTATTCCACGTTTAATTCAACTTATTTTTACTTATTTTAAATTCCGACCGGTCATAGTTAACCCAAGCTTCATTTAACTTTTGAATATTAAGTTTTGGATCGATATTTACAGAACGAGCTTATCTTGACGATAACGGTGGTATGATTTTTGTTTGGATTTAATTTCATAAATTATAGCATTCTAAGCTGATGTTAACACCGGCCATCTTCTCTATTGACATTTGGATCTTCTTTTTAATTCCAACAGCCTCCCGAAACATTTTTTTATAGGATAAGAGTGACAAACGAGCACACAGTCCACCTGATGGTAAGTGGTTGCTGCGGCCTATAGCCATCTACATCTATCCTCTATTACAAATCAAAATGCAGATGCGTTGACACCCGTGAGGTTTAAGATGGAATGCCTCATTTCCATTAAAAAGTGACTCCGGTTCTCTACACTGCATACGAAACACAGCAGCGTTTAGCTGCTATTTTACGCTGGTATTCTGTGAGAGCGTGGTCCTTCCCCGGTCGAGCCGACCTATTCGTGCTAAAACTATACTACAAATATAGCTGCACCATAGCTCTACCACGTAAAAAAACATCCTTGGTAGGAATTGTTCTTTTGTAACAGCGGGGACGATCTTGAACGTATTCACAAACTTCCCGGTGCTTGACGTCAGCTATAGGTTCTTTTACATTTTAAAGTCGGTGATAAGATATGTTTTATACAAGATCTAAAGCCCCGAATTCAGAATATAAAATTTGAGTTGACTAAAGAAAATCAGTCTCAGTGTCGTCTAAATAATTACATTAAAAACTTGAATGAAAAAAGATGACTTTACAAAGTTATACAAACCACCCCTGAAGTATTTGACGGCTCCATGTCGCAGTGGCTTGGCATTGAGTTACGGCACTGAGGGATGCGTGTTCGAATCCCGCACGGAACAAGTATTTGTATGGCCTATAAACAATTGTTCCGGGTCTGGGTGTTTTCCTCGTGTAATTTATGTCTGTAAACTACTTTCACGATACAGGAGAAAATCCTAGTATGGGGTGACGTTTAAAAAAAAACTTAATAGATAAAAAATCATCAAAATCTGTTTAAACTTGATGAATATATCGCGGAACTGATACATAGAAGAAAATAAAGCAAACACGAATCTGAAACGTTGATCAAGAACGCAGTAAGCGTCGCATTGACGCATTTTTTACAACATCACAGAATATAATTGAATAGAATCATTTTATTCAATATAGAGGAAGATAAGAAGAATACTTATTGAAAATCACTGATGCTACCACTGGTACGGAAAAAACATCCGTCCTGGAAAGAACCTGCAACAAAACCAGCAGGATTCTTTTTTTTTAATTTACAATATAATGTTTTACACAATTAGTAGTATGAAAACATTTAGAAGCAGCATAGTAGCGATTATCTCGTTCCAGAGGTTATTATCAATCACGTACGTATTAGCAGTAATCAATTTTTGCTTAATAAATATTTTAAATTTCTAGGACTTTGTTCTAAAAGCGTACACAGGACTGAGTTTCAAGAGTTCTAGAAGCGTGATTCCACGCTTCAAGATGTGGCTAATTTGATCAAAATCTGACCAGTAGTTTATGAGTTATCCTTAATAATGCGTATTTAATTGACTTCGACTATATTGATGATGTGCTCATTATATATATATTGAAGTAAGCTGTAGAAAATTTTTAATTTCACCACTTGTTTCCATTAAAGTATTAAGGATCATAATATTAGTTTGCTAATTGTGAAAGTGCCGTTTTAAGTAGCAAAATTCCATAGGTATAGTTCATCAACGAAATGAGAAAACTTTAGAATGTCATACCACAAAAAGATTTAACTAAACTAATGTAAAATATTTAAGAAAGTTCAATTTAGACAATACTAGTTTCGTTTCGCCCCCACTTCGCACGGGTGATTTCTGGATCTTGACAACAGCGCCACTTACCGGGTCCAACAGTGAATTATTTAGATCATTCAGGGACTCAATCAAACATACACACAAAATTTCTTTTTTAAATAAAACTAATTTTACGGATTTTATCGCGTATATTAACTTATTTTTATATTCCCGACGTTTCGGGTGCTTTCCAGCACCCGTGGTCACGGGGGACTGAGGTGTTTGACATCCTGCTGTCATAGTTAGCCCGGCCACCTTCAGTTCTTTTTTTTTTTATTTAGTTTTATCGAGTTTTTGCGAGACTGCGGACAGCAATTGATTTATATATACCTAGAGAGATTAGGAATCCCATAAGGTCTTACTTAACCTTGTATATTTTCACATTTTGTAGTTTGATTTAGAAATTGTACTTTTAATATAGATCTAAATGTACTATTACATTGTAATATGATTCGCCGTGTGTTGTACGCCAATAATCCAGTGAGCACAAAAAGTTTCTTTTATTTTTTAATTTGTACCGTCGCTATCGTAAGATGCGGTAGATGAAACCTAAAACAGGAGATGGTCAGCATAAGCTTCTTGATGACAACTCAAAAAAATAAAAAACTTGAGGTTGCCAATCCGCTTGGCAAGCGTGGCAACTATGGCAAATATTCCCGCAATGACGCAATCTATGAGGGAGGCCATTAGTGAACTTTGATTGGGAGTAATAATGATTATGATAATGAAATTTCACGATTTTACCTTAACAGCTTGCGTGCGTTCCAAACAGTGTTCTTCTAAGAACAGGACTGATGATGGTCTTAGATAGAATCAGCATAATGTCTAAGATTGCTGTGCTCATATCGGCCACTTGCACTTAACAGCCAAGGCACGTCGCCCGGTCACGGTGGTACACACGCACAGCATGCGGTCACACCGGTTCCAATGATTAACTAATGAATCTCGGATACAGAAGATTGCTTTAACGTTTAACTGGCGTCCAGTAAGATGGTTGTTTATGTAAATTGTAGTTTGTTTTTGTAACGAAAGCAATTGAAAGTGATTTAAATTAAACTTTAGATAAAACCTTAGATAAGACTTAACTTTAGATAAGACCTTCAAGAAAAGAGCCTACTCCTTTTTAAAAGGCCGGCGACGCATCTGCAATTCCCCTGGTGTTGCGGTTGTTCATGGGCGGCGGTAGTCACTTACCATCAGGTGAGCCGCATGATCGTTTGCCCCCTCTCCTATAAAAAAAAACCGACTTGCCGCTCGACCCCAAAGATTTTTTTTATAAAATTGTCAAATTAGCACACAGTTCACCTAATGGATACTGGATGCTGTAGCCCATAAGCATCTACATCTATCTTCGACTAAAAATAAAAATGCAGATGCGTTGTCCCCCCATAGAACACAGATAGATTGCCTCGTTTGCTGCAGCATGGCTCTACCACGTGTGAGAGCGTGGTCCTTCCCCGGTCTAGCCGACCCATCTGTCCCATATTTTAGCTGCAACGTGGCTACTTCTACCTTGAACAAACTAAAATAGGTAAATAAAATATTTTCCACGTAATAGCTTCAGAAGTCGGTGCTAAGACTAAACTCATTGAATTTATAGTCTTATGTAAGAAATTTAACCACGGGAATAAGTCTCTTTAAAGAACCGGTAAAAATAGTTAACTCAAAAGTACTATAAGGAATTACGTTGGATTCTAAACTTAGTGGAGAGCTCATATCTTTACTCTTGCGGCAAAACTAACTTCTGCTGCATTTGCAGAATGAAAGACAGTTCTCACAGTGTAAAATAGCAGCTCAATACTACTGCGTTTCGTATGGGAGTATAGAGAATCAAAGAATTTTTTTAAACGAAACGAAGCATTCCATTTTAGTCATCAGGGATGACAACGCAACTTACATTTTGATTCATACTCGAGGATAGATGTAGAAGTCTTGGGGCCACAGCATCCGCTTAACATCATGTGGAATGCGTGCTCGTTTGCCACTCTTATACTTACTGTAAAAAAAATATAGAAACCGCTCGCTTAGTGTATTTTGTTTCGAAAGCGTTAAGTTTTATACGTGGTAGAGCCATGCTGCAGCTATATTAGTAGTATAGTTGTAGCACGAATGGGTCGGCTCGACCGGGGAAGGCTCACGCTCTCACTGAATACCAGCGTAAAATGGCAGCTTGACAGTGCTGTGTTTCGTATGGTTAGTGTAGAGAAGCATTTTAGTCCAGATTCCATCTTAGTCCTCACGGGTGACGACGCATCTGCATGCAACCACTTACCATCAGGTGGAATATGTGCTCGTTTGTCACCCTATCGTATAAAAAAAAAGTATTTTAGTATGATATGATATGGCAGTAAATATCAATGCGATATTTATTTTGAAAAATAGAGCTTTCCGTTCTATTTATAAGTTGGGAATACACATGTCTCTAAAGGAACGATTTAAAGAGTTCGGCGTGTTAATTGTTGCTTCACAAAATCATCATCATAATCTTTTTTTCATTGCAAAAGGGTGACAAACGAGCACACAGTCCACCTGATGGTAAGTGGTTGCTGTCATACACCCCTTCACAAGTCCACTGCTGAACATACGAATCCCTCAAGGAATGCTACATAGAACCGTCCTAAGCCACCTGCATATATGTACTATACATTATACGTCATATTATAATAATAATAATAATAATTGTTTATTGCCCTAAAAACAAAACAGTTACATACACGCCAAAACAAAAGAACATTATAACTATTTGAGACAAAAGGAGACGGCTCAGCTTTGTCTGTAACGAGATACATATCTCATCACAGAGCTGTTTTTCAGCCGCTCCCTTCTCCCTTAGGTGTTGTGCGGGAGATTATATTATACTCTAATATATAATTAATCAAACACAAGCATAATATATATATATACATAATATGGAGAGTAAATATAGTGACATACATAACGTTAATACTAGAAAAAAATAAACGTATAACACTATTGTTTGGACTTCGAAAAACTTACAAATCATTTATGGCACAAAATATTCGATTCTAAAACAAAATAACGGATTCAATACTCCACTTGGTTTTAAATAAATTTAAAATGTTTGAGAAAAACGCATGATCGTTTTATAGTCATAGAGTTTCATTCTGACAACATTTATTTAAAGTAATATATATATATTTATTCGTGTAATAACCGTGTTGGTGTAAGAACATCCACAATCCAATATCTTCCCATGGGTGTCCTACGAGGCGATAGAGGGAAACTGAAATAGGAGATGGCAGCAGCATCTTTCAGTTAGCAAATAAAATCATAAAAAACTGTTTTTGCCATTTAATACCAGTCGAAAGTTATAGAATTTACAAGTCACCGTGATATACAGACAGAAGGAAATATGCCAGGGGATCAGCAGCAAAATAAAAAATCATAACTGCGGCTGCCAACTCGCCTGCCGACTATGGCGTAAAAACCCCTATGAGGCAAATTATAGGGAAGCTATTGTTCAACTATGGACTTTACCGTTATCCATACAACTTATCAATAGGCATTTTTTTTGGTTAATCCGCGTCCTTCGCCTCTTACGACACCCAAGGACAATCCGACGATGTAAGAATATTCAATATCCCTCTTGTAGGATACGTCACTGTATATTTAACACAAAATAACCTATTGATCACAAATTATCATAGCTAAGAGTCTGGTATTAGCTTACTCGCTCGTAACTATACAGCATAACATTGTTTACATAACAACAGTCAGTTATATACCACCCAGTTTGAAGAGTACTTCTTACCCCTTACATAGTAACGCCTAGATGATTTTTATCGATAAAATTTTCTAAAAAATAACAATTCATATTGACAAAGAAATCTGTTTATAATTAAGTACCTTTAATCTGTTTATAATTAACCTTATCTACCGACTTCAAAAGGAGATGGTACTCTATTTGACTGTGTTCTTTTTTTTTCTATTTTATGAGTCATAACTTTTTCTGGGTGAACCGATTTCGATGATTCTTTTTTTGTTTGAAAGCTGGTGCTTCTCATGTAGTCGCATATAAATTTGATCAAAGTTTGACTTATAGTTTTTGAGTGATTCTTAATAGTTTATATTTTAAGTCGGTTCTACAAAATTATTAATTATTATCTAATATGTCACTGATATAAAATCCTTAAAACGTGAAGCCTATGATATATTTAATAAACATTTATAGTGTGGTGGTTAGTAAGATGAGCTTCATCTAATGATTTTATTTCATTAAGTATTGTAAATTCAGTTAATAAAATTAAGTTAATGCTGCCACGTGAAAGTTGCTCTTTTTGGCTCCTTGCAGTAACCCCTGGCTTCATGCTGTAAGTATAATGCATTTTACCTATGAGTATGAGGTACATATTTTTAAATTATTTAGGGGGATATTAGATTATACAATGAAGTAAGTATTGCGCTATGCAGCGCAGCGTAATTTACAGTTGGTTGGGAGAAGAAGAGTAGTATCGTTGTATTTATTTGATAGATTTACCTGTATGTACGTATGCATGTAATGAAATTTAAGATCCGTATTCACCTTCTTCGGGGCATTTAAATACTCTAAAATTTTGCATCGATGACAATACAATAATTTACTTTCGATAACGAGCTTAAGATCGAAGTGTGTAGTTTAAGATTGATTAAAGCGGGAATACATTAAAAGGCTGTAGCTACACTCGAAGTCTCGTGAACACACAGAAAAGTCAGCTCTGAAATGAACTATTTAATATTGTTGGTTTGTGTTAGTTAATAATAATATTCTTATTATTGTTGTAATTTTAAGACTGTAAACATTATAATGTACACTTTTTGATTAGTCAAAAACTTTGTACATTTTGTTAATTTATATTATATTAGGAATCACACTTTTACAATTAATTATTCTACTTGCTTCTACTGATTCTACTTTTTCTGCTCATTCGTCCCGTAAGATCAGCAAAGCAGTGACCCGTACGGTCTGCAAAGATTCTTGTACCCCGTTCTGCGATGCTTGAATATTTGTCCTGCACGGAGGAAGCGTGCGACATTCAGTGGACAAAAAGTTATTACATTTTAATGTTTTTACTTATTATTAGGAAATCAATAAATAATCATCCACACCATCTGCATGATTGGTGGTCCACCACTGTGCGATTTAGAAGATATTTTCTTCCTCGCACGACATCCTTGTGGAATCGATTATCATCAGCGATTTTTCCGGACCGATACTACTTAGGGACCTTCAAGAAAAGAGCCTACTCCTTTTTAAAAGGCCGGCAACGCATCTGCAATACCCTCCCTGGTGTTGCAGTTGTTCATGGGCGGCGGTAGTCACTTACCATCAGGTGGGCCGCGTGCTCGTTTGCCCCCTCTCCTATAAAAAAAAATGTTGTGTATTACCCTAAATAAAAACACACAACATTATTTATTGATTACACAACATTAAGAACTGATAAAAAGCTTTTGAATAAAGTGTCTACTTCAAGATTAAATTTTATCGTTAAAAATTTCTTTGTTCTTGGCAACGACGGACATTCACCGCAATTTGTAAAATTGGTAGAAAATTCTGTCAAAAACGCTGACCGCCTTATAATTTGCAACAAATTGCCGCAGTTCGTAACAATTGCCGCTTTTATATTTGGCAAAAGGGCACAGCCACACTGTAGACACAGATTTCTTTTTTATTTTGAACAGACCAACATTTGACTAGCAGCATATCGGACACATACTTCAAGCATACACATCAAGTCTGACAAAATCTGCACTGTCAACATCATCATCAGTAGTGGGAGTTTTGGCGGGAACTTGATCGGCGGCGGTTTGCTGCTCCTGTATTATAGTTTAAATAATAGTTTGAAGTGTAAAAGTGATATTTTGATATGTAAAAGTGGTGCGATTTTATGTATTAACTGTCTACACATGTGAACTATTAGTGGAAACCGTGAAACAAGTGCTCTGATGGTGATGGATTCTCAAGATAAGCTGTTTGTTTGCATAGGCGCCTTTAGATACCATCGCCAACTGTCATCTGCCTGCTGGCTCAAGTTGCCGTCAAAATCTCCCAAGGGCTGCACAATGTGACGCATCAACATATTGTGAAGCAGTGAACTATGAAGGATAATTATACATAAAGACAAGGCTGTATGGCATAGTTCCTTTGCCTGCTCTCTCGAGTGAATAATAAAAACAACAACAGCAACATAATCAGTAGTAATTTATAAAACATGTTGACGTTTAACAAACGAAATATAATTTGTCACGTCTAAAAAAAGAGTTTTCATTTCATTTTATTTGTACCTCTGCTCATAGCTTATTTTAGAACAGCAGTTTCTCTCTTAAGTAATTTGATTTGAAATAACACTTGCACCCGATGTACTCCTCTGACTGGTAAGCTAATAAACAGCTGATGATGTCCATCCATCCGATCCATCCAAAAATGTCGATCCTATTTCCCAAAAACCAAAAAAAAGGAAAGGCCAAGAATACATTTACGAGGTGGTAGGACTCGTTATCTGCTTACGGGTCTACCTGACCATTCTTGCCGCCATATAGCAGGGTGTGCACAGCTGTGTTCCGTTTTGAATGGCACAGAGAGTAGGTACATGCTGTGAAGCGTTCGATCTTAGTTCTCAGAGCTGACAACACATCTGTAACTTTCTTCCTTGGAATGTCAATGGACTTTTGACTGACTGACTTAAAAAACAAGTCCCGCTGGGTTTTTTGCTGCTTCTTCTCAGGAACTAGTGTCAAAAAAAACTTTCAATAAGAATTACTTGTAACCTATATTGAATTTAAAAATCTAATCTATTTTATTCTATTATTCTACTGCACTAGCCGCTTACCATCAGGTATACTGAAAGTTAATTTGTCACTTCAGTAAAATTAAAAAGAAAAAAAACTATAATATATGCTTAGCTTCGCGTGTTTGTCTATGTAAAGAAGAACTTTATCCTTCTCTCTACAATCATGACAGCTCATAATCAATGCGTATTTTTTTATTTTTCTTATATTTTAATTTTATTCTTTTGCGCCTTGTAACTCAGCATTACTTCAAAGTTTTGTAAATTAGTTTGTGCCATCGTAAAAACACCATCCGTTACTACAAAGGTAAAAGCATATAATCACTACGTTTCCTAAAGAGTAAAAAGTTGAATCGAAAAAATAAATTGAGGAAGAATATTGCGTTCAGAATTTGATGATTGTGTCAACTGCTTACGAGTATGCTCTTTTGTGCCGACAATTGTCAGAATAAGAAATTAACGAGTTAGTAAAGATATGTTAAAAAGTCAATCAAGTACAGACTATTAGTGTTCTCCAGCTAAATTATATAAGTAGTGGACTGCATCAAAGCAATTTTAAAGTATTTTTCTCGAAAATTGTTTGAGAAAATGCCATTTTTACTGGAAAGGCTTGCCATATTTATATAATACAATACAATTATGATGCGTGAAATAAAGATAATTTTTATTTCACGCATCAAGGACTTAAAAATCATTAACAATGGCCCATAGAAATATAAATATACCTTAACTTAAAAACTTATAAATTTCGTATTTATCCTCATTAGTGACAACGCATTTTCATTTCCATTTTAAATCGAACAAATAAGATTTTAAATGCCATAGCATCCACTTATAATCACGACCCATTTTACTGGAAAAGAGGCTTTTTAATATAATTAATAGAGTCAGCCGTTACTTTGCGGAAATCTATTATATAAAAGCTATTAGAAAAATTTACTTTAAAGAGCAATGGCAGACTTTCATACATAAAATTAGTTGAGAAGAAATGGTAGCGTCTATATACCAAAAATATTTTAAAATGTTAAGCGTCAGTCCCTTAATAACTTTCTCAAAGAATTTTGTACTCAGAAGGCGTCAAAAAAAAGATATTTACATTTGAACCTTTTTAGGTTATGTCCTATGTCACTTGGAAAAAGTCATGCTTCCTGTGGTTGTTTGATGTTAGCTTAATACATAATACATAATTGAGAGCTTTTAGATTATTGTATATCTATTATATATTTGCATACTATAAATGTATATTTCTGGCATGGCTCCAGGGCTTTTGTACCATAGTGACATTCTCAGAAGGGCTAGAACCCAGAGCCGTAAAGCAAGTAAAAAAATGACATTTTTTTTTTGGAGTTTATGGCCTGGTATCTAGACCTTTAGGCCAAGTCTTAAGTATTTTTATTCGGTTTATTGTAATTTTCCCACTCCTTCATAGTATACTGCTTCACAATATGTTGATGCGTCACATTGTGCAGTTCTTGGGAGATTTTGGCGGCAACTTGATCCAGCAGACAGCTGATAGTTGGCGATGGTATCTAAAGGTGCCTATGCAAACAAACAGCTTATCTTGAGAATCCATCACCATCAGAGCACTTGTTTCACTGTTTCCACTAATAGTTCACATGCGTAGACACTTAATACACAAAATCGCAACACTTTTACATATCAAAGTCCACTTCAAACCATTATTTAAACAATAATACAGGAGCAGCAAACCGCCGCCGGTCAATTTCCCGCCAAAACTCCCAAAAAATGACATTTTATTTTAGCTAGTGTTGGCATAACATTAAATGGAATTGTTACATAGTACTATGATTGAGATAATGTATTATTGTAGGAAATTCTTTGTAAGAAACTTATTCTCAGCCATATTACTTTTATTTTTGTTATTATTGATAGTACAGTTATTACTAATATTAACTTAATATAAGTATATTTTGTGTGTTGTGTTGGTAGTCTTACAAAGTGTATACGAAAATAGTATGAATATACTAAATGGCAACATTTGAAGAGAGTAAAATGATTACAGTCATTTGATATTCCCAAAAATGTTCGTTTTTTTCTGTGGCTTTAATTAAAATACATTTTTATTTGAAAAATCATATAAAAATAATAAAACACATTTTATATATAACTTATTTCTAGACGCTATAATTTTTGTCAACTATTTTTCTGCCATTGCTCTTTACGCGGATATTTGCGAAGTAAATTTTTCTAATAGCTTTTATATTTTGGAAAAGAGACATTCCATCTTAGTCCTCACGAGTGACAACGCATCTGCATTTTGATTCGCAAACGAGGATAAATGTAGGTAGATGTCTATGGGCCACAGCAACCACTTACCATCAGGTAGACTGTGTACTCGTTTGTCACCCTATCCTATATAAAAAAAAGGTGACATTTAACGTACTAACTGATCATTTTCCATTAATCTATACATTAATACTACATCCTACCTACAGAATCGTCTGCGATCGAGATCTTTCATGATCGGCTTGACTCACTGGCACTGCGAAGAGATAGATGTTGCATCTCTTTGCGTGTTTTATCCTATCTATCACGGGGAGTGCTCTGAGGAATTTATGAGGTTATGTGATGTATATGTTTTCGAGAGTCATTACGAATCGTCTCGCACGCAGACTTGACGACTTCCAGCCTCCCGAACAAGCCGGTTTCCGAAAAGGCTTTAACACCATACACCACATACATACCCTTCGGCAAATTGTACAGAAGTCCAAGGAGTACAATTTGCCACTATGTCTGGCGTATGTGGACTATGAGAAAGCCTTTGATTCCGTCGAAATTTAGGCGGTGCTGCAATCCCTTCAGCGATGCCAAGTTGACTGTCGGTATATTGAAGTGCTGAAGTGTTAGTACAGTAGGGCTACGATGGCTATTCGAGTACAGAACCAGAGTACGAAACCTATCCAATTGCAGAGAGGTGTAAGACAGGTTGATGTTATATCCCCGAAACTCTTCACCGTTGCATTGGAAGACATTTTCAAGCTTCTGGACTGGAAAGGATACGGTATTAACATCAATGGCGAATACATCACTCACCTTCGATTTGCCGACGATATAGTTCTTATGGCAGAATCGCGGGAGGATCTAAGCACCATGCTCAATGACCTCAATAGTGTCTCCCAACGAATAGGTCTTAGGATGAACATGGACAAAACAAAGATCACTGTTTAATGTCCATGTCACACCTATGCCGGTAGTTGTTGGGAGCACTAAGCTCTAAGTTGTTGACGAGTATGTTTACTTGGGACAAATAGTCCGACTAGGTAAGTCCAAGTTCGACCGAGAGGTCAATCGACGGATTCAACTCGGCTGGGCAGCGTTCGGGAAACTACGACACATCTTCTCGTCAGACATACCTCAAAACCTTAAAACGAAATTGTACAACCAGTGCGTGTTGCTAGTGATGACTTACAGATCTGATACGTGGTCCTTTACTGCTGGCCGTATGAGGAAGCTCAAGGTCGCTCAGCGAGCTATGGAGAGGGATATGCTTGGGTTTTCTCTGCGTGATAAACTTAGAAATGAGTATATCCGCAGTAGAACCAGAGTAACGGACATAGTCACATAGCCCAACGGATTAGTAAGCTGAAGTGGCAGTGGGCCAGCCATATAGCTCGAAGAACCGACAACCGATGGGGAAAAAAGGTTATCGAGTGGCGGCCTCGTACCGGCCGACGAAGTGTGGGGCGTCCCTCCAGTAGATGGAGTGACGACCTGGTAAGATATGCAGGAAGTCGATGGATGCAGGTGGCTCAGGACCGTGCTTTGTGGCATTCCTTGGGGGAGGCCTAAGTTCAGCAGTGGACTTGTGAAGGGCTATAATGATGATGATGATGTGATGTATGTAGCTTTTAAAAAATTATATGTTTTATCTCTCACAAAATCATATGCAATGATTGATTTTTCATACTTCACTACTACTGGCTTTTGGGTCAAATCATTATATCGTTGAATACACATTAATTTTAAAAGTTTTTTATTTGACTTGCAATGTATGTATGTTAGGGGTCGAATCTTGCAACTGAATTTTAAAGCTTAGATGACAATGTATGGCTTGCTAAGTGATGCCATACTAATATGTAATATAATGTCCAATATGGCGGACGGCTCAAGTTGGCGGTCAGGTTATTTTCTATGGACTCCCATGATATGGGTATCAAATGAAAGAGTTTGCTGAAAAAAATATGATAATAAACTGACGTCACTCTAAATCCAATATGGTGGACACCCAGAGATAGTAGACTATGTTTTGTTTATGCAACCCCTTGATATGGATATGAAATGAAAGGGTTTGCTTAGATGAATACAAAAATTAAATGACGTTACTCTAAAATTTAAAGTCTAATTTCACCATGGTGAACTCACAAAGATGGCGGAATGTGTTTTTTTATTCACCAATCTGATATGGATATCAAATGAAAGGGTTCGCTTAACAGAATACGAACAAAATGACGTCCGCGTTTAGCTCTTCGAGGAGATGGTGTACTACTACCCGACTAAACGGTAAGACTTAACGGGCTCGCGTCTTGACTAATATCACTCTACAACCTGGTCAAATTCAAGCGGTGGTACAAAAAATGAAGTTGACGGAAAACAAGATAGCCGCCATACAAATTTTAAAGAGTTCTAACTCGGCAAAGGTTAGGGATAGTTTGGTGGTGCTCGAACAAATGTTGTAGGGACCGACAAGGTCAACTGCTAGGGATAAAAAAATTTAAGATGGTGGATCTAAGAAGGCGATGGGAAAACAAACAGCAGACTTAAAAACTTGTCCAGGAATAACTAAAAAATAAATTATGACGGGACTTTCACTGGCAGATAGCTGATGTCGTAAGGAGTAATTTAAACCTTTTTCTTTTCTTTTTTTTTCCTTTTAGAAAATGAGTTAGCGTTCCTCGCAAAAAATTAAAAACCTAAATTATACGCGGGCGAAGTCGCGGGTAACAGCTAGTATCGTATAAATTGTATAATGTAATAAATTGATGAGTTTGATTTAATTTAAAACTTATTTTCTTCTTTTTAGAGCATTTCAATAAAAGCTTGCTTACTATTATTTTTTACTTTTTAAATTATTGAACATTATTAAACATCATTTAAATTATATCTTGACGTTACTGGCAAAGTGAACTACCATATGTCGAGTATACAAAAAAAATTATGCGTCGACTCTAAAGTCGGCCCGAATGGGAAACAGCAGAATAATGCTGCTGTGTTTCATATGGTGAGTGTAGATAACCAGCAGCCCTTTTTTTGGTAAGGTGGCATTCCATCTCAGTATTCAGGGATCGCGTCTGCCTGTTGATTCTTAACGTAGTATATATGTATGTAGGCGGATGAGGATCATCCCAGATGCACTCATGATGGATGGCGCAAATATGCGTGCGTTACAAAATTAAGTACCAGAAAATATAATAAACAGATCGCTAGGAATTCGTCGCAAATATATCATACGCTTTTCCGATGATTTTAATTTCAAAAATCCTATAAAACAACCACGGTTGCCACGTTACCACAGATACGATGCTTCGCTAGAGTAAAACCTTACTCTTGATCTGGTCTGTATTCTATAGTCGTGCCTACGCGGCTAATCCTGACATACGACAGTCCTCGGACGTGTATTTTCATGAATTTTACGTGGTAGAGCCATGCTGCAGCTATATTAGTAGTATAGTTGTAGCACGAATGTGTCGACAAGACCGGGGAAGGACCACGCTCTCACAGAAAACCGGCGTAAAATAGCAGCTTAACGCTGCTGTGTTTCGTAATGTGAGTGTAGAGAACCGAAGACCCTTTTTACTAGCAAAGAGGCATTCTATCTTAGTCCTCACGGGTGACAACGCATCTGCATCTTGAGTCTTTATTGAGGATAGATGTAGATGTCTATGGGTCACAGTAACCACTTACCATCAGGTCGACTGTGTGCTCGTTTGTCAATCTATCCTATAAAAAAATCCTGTAACAAACACTATTAATAACCACTTCTTCCGCTCGTCTATCCTGACATACGCAAGGCGATTACGTTTGACTACATGCAAACTAACCCTAGCTAAGGCGTCCTTTTGACCAGCCATCATCTCATATGACAACATGGACCGGACAACTGGCGCTTTACACTAAACACACTCAGACACACAGCACTTTATGCAGCTTGCACGGCACTATTAGCATCGATAGAAGATATACAGTTAACAACACATACCTTCTTGTAAATATACTAACATCCTCAGTCATACAATAATCGAAAGCGTGCGTCCCATCGACCACGCATGGACCGGACCGCACCTTTCTCTCAAGCCACCACATACAGCTGTAAACTAGTATGACCCTACGAACAACCGCTCGGGTCTGGCCCGGACGATACTATTATCTGTACTCTGTTCAACCAACCTGACTTGACCGAACGGTCACTGTCCCTTCGACCAGGGTCACTCCACAATTCATAAGCTTGGACCGGACGAATGTGTCTTTTCAACCAGCCGCGCGCGGCATGGCTCGGTACGACATCCTCCTTTCATCCAGCTTCACATAGATCCGACCCTCAACAAAAAACATTCATAAGCTTGGACCGAACAAATGTGTACTTTCAACCAGCAGCGTGCGGCATGGCTCGGTACATTATCTTTTCGATCAGCTTCATACAAAGCAAACCCTTAACATCAAACACCATCCAATTCTATCGAACACACTACACTCATCAACACGACATTAGAACACTCATTGATGAATGAGCCAAAAAAGCCATGATGAACATGGGTGTTTCCTATATTATATGTTTGAAACCGAATCATGCCCTCTACTTCCTCGTAAGTAAGTGGCTTAAGCCAATTTAAGGCCAGATCCTTGCATTCAAAAGTTGTATTGGTATAAATGTTAAGTACTTCGTTGAACTGATTATATAGTTGGCATGACAGGATTACGAATTGTTGTCTAGCAAAAATGTTTTACAAATTTCCATTTTAGCTACCGAGTCAATCCTTCTTTTGGTGAGTATAGAAGTGTCAAGTGGGTGAGATTTATGTTTTTAACAATCGTATGCAGGATATATAATTTAGGTAGTGACAACAAATCTGCTACTGCATAGAGGGCATGGGTGAGAAACTTACGTGTTTTAAAGAATATTATTAAAAATTTTGTTTTGGACACACCACCCCATACAGGAATGCAGTAAGTCATAATAGACTAATCGTTCCCTCCTTCTTATTGAAACTTGTAATGCTCTTGCATGTGAAATCAACATCAGCTACAACATGACAGCTAATAGGCGCGTAGGATTAACATAGTATTACTAGCAACTTAACTCTCCAAACTTCAGATTCTTAATATAATTATAATAGACCGCTATTTTAAGATTATTTCTTTTTTTATTGAAGAAGAGTAATAAACTAGCACACAGGCCACCTGTAGGTAAGTGAATGCGGTGGCCCATGGATCTACATATATCGTCAATTAAGAATCAAAATGTTGTCACTCCTGAGGACTGATATGGAATGCCTCGTTTTCATTAAAAAAAGGTCTCCGTTTCTCTACACCACGAAACATAGCATAATTAAGCTATTATTTTACGTTGATATTCTGTGAGAGCGAGGTCGTATCCAGGTTTTTATTTTAAATTAATTTGAATTTGAATTTTATTTTAATTTAATTTTAATTTTCCCCTGGTGTTGCGGTTGTTCATGGGCGGCGGTAGTCACTTACCATCAGGTGAGCCGCATGCTCGTTTGCCCCCTCTCCTATAAAAAAAATAAAATAGGAGGAAGTTCTCATTCTTTATTTGTAAGCTGGTGCTTCTCATTTAATCCCATATAAATTTGATCAAGGTATGACCAGTAGTTTTTGAGTTATCCTTCATAATGCGTATCTAATTAACTTGGACTACATTGATGATGTTTACATTTTATTTATATTGAAGTCTACCTTACACAACGTACATATTAATGCACAACGTAAATTGAAATATCAGTTCACTTCTATTTCTATCATGTGCGTTTACACAAAATATGAGTACTGACCTTGTCAACATGTTGTGTTTGGTGTTTGCACCATGTTTCCTCTTACACTTTTTAATGTGTACATTATGAAGTCCGTGCGGCAGTACCTAGTGCCTACTTTGAAAGCTAAACAGTAACAGAAACAAAAACTTTTTTTAATTACAGATTATAAATTAATAATAATTGTTGAAAGCTACTCTTATTATATTATTATTTTAGGCGTATTCATAGTGTATTCTTATCTGGTTGGACTCAATAAATATATATAGCATAATGACAAGTATACATTAAATATAGTAACATAATTTGGCTGTCCTCTAAATGACGGATCACTTAGCGGTCAGACATCGCAGTCTACATTAGGTTAAGATGAAGATGGCTCGTGTAGAGGCGAAACACGTATCGTATTTTCGTCAGTGGTGTGTCTTTCCTAGTGTAGTGGTGTTTGGAGTAGTGGTGCTGGAATAAGTGGTGACAGGAATAGTGCACATAATTAAGGGAGGGCGGGAGGTGCTCTTTAAACTAGGTAAGACACATAATTTTATTTTATCGAGCGGATGTACGCAAGGTAATTTTTACCAACTTCAATATAATGGATTTCCGCAAAGTAACGCTTGATTCTATTAAATATAGTAACATAAATAAATAAATAATATATAAATAAATAAAAACCCAAGCAAATGGAAGCCGAGGAGACCCAACAGTCGAGGGTTAGGGGGAAAGGGGAAAAAACCGGGGGACGTATCGAAGAACACCGCCTTCTGCATTTGAGCCCGGAGCGGTCCGTCATGGAGCTCCAGTCGTCTCAGATGATCCGTGAGGCTGACTGAGATTAAACCTTTCGTAAAGATGACTACAGGAATAATTTCAGTCGGCAGACCACCTCACATATCTCAACACCTCGTGAGCCAGTTCCAAACAATTTTGTTTGCTTTTATGTTTCGGCTTTCACGAGGTTCTCGTCATACGGAATGGTCAATTATTGTAATGATTATTGATATTATTAATATTTTTTTAAACTTGGTTGTGAATATATCAAGCAATAACATAAAAAACAGCAACTATCAAGGTTATAAGCTTCAATCACCACTGAGACAAGCGATCTCGTACAGAACTAGCGCGGTGTGTTTTTGCGACGGAACCGAGGGCTTCCTTGAATCCATACACATTCCACCGGCCGCATTCGATCACAAATTAATTCCTTACAACAAAAACCACCAACTTACAGACTGCACCAGGCGTTCCTACCGCTTTCGCAAATGCTTTATGTGAGTTACGGCTGATTTTCGAATCATTAGATACAAGTTAACCGTGAACGAAGTTATAATATGACTGAATATAAAAGTGAAATAATTAAACTATTTCTATGTATGCATCTGTAATGTATAATATATTTAGGAATATTTATAGGATTTTCCCCTGTGTCCTGAAGGCAGTTTACATACATAAAAACAAGAATAACATGCAGACCCGGAACAACTATTTGTATTGGCGATACAAATACTTGTTCTGTGTGGTATTCTAACTTGTGGCCTTTAGCTGCAGCGCTATATTCTCTCTATACTCATTGCTACGCCAATGCGTCACGAAGCCGTCAAATGGCATAATGGCAAATATCTCTCCTATGAGGCAATTTACTATGATCAGTAATGGTCTTCGTAATTTTATAGGCTGTAACAGCCTTAAATAAGTTAGCGTTTTCACTTTGCATACACGGATTGATTATATCGCCATCTAGCGAAAATGATGAAGTCTTTCTGAGATTGTTGTTTCTTTAAGGCTTTAAGAAGCTTTAATGATCATTGCGAAACGGCGACCGCAGAGATTTTAGCCGACGTCAACACCGTCTAGCGATTACGTGCTGTATTACTTAGAAAAGTGCAAAGATTAATAGACAGAGGTGACAAGTATATAAGTGATATACTGCCTATTATGATTGTGCATCACTGAGAGTTATGTCGCGGTTAAGCATCTTCAATTAATTTCGCCCGGAATAGTTCGTTGTAAATTTCGCCCGGGTTTGATCCCCGGCAACACCACTGAAATTTTTAATTGCAATTGCTGATTTAGCACGTGCTTGGCGGTGAAGGAAAACATCGTTAGAAAACCTGCATGTCTGAAGAATAAGAAAAAACATTCGAATACATGTGAAGTTCGCCAACACGCATTGCTCCAGCGGGGCGGACATTACCTTGCCCTAAAACCCTCTCAGAAATAAAAGGAGTCTTGTGCCCAGCAGAGGGACTTACATAGCCTGTTACTTTACTTTTGTACCGTATACATATGCAATATTCATATTCATTTCAGAAATAGAAGGGTACCTAATGCTGAGAAAAATATCATGTGGAGGCCAAACTGACACAAACTCATTAGTTCATTATAGGATAAGTTTTTAATGTTTTTTTTAAAATTTTATCACAAAATTTCCGCAATTTTTTATATACCATTGTTATTACGTTTTCTACAAAAATTCTCTTCTCTTAGTTTCGGCGTGACTGACATATTGAGTTACCGTCAGGTACTAAGCGGACATAAATCCATATATGAATGTATAAACATACAGGTCTACATTTTTTGATTTTATTATATTTGATTTTGGAAGCGAAGTGCCTGACTTCGCTTACCGGTACGAGGTTTCCACTCGACGACCTTTTTTCCTATTGTTTACCAGTTTTCCAAGCTATATGGCCAGCCTATTGCCATTTCACTTTAATAACCTGTTGGGCTATGTCAGTTACTCTGAGTCTACTGCGGATATCCTCATTTCTAACTTTATCACGCAGAGAAACCCCTCTTCAATTTAAAAATTTTATATTTTTCAGATGATGGTTTGTCTAACATTTATAGAAAACATAAACCCAAGAATGTCTTTATAAAGCAATTAGGGAACCACCATTTTTATTTTATTTAAATTTATTGATTTAATTTTATAATAGTGTACCTACAAGTCGCGACACGTAAGTCTAGCGCTGGACGAAACGTGGAGGGGATAGCTGCGCATGGATACTGTCGCGCACGTACCACGTATCAGTACCCGTACTGATTGGCTGTTCAGTCGTATTCGATTACGACAGGAGGTTCTCCAATCAGCGCATGCGAACGATACGCACGCCAGCCCCGCGACTCGCTAACTACCCCATAATACCTTATTTTCGACTTTTGAGCAATAACGCTCAACGCTAGACTTACGTGCCGCGACTTATAAATATAAGTATCTGTATCCAGATTTCCCTCCTCAATAATGTTCTATTAAATTCATACTCAAAAAAAGCGTTTTATTGTAATATGTCCGAAAACGGACTGCGACAGTGCTCGCGGGGGACTACAGGGCGACGGAGCAGGCACGCTCGCGCGAATACATTCAATTTCGAAGAAAAATTATAATAAAACGGGGAATAAAATTAAAACTCAATTAAAAATATTAATATTTTAAAATCTTTTTTAGTGTAAAAACTATTTAAATAGCTTGTGCCGTTTTGGAGAAATTTTGCAAAATATGACAAAGATAGGATCTACCCTTTGGGGATTTTTTTCTAATAAGGGTTTAACAAAATACAATTTTGTTCAATTAAAAACATTTATTAAATCCTCTTCTGTCACACTGTATTTTTTCTTTGCGGATTAAATTAACAGTTATTGTGATTTTTTACTTAAATACAAGAATTTAGGCATTTCACCCGCTCTTAGGGCCTTAATGAGAGTGACGAGAACCGGTGACATTTTTACTGGAAACGAGGGTGTATTTTGATTCTTAATCTTAACTGTAGGTTGCCACAGCATTAAATTACCATCAGATAGGACTAAGTAACTCATTTGTTAATTTTACTTTTAAAAGAAATAAAATACACCCATAAAGTCATTCTTAGTTATAACATTACAAATTAAAAAGATTAACACACTACAGTGAGTAATTTTTAACCGTTGAAAATGATTAATTATTTTTATAAGTGATTTTATGTAACACTATGACCTGCCAGGCCTGCCAGCATTCATCCAGCGACAACAATATGTAGCGCGCGCACGACTTCAAGCCTTATATTGTTCACGCGCAATCAACATGGCGTCTGACACTGTTGCGCTTGGCGCCATTTTTAACGCTATCTTAGATAGTTAATCTTATGGCTCCAGTACACGTTGGCCGAGCGCGCTTGGCGAGCGCACTCGGCAGATTTTCGTGGTGCCGTTCACACGTTGGCTTGTTTCATTCTGCGTTGGTAGCTAGATGATGATGGACGTTAGGGCAATCGCGGCCGCTGTCATATACTTATACAGCGCTTCACTCTTCTCAGAGTGAACGAAAAAAAAAACTACACATACAACAATAATCCCAGTTTGTCCTTTTTAGGGTTCCGACCTCAAAAGGAAAAAGAAACCTTTATAGGATCTACTAGCTGACCCGTGCCCGCTTCGCTGGGGGTTTTTTTAAAATAAATGATAGCCCAAAAGAAGCCCCTAAGCTACCTTATCCCTGAGCAACATAAACGCAGAGATAATTTATAATAATATTTATCATTAGGTAGGTACTCTGAAATCGCAACTAAACATGTATTATTTAATGCAGTTAGACAAGTTACTTACTCTGGTTTTATTTTTATGTTGCTCATGTTTGGGGTTACATATAACTGATTCATTGTGAGAATCAATCAATGAACAATGAATCAATATGTCACTCCATAATTATTAAATCGTAATGTGTTGGTATGCATATAAGTAACATTAAAAATATATTATATTGAATTATATATTATTTCATAATATATAATATTTATTTATATATATATATATATATATATACATGCGTATATATGCGTGTGTGTGTGTGTGTGTGTGTGTGTGTGTGTGTGTATGTGTATGTATATATTTGTATTGTATATGTATATTTATGTAAGTACACACTTTGGCTACCTCTATTTCCTTCAACTATCCTTCAATAGGCCTGCTGGAAGAAATTTCATCATGGAATAGGCAGTGCCTTTGTACATAATTATGTTTTTACCATTTTCCTTTCGAATTATGTGTGTACATAAACTGTTAAATAAATAAATAAATATTTCCTCATTAGTCCATGTCGCCATGTTGAAACAATTTTATTAAGCCAACACTACCCAAAACCCCAAAACCGACACTATACGGCTCGTCGACGAGCGTTGGCCGCAAACGCCAAATATATACAAAACGGCCCAGTACACGTTGGCCGAGCGCACTCGGCGAGCGCGCTCGGCCAACGTGTACTGGAGCCATTAGATAGTTGTTAGCAATCTGGCTATGATTTACGGTCCATGATTATAACCACTGCCAGTCGGCCAGTGGTTAAATATATCGTATTATTTATTGTAGGTGACGTTTGCGCCGTATAAAAGTAATTCATAGTTTATAGAACTAAAGACGTTGATGAAGTTGAGACCTCAAAGTGCGTGATATTTCTACGTTGCAGCTGTATTATAGCTGCAACCCGGGTAGATCGACTCCTAACTCAACCGGTAAAGGACCACACTGTCACCGAATAACAACATAATACTGTTGTGTTTTGTTTTAGTTTAATTTAAAGTTAGTAAGAATTAGAGACCATTTTCACAATTCACAAGGTATTCCTCGTCCTCCATTGTAGTCATCAAAGTTGAATATGAATTTTCCGAGAATAGATACTTCTATGGGTCAAAGCACCCACTTACCATCATGTGAAGTTTGTGATCATTACTCACTAATGTTGAATGGAATATGGATTTTAAAAATCGCCTATAGACTCTGATTCCAAACTTATTTTACAAAACATTTTTATGGTTTTCTACTTCCTTTACAGTAAGTATGATCAAGACCTAAATGGACACTTAAACGTCGTATATAGATCACTTGCTCCCTCTTATGGATTGACATGTGACGGTTCAGCGATTAATTTATCGACACATCATAGCAACGCGGTAGAGCCACGCTGCAGCTACTCGTATATTACGCTTGTAGCACTAATGAGTCGGCTCAACTGGATAATAGCCACATTCTCACAAAATACCATCTATATATATAATAAAATAGCAGCTGTGTTTCGCATAATGTGTGTAGAAAACCAGAAACCGTTTTTACTGGAAACGACGCGTTCCATCTTAATCCTTGGTGATGACAACGCATCTGCATTTTGATTCTTAATCGAAGATAGATGTAGATAGCCTGCAGCAAAACTTAACCATCTGGAATGTGTGCTCGTTTGTCACCCTTAGATATGAGTACCTAAGGTCAACAGAGGAAAATGAAACAGGAGATGGTCAAAGGAATGTTATGACAGCCTGCAGTGGCAACTATGCCAAATATAGAGGATATTATAATGAGGCACTATAATGGGAAGGCTTATGTGACAAAAATTAGACTGTAATATGATTAGATGTATATATATATACTTCTAAACGTATCTTTGATAGCACCACTTTATTTTACACATTGACATCTGTGAATCAAAAATTAAACTAAATATATGACATTTTAACACACCTAAACTTTTATTATAATCTATGGTACAACGTCCTTCCATTAGTATAAAATCTTTTACTACTTCAATGAACTAAAATAATTATATGATTTCCACATAACAGCTTCTAAAACGTAAGTTATAGAAGAATTGAAGCTATTATCTTTAAATTATTTAGTTCTTTTTAGTTCTTTGTAATCTGATTAAATTTTTTTTTTATAAGAGTTTTGAAACTTTTATGTGGACTAAAGAATACACAAGTTCAAGTTATGACATCGCCTTAATTCTATTAAAATTATTATACCCTATTTTCTCGCTCTTATGGATGAATTTTATTCTCGAAATCTATATGAATCTACCCCTGAAGAAAACCAATTTAATAAAAAGTCATTAAAATGGATTCAAATTTATAAAAAAGCGAAAAAATTGTAATAACAGAATTAAATGGCAAATAAACTACAGTTGTTTGTTGGTGTTCAATTGCACCAAAACAGTGCATAATACTTAGAAGTCGATCTTAATAAGTCACATAATTTTGTTTGCAGTAGAATTAACCCAGTAAGAAAGGTATGGAGAACTAAAACGTTCTATACGTATCGCTGAACAAACATCGTATCTTATATCCTATTTGTAACACACTCCATATATGGGGCTTTTTTAATTAAATTAGTAAACAAAACGTTCAATTATTCACCTTTATAATGTTACCTAACCGTGTAGTGGCGGTGTATGAATATCCGCTATCCCATATCGTCCCACAGGTGTCATAAGAGGCGACAAAAGGTAGACGTAAAATGTAACAGGTGATTGGCAGCAGCAAAATAATAAAAAACTTCGGTTGCCAACCCGATTGCCAAGCGTGGCAACTATGGCAAAATTCGCCATGAGGCAACATGGGAGGGATATATAGAGGTCATGTCCAGCAGTGGACTTTTATAGGTTGTAATGGATAGTTGGATGGATAATGATTGTTCGCGCCACTTGTAACTACCGGCTAACGCTTATGAAATTTGTTAATTGTTATCCAATGAGAATACTGCAAGGCCCACTCCCGCGTTTTCCTATCTACTGTCTTTTTATGACCAGTATGTGCACTCGTGTGTTAAAACGGGGTTCACAAGTTCGCAAGTCACGCAACCGCTATATCTCTCGTCATCACCTCGCGCCGTAGTCTAATTTAGATATAGAACTATACATGAAAACAGCAAGTGTATAGACATTTGCAATAACGCAAATACTTCGCGAAAATCTGTAAAAGTTACATTTGTGAAGACAGCCGTTATCCAACCAACGTGCAACGAAGATTAAGGAGACACGAGACAGCTCAGCAGAAGTCAGTTGAGTGCACATGCCTTCCTTCACGTACGTTCTGTGGGCCGAATGTGTTGTGACATTTGCAGTATCACGAAATAATATATTCTCACCGCATTATACAGTCCATAATATATGTAAAATCATTCCTTTAATAACTCTAAACCAGCAGTTGGTCATTTAAACCAACAAACCATTTTAACCCGCAATACAATAAAATTCACTCCGCCTTCTCCAGTCCGCGATAATTAATATTATCCATCAATGATAATAAAATAT
The DNA here is from genome assembly GCA_963668995.1 of Parnassius mnemosyne. Taxonomy (NCBI): domain Eukaryota; kingdom Metazoa; phylum Arthropoda; class Insecta; order Lepidoptera; family Papilionidae; genus Parnassius; species Parnassius mnemosyne. The sequence continues at coordinate 7,104,489 of CAVLGL010000068.1, forward strand.
AAACCATATTTATTTTAACCGTCATGGAGTCACTAGTTCAACACCGTCGGATACAGAACGCACTAATTACCCCAGGTGAGCTATCCACGCCAACGTAAGCCGTCTTTGAACCAGCCCGGCCATCCCGATACCATCCACACCATATGGATGATTGGCGGTCCACCACTGTGCGATTTAGATGTTTTCTTCCTCGCACGACTTCCTTGTGGAATCGATTACCATCAGCGATTTTTCCGGGCCGATACGACTTAGGGACCATCAAGAAAAGAGCGTACTCCTTTTTAAAAGGCCTTCTGCAATTCCCCTGGTGTTGCAGTTGTTCATGGGCGGCGGTAGTCACTTACCATCAGGTGAACCGCATGCTCGTTTGCCCCCTCTCCTATAAAAAAAAAGTCAAAACACTCTCCCTAGTCACCGTGGTTACCTAGAGTTACTTTTTCCATCCTTCATAGGCAGAGCCTCAGATTTTTCTGAGAGATGCAAAGACTTTGTTGTTTTATTCGTAAAAGATGCAGGGGGAAGCACTTATATTGGAACTCGAACGAAACTGGCTCGACCGATTTTGATGATTTTTTTTATTTTTTTATTTATAGTGTTTGAGTGGGTCCCTAGATGGTCTAGATTCACAATTGGACTTGGTAGGTGGAGCTGTGGTCGAGATCCACAAATCCCCCTTGCGAAACCGGGGTGGATCGTTAGTCACTAATAATTTACAAGTAATTTATATTTTTGTTAAGTTCCAAGAACCAATGTTCTTTTCGTAATTAATTGGAACTATATAAATGAACACTTACATCATAATTAATCCTATGTGATTAAAAACAAAACCGTTCAACCGCTGCATACAAGAATCAGTCGCAACCAAACCAATTTTGGAGCGCAAAGACGTGTTTTTCTTAAAAAAGGGTGATTAATTAAAATTAAGTGGTGAATTTTCGATAACGACGTCCTTATTAACTCGTGCAGTTTCCTTGTCAATAAATGAGCAGTAAATGGCAACTACAACAATCCTGGAACGATTAATTGGCAGCAGTCAGTTAGCGGGGAAGCGAGTGATGAGAAAATACTTTTAAATTGGTGGGTATAGGAATTTGATCTAATTTTAACTCTTAATTGTATAGCAAATTGGTGAATGTATAAAACGAAAGTGTCAAATTAGATGTAAAATTACAATACTGCAATATCGAATTTCTAGAGAAAGAAATAAAATATTTTTCGTAGTAGGCGGCAGGACTATTTTTATTCCTAGCAGCCATCTTGAAAAATTCAAGACAAAAAGGAGATCGTATTTATTTCCTAGCATACTACCACGGCTCTGCAACCTAATAGTTTTTGTTTTATATATTAGAAAGAATACTTTATGTAGAAATTATTGCACATGCAATAATTTCTTCATAAAGTATCCGGCCCGATCGCGGAGCAGGAATTTTTTATTGCTTTGCATTTTAAACTTACTTCCCATTATAAAAAGTTTCATTTCTATTGCTACTAAGATAGTTTTAGGACCTTTTGCACAGTATTTGTGATTCGAAAACCGAGTTTATTCTCAAGTTGTTTAAGTTTACATTTGTATGAATTTCTATTTGTATGAATTGAAGTTTGAAATTCTTCCTGCTCCGCGATCACACTATACATCAGTAACATTTTACAATAACATTCATCGCTACATAATGCGATTAATAATTTATACCATTACTGTGACCGTTGCAGCCTATTAAAGTCCACTGCTGAACATAGGCCTCCCCCATAGATTGCCTCATAGGGCAACTATGACAAATAGTTGCCACGTTTGATAAGCGTGTTGGCAACCGCAGTTTTTATAATTTTTAGTCGTTATTAGGAAGACGCTGCTGCCCATCTCCTGATTTGTTTCCCTCTGTCGCCTCTTACGACACCCACGGGATGATGTGGGGTAGGGGATATTCTTACACCGTGTAGTGGTACACGGTAAAGTTATTTGGCTATGAGCTTCGCAATATACACTGACGGCTAAGAGTTCCGATATAACGCTGGAATTTTTTTTAAAGATACTTTTTGTGTGCGGTAGAGTCATACTGCTGCTAACTGCAGCTATATAGTTGTAGCACGAATTGGTCAACTCGACCGAGAAAAGACCACGCTCTCACAGAATATCAGCGTAAAATAGCAGCTTCATTTTTGTTTTATAGTAAGGTTGACAAACGAGCACACAGCTCACCTAATGGTGGTAAGTGGTTGCTGTGACCCATATATATCTATAGCTGCAGCATGGCTCTACCACGTATAACATACATACATACCTTTTGCGTGGTAGAGCCATGCTGCAGCTATATTAGTAGTATAGTTGTAGCACGAATGGGTCAGCTCGACCGGGGAAGGACCACGCTCTCGCAGAATACCAGCGTAAAATAGCAGCTTAACACTACTGTGTTTCGTATGGTGAGTGTAAAGAACCGGAGACCCATTTTACTGGAAAAGAGGCATTCCATCTTAGTCCTCACGGGTGACAACGCATCTGCATTTTGATTCCTAAACGAGGATAGATGTAGATGTCTATGGGCCACAACAACCTCTTACCATCAGGTAGAATGTGTGCTCGTTTGTCACCCTATCCTATAAAAAAATAAATATATACATACATACATACTCTTGAAAAATATCACTGTCCTCCTGGAGTGTTCGGGTAATTAACTATTTTGTAAGCGTGGAAGGGATTCACCGCGTACATTCACTGTAAAATTTACGGCAAGCACTTAGACCCTTAACTACCAGGCTTAGAATATCTAATAAGTACCCAATATTTTGTATTTGCCTTCCTAATATATTATTTTACTTTTTATTTTATAAGTCGCAATAGCTCAAGGCTATTGGCCGCGCCTGGCAATGCTCTCCATTTGTTCATAAACGGTACAATCTGCTCAGCCATTCCGAACATTAGCCCGTCAAGACAGACAAAGAGACAGAAATATTTTAAAAATGGTTGTTTATGTCTTAATAGCACTCAAACAACCCCCTGAACTTAATAGAAGTCATTTATCTCAATATTACAGACAGACATACCAATTTAAGTTATACGTATAGATATCTTTCACGCCTATGGCATATATCATAAGAGAAACTTGACGAAGAACTCCAGTTCTTCTCAATCGTGTTTGTTACGGCCTTACTGGAAGCTTTATTAGCCTTCAGCCGACCGCAGCAAGGATGCTGTATATCTCTCAACATTGTTTATAGCGACTGATACGGCGACCAGTCTATCTAGGCTCATTTATCTAAGATGGATAAATGTAGCATCGTTAATCCCTCAATTAAGTTGTATTTAAATGCGAAACTATTAATGCGTTCTGCTTTCGTTAATTACAATTGCAAATGTTATTCATTACTAGCTGTTCCCCGCGACTTCGCCCGCGTGGAAGTTTTTTGTGCGAAATTCTAAAATAAAAGTAGCCTAAGTTACTCCTTATAACATCTGTTATCTGACAGTGAAAGTCCCATCCAAATCGGTTCACAGGTTTTTGCGTGATGAGTGTTCACGCCAAAATAGCTAGCAGATGACAAATTTTTTTTAAGACTTACTTAATATTTATTGTTATAATTTGGGCAATTTACACAATATTTTTATGAATTATAGCTTATGTGTTATTCTGATGTGTGAGCTATATTATTGTAAAGTTTCATTAAAATCAATTCAATCGTATTTGCGTAAAAGAGTAACAAACATCCATACATCCTCACAAACTTGCACCCATTGTCACGGGGGACTGAAGTGATTGACGTCCCGATAGTCAGCGTATGTATAAGCATAAGAAACGTCGGGAATTAATAAAAATAAGTTAATCAAACGCGATAGAATCCGTAATAGTAGTTTTATTCAATTTCTCCGTAGCCTTTTCTTCGCCTCAACTTGTACATTACAAAAAACTCACACCAATAAACACAATTAGTGCTGGTTTTTAAAAATGTAACTTATTTGTTTCCCATTGAAAACTAAGTAAACTATTTCCTTATAATTTTGTTTTAAACTAGCTTTTATCCGCGACTTCGTCCGCGTAGATATTATACTATAAACCATAGGTGATCCATAAATTATGTAGGACACTCAATAAGTTTTAAGATATACAAAAAATATTCTAGATACTATTAATATTTATTTTAAATTTTTTTCAAAATATTCTCCATCATGCTCTATACAAAGTTCCATTTGCCTAAACCTACTCTGAAAACACTTGTCAGTCTTGATCTGACAGGTCGGAAATTTCTTCTTCAGGCAGGCAGCCACGGCTTCTTCGGCGCTTGAAAAAAACTTGCCTTTTATTTTATCTTTGACTCTTGGGAACAAAAAGAAATCACAAGGAGCTAAGTCAGGGCTGTAGGGTGGGTAACTTAGAGTTTCAACATCAGATTCCTCAATAAATGCTTTTGTTCTAAGGGGGGTATGTGATAAGCGTTTCGTGATGCAGCATGATTCCCCGAAGCGCGGTCTTTGGTTTTCTCTCCCGCACAGCTTGAAAAGCTTTGGGTAATGCAACTATAGTATACCATTCAGAGTTGACTGCCTAACAATTTTCTAGCATTGACGTCGACAAATGTCCGCTCCGCGAAAAAATAACTAGCCACCGGTTTTTGCCGACGTTGCGAGGTCTTTGCAGTTCTGTCGGTAACTGTCCTTCTGAGTAGACCCATACCGATGATTGCCTTTTATTTTCCGGATCATATTAATAGATCCATGTCTCGTCGCCTGCAACGATTTCTGAAACACGCCTAGACGTCGACGCATTTCCACACGAGTCTGATTTTCGCTTTCGGAGAGCAAACTAGGGATCCATCGTGTCCGTATATGTGATTCGTGGGTCTTCCCGCACCAACACTTTAGTAGTCCGTACATCTTCTGCCGTTACTGCTGTTTGCGGGGCCCCGGTTCTTTGGTCATCTTTAAGATTAATTTTACCCCTTTTGAATTCAGCAAACCACCTAAATATTATTGCGCGTGATGGAGCTGAGGCTCCTAATGCTAATTGTAACCGTTGTAAACTTAATTGTTCGGTTAAACCAAATTTAAGATCATAATATATGATAGCGCGCAAATGTTCACGGTTAAGATCCATCGTTTTAAATAAAAAGCGCGGGAAGCATTGCAGAAAAATTAATATAAGATTGGTTTTTTTTTATATTGAGCTATTGGCTTATGGAGTTCTATTTTTAAATAAATTTGCTCTTTAGAAACTTATAACACGGGTGCGTTCCATTTTTAAATTTCGGGCATCTCAAACTTATTGAGTGACCTACGTATCGCACTTTCATAGTAAATCACCCATCACCCTTTTTAGGGATTTCCGTGATCAAAGCTACCCTATTTCCTTCCCCGAACCTAAACTATGTCGAAGACGTACATTTGCTCACGCGGCGATGAGCGATATTTTTCCCCACCTCACCCGCAGTGCGCCCGACCTTCCTGCGCGCGCCGCAGTGCACAATTTTATATCGTCGTTACATTTTAAATATTTGACCAAATGAAGTAGTTTAAAAGACAAAAGTATTCTACTTTGGACATCAGAAGCTATTAAAGTATTTATTTTGATAAAATCAATTTGTTACTGCAAAATGTGCATTGGAAATAAAGTATCACATTTTATTGTATTTATGGTGCACTAGGGATCGGCTCGACTGGGGTAGGACCAAGCTCTCACAGAATACCAGCGTAAAATAGCAGCTTAATGCTGCTATGTTTCGTGTGGTGAGGGTAGAAATCCGTGGACCCGTTACACCGGAAACGAGTCATTTCATCTTAGTCCTCAATGTTGATAACACATCTGTATTTTGAATCTTAATCGAAGATAAATGGAAATGTCTATGGGCCACAGCATTCACTTTCCATCAGTTGGACTACGTGCTCATTTGTCACCAATATTCTATAAAGAAAATATGTAAAAGTATATATTTTTCCTGATAGGTTGTTTCAATCTTTTATTTTCTCTTTGTATGTTGTAAAAAATAAATACCGTAGTGACAGTCTTGCAACGTAGACTCTTGGAAAACCGGTTATATCTCTTTTGCTGAAACATTAAAGTGCAATGTGAGATTGCGGCGTGTCGGTGACATCAAACAACGTAATTGGTTTTAAATGCGCCGCCTGCTCTTTATCGCATTGCGACGCCTAAATACGCCCACGATTAGTGGCTCGCTGTGACACTTTCATCAGGAATATATAATAGTATAAAATAATATATTCTATTTACTTTTCTTAATTTTTTTTCTTAAAAAATTACCTCACTAGGATTATCTCCTGTATCGTGAGGTCAGATTACATACACAAATTTCACTAGGACAAACATTTGGACCCGGAACAATTATTTGTAGGCTATACAAGTACCTGTTCCGTGCGGGATGCAAACCCGCGGTTGCGCTGCGCTGCAACTCATTGCTAGGCCACTGCGCCACAGAGCTGTCATATTTTTATTATATATCGAAAAAGGAAAAAGAAATTATTACTTTCTCCAAATAGCAGTGCTGTGTTCTGGAGGGTATGGTCTGGAGGGTGCCAGTATAATTACAGAGTGTAAGGCATTCCATCTTTGTCCTCAGATATGACAACGTTCTGTAGCCATCTTCGTTTGAGTTTGACTGCAGGTGTACATGGGCTGCAATAGCCACTTACCATTAGGTGGACTGTGAGTTCGTTTGTCAATAAAATTTTATATTAAAAAAAGGATAAAATATAGTGTGGATAATCCAAAAGTACACGCCTCATGAGCGTTTCATTTAATTTTGATGAAAAAAATTAATTGTATTCCTTTAAATTTTTTTTAAAGTAATTATTTATTTACGTGTATAAACTTTTGTGCTCTATTATTTTAACAGGTAGTGTTACCTACAGGAAAAAAATGTTTACCAAAATAAATCGATTACACAAAGTATAAAATCGATACAGGCTGTATGGTACATTTGTCCTTTGTCTATCAAATGCTAAAAAAAATATATGATAGCGCCCGGGTAGAATCTCAGTTAGTTTGTGATAGCGCCTTTATAATTTTAATAGCAGTAAAACTTATAAAAGTTTAAAATAATTTTATTAACAAACTACGCGTACTAGGCTAATGATATGAAATAGAAAACCAGTTGATGTAATTCTGAAGATAATAAAAAAAACTCGGTCTCGATCCGTCATTTGTTTCTGGAATTATCGTGACCACATATAAAATCAATATCCCGACTCTGGACGTCCACGTGATTTTTTTTCAAACCGTTTTTTTTATATACGGCCATTCATATTATCATTTAAGTGCAAGATGGTTATGATATAGGCATTTTAAGAACAAAATTGCTTGAACTTGACTTGTCGAGAGTAGAACACATCGCAACACGCTGTGCGTTATGAGGAGTGCAATATAAAAGAAGTACCAACTTTTGTATCTTTAAGATCTGCGGGCTTTTCGAAATATTCTTATAATTACACCAATTGAAAGACGTCTGCTTGTATGTACCAAGTTTACACGGATAATTGACACATAAACATGATCCTTATGACAAGGTGGCAAGTTCTATATTATTAAAGTTTTGCGAAGTTTGTAGTAAGTAAGATATAGCACACTAGAAGGTTCTCAGGTGGTGTGGGCATCAATTACAAAGGTATCGCCGCATATGTCTGGACAAAAACGTTGGACGCACAGCTTGCAGGAAATACTTATACTTCCAGTTTTTGACGCTAAATGCCATAATGTATTTTGAGGCGAGATTATACCATGAGAGAAAAAATTAACTCACAGTCCATCACTACAGTTTGTGGATACATGGTTGCAACCAACTTTAAACAAATAAGGCTACACCGTCTGTAATTGATACAACCCAGACCAGCCTCAACGGAGACTAGCACTAGACCTAGTGCCCAAGTGTATGCGCAAACACAGGTGCACTCTCTATTCGCTCACTCTCGTAGTCCGATGGTACGATAATCCGACACGAACGGAAAGAGATCAGGTGCAAAACCTATAGCTTTACGTGCTTTTCTAGGCACGGGGATGAAAACAACGCTGTCTTCCTGACTCCGAGATGCTACTGAGAACATTTTACATTTATTATGACATTTATTGACTTTCCACTCGATCTCCAAGGCAGTCTAAAAATGGATAACACTTTCCTAATAATAGTCAGTTAGTTATTCCGTAATTATACTGGCTCTCGATATCCTATTCTTTGTACACTAAATTACAAGGTACATATGTCCGTGTTGCGGACTAAAATGGAATGGAGTGTTTTATTATAATAAAATTTATTGCATCAGTATGCAACGAAATAGCAAGGAACGTTCACTTCACATAGAGTGTTTGTTAGTAATTCATTTGTTTTAAATTTTCATAACTTTAAACAGTAATACATAGTTTTCATATTTATAAGGGTAATTTCGCCATAAGATAGGTCTACGCTTTATGATTTTCTTAATGATTATTTCGAATTTTGACGTGATGCGTTCGCAAACAAACAGACACCGACAAATCTAAAAATGATAAAATTGTATACAGCTTACTTTTTCTTTTTCTTTTATAGGATAGAGTGACAAACGAGCACACAGTCCACCTGATGGTAAGTGGTTGCTGTGACCCATATACATCTACATTTTTCCTCAATAAAGAATTAAAATGCAGATGCGTCGTCACCCGTGAGGACTAAGATGGAATACCTCTTTTCCAGTAAAATGGGTCTCTGGTTCTCTACACCCACCATACGAAACACAGCAGTGTCAAGCTGCTATTTTACGCTGGTATTCCGTGAGAGCGTGGTCCTTCCCCGGTCGAGCCGACCCATTCGTGCTACAACTATACTACTAATATAGCTGCCACTTTTAGTCCCTTTCAATCATTTTTGTAACAAAAATATACAATGTATACAGACACCGGCAATTTACATTTCATTATTAACGAAGTTAAGCGATAAAAGTGTTACGTTTCGCACCGCCGTCACAAATACATCTGCTTCTACTGATTAGCATACGTATCAAGTATCATTTAATTTGGAATCAGTTACAAGTAACTTAAATTAGTAAATAAGTAGGTAGATGCAATTTTTATCAATATTAAGGGTTTAATTCATTTAGAAATAAGCCTTCAAATAAGTAATAAAAATTGTTTACACATGGTGCATTAAAATATATAAGGCATGATGGACAAAGAATTGGAAATTGAATTGTTCTTAAATAGCAACAATATTGTTACTATTAACCTCGTCCAACTTGTATAAACCAAATTCACTACTCGATATCAACCTTCTCCAACTTGTATGAACCAAGTCTACTACTGGATATCAACCTTGTCCAACTTGTATGAACCAAGTCCACTACTGAATAAAACTTTTATGAACCAAGTCACAACTGGATATCAACCTAGTTCAACTTGTATGAATCAAGTCCACTACTGGATATCAACCTTGTTTAATTTGTAAGAACCAAGCCCACTACTGGTTACCAAACTTGTCCAATTTGTATGAACTAAATACACTACTGTTTACCAACCTTGTCCAACTTGTATGAACCAAGTACACAACTGGGTATCAACCTTGTTCAACGTGTGTGAACCAAGTCCACTACTGGACATGAACCTTGATTGGGATTGACGATCGCAGTACATGATTTCTCGAATTTTTGTCTAAATGAGATGGTCACTCGCGAGAGAAGCCACAATTTCTCTGAAATTTCCCATAGTCGCCTGTTCCGTCGCCCACGGGATGAAATAGAGACCACACGCCAAATTAGAATTATATTCAACAATAATTATTTTGTGTATAAGGCATATTATATTAACTGTATGATGTAATATGTAATACAGGCAAGGAGTTAAATTTAAATTATCATTTTTATTGCTTGTATCACCCAGAGAGAAAAGAATCGTTTATATTTATTTTTCCAATAATCATGGGACATTATTACCTTTTCAATTATTTTACAATATCATTCGGTTACTTTAATGTGAGGCTCGAACAACACGAGACCTTTATCCTTAATTTAAAAAAAAAGTTCTTATACTTATGGTAATCCTCTAGGCTTTGATACGGCTAATTAAAATGCGGCTGATCGCTTATCGAATCCTTATCGGATTCGTTGGCGAGTTAAAGCTGCGATTGAGCGGATGAGTCACTTTTTGTGACAACAACTTATAATCGTTCCGATATTGGCAATAAACGTTCCATGAACAACAGCTCCGACCACCCAATGCGACCTAATAGTGATGTGCATAATCTATCGATACTTTTATATGAATAACGGCGCTATGTATTAGTTTATGCACGTGGGATCTAGGGAAGTGCAACTTACTGTCTAAATACTAGCTTACAAACGTAGGTAATAAATAGCATCAGGCATTACTTTGCGGAAATCCTCTGTTTATAGAATAAGGGTGAAAACGAGCACACAGTCTACTTGATGGTAAGTGGATGCTGTGCTCCATTAATATCTACATTTATCCTTAATTAAGAATCAAAAAGATGAGGCGTGGTAGCTCAGGACCTAAGCGCTCGCTGTAAATTTTAAATTTTACAATACGCAAGCAATCCGGGTTAGATCCCAGCCGCCACCAATGATATTGTTAATTACAATTTTAAGTGCTAATTTACCAGTGGTAAAGGAAAACATCGTGAGGAACCCTGCATGTCTGAGTAATAAGAAAAAAATGCCTCGTTTCCAGTAAAAGGGATCTCCGGTTCTCTACACTCAGCGTACGAAACACCCCAGTAAGTAGCAGCAACTTTACGCTTGTATTCTCCGAGACCGTGGTCTTTCCCCGATCGAGCTGAGCCATTTGTGCTACAACTATAATATAGCTGCAGTGGAGCTCTACAAATTCTCAAGATGTTAAATTTGTTAGCTTAAATCCGTGTGAAAAAATAAAATGGTGTGCCTTACCTAGTTTCAAGAGTTACTCCCTCCCTAAATTGCTCACACTATTACTGCAATGACTAATCCCTATTACTCTAAAAACTACTACTTCAATACTACTATACTAGAAAAACAAGAACCGTCGATAATGCTTCACATGTTTTGCCTGTAAACGGAGCATCATTAGGAATAATTTAAAATTAAAAATTTTGTACATCCGACTTCAATATAAGTTATTAAGAATAACTCAAAAACTATTGATCTGCCCTTGATCAAAATCATATAGGGCTACACGAGAAGTACCAGATTTTAAACAAAGAAAGAATCATCGAAATCGGTTCACTTAGTAAAAAGTTATGAGGTAACACACATTAAAAAAACATACAGTCGAATTGAGTACCGTCTCCTTTTTGGAAGTCGGCAGAAAACAGACTATGCGATGGTTGCGATGGTCACTGAGCATGTGAGTTAACAAGTTTGTGCAATAGGCATCTGGGTCGGCTCGCCGCACCTAGTGGCATCAGCCGCCGAGTGCTCTTGAGACTTGAGATTTGAGACTTTATCGTTCTCTGGGCGTATAAAAAAAACAAATGGGAGCCGTATTTCTAAGTGGCGCCTCCCTGATGGCAAATACGGTGAAATATTTAACAGATTTCATAGCGGGGGAGGTTAATTTGTTCGGAAAATTTAAACGTTAATGGTCCATTTTTAAATGCTACTTATACTGTACATTCATTAGATTAGAAATGGATAAACCAAACTGTGAATATTCGTAAAAGTACACAAATTTAAAAACAGGTGCATAAGATTAAAGAGCACACCACTGAGGCATTGTTTTGTGTATTTACACACTGCAGATCCCAATAATCTTTTGTTCAATACGAAATAAGTTCACTATACTCCCAACTAGCAACATCAGGTGAGTGTATAATTATTAGCCCCCATTACTTGATATGATGTGGATTGTCAATCCGATGAAAGCATCCAGTAGACTCTCAGAAATTTACATTACATTATCGGACACATTGTCAGAATTAGGGCCATATTCTTACCTATTTCTGCCGCCGTATATTTGTCCCAGTGGAAAGGTGAGAATATCTTATTACAGGTTGTTAAGATTTACGTCTTTATACTCAACTGTGCCAATAAATTAGTAGCATTCTTTGTTAGCCTTAGTTGCAGAAGTCCATGATACGAAACTTGCAACCAACGTAAAACGAAGAATTGCTTGTCTCTCTAATATTGTTATATTTAAAGAAATACTTTAGGACGATGTAACGAAAATTCTTTTACCGCAATTTAGTGTCTATACAAATCAAACTAACAAATTATTAATGTAATCTAATTCTTTTAGTTCAACGACATTTTCGTTTTTAAGGCTTAAAAGTTTAACTTGAATAAAAATTCGAGGCTTATTCATCTCATACGCCAATCACCATAAAACGGAAAACGAATCAAATTTATAATAAACCCGTTTGCTCTAAGAGCAGAAGCGATAGGTTCTCATTAGTGCGGTCGAAAGTTTAAGATTCTTGGAATTTTAACGGATCGTTTGTCTACTGTTTGGCCGTAAAAGTTAATAGAGAGAGAAATCTCTTAGTATGTTGTGAGTCTGCAACGAAACCGCAAAAACTGTTTTAACACTGCTTTTAAGCATTATTTTATAGTTGATAGAACTTCTGTCTGAGGATCTGAAGGGTATTGTGAGCCAGCATAATTCCAGGATGTGATGTTCTTAGTCTTTTTTTATAGGATAGGGTGACAAACGAGCACACAGTCTACCTGATGGTAAGTGGTTGCTGTGGCCCATAGACATCTACATTTATCCTCGTTTGCGAATCAAAATGCAAATGCGTTGTCACCCGTGAGGACTAAGTAAAAAGGGTCTCCGGTTCTCTACACTCACCATATGAAACACAGCAGCAAGCTGCTATTATACGCTGGTATTCTGTGAGAGCGTGGTCCTTCCCCGGTAGAGCCGACACATTCGTGCTACAACTATACTACTAATACAGCAGCAGCATGGCTCTACCACGTAAAAAAAGTTTTCGGAGATGAAAACGCATGTGCAGTTTTTTTTGGCTTAAAGACGGCTGCAGATGTCCATAGATTGTAGTAGCCACTTACATGCATGCATCAGGTGTGCAGTAAGTTTGTTTGTCACTCCTATTTTATAAAAAAAGAAATATTATCATTTTAACCACGGCAGAGCCATGGTCTGGTTTATTATGCTGCAACTTGAACGGAAGTGTTCGACTCGACAAGAACCTCTGTCGTTTTTCCGTCCGTTGCACAGGTAACGTTGGAGGCTGCGTAAGAAGACGAGTCTTGTGTACTAGAAGGGATTAGTAGTAGTTGGCATTTCCCTGTGTAAGAAGGGCGCCCTCTTACACTAGATGGAGTGACCAACTGGTAAGACTTCCTTAAGATGTCGATGAATTCAGTTATCTCAGGATTATATTTAGTGACACACATTGGAGTAGCATGCCTTAGAGGGTCCCTGTATCAAAATTTGTCGGGAGGCCCAAATGAAGGGTAAAGATTTTTCACAAAAGTAACAAAAACTTACGCATTGAATTAAAATAATTATATATTGATTATAAGTTATTACTTACAATTAATACTCCTAGGAACTAAGCTAGCCAAACAATTCAAACCAACATCCTGTCCCATAGAAGTCCTTAGAATTTTTGCTTACATACGTTCTTGGCCTCTGTAGCCCGGGGACCCCGTATCTCTGATACGGCTGATACGTCGGTAGCTACGCCCCTGGTGACACACCATTGTCTCTTATTACTTTTTAATTATTATAACCCAGTATTTGATTACAATCAATAAAACTGATTTTAAGTTGTTTTTCAAATGCAATGGTCTTGAAATATAGAAAAGTGGTTATTTTTATTTATAAAATTAAATATGTCGATAAAATATGAATATCGATACTGCATATGGTCAGTTATTACTCGTCATTAGAAAGCCGTTTCTGACACAAATTATGCGACATCTGACAACTCTAAACGCAACGAAGTGCACTTGGTAGCCGCCAAAAAGAGGAGATCGACATTTTATTGAGGACAGGCATTTAACTGATCCGCCGTGATCTGGTGAGAGGGGCCATTATGTTTTTTTTTTTTCTCTTCATACGAAATTATAATGTTAATTAGACGACGCACTATTAGTGCTACGTAAAAGCCAAAAAGTAAAAAATATATATATTTTACCCTTTATTTTTCATTGTAAGCCCGTATGCACCTATCTATCAACACAGATTCTTTTTATGTATAAAAGTTACCACACAAATTAGCACATAGCCCATGTAGTGTAAAGTAGATACTGTGACCCATACACACCTACATTTCTCCGATGCGTTGTCACCCCTGAGGACTCAAATGAAATGCCCCATTACTATCAAAAAGTGTGGTTCTCGTCACCCACCTTACGAAACACAGCAACATGCCTCAATTTCACGCTTCTATTCTGTGCAAATATGTTTTACGAAACAACGTGGCGTAATTTAAATTCCTTTTTGTGGGTCGGATTATATTTTTACCTGACACCGTTACACCCTTACAGCCTATAAAGTTCATCTGCTGAACATAGGCCTCCGTCATAAATTACCTCATATTTGGATATTTGGCACAGATGCCACGCTTAGCAAGCGGGTTGGCAACTGCAGTTTTTTGTTAGTGATTCCTGATTTGTTTCTCTCTGTCGCGTGTTATGACACCCACGGGATGATTTGGTGTTGTGGATATTCTTACACCGGCATTACACGGCACGACCCTACAGCTCGGTTATTTATTTATGTTTTTACGTCATTCTGTAATCCTCTATTGGCCCGAGAGCTCATAACGCATTTTTCATGAAGTGTTTGATGCGTCATGAACTTTGTTGAAAAGTATCAGTTCACTCAACAATCAGGTATTTACTGTTTGCCTGGCCTACCTGGGTACACCTAGTACTGCGCATACAGGTAAGTCGCAAGAGAATTCTCACAAAAGGTTCCTCCGGGAGTTAATAATTTCAAAATATTATAATATTACAAAATACTTGCGTGGACAGGAGACAAATGTGCTACGGGTTGTAATGAGTGCGATAGAAAGCGACGTTCGTCGATATGTCCTTATAATATTATACTTAGTCATTCTTCGCGCTGCCATTGACTGCAGTGCGTGTTCTTGTACAGCTGTTACAATTGGAATGAAAGATATGGCATGATATTACACATAATTATATTGTATAATATATTGTAATACCTATATTATTTTAATTATATTACATAATTTTTATACTTTAAACATTTATATATTTAATTATATATTTTATTACTTTTAAATAGAACTAGTTTTACGGATTTTATCGCGTACTAGCTGTTCCCCGCGACTTCGTCCACGTTTAATTTATTACGATTGGATTTCATGAGTTTTATTTCTTTTGCGCGGAACCCTAATTCATTTTCTAAAATAAAAGTAGCCTAAGTTAATTCCTATAACATCAGCTATCTACCAGTGAAAATCCTGTCAGTCGAATCGGTCCAGCCGTTTCGGAGATTAGCCGGAACAAACAGACAGACAGACACAAAAATTTTAAAAATAGTGTTTTTGTTATTAGTACCGTAAATACTTTCATAAACATTTAGTAAAAAGCTGTTATTTTGACATTACAAACAGACACTTCAATTTTATTTATTTGTATAGATATTAACTTATTTTATGAGCACTTAACAGCACCCATGGTCACGGGAGGGATTGAGGTGTTTGACGTCCCAATATCATAGTTAACCACGGCTACCTACAGATTGAGAAATCATTATTTTATTACTTTTTTATTAATTTAAAAGTTTACTTAAATGCACAACAATAATTACAGCTAATGGTAATAAGGAAGTAATTGTCGGGTTGATAGAAGTAAGTTTTTTTTTTATTATCTAATTGGTTACATTGAAAAAAAATTCCAACCATAAAAAAAATATGTATATCTATCATTGGCGATGATATCCTTGTGTTGGAATTAAGATAAATTCACTGGTAAAACGACATCACTATATTTTAGTTTATGTTCTTGTCGAATTTTTAACAATGTTTGGTATCTTTGTAATTTACTTTCTAAGAATGTGATAACATTACCAACATTTTTCACTTTACAAAATACACAAGAAACAGATTTCATTGTAATCGATTGCTTGAATTAATAAGAAGTATGAATCCAAAATAGTATGTTTAACAACTGATTTTAATGTAAAATTACACACAAATTGTAAAATATATTTAGGAAAACATGTGAATCCCGCCGGTACAGCTGTACAAGATCACGTGATCCGCAGCCGCAGCAGAATGACTAAAAGTATATCTGCAATCGTCGCTCTCTGTCGAACTCATAACGACCCATAGCACATTTGTCTCCCTCTAACTTAATTATCATACAGTCCTACTTCCCGTGCTATCGTGCCAAGAATGCTGGCTTCGTTTCCTCACTGAATGCCTATACTTAGCCTTTGAACGAGAAAAAGAACCAGCCCTCTTATCACCAGCAGCAATGACTAGTCTCGGAAAGAGTTCCTTTAGGAACTTCACCGCACGTGGACCCCACGGACCGATAGTCGCTACAGCGAATGGCACAAATATGTAGTCATCTCTCAGAGACTCATATTTGCACCACTTACTCAGTTCAGCTGTCTCTGATGCCGCCCCAGCTCTAAACGAAGTACCCCTGAAATGAGAGGCTGCTAAAGTGTCTACGAAAGTAGCATCCCACACTAGTGCTTTACCTCTCTCCCAAGGGACCAATATCATAGCGTCGGATCTCCTGCCATCATCTCTAAATATTCCACAGACTCTTAAGCCGATGGAACATTTATATAGACAAGAGGTCTTCGGATGACATCGTTCAAAGAACCGTGCCGTGATAACCTACCAACTCGTTTCTTACATGAAAGTCCGTGCAGCCCAAACTCGTCGACGCTGCTACCTCAGGGGTACTGATGAGATTGACAAATCGCCGCTCCTAGTCAGATTCCTGCGGCGATGCGCAAGCTTTCCCCATCAAGTAATGTGCCGAAATCACTTGGTGGTAAAGCCTGTAATCAGCGAGTAGATCAGATTTATTTAAATGTTTTTAAATTATTATTAACCCCCGGAGAAACTGTCTGCTCTTTTGTGAGAATTTTTATTATATATAATAAATACGCTGTAAGAATGGCACATTTAATAAAACACTTTTTTTGGAATTATTTGAAATTTAGGGTAGTTTGCCCATATGCCAATCCCTTCAGAAGTCTGCCATTTTTTTCTTAATTATTTATCAACTTAGCCGACGGGTAGTCATTATTATTATTTGAATCAAACACTTTTTTTGGGCTAATTCTCCTGCGACTTAACTGTATGCGCGGTACCAGGTGTACCCAGGTAGGCCAGACAAACAGTCAAATACCTGCTTATTGAGTGGACTGATACTTTTGAACAAAGTTTCATGATGCATGCGCACTGCGCACTTCATGAAAAATGTGTCATAAGCTCTTGGACCATAGGTAAAACGACTTGACGAACTTTGAAGTGCGTAACGTCTTCGTCCTCACAATCATGAGTTATTATAGGATACATTTATTCAAGCAATATTAGCACGACCCGCTCAATTATTTTTGTTAAAATTGATCACTGCAGTTGAGTTAATTCTCAATATAAATTAACCGTATGATGGCGGATGAAGAGAATGTATCACATCATTTCATCGCGTGGGTATGGTAAGTGGCAACTATGAGATATGATGAAAAGATTATGGCTTCTTGATAACTAACAAAATCCATTTGTGGCAGCGCTGTCGTCGCGCCACAAGCGAAGTACATCGAAGCCTTAATCGCGCTAACAAAATTCCGAAATTAAAGCAGTATATATAGAATAGCTCCGAGCCACCACTCGGAGCGTTGGCCGCTCCCCGGGCAGAACACCTTGCCCGGCGGGAGATCTCCCCTTTTCCTTCCACCCGCTACAGTGGTGACCAACCGACGTGATATGAACACGCAACCAATAACATTCGGAAACTACAACTTCAAACCTTCGTCATCGCCCTCAAGTACCCCATTCATTCGCTCCCGAGCAGATATTATCTGCAGTCTTCACATTCTGCAAGCCATCTAGCTTTACAAAGGTTCATCGCAGCACTGGAATAATAATGCTTCCTGTTCCTTTAAGCTACTCTCTGCACTACTATTCGGCACGGCTCTGAACCTTACTGCTCGCCTCTGCTTCACGGCACTCTCGCAGATTACTTGCCTTTTTCTCGACTCACCGCAGACTTACAAGGCAATTCCCTGGCACTTGCAAATTCGTCGACATCTGGACTGCACTATCGACCTCCGGTCTGAGCAGGGGGTGATGTGGCGGCGCTGTCGTCGCGCCACAAGCGAAATACATCGAGGCCTAAATCGACAAAGTTCCGAAATTAAAGCAATATATATAGAATAGCTCCGAGCCACCACTCGGAGCGTTGGCCGCTCCCCGGGCAGAACACCTTGCCCAGCGGGAGATCTCCCCTTTTTCTTCCACCGGCCACACATTATATTGAAGATGTCAAAAATTAATCACCTAAGATCCGTGTTATAAAATAAAATTATGTATCTTACCTAGTTTTCTTTTTATAGGATAAGGGTGACAAACGAGCACACAGTCCACCTTATGGTAAGTGGTTGCTGTCGCCCATAGGCATCTACATCTATCCTCGAAGACGAATTGAAATGCAGATGCGTTGTCACCCGTATGTGCTAAGATGGAATGCCTCGTTTCCAGTAAAAAGGGTCTCCGGATCTCTACACTCACCATACAAAACACAGCAGCGTTAAGCTGGTATTCTGTGAGAGCGTGGTCCTTCCCCGGTCATGCCGACCCATTCGTGCTACAACTATACCAGTAATATAGCTACAGCATGGCTCTACCACGTAAAAAAAAAGTTTGAGGGCATCTCCCTTCCCACCTCGATTGCGTGCTCTATTCCCGTCACCACTAATCCCAGAACCACTACTTCTAACACCAGTACACTAGGTAAGGCACACCACTGTCGATAATATGACATGTGTTTCGTTCCTAAACGAGGCATCCACAGGTGAAATAGACTGGCCGTCTATCTATTTTACGCCAAACGTTACGTCAAACGTGTGACCTGCGAGATGCGAGGCACTGCGATCCAAACGTAAAGATTAAGACAATACTCAGTACAACGTGAAACCCATGCCTAGCAGTAGACTTTTACAAACTGAAGAAGAATATGTACAAATAAATAAACATTCAAGATATTTTTTCAACACTTTGAATTAAATCGATTGCGCCTTGCACATTTTTATAGCTACAATTTCAGAGCGATGGATTGTGCAGCTGGACGCGAACGTTTCGAGAAATAATTAACATTAACATTCAAGTGCTAATTGTTGACAATCCCGTCGGGTGGGGACCGGTTCCACGGGACATGGTGACAACTAATTGCATACGATACATGGGCCAAAACAAAGGACTGTCTGGAGATTTACGTTAAGCTCTTGAAACGAATGAATGAATGAATGAATGTGTGAGTAAATAAATGAATGGATAGATGAAATACACTTTATTGTAAATAAGACAAAAAAATCGGTGTATGACTGTGTTGTGAACACGGTCGCGTCTTTTACATGAATGCGTATATGTAAGGAAACTATCTCAAAATAGTGGAATACCCTCCCTAGTCCTCATTCAACGTAACGAATTCTTTGATCCTTTAAGTATCGAGTAGTATAGTGAAATTAAACGTATATAGTATATACGTATACTCCATATAGTGGCAGCCTCGTACTGGCAGGCGAAGTGTAGGGCGTCCCCCCACTAGATGGAGTGACGACCTGGTAAGATATGCAGGAAGTCGATGGATGCAGGTGGCTCAGGACCGTGCTTTGTGGCATTCTTTGGGGGAGGCCTATGTTCAGCAGTGGACTTGTGAAGGGCTGTAATGATGATGATGTAATGATGATGATGAAACGTATATAATAGATAAGTAGCTGCAACTGCAACAGCAAACTGTATCCCCCGATTTTGTTATCATCGGTTTTCTGAATTCTCCCAATTTTGAAGCAAATTTAAAGACGTATTCACGACAAAACAAACAAATTATATAAACAATTGGTGAGTGAAGTGTTTAGTGGTTTGGTGAGCAAGAGGCGTGGTAAAAAAAACTTACTTTAGATCCCAGTTCAAACATGGTTATTTTGCAATTACTGGTCAAATTTGCAGAGAAGATTCAAAAATAATTAATAAAGGCAGATGGATGAACAATGATGAAAGGAAAATTAATATGAAAAAAAAATCTCAAGCATTTTGTGCTTTTTATTTTTTAAATTCCAAATGCGTGGTAATGCATTAATTTAACTGAATTCACTGCGTACGCACACAGTTTGTAAGGGTCGCGCGGTAGAGAAAAATGTTGTTACCCATAAATCACATTCAATTTGAGAATATTTCAAATAAATGTAGAAGCCTTATTTCTTTATTTTCTTTTTTCTTATTTCTTTTTCTCTTATTTCAATAACGGTATATCATTATTTATACATTTGAACTTAAGTTTAAAATTTAGCTACCCTTTGAAAAATAACACCCGTATAATCACTGCACTTAATACAGTGGTGTTGCGGGGCATGGTAGTAACAGATTTAGGGGGCGGCCTTTTGGCAATGAAAGTCAAATCTCCGATCCTATCAACTTGACTTGAACATTAGCTGTTACTGGATACTTTTGATTGATGGGCAATACTATAGCACTGCAAATTCTGTAAATAGAGATAATTCATATATATTTAGGTATTATATCATGTTATATACTTACAAAAGTTTCGAAGCAAATATATCTAATATTTTATAAACAGCACCCGCCTTATTTAAACTACCAGCGACCTGCCCCGGCTTCGTCTGGATAGGATCTTGTAACGTGCCATTACCATTTTTTTTTCAGATTTCAGGTTACTTCTACTATTATCTATTCTGTATTTTGATTTAAGATAACCAATTGTAAGCCCATTTTTCTTATATTTTTTTGTTTTTCAAAACAAAAACGATCTTCAAGTTTTTCGGATAAAATATATCCTAGATCCCTCCTGGACTCTCTATCTGTTCTCAAAATTTCATTACATTCGATTCCGCCACAAACCAACCCGGACGATAGATAGATAGATAGACAGACAGACAAAAAATTTAAACATGGTTACTGACAGACACTTCAAAGAATCGAAATGTAGTTGCGTTGTCACTCCTGAGCACTAAGATGAAATGCCTCGTTTCCAGTAAAAGTTACGAGAAAATAAAAAAACCGCAATTACCAACCCGCCTGCCAAGCGTGGCAACTATGGCAAATGTCCCCTATAAAGCAATCTATGAGGGGGGAGGCTATGTTCAACAGTGGAATTTAGTACATTGGAACAATAAAGGTACGCATACGATACACACGATAGCGCACAAAAATGTTCTCCTTCGTTTGTGAATATCGCTCGATTCGCTACAGTCGGCTAAAATTAACTCCCATCTGTAAAAAGCGATTTACCAAAAGGCTATTTTACTTTGAAATCACTGCACAAATTAATATCTTCAAGCAACATAATCGTGCATAGCTCTCTCAACTTCCGCTCAAGTTCAAATCTAATTAGGATGCATCGCTAAAACATCAGAGAAGAATGTGCTCTTATTAATGGTAAGGAGGGAGCGGCGAGTCGGCAAAAGATATCGGAGTGCTCGCAGCTGGACCGCGGTTGTTAGCTACGCTGGCAAATTATACATCGCACGCCCGATACAATATTGCACACGTGGACTTTGCACATCACTTGCTGTCGCGTACACTTAGACAAACTTTTACCAATTATTATTAACTATTATTTAATTTTACTGAATTTTACTGAAATACTGCAAATACCACTTTCATCTGACCATAGGTAAAGTGTACTATAAATTTAAAGGGAGTTTTCAAACAAAGTAGGAAAAAGTTCAACATCAAGAGAAAAAAATTTCACGCCAATCGAACAAGACTCAATAAAAACGTCACTGAAAGATGAAGATAATGTAATAGACTGAACAGCAGAGATATTACATATGAAAATATTATTAACACAATCGACAAATGCGTAAAAAGATCTACCAAATTTATATGAAATTAAAAAGAAACCTGTAGATACCAGTAAAGAAAAAGATATTATGGAACTAAAGGAAACGACTAAGAATACTACATTAAAAGATAAGACAAAAAGTTAAAGATAAACAAAAAACTCATAGGCTTAAGATCATACAAGACGAATTAGAGCTATCAGGGTCTAGTAAAAGAGCTTACAATTAAATAAATAATACGAAAATTGGATAATGAAATTAAAGCAAAAAACAACAAAATCTAGAAGAGGTCTGTTAGAAATAGTAACCGATTTTTCTTAAAGAATTATACAAAGAACATAAAGACACTATACAAAATAGTTCAAATAAAACAATAACTCAAAATCAAAGTGAGGCAGTTCTCCCGTTCCTACAATCGGAAATAATAAGTGGTATTTCCAAGATGAAGATAAACAAAAGTCCCCGTGAAGATGGCATAACATGTGACTTAATCAAAGCATTTGATGATTCGATTATTCCTTTATTAACAGCCTTATTTAACCAAGTACCATGTGTGTGTGTGTGTGTGTGCGCGTGTTTGTGTGTGGGTGCGTGTGAGTGTGCGTGCGTACGTGCATGCGTGTGTGTATGCGTGTGCGTATGCGTGTGTGTGTGTGTGTGTGTGTGTGTGTGTGTATGTGTGTGCGCGTGTGTATGCGTGCGTGCATGCGTGTGTGTGTGCGTGTGTGTGTTTGCGTATGCGTATGCGTATGCGTGTGTGTGTGCGTGTTCGTGTTTGTGTGCGTGCGTGTGTGTATGTGTGTGTGTGTGTGTGTGTGTGTGTATGTGTGTGAGGTATGTGTGTATGTGTGGGTATAGATTTTGAGGTTTATATGAATTTTAAAAGGGTCTTAATTGAATTAAAAAAATGTGTAGTGCATCCAGTACAAAAATATCATAAAGGACCCGATTGGTTAATATGCCTCTACAACAGTCCACCAAGCAGACACTCAGTTAATCAAGCAGATTCATAATCGGTCCAGTCACATACATCTTAGCCGCTTTTTTAGATTTTGCAGATGGCTGTCAATTTCTTATTCACTATTCAATATTAATACCGACTAATCTATACATCTAAACCATGGGTTTTCAAAGAGGGGGGCGCGCCACCCAAGGGGGGCGCAGAGACCAGCAAAGGGGGGCACGGGCCCCCTGCCTAATTAATAACCTTACGATCAAGAAACGGCTTTATGTACACAGCTACTACAAGTACTTACTCAACGCACTAATCGCAGCGAGTGGTCAGTTCGAAGTTCCGACGATTCGCTTGTGCGTGCATCCCTCCCCCGCACGCCTTGCTGTCGCGTAAGCACAACTTACAGTCACTCAGACTGTGACTTGTCAATTTATTTTTGTTTCAACGAGATGAACTCGACAAAAATCGCAAATACAATGAAGATTATATCAAATACGGTTTTGTTTGCATAAGTAAAAATGGTGGCGATCATCCTACAGTGCATTATCTGTTACGAAGTTTTGAGCAATAATGCTTTGAGACCGACTCGTCTGGAGCAACATTTATTGACTAAATACAGTGATTTGAAGGACAAACCGAAAGAGTTTTATAATGTAAAATCTGGAAGTTTAAAATGCATGAAGTTAGATAGTACTGGTTATTTTGCCGAGTCAAACCAAAAACTACTAGAAGCTGCGTACGAATTATCGTTGCTTATCGCAAGGGAAAAAAAGCCTTATTATTGGAGAAACACTCGTCAAACCGTGTATATTGCAAGCAGCCGACATCGTTCTTGGACCAGAAAGTAAGCAAAAATTGCAACAAATTCCACTTTAGGTGTTTAGGATTCTGAAACCAAGAGAAAAATATCAAATAATTTGCAGCGCCTTACTGATGAGTTCAACCACTACTTTCCTATCTCGTGTGATGGTGATGTTTATCGATTGGCGACCGATCCATTCCATGTTATGGAATGGACCCTTAACATTCATTGCTATGCGGATGACAGCACTGGTGATGCTCTATACACCGGCCGTGCCAATATTTCTCGGGAAAACGTCGCCGAGTACCGGAACAAACTTGTGTCTGAAGTCGAGTCTTTGCTGAACAAAGTCTCGGATTGGGGGTGACTAAATCTAGTCCAGTTTAATCCTCAGAAGACGAAAGTTTGCGCCTTTACCGCTAAAAAGAACCCCTTTGTCGTATCTCCTCAGTTTCAAGGCACTCCCCTTCTTGCCTCAGCCAGTATCGGAATCCTCGGCGTCGACATATCGAGTGACGTGCAGTTTCGTGGTAACTTGGAAGAGAAAGCCAAATTGGCCTCTAAAAAGCTTGGTGTGCTCAGCAGAGCGGGACAGTATTTCATGTCGGCACACCGCCTTACAAGCCTTACAAGGGGCAGGTTCGGCCTCACATGGAATACTGTTCCCATCTCTTGCTCCCCAGTGCCAACTCCTTCCAAGCGCAGAGCGACTCGCATCGTCGACGATCGAGTCCGAGTTAACATAGATGCCCTGCACAGAAACACTTCAAGAGGAAGCCTTGGAAATTAAAAATTGTTCTGTTACTAAATATAATATCGAAAAAATGGGTAAAACAATGATTTGGGTCAAATATTTCTCAATTTATCACAAAATAGCAAAGAAAGCACTTCGATTGTATTTACCCTTTTCACAGAAATAAACTTAACATAGATAGTGATTTGCGTTGTGCGATTTCTGTGGTCAAGCCGAGAATCAGAAACCTCGTTAAAACCATGCAAGCTCATTCATCACATTCGAATAAATAAGAAGTTGTGTTAAATACGAGGGTGGATTGAAAAGTACTCGGCCTAACCAAGAAAATAAACAAATACTAAATCAGTTATATTTTTATTTTTCTACATAATCACCATCAAGTTCAATACACTTTTGCCACCTCCCCTTCCAAGCATTTAGACCGTTGAAAAAAAATGATTCTTCCTTAGATTCAAAATATGCGTCTACAGCTGCTTTGACCTCGTCGTTTGTCGAAAATCTTTGACCTCCCAAGTGCTTTTTTAGGTTAGGGAACAGAAAGAAGTCTGATGGTGCCAGATCAGGTGAATACGGCGGATGCGGTAACAGTTCAAAGCCACAGTTGTGAATTTCAGCCATTGACTGTACTGACGTGTGAACACGGGCGTTATCTTGATGAAACAGGACTTTTCTTCTGAGCATTCCTCGACGTTTTTCTTTTATTTTCTCTCGTAAACGACGTAGTAAGGTGCAGTAGTAATCAGAGTTTATATTCTGACCCCTTTCAAGATAATCAATCATAATCACACCTTTCGAGTCCCAGAATACTGAAGCCATCACCTTATTTGCCGACAAAATCGACTTAGCCTTTTTAGGGGGTGGTGAACCAGGTCTTCTCCACTGTTTTGATTGTTGTTTTGTTTCCGGTGTACAGTAATGAACCCATGTTTCGTCCATAGTAACAAAACGATTCAAAAAATCATCTGCATCGGCTTCAAATAACTCCAAACAGTCGCGTGAAATAGTCAATCGCGTCCTTTTTTGTTCAACTGAAAGCAGTCGCGGAACCCACCTCGCAGACACCTTGTGGAAACCCAACTCGTAGACAATGATGTTTTGAATTCGTTCATAAGAGATGCCTATAATCTCGGCTATCTATCTAATTTTTAATCTGCGGTCTCCCATTATTAAATCAAGTACTTTTTTAATATTTTCGTCAGTAGTTGACGTCGAAGGCCTTCCAGAGCGGGGTTCATCTTTCACACTCTCTCTACCACGCTTAAATTCTGCTATCCATTTTTTGACGGATGAATATGACAGAGCACAATCGCCTAATGTACTGACCATGTCATCATGGATGGCTTTTGATGATAGCCCCTTCTTATGGAGGTACTTAATGACGGCACGCTGCTCGATTTGCTCCATTCGCGGAAATTATGTCCGATTACTTTGTTAATAAATTTATAAAATCACAACTAATTATCGCACACGTTTCGAACTTCACACAATGAACTAGTCTGAACTGAACTAAATAATGTAGGTAGATTTGATTTTTAGAATTGAATGGATCTGTGTTAGGCCGAGTACTTTTCAATCCACCCTCGTAATTAAGTAGTTTTTATATGATTATTATTAACTTTAATTAGCATTAAAATCTTTTATGTTATATGCAATTATAAATAACTATTTTTTTCTAACCTGATAGTAATCAAAATAATCTTGAGCAGGGGGGCGCTGATAGTTTTTTTGGTAGAAAGGGGGCGCGTCATGAATAAGTTAGGGAACCCTTGATCTAAACAAATAAATAAAATTGAAGTGTCTGTTTGTAATGTCAAAATAACAGCTTTTAACTAAATAACAAAAACACAATTTTTAAAATTTTTGTCTGTCTGTCGGTCTGTCTGTCTGTCTGTTTGTTCCGGCTAATCTCCGAAACGGATTAACCGATTTTGACGGGACTTTCACTGGCAGATAGCTAATGTTATAAGAAGTAACTTAGACCACTTTTATTTTAGAAAAGGAAATAGGGTTCCGTGCAAAAAAATTAAAACCCATAACATCCAATCATAATTCCACGTGGGCGAAGTCGCGGGGAACAGCTAGTACAATATATTATTATCCATCAGCATTTGAAATCCGGCAACAAGCACTTAAGAAACGCGGTAAACTCGAATTTGTTAATAATACGAGCTCTGTACCCAGCAATGTGCAAAGACCTTATAATAATAAATTTTATCCGACTAAATACAAAAGCAAGTCTTCCCAAGGCAACTTGTAGTGTACAACGACTTTAGAACTTGGCCGATTTTAAGGTGCCGTTTCCAGCAAATTGTTCTCGAGGTATAGCACTCTTGCACCGATTACGCCGACGCCGAGCGAAGCCCTAATAAACGAGTTCATTAATGAGTATGCAACACACGCAAATAATAAGTGCACCAGCCCTAAATATAATATAGTTATGCGTGTGAACTGAAGATTGCAAGTAACTATAGTTATATACTACCCGTGCGGTTAAAGAATGGGATTAAAAATGGCGTCGCCTCTATTCACCTCTTTGTCGCTATCTATACTCACACCCGCCGGTAAGGACTGCAAAAACAGCTACATTGCGTACGTACTATAACTTCAGTCCAAGTTATCATTAGCATCGATGATAACAAAATGCCATAAACTATTAAAAAAAAATTCAGTCCGGTTTCGCTGATTTGTAAGCTATGACGGCTCCGTGGCGTAGTGGCTGAGCAATCAGTTGTTGCGCTGGGGGCCG
This sequence comes from Parnassius mnemosyne, assembly GCA_963668995.1. Lineage (NCBI taxonomy): Eukaryota > Metazoa > Arthropoda > Insecta > Lepidoptera > Papilionidae > Parnassius > Parnassius mnemosyne. The sequence goes on from CAVLGL010000068.1 coordinate 7,131,687, forward strand.
CGGGTTCGAATACCGCACGGAACAAGTATTTTTATGGCCTACAAATAATTGTTCCGGGTCTGGATGTTTGTCCTTGTGCAATTTATGTTTGTAAACTGCCTCCACGACACAGGAGAAAATCCTAGTGTGTGGGTAACGTCTTTTAAAAAAAAAGATACCAAAAAAAAGATATGATGCGTTTTCAGTTTTCTTTATAAGTACTGTTGGATTGTTTGTTAATATTTTTGTATAAAATATTTGCATACTACTGAGACGAGTTTTTAAATTCATCTTTCAAATTTTCGTTTACTGTCTGTCCCAGCTAATCTTCAAAATTGCTGAACCGATTGTAATAAAACTTTACGAACAAAAATAGAGAGTAATACCAAAAGTGATCTAGACTAAATTTTATCTGACAAAGTTAGCAATTTTATTAATATAGAAATTTTGATAAGATAAAATAAATGGTCTCAAATCCAAACTACGCCACATTAATAGATTCCACCCAGGAGAAGCCAGTGCGGGTCGCTAGTATTAAAATGTTATTTTAAAATGAATTTACCTAATTGCGTATACAATTATTTTCAAATATTTTCTCATTAATAGAAAATTTCTAATTAACGGAAAATATAACGTTACAACGATATACCGTTATTAGCGGGGTTTCGCTATATATTCACTATAGGTGCATGTTGACGGTACGGGCTCGACAAGCAGCCATTTTGAATCCCATTCGTTATCCGTACGGACTGTATATAATAATGTTCTCCAAACCGAATTTCAAGGGACCCCTGTCCCCTGGCATACGACCGCCAAATATTTAGGTGTCACCCTTGACACGAGGCTCACCTTCGGGCCCCATGTCAAAAGAGTAACCAGCAACGCACGTTTCTGTCTGTGTAGGCTCAACAGTATGCTGGGCCGACACAGTAAAATATACCTGCGAAACAAGCGAACCCTTTATAAGGTCTGTATACGACCAGTCATGACTTACACGGGCCCTGTATTTGCTCACGCTAACCCCAAAATCATTAACAAACTCCAAATAGTTCAAAACCACTTCTGTCGTCGAGCTACTAACGCACCCTGATACGTCCGTAACGCCGACCTCCATCGAGGCTTAGAGCTCCCCACAATCCAACAGTTTCTAAAAACACTCTATGAGAACTTCTTCAAAGCCTCAGAGTCTCACTCCAATCATTTCATTCGTGAGGCAGCTACTTATGCAGCCCCACTCCGCTTATGGAAACCCATCTCGCTATCGAGTTCCTGTCTATCGCAACAGACCGAGAAACTCTCTCTTGGACCCGCCAAACAAGCTTTCGGTCGACCTGAACTGCCTCCTGGCGGCTCAGGCGGACTCTTCTTAATTTGCCTTTGTTAGGCTCCCCCTCACAACCACTAGACCAACGAGGCAGTCAAGGACATAGAATAGAATAGAATAGAATAGAATAGAATAGAATAGAATAGAATATTTTTATTCAATATACATTACATGTGTAATTCTTATTGAAAGTCATTTTTTACTTTACCACTGGTTCGAAAAAAACCCTCTGTCCTGGGAAGAACCAGCAAGAAACCCAGCGGGACTTTTTTTTTTAAATAAATTTTACAATATAAATGATTACGAACTATTTACAAAATTTATTTTAGAAACTGCTTGGAAGCGATCACCTCATTCCCAGGGGTTATTATCAACCATGTATTCATTTATACTATAATAACCCTTTTTATACAGTTTCAGCTTAATAAAACATTTAAAATTGGTAATAGAGAGAACCTGTACACTTTCCGGGACCTTGTTGTAATAGCGTATACATTGCCCCAAGAATGAATTACTGACTCTGTGGAGTCGAGAAACATATTTACATTAATATATATATATATATATATATATATATATATATATATATATATATATATATATATATATATATATATATATATATATGCATATAACTATAGTAGTTATTTAACTACTATAGTTATATGCGTAAGTGGCTCCTATTATATAGGTACCATTCTCTTACCTGTCTCTACCACCAAGTAGCAGTGCTTGACTGCTGTGTTCGGTATGAAGAGAATAGAGAACCGATATAATTACAAGCTGTCAGACATTCCATTTTAGTTCCAGAGTCAGGAACCTTCTTCGTTAGAAGTTTGTTGCCAGTGTCCACGGACTGCAGTAGACATATGTTATAACTAGCTGTACCCCGCGACTTCGCCCGCGTGTAATTTAAGGTTTTAATTATGTTGCGCGGAACCCTAATTCTTTTTCTAAAATATAAGTAACCTTAGGCTACTCCTAATGACATCAGCTACCTGCCAATGAAAGTCCCATCGAAATCGGTCCAGCAGTTTCGGAGATTAGTCGGAACAAACAGACAGACAGACAAAAATTTTAAAAATGTCTTTTTGTTATAAGTACTGTATATACTTTCATATGTATTTAGTAAAATGGTGTTATTTTGACATTACAAACAGACACTTCAAATGTATTTATTTGTATAGATTAAATTTTTAAAGTATTTTTGTGTGTGATTCTTCCTAGATATGGCTAACTGGAATCATAATACACCCGCAAAATGGCTCTCCTAGAAACTATTAATTGAATTTCCTACAATATAAAAAAACAATGTGAATACTTCTTTAAATGAAATGTTAGTGGTGGCTCGAATGAAGTCTGTGGAGGCGGGACACGCAGCAGTGCAAAAAGAAGCTAGTAAGTGCGTAATTATTAGCGGCTCGTCTCAACAAGCGTGCAAGTTTATTAGCGCGCGGTTACAATGAAAATATTTTAAAGTTGTTTTGAAGTTAAGTTTCATTAACATGCAATATTCAAAAACTAACTCTACGGCTCCGTGGCGCAGTGGCTTAGCAATGAGTTGCTGCGCTGGGGGGCGCGGGTTCTTCGAATCCCGCACGGAACAAGTATTTGTATGGCCTACAAATGATTGTTCTGGGTCTGGATGTTTGTCCTTGTGAAATTTGTGTTTGTAAACTGCCTCCACGATACAGGAGAAAATCCTAGTGTGGGGGTAACGTTTTTAAATAAAAAAAAAATAAAATAAAATAAAAAAAACTTTTAACAGAAAGTAAAAGCCTGCTTCAAGGAACTAAAAAGAACAAAATAATTTCGTATTCTGAAATCGGTGCTAAGATATAGTATAGAGAAAAATTGAAGTTCCAATTCCGGAATTTGAAATTAGTAGACGTGAAATCGACTTTCACTTTATGTTAAAAGTTTTTTTTATAGGATAAGGGTGATAAACGAAAACACAGTTTACCTGGTGGTAAGTGGTTACTGTGGTATGAATAAAAATGCAGATGTGTTGTCACTCTTGAGGACAGATATGGAATACTACTGTGTTTCGTATGGTGAGTGTATAGAACTGGAGATCTGTTTTACTGGAAACGAGGCATTTTATCTTAGTCGTCAGGGGTGACAACGCATCTGCATTTTGATTCTTAACTGAGGACAGATGTAGATATCTATGGGCTACAGCATCCACTTACCGTCAGGTGGACTGTGTGCTCGTTTACCGCCCTTATTATATACAAAAGTTATATTTGCGTCTGTGTTGACACCAACCACGTACGGTGTCTGTAGATGTGAACGAAGCTTAAGGGTTCTTCGGACGTCGGGCGCCGGCCACGCCCGCCTCAGCTCAACGCTAATTATAATAGTTTCTCCGCGTCCAGATTTAGTAATCTATAGTCCAGATGCAATCTACGCAATTAACCCCGTAACGTGCAACAGCGGCCCGCCTAGCCTCATGTGTAAAGAGCGTGCAGCTAATTTGAGGCCAAAAGGTGGTAGGAATTAAAATGTATGTATAAAGATTTTATCACAGTATGTTTATGTACAGTACATTACCTACGTGTGTACAGAATGTGGTGTGGTACGCGACTAGGGTGGGACTACGCTCTAACAGAATAGGATCTTAATGCTGCTGTTGTGTATCGTATGGTGGGTGTAGAGAACCGGAGATCGTTTTTACTTGAAAAGAGGCATTCCATCTTAGTCCTCACGGGTGACAACGCATCTGCATTTTGATTCTTTATTGAGGATAGATATAGATGTGCTCGTTTGTCACCCTTATTCCATAAAAAGGAAACCCCGGACCCTATAGATGATGCTAAAGGCGCCGTATTAATACATTATTATTATGAATAAATTACACTGTAAAAAGTCCGGAGTGAATAATTCTCAGTGGACCCTAATCGAGCCACCTACCGGAAAGGGCAGAACAACGTCTGCAGAGCCTGCCAGTGTTTCTTTGTAACAGTTTCATACTAAGTAATTACAATAAAAACAAACTTGACGAGTGGCAGTTATTAATAAATTTATGACGTTCTTGTCCTTGAAGCCGGTTGCTAAGTAAAAGTTAACAATATTACTAAATCATTGTAAAAAAATTGTATAAGCTTCTTCGCTCATCTAATGCACATAATTATTTTCCTCTCTCATTGCAAAAATATCACCGTAACCAGCAGAATAGAATAGAATTTTTTTTTCAATATAGGTACCTAGATTACATGTGATTCTTGTTGAAAGTAGTTTTTTCACTTTTTTATAGGATAAGGGTGACAAGCGTGCACACAGTTCACCTGATGGTAAGTGGTTGCTGTGGCCCATAGACGTTTGATAGAAGTTTGCGAGTAAGATGCAGATACGTAGTCAGCCGTGAGGACTAGATGGAATGCCTCTTTTCCAGTAAAAAGGTATCCAGCTCTCTACACTCACCATACGAAACACAGCAGCATCAAGCTGCTATTTTACGCTGGTATTCTGTGAGAACGTGGTCCTTGTCCGGTCGAGCCAACCTACATACAATTTTTATCAATATGGAATAAATCCAGGGAAGTATTGTGATAATATTTCATATATAGAGCAAAATGCTTTTATTTAGGCAGTAAATGATTGTGTTTCAGGAAAAGATGCGGGCTACAGCATATTTCAAGTCAATATGAAGCTATGTAATATAAAGACTTTTGAATGCTGTAGAGATATGTTTAGACTTTTAATGAATATCTCCCGCTCCGCTACATTCACAGCCGGATTTACTACAGTGTCAAAATTGTACCGGCGTTAGGCTGTTTAAAGGTAAAAGGGGATTAAATATACATATTAAATGATGCCATAGTAAAAGTAGCTTTACAGCTTACCGTAGAAATTCATAACTTTATTAGTAATTCCTCTAATGACACAAGTTTTTCCCTTTTTTTGGAGCAAAGAGCAATGGCAGAAAATAGTTGACAAAAATTATAGCGTCTAGAAATAAGTTATATATAAAATGAGTTTTATTATTTTTCTATGATTTTTCAAATAAAATGTATTTTAATTAAAGCCACAGAAAAAAACAAACGTTTTTGGGAATATCAAATGACTTATATCATTTTACTCTATTCAAATGTTGCCATTCAGTATATTCATACTATTTTCATATACACTTTGTAACACTACCAACACAACACAGAAAATATTTTTATATTAAGTTATTATTAGTAATAACTGTACTATCAGTAATAACATAAAGAAAAGTGATATGGCTGAGAATAAGTATCTTACAAAGAATTTCCTACAATAATACATTATCTCAATCATAGTACTATGTAACAATTCCATTTAATGTTATGCCAACACTTGCTAAAATAAAATGTCACTGTTTTTTTTACTGGCTTTAAGGCTCTAGGTTCTAGCCCTTCTGAGAATGTCACTGTGGTACAAAAGCCCTGGAGCCATGCCAGAAATATACATTTATAGTATGCAAATATATAATAGAGATACAATAATCTAAAAACTCTCAATTATGTATTATGTATTAAGCTAACATCAAACAACCACAGGAAACATGACTTTTTCCAAGTGACGTAGGACATAACCTAAAAAGGTTCAAATGTAAATATCTTTTTTTTGACGCCTTCTCAGTACAAAGTTCTTTGACAGAGTTATTAAGGGACTGACGCTTAACATTTTAAGATATTTTTGGTATATAGACGCTACCATTTCTTCTCAACTTATTTTATGTATGAAAGTCTGCCATTGCTCTTTACAATTATCATCGTAATGTACCAGTGGTTAAAAGAATTCCTAGAGGTGCGAGGATGCAGCTTGCTAAAGCATTGTCGTGCACTATTCAAAATTGTTTCACTAATAGTGAAAAGAGCTGGCAAAAATTATTTACTTTCGCGTATTCCCATTTTTATAGCGCCGCGATCTTAGCATCTTATGTGCGGAATTTCGATTTACCAATTATACCATCTGAAAGGTCAGAAATTGGTCATAAAATGTCAGTTGATCTTATTAATTGGTCTGCGTTAGAAACATTTTTAAGTTTTTCAAGGTCATTGAGAAATTTTAGCACCTTATACGCGAAAAAAATTAAAAATTCTACCTATGCGTGATCGAGAAGCATTCGCTGATAATTGGTCAGCTTATATAAATATTTGGTCACAGTTTAATTTAATATTTAAATAATTAAATAAGTTGGCATTGTCGTAACGCGCATGCTTTGGTACGGTTAATTGTATCAGGGCAGTGAGCATATATTTATCATATATCAATAACAAATAATATCAAATACTCACGTCTGCTGTTCCTTGGAGCTGTGAAAAAAATCAACCTTCTAAGCCAACGCAATCAAAAGATACAGCCGTTTATGCCGCAAATTTTCGACATTCGCAAGAGTATCAAAACCTACAGGGTACTTCCCGTGAACTCAGAATCTTGAAATTTGCTTTGTACCAAATTTCAAACAATTTTTCCTTTATCTGTGCTATAAAAATATAGCACAGATAAAGGAAAAATTGCGAAAAGCATAAATTTTTAGTTACATCATATAATAAAAATATTTTTAATAATTTTAAACTTATATACATGCGGATTATTTGTTCGAAACCCTCGGTGCGCGAGTCCGACTCGCACTTGACCGGTTTTTTTTTTAAATTTGAAATATTTTATTTACATAAAAATTACCATGAAAATTAATTTCTAAAATACATTTATTATTATTTAAGTTTTTCAACTCTTAACTTTATATTAATACTCTAAAATATAACTTTAATCTCGGCACATTACTTGATGAGGAAAACTTGTACATCGCCGTAGGTATCTTACTGGAGCTGCGATTTGTCAACCTCATCAATGTCCCTGTGGTAGCAGCGTTGACAAGTTTGAGCTCCACGGACTTTTATGTAAGAAAAGTGTTGGTAGGTTTTCACGGCACGGTTCTTTGAACGATGTCATCCGAAATCTTGTCTCTATAAATGTTCCCTCGGTTTTAGAGCCTAGTGGAATATTTAGAGACGATGGCAGGAGACCCGATGGTATGGCATTGGTCCCTTTGGGAGATAAGTAAAGCCCTAGTGTGGGATGCTATTTGCGTAGACACTTTGGCGGCCTCTCATCTCAGGGGTACTTCGTAGAGCCGGGGCGGCATCAGAGGCAGCTGAATTGAGTAGGTGGCGCAAATGTGATTCTCTGAGAGATGACTACATATCTGTGCCCTTTGCTGTAGAGACTATCGGTCCGTAGGGTCCAGGTGCGGTGAAGTTCCTAAAGGAACTCCATTTGCGATGTTCGTTGCTGCTAGTGAAAAGAAGGCTGGTTCTTTACTCGCTCAAAGGCTAAGTATAGCCATTCAGCGGGGAAACGCAGCCAGCGTTCTTCGCGCGATACCGCGGGGAGTAGGACTGTATGATAATTAAGTTAGTAATAGTAGTTTTTTTTTTGTTATTGTTTTCAATATTGTATATAATAAAATATTATAATAAACGTATTGAAGAACCAGCTTGGAAGTGACCACACATACAATTTACATGATAATAAATAAGTGATATATTTCAAATGAATCTTTAGAGTCTATAAATTTAGGCGTTTAGTAAAAACCCTTTTTACTGGAAAAGAGGCATTCCATCTTAGTTCTCACGGATGACAACGCATCTGCATTTTGATTCGCAAACATAGACACAGCAACCATTTACCATCAGGTGGACTGTGTGCTCGTTTGTCACCCTATCCTATAAAAAAAAAACAATACAAGCAAAAGTCGCAAACAAATTAAGTAATTAAGGTAATCAAGAAAATCATTGTACGTACCTCGTACACTCATGCCAAAAGTATTATTGCCCTTCTTTTGAACTGCACCTTATTCAGATAATTAGAGAGATATAAGTATTTTGTGTTTGTTTAATAATATATTAGATACACTATGGGTGTACTCAATACAATTGGTAGGTAATCACAGAGTAATTACATAACGCGTAACAATCAATTGAGTAGCAAACGCAAATAACAGCATGACACAGAAAAATACACAACGAATTAACCTTGAAAAGACTTCAGCAATAGCTAATATTATCACTGCACGCCCCGTTATTAGGGAGTTAGGTATTTTCTGGCATATACAATTACTATATATAATACCTAGTGAGTAATGTGTGGAATTAGTTAACAACATGGCGTGGGAAACGGTTGTGTGGATTGCGGCAGCGACCAGTCTGCTACCCAGCATACAGGCCACCTCGGAGATCATGAAGGACGTCACTCTTGGCTTTGGCGAAGCACTGCAACATTGCAGGGAAGAAGTGAGAATCAATTTCAGTTTTATCTGTTTTACCTTTTAACTATAAACCATTTTTTTATATAGAACTAGCTGTTCCCCGCGACTTCGCCCGCGTGTAATTTAGGGTTTTAATTGTGTTGCGCGGAACCCTAATTCTTTTCTAAAATATAAGTAGTCTAAGTTACTCCTTATGACATCAGCTATCTGCCAGTGAAAGTCCCGTCGAAATCGGTCCAGCCGTTTCGGAGATTAGCCGGAACAAACAGACAGACAGACAAACAAGAATTTTAAATATTGTGTTTTTGTTATAAGTACCGTATATACTTTCATATGCATTTAATAAAAAGCTGTTATTTTGACATTACAAACAGACACTTCAATTTTGTTTATTTATATATTGTACTAGCTGTTCCCCGCGACTTGGCCCGCGTGCTATTTTGGGGTTTTAATTTTTTTGCGCGGAACCCTAATTCTTTTTCTAAAATAAAAGTAGCCTAAGTTACTCTTTGTGACATCAGCTATCTGCCAGTGAAAATCCCGTCAAAATGGGTCCAGCCGTTTCGGAGATTATCTGGAACAAACAGACAGACAGACGGACAGACAGACAAAAACTTTAATCATTATATTTTTGTTATTAGTACCTTATATACTTTCATATGCATTTAGTAAAAACCTGTAATTTTGACATTACAAACAGACACGTCAATTTTATTTATTTGTATAGATAAGAGTGACAAACGAGCACACAGTCCACCTGATGGTAAGTGGTTGCTGTGGCCCATAGACATCTACGTCTATCTTCGTTTGCGAATTAAAATGCAGATGCGTTGTCACCTGTGAGGACTAAGATAGAATGCCGCTTTTCCAGTAAAAAGGGTCTCCGGTTCTCTACACTCACCATACGAAACACAGCAGCGTTAAGCTGCTATTTTACGCGGGTATTCTGTGAGAGCGTAGTCCTGCCCCGGTCGAGACGATCCATTCGTGCTACAACTATACTATTAATATAGCTGCTGCATGGCTCTACCACGTATAAACTTTTTTTATACATGCAAACATTCATCTACTCTACTTCATGCGAGAAATATTCAATAACTTGGATTTGCCTTAGTTGGCCTTAGTCATCACGCTTGAAAGGCGGATTAAAGATCGCTGTACCAAGTGAGTCACACCTTCGACGTCAGACTATGTATTTTTAGACAACGTAAAAAAGAAGAGGTCCTCGTCAATTGAAAATTTCAATAGTTTTTACTTCAGGAATGGTTCCATATAAGTTAAAAGAAAATGATCCACCCCTAAGTTTATACTTCAGGAGTGGTCCCATATAAGTTAAAAGAAAATGTTCCACCCCTAAGTTTATACTTCAGGAGTGGTCCCATATAAGTTAAAAGAAGATGTTCCACTCGTAAGTTTATACTTCATGAATGGTCCCATATAAGTTAAAACAAAATGTTCCACCGCTAAGTTTATTCTTCGGGAGTGGTCCCATATAAGTTAAAAGAAAATGTTCCACCCCTAAGTTTATACTTTAGGAGTGATCCCATATAAGTTAAAAGAAAATGTTCCACTCCTAAGTTTTTACTTCATGAATGGTCCCATATAAGTTAAAAGATAATGTTCCACCGCTAAGTTTATACTTCAGGAGTGGTCCCATATAAGTTAAAAGAAAATGATCCACCCCTAAGTTTGTAAGAATAGGGGATGAAGTTTTTAACGTAATTATTTTGACGACATTCTATTCTGACCTACAGTTTCAACCCAGTCAACAGTCAAAGTGGCCTATAGTTTAACTTTTAATAAAAAATAAAAGTCGACTTCAAAGAACTAAAAACAGAATAAAATAACACAAAATATTCATAGCATCTAAATAAAGTAACATACGCTATTCACATATTATAACATCTGAATTCTTTAATTGTTCTAATACCTAACTAATGTGTATTTAAATAGGAAAGAGCTAAGCTTTTCCATTGTTTTTCGTGGTTCTCGACGTAAAACTGCAGTACTGCAAACTTAGTTTAGATAGGTAAGCACCTATCTAAACTAGCACGCAGACTAAGCTCTGCAGTTTAGTCTGTGTGCTAGTTTAGATTGTGTGCTAGTTAACTAAAAAAGATTATAAATCTCACTAGTATATCACTTCAAACGTGGTAGAGCCATGCTGCAGCAATATTAATAGTATAGTTGTAGCACGAATGGGTCGGCTCGACCGGGGTAGGACCACGCTCTCACAGAATACCAGCGTAAAATAGCAGCGTAACACTGCTGTGTTTCGTATGGTGAGTGTAGAGAACCAAAGATCCGTTTTGCTGGAAAAGAAGCATTCCATCTTAGTCCTTACGGGTGACAACGCATCTGCATTATGATTCTTTATCGAGGATAGATGTAGATGTCTACGGGTCACAGTAACCACTTATCATCAGGTGGACTGTGTGCTCGTTTGTCACTCTATCCTATAAAAAAAATAGTATCGAGATAGCTAGATTAGTTTATTTCAGATACTTCCATAACATGCCTTTTAGGATTTTGCTATGGAAAATGCGGATAATTTAAAAATTATTTTTGTATTGCACACGAGAACTTTATGAGAGCCATTTTAATCTTAAACCGAAAGAGTCGCACAGAAAAAAGAAAACAAGATTATATTAACCTTGGCCTCTCAGTACATAACGAAAATTAAATTTAATATGTTTACAGAACAAAAGTACCTAGTTTTAATAAAGAGTTATATAAATTGTGTAAACACCAGGAATAAACACAAGCTAGTGATACCAGTTTCTCGACTCCACAGAGTCAGTAATTCATTCATGGATCATCAACAAAGTACCCAGAAGATATACAACATCTTCTCTATTATCAAGTCCAATTTTTTTTTACTAACTTGATAATACCCCTGGTAATGAGTAAGTGATCGCGATCAACCTGTTTCTTAAATGAATTTTGTCAGTTATTACACAATGGTTACTTTGGAAATTCTTACTAATTATTCTCAGAACAGAAATTTTTCTGAACCAGTGGTAAAAGCAAAAAATTACTTTCTACATTAAATAAAAAATATTTTGTTCTATTCTATTCTATGCTATTCTTATGCCACCATTACACGGGAACCACTTTCAATATGAAAGGTAAAAGAGTATATTAAACAACATCCGCACTATCTGGATGCATGGGCATCCACCACTTTGCGAATTATCAGGAGTTTTCTTTCTCCCACACACTTATTTGTAGAAATGACTACGATCAGCAATTTTCCCTCGCCGATACGACTTAGGGACCTTCAAAATAAGAGAACACCTGCAACTCTTGTTGTTGTAGTTGTTTATAATCGATTTCTGTAAATTGTAATAGAGCCAGCTGACTGAGGACCAGATGGAAGAGTTCTTTCACTTCTGGCGCGACGACTTCAAGTTCGAGGACCGTGAGGTGGGCTGTGCCATCCAGTGCATGAGCCGCTACTTCAACCTGCTCACCGACTCGCACCGCATACACCACGAAAACACAGACGAGTTTATTAAGTCTTTCCCAAACGGTAACTCATAACTGACTTCATTTCTTTTAATAGTATAAGGGTGACAAACGAGCACACAGTCCACCTGATGGTAAGTGGTTGCTGTGGCCCATAGACATCTACATCTACCCACGTTTGCGAATCAAAATGCAGATGCGTTGTCGCCCGTGAGGACTAAGATGGAATGCCTTTCCAGTAAAAAGGGTCTCCGGTTCTCTACACTCCCCATTCGAAACACAGCAACTTTAAGTTGCTATTTTACGCTGGTATTCTGTGAAAGCGTGGTCCTTCCCCTATCGAGCCGACCCATTCGTGCTAAAACTATACTATTAATATAGCTGCAGCATGGCTCTACCACGTATAAAATAATTCAATTTTCTTACTAAAATATCTAAGTGAAAGTACCAACCGACAGAGGGAAACTGAAAGTGGAGATGGACAGCGGCATCTACCTGAGGACAACTCAAATTAATATAAAACTGCTGCTACCAACTCGCCTGTCAAACGTGGCAACTTTGGCAAAATATCCTTATGAGAAGGTATTTAGGCGAGGCCTGTGTTCATCAGTAAACTAACGTTACGAAAAACACCAACATTGTTCTTCGGTTAAGATTATAAATTATATGCGTTGTCACCTCGATTAATAAGACTAAATGCCTGCCTCCCAAAATTGAGTACCGGTTCTTGCTACATCCTCAGCAAACTTAGCAGCATTATTTGATAAGAGCGAAATACTTTTTTATTACTAGGACAGGGGTAGTAGGAGTCACATCTACATTTATCTTCGATTAAAAATCAAAATACAGATGCATTGTCACCCCTGAGGACTGAGAGAAAATACCATTTTGTAAGACCGTTGGCCTTCCCCGGTCAAGCCGACCAATTAATATATATAACTTAAATAATAAACCTAGCAAGCTAACAGCATAGCAAAGTGGCGAAGCAATCAGCTTTGTAGCGGTTTCTAACGGTTGCCGTTGAGCAATCAGTTTCAAAATAGGAGGTTGAGGGAGATGCCTGGGTGATCAGTAATCGATTGCTGAAAACAGAATTTGAAAATTCGAAACCGTTCTCGAGATAATCGTGGGACATCGTGAAATCAATAAGTGACTTCGCAAGCTTCGCCACTTAATAATATAGCTGCAGCATGGCTCTACCACGTAAAAATATTCTTGTTACATTCTTTCCGGCAGGCGAACAGCTCTCCAAACAAATGATTGAAATAATCCACTCATGCGAGAAAGTGCACGACGCGGAACCGGACCACTGCTGGCGCATCCTGCGCGTCGCCGAGTGCTTCAAGGCCAGCTGCCAGGAGCGCAACATCGCGCCCACCATGGAAATGCTGATGGCTGAGCTGATCATGGAGTCAATTGCACGATGAATGCCCATTAACTACGTGGATATTTCACACACTTTACTTTTAACATATTACAATTGCCTTCCTTTTTCTCTCTTTATCCACAATTTCTATTTAAATAGATGATTATTAGGCGCAAGATTCGGATTATTAAGTTTATACGGCAGTTAAATATCTCACTCGACTATAATTATTATCTAAGATCTATTCCTTAGACCTAGGTTATACTTATTGTGAAATCGATAATCTGATAAAATAAATAATAATTGAGTTTTGATGATTATCTCATAAAGTATAAGTGATATAAAAATTTCGAACAAAACTTTCCTGGTTTCCAATTTTACACAAAACTGTTCTAATACTTAATCATACAAAATCGTTTTTTTTTTTACAAAAAGCTGTCTATTATAGTCATGATAAGGTAATAGCATTTTTTTTACTTGAAATTAATACTTAGGTTTTCAATTTTAATTTCAAACATTTTCACATATTGCACATAGTTTTCTAGATAATAGCAAAAATCTGAGTTTAGTTTTTCGATAAAAGAACTACTTGCCTAAAGACCACTATTAATGATTTGCAGGTTGTTTTTTGCTTCCTCATCTTCATCATATCCAAAGGTATGATTGTAATAGGTATTGTATTTTGTAGTATTTGATTTCTAAAACTTTGGTTTTAAGATCTAGCAATATGTACTCGTATAAATAACTGTTTTATTATGTACTTCTAACTGTTTTATAATGTGATTTCTTGGTAGTTTTGTAGTTGGAGTTCGATTAATAACTGTGTTTAATGATACCTGTTTTAACTACAATATCTTTGTGTTGTTATATGACTTTAAACCTTATAATAATAACTTTAAACCTTGTGTCACTAACTTAGATTAGGTTTAATGAAGATTTGACTCCGACGACTATAGCGGCTGACATTCAATGGTTATTTTGTAATTATACATAAAACACAAAATTATAATTTCAATTATAAAATGACACTGATGCTTTTTTTTTGCTTTAGTTTTATTTTAAAGACAACCTAATAAGTAAGTATCCCAAGTCATTCTATAGGTGGGTAACCGAAACGGAAGACGGACAGCGGCATTTTTCTGAAAACAACTATATATATATATATATATATATATATATATATATATATATATATATATATATATATAATTTTAATAATGAAAATAAAAAACTGTGGTTGCCCACCCGCCCGCCAAGCGTGGCAGCTATGGAACATATCCCCCCTATGAGACAATATATGGAGGAGGCCCATGTTCAGCAGTAATTATTTACTATAATAGAATGGATGCAATACTTTTTATTTTTGAAAGATTTTTTATTTGGAAAAGTATAACAGATGTAAGTATACATAAATCCCGGGCATGCAATGCCATAGTAAGTCCGATGTACTTATAAAATCAAGTATTTATCACACATTGATATTTCTGTAGAAACTTATTTAAATATATAATATAATATCCTAAGTAAAAATCAATTAAAATTATACTTTACTTTTATACATAAACTAGCTGTTCCCCGCGACGTCGTCCGCATGCAATTTAGGGTTTTAATTATGTTGCGCGGAACCCTAATTCTTTTTGTAAAATATAAGTAGCCTAAGTTACTCCTTATAACATCAGCTATCTGCCAGTGAAACCCGTCGAAATCGGTCCAACCGTTTCGGAGATTAGCCGGGACAAACATTGCGTTTTCGTTATTAGTACTGTATATTAGATATTAGCTGTTCCCCGCGACTTCGCGCGCGCGTAATTTATTACGGTTGGATTTCATGGGTTTTAACTTTTTGCGCGGAACCCTAATTCTTTATCTAAAATAAAAGTAGCGAAGTTACTTTTTATAACATCAGCTATCTGCCAGTGGTAGAGCCAAGCTGCAGCTATATTTCTGGCATAATTGTAACACGAATGGGTCAGCTCGACCGGGGAAGGACCACGCTCTCACAGAATACCAGCTTAAAGTAAGTTTGTGTGGTGAGTGTAGAGAACCGGAGACCATTTTTACTGGAAACCGATGCATTCCATCTTAGTCCTCACGGGTGACAACACATCTGCATTTTGATTCGTAATTGAGGATAAATGTAGATGTTTATGGGCCACAGCAACCACTTACCATCAGGTGGACTGTGTGCTCGTTTGTCACCCTATCCTATAAAAAAAATTAAATAAAGTGAAAGTCCGGTGAAAATCAGTCCAGCCGTTTCGGAGATTAGCCGGAACAAACAAAAAAAAAGACAGACAGACTGACAGAAAGACAGACAGACAAACATTTTAAAAATCGTGTTTTTGTTATAAGTACCGTATACACTTTCATATGCTATATGCATGTTTTTTCCACATTACAAACAGACACTTCAATTTTACTTATTTTGTATATTACAAACAGACACTTCAATTTTACTTATTTTGTATATTATAAACAGACACTTCAATGTTATTTATTAGATAATGAATAATTTGAAGCTTAAGTCTAAATTTCAACGTTTTAAATGCGAGGGGATGTAGCTCAGTGGTAGAGCGTTCGCTTTGCATGTGAAAGGCCCCGGGTTCGATCCCCGGCATCTCCAAAGTTTTGGACATGTAAACAAAATGATATTTATTTTTGAAAAATTTATTTTAATATCTTATTCTAATAAAATGAAAAAATAGAAATTTTGACTTTACTATAAGCATTAGCAGCCTACAAAATATTTTGTTGATAATTATACTACGGATTAGTAAGCTGAAGTGGCAGTGGGCCGGCCATATAGCTCGAAGAACCGACAACCGATGGGGAAGAAAGGTTCTCGAGTGGCAGCCTCGTGCCGGTAGGCGAAGTGTAGGGCGTCCCCCCACGAGATGGAGTGACGACCTGGTAAGACATGCAGGAAGTCGATGGATGCAGGTGGCTCAGGACCGTGTTTTGTGGCATTCTTTGGGGGAGGCCTATGTTCAGCAGTGGACTTGTGAAGGGCTGTAATGATGATGATGAATGATGATACTGTTATAATAAAAACTTGCCAAGTAACCAATTATCATATTTACAAAGCGCTACATTTTATAATACAGAATACCTAATAAAATGTAAAAACGAATACTAAAACCTAACTAATGTAGAATATTCATTACAACAAAAAACTAAAAACAAAAATAATCATGCAGACATTCCCAACGGTATTTTTTATATATAGAATATCAGCCACCAAAAAGAAAACTTTGACCCCGACGTGATTTGAACACGCAACCTTCTGATCTGGAGTCAGACGCGCTACCGTTGCGCCACGGAGTCGTTGTTGGAATCGGTAAATTTAAGAAACATTTACTTTCTTTACTATAATACTGTCATTCATAGGGGGATATTGACAGTATTATAGTAAAGAAAGTAAATGTTTCAACTCGGTTGGGCAGCGTTCGGGAAATTACGGCGCATCTTCTCGTCAGGTATACCTCAAACCTTGAAAACGAGACTGTACACCCAGTGCGTGTTGCCAGTGATGACATACGGAACTGAGACGTGGTCCTTCACTGCTGGCCGGATGAGGAAGCTCAAGGTCGCTCAGCGAGCTATGGAGAGGGCTATGCTCGGAGTTTCTCTGCGTGATAAACTTAGAAATGAGGATATCCGCAGTAGAACCAGAGTAACCGACATAGCCCAACGGATTAGTAAGCTGAAGTGGCAATGGGCCGGCCATATAGCTCGAAGAACCGACAACCGATGGGGAAGAAAGGTTCTCGAGTGGCAGCCTCGTACCGGTAGGCGAAGTGTAGGGCGTCCCCCCACGAGATGGAGTGACGACCTGGTAAGACATGCAGGAAGTCGATGGATGCAGGTGGCTCAGGACCGTGCTTTGTGGCATTCTTTGGGGGAGGCCTATGTTCAGCAGTGGACTTGTGAAGGGCTGTAATGATGATGATGATGACTATAATACTTAAAATAAATTGTTTTTATTTATAACTTTATAATAACTCCTATGAATAAATCTTTCAAAATACATATTTTTTTATATATTATATAAAAAAATTGCAACAAATTTTCAAAACTTACATTACAAACTAAGTATAATTATAAACATTTGACAATATCGCCATCTGTTGTCAAGTAATTGAACTACATTGTCACATCCCACACATCAGATTTTCTTGTAAACGGCAGACTTATTGAGCATTCTAATTTCTAACCTACTGTAAGTACTAGGTACTAATAAAAATGCAAATTCAATAAATTAAAAAATTAAATGAAATGAAAATATTTTAGAGTGAAAGCGGCGTAAGAGAATTTATCATCCCATTCCGAGAAAGGTGACCATGGGAATGGCCGGAAAGAAAGAATGGCCGGAAAGAAATGTCGTAATCTCCGATAGATGGCGGTAAACCACATAGTAGTATATTACGGCAGTTTTAAATCGGGCTAATAATATCAGATGTCGGTAGTTGGGAATAAGGTAAACTTATTAATTACGCACTAGCTGTTCCCCGCGACTTCGCTCGCGTGTTAGGGTTTTTATTTTTTCACGCGGAACCCTAATTATTTTTTTAAAATAAAAGTAGCCTAAGTTACTCCTTTTGACATCAGCTATCTGCCAGCCAAAGTCCCGTCAAAATCGGTCCAGCCGTTTCGGAGATTAACCGGAACAAACCGACAGACAGATAGACAGACAAAACTTTAAAAAATTGTATTTTAGTTATAAGTACCGTATTTACTTTCATATGCATTCAGTAAAAAGCTGTCATTTTGACATTACAAACAGACACTTCAATTTTATTTATTTTTGCTTAAGAGCCAGTGAGCGGCAGACTTACGGTATTTCAATAAGCTTCACTTTTTTTCAGTTAATCCTCTATACCTGAGGTACATGAAACAGGGACTCTTTAGTTTGACCGGCGGTCAATATAGACGCTCAGGTGTTAAAGGTATAAAAAAATGACCCAAAAAAACGTCATAGCAATAAGTCTGCCGCTTTCACTCAATAAATCACCACGTTTCTCATGAATTTTGAAATATTTATGAGTCTTTCATTATTTCTTGTTCCCGTGAGAATCCATACTTGAGAAGAGCTATTTTTTCTGCCGACTTCCAAAAATGAGACGGTACTCAATTCGACTGTATGTTTTTTTTTATGTATGTTACATCAAAACTTTTTACTGGGTGAACCGATTTGGATGATCCTTTTTATTTGAAAGCTGATACTTCTCGTGTGGTCCCATATGAATTTGATCAAGGTTAGACAAATAGTTTTTGAGTTATTCTTAATAACTTATATTGAAGTCAGCTGTACAAAATTTTTAATTTTATATTATTAAATATAGCACATTACCAATCATGATTATTATATCCGTATCAGAGCGTACAAAATTAGAAAGAAAAAGACTGGATTAGAGCGAGCGCTATTATAGTACGCGCTTATGGGCACCCCAGAAGTTTGATGTCTGCCTGGGTGATACAACCACAATATGTGTCTGCCGTGAAAATTATACATGTCAAATAATATTATCAACAATATATTATATAAATTGCAGATTTATTGAAATCACGTAAATTATTAATAAAAAATTGTACTTTTCAACCTGTCTGCCATGACCTTGAAACCGTCATAGATGTCTGCCAATGTTATTTTTCGGTAACTTTTATTAAATATTTCAAGATGTTAAAATGGCAGACTTATTGCTATCACGTTTTTTTGGGTCATTTTTTACACGTTTAACACCTGAGCGTCTCTATATCGACCGCCGGTCAAACTAAAGAGTCCCCGTTTCATGTACCTCAGGTATAGGGTAACAACTGAAAAAAAAATGAAGCTTATTGAAATACCGTAAGTCTGCCACTCACTGGCTCTTAAGCTATTTGTATAGATATGGTCACACAGTGTCAACATCGTAAAAAATTTGCGTTTTAAATTAAAAAAAAATCAGTTTCTAGTGTACGTATAGCATAAAAATATAAAGCAACGCATCAGTGCTGTATTCTTTAATTTATTACACATTTTTAAGTTCTTTTAATCCTTCCACTTTTAGGAATATCCTCCGTTTTGTTTATCCAATTTCTAATCTAATTAATATAAAATATAACTAACATTACCTACAGAAATAAACATTAATCTCTACACTTTTCTGACAAATAAACTTCCCCCGCTATAAAATCTATCAAATATTTCAGCTCATTCCTAAGAAGCGCCGCCCTGGTGGCAGCAAAACTTGTTGTGTCCTCATTAATAAACATCTACCAACGGACATCACTCGCATCCACGAAAAGTCTGCAGCTGGACCTAAAGCCTCCCATTTTAGGGGTGAGCTGCCTTAATTGTCACGCTTGATAGGTGACAGGTGGATTGACGATTACAGTACTAGACGTCTCGCACCTTTCTCTTTCGTAATCGCTACCATATATAATCTATACATCTATACAAATAAATAAAATTGAAGTGTTTGTTTGTAATGTCAAAATAACAGCTTTTTACTAAATGCATATGAAAATATTTACTGTACTTATAACAAAAAACACAATTTTAAAAATGTTTGTCTGTCTGTCTGTCTGTTTGTTCCGGCTAATCTCCGAAACGGCTGGCCGGATTTTGACGGCATTTTCACTGGCAGGTATATGATGTTATAGTGAGTTACTTAGGATATTTTTGTTTTAGTAAAAGAATTCGGATTCCGCGCAAAACAATTAAAACCCATGTAATCCAATCGTAACAAATTCCACGCGGGCGAAGTCGCGGGGAACAGCTAGTTATACTAATATAATCGCTACCTAATTTACAATAATACTATAAAATATTATTATTGTAAATTATTTCTTTTAAAAGTCCCACTGGGCTTCTTGCTGGTTCTTCCCAGGACAGAGTTTTTTTCCGAACCAGTGGTAAAGCCAGTGACAGAGGAAACTAGGCGCAAAGATACAAAGGGGC
Source organism: Parnassius mnemosyne (assembly GCA_963668995.1). Taxonomy (NCBI): domain Eukaryota; kingdom Metazoa; phylum Arthropoda; class Insecta; order Lepidoptera; family Papilionidae; genus Parnassius; species Parnassius mnemosyne. The sequence continues at coordinate 7,152,004 of CAVLGL010000068.1, forward strand.
AAGCCCGGAACTTTTTAAACGAAATAAAATTTAAATAATACTTGCATAAAATGAAAACATTATATTTTCTATAGAGATATAGAGCTTCGAAACCGCGCCCCATCTAGTTAAATAATTCTAACTGGCCCTCACTCAGGTGGGTTGTAAGTTGGAACACCTTGACCTGGCCTGCTACTGAAAATTTCTTCACAGAAAATCCAATAACTAATTTTTGGGCCGACCTTGAACTCAAACCCACGACCAAATATTAAAGTAGCCGTATAGATTATTATTTCTTATTTGATAGATAAATAAATTATCACCTTTTATGGTGAAATTTAAACAAAAGGGAAGTCAATAATAAAAAATAAATAAAACTAAATTGAATTATCTTCCAGTCTTACTTCTTTATTTTAATTTTATTTATTTTTTTAAAGAAAACGTTACCCTCACACTAGGATTTTCTCCTGTATCGTGGAGGCAGCTTACAAACATAAATTGCACGAGGACAAACATCCAGACCCGGAACAATTATTTGTAAGCCATACAAATACTTGTTCCGTGCGGGATTCGAACCCGCGGCCCCCAGCCCAACAACTCATTGCTAAGCCACTGCGCCACGGATCCGTCACTTCCCGCGGTAGTTATAGTGCCAAGAACGCTGGCTGAGTTTCTTTGCTGAATTTCGTCTTCGCTACCTTAAAGACAGTTTTGAAACTGTCGCTACACTAAGCTTACAACCTATTTAATTACATATTAAAGTATATTTGCAACAATAGTCACTCTTACGCCGCGTAACCAAAAAAAAAGTTGACAACAGTTATGTTTCCAACTGTTTCCAACAAGCGTCTCCACCGAGGGAACAAATGTTGGCAACAAGCGTATTCCTTTGATGTTGCCGCCGAAAATGGAAACAAGTTTTGTTAGCAACTGTTGTGTTGGCAACAAAACTTTGGTGGAGACGCGGCTTTAACAGAAGGCTTGGCAACTTTTTTAGGTCTCAGTTTTCCTCGGTTTTCACTTACGATACCTACAGGATGATATGGGCTAGTGAATTCTTTCATTCCGCCGCTATACGGCTAACGTTATATAATATTTATAAGGGAAAAGACAGTTAGTGTTCCGTAATGCGGTACTAAATGGTACTAAAATGAACATGAACAAGTTTTTATTATTTGATATTTTATAAGTTTTTTCTTTACTTTCACCATCGCGAAACACATGAACGACGAAAATCTCACAAGTCGAATCGACAGCGCAAAATGTAAACAGGACAATAAAAACCACTACACCATAATATATATATAATTTTATATAAAAATTAATTTTTGTTTGTTCGTATTTTATGCGCTGTCATACCGTTCATCAGATTGGTAAAACGGTAAAACTTTGTAAACTTATTACTTGCACTTGCGCGAATGTTATAGACATTAAACTTACAGTACATAGAGAGCGCGCATATCGTACCGACATTTGAAAGTTATATGTCATTCAACTTCAATGAATGTATTATTATTCCTAATGAAAAAATATAACTCTACTTAATTTAAAATGATATTGTCACAATTCGTCGTTGACGCCGCAAAGGTGCGAACCCCAATTTTTCAAAAAATTACAGGAGAGCAAGAAAACATTTACTCGTATTATTCCCCGATTACTGGATTTTTTTCAATAGAAAATTAAATATATTAGACTTAAAGGAAAACTACAAATATGATTAATTTTTTGATGAAAAAAAGGTTGTAATAAATGTTTTCTTGCTCTCCTGTAATTTTTCTACAGACTTCTAAAAGGAGACGGTACTCAATTCGACTGTATTTTTTTATGTTTATGTGTGTTACCTCATAACTTTTTACTGGGTGAACCGATTTCGATGATTCTTTTTTATTTCAAAACTATGACTTTACATGTATTCCCATATGGTCAAGGTCTGACCAATAGTTTTTCAGTTATTTTAATAATTTATATTGAAGTCGGTTGTACAAAATTTTTAATTTTAATTTATTGAAAAATTTAGTTTCGCCCCTTTGCGGTGTTAGCGAAGAATTATTTGTTCCGCGGCAGCAACGCGCCGGATACCAGCTAATATGTTATAATTCTGTCACCACACGATGGTATTCTAATCAAAATTTTAATCATATTTGTCCAGGAATAAAAACTGTCAATACAGAATCACTATACCTGCTAGGTGCCTCGTTGTTTTTCGATAGTATTAAACCTGTTTTAAAAACAAAATTTGTTCAGTTTTTAAACGACGTTGATAAATTGTATAAATTAAACCCCCACATAGCTCTTACTATTTTAAAATATTGTCTTCTTGTACCTAGATTTACATACTTACTCCGCTCGAGTCCAGTCTGGAAATGTTCGGATATTTTACAAGATATTGATAATAATCTTAAAATAGCTATAGAAAAAATTCTAAATTTAACTTTAAATACAACAGCCTGGACTATAGCTATAAAATTTGGTGGCATTGGTGTGAGAAATCTTTCTATCGTTGCATTGCCTGCTTTCCTTGCTTCCGTGCATAGTGTCAGTGACTTATGTAACATAATTTTAAATAATAAACTAGACCTATGCTTTGCTACGGAGGCAGGGCAGACATGACAAACGCTCTGTCCTGGTGAAAATATTCCACTGGTAGTTAACCAACAAAAACAGTGGGATATTCCGTTGGTACAGGGCGTGCAGAAGGATTTGTTTCATAATTTCCATAGTGACCAAGATAAGGCACACCTTCTAGCTGTTTCGACTAAGGAATCTAGTCACTGGTTACACGCTTTACCATCTCGGCACATTACTTGATAGGGAAAGCTTGCGCATTGCCGTAGGAATCCGACTAGGAGCGGCGATTTGTCAACCCTATCAGTGCCCCTGTGGTAGCAGCGTCGACAAGTTTGGGCTCCACGGACTTTCATGTAAGAAAAGCGCTGGTAGGTTTTCACGACACAGTTCTTTGAACGATGTCATTCGAAGGGCTCTTGCCTCTGTAAATGTTCCCTCGGTTTTAGAGCCTTGTGGAATATTTAGAGACGACGGCAAGAGACCCGACGGTATGGCGGCCTCTCATCTCAGGGGTACCTCGTTTAAAGCTGGGGCGACATCAGAGGCAGCTGAACTGAGTAAGTGGCGCAAATATGAGTCTCTGAGAGATGACTACATATTCGTGCCATTTGCTGTAGAGACTATCGGTCCGTGGAGTCCACGTGCGGTGAAGTTCCTAAAGGAACTCCATCCGCGGCTGGTCATTTCTGCTGGGGATAAGAGGGCTGGTTCTTTTCTCGCTCAAAGGCTAAGTATAGCCATTCAGCGGGGAAACGAAGCCAGCGTTCTTGGCACGATACCTTGGGGAGTAGGACTATATGATAATTAAGTTTCTAGTTTTAGTTTTTTTTTATTATCATAATTTTCAATATTGTAAATAAAATTAAGTATTATCTAAAGTATTTATATTTATATTCCTAAATATATTATAATATTATGAATTGAATTGACTATTGAAATCGAATAAGCTGCGTCTGAAACGAGTTAACACTGGCAGCACCCTCAGGGACTCTCCATCTTCGTAGCCATTTGGGTGTGCAGTGACGGTGCGTGATGATAGACTGTGCCTCCGCTGGTTGTGGTGCGGTATCCGCGGGTAGTAGATCTGCGTGAGGACGCTCTGCTCGATCTGGGAGCAGACCAGCGCCAGTGCGGTCAGCAACACGACGACTTCCAGCTTCATTTTCTATTCAAATTCAAATGTATTTTTATTTGTGAACACCGGTAGTAATGAGACAGAAAAGTTCTTTAAAAAAAATTACGTTCGCTGTATTCGACGGTTAGATATCAAAAAAAAAATACACTACTATAATTTTTAAGATTAATTCATTATATTTGTTGACGACGCGCTTAAAAATAGTTTGTATTATTTCATTTCATAAAAAATAAACAAATTTGTATTTTAAAAATATTGCTATTAAATTATATAAGGCATTCCGAATAATAGATTCAATATAATTATCAAACGAAAGTTCAGAGTTGGATTCCCCGATGGTCGAGAAATATAAATATGAAATATAATAGAAATAAAAATAATAAATAAACTACTGAAATATTCAGTAATATGTGTAGAAATAAGTAATAAATGTTTCACGATTTAACACAGCACTGTTTTATAGACACAATAGTGTGTATTAATAAAAAAAGTGTTGTGTTAAAGTTGCCTAAAGGAGAATGTCAGATTCTCTATAAGAACTTTGCCCCACCCAAAAGTGTGGTGTACACGAATGCCGTATGCAACATTTTTTTTCTACTTTATTACTTCATCCAAATTATATAATTTGAAGCATCTAAAACTTGCGATTTTTTTTAAACTGGACTTTAATAATTACATTTACCTTATTTTTTAGAACAGCATTCGTTGCAGTTCATTGTAATTTCAGAATATAAATTGTCAGGCGCTAATGATATATATATAATTAAGAATTTAAGGGGCATAATATAATAATCAGGAACAATGGAAAAAGGGTTCTCTTGTATAGGATCTAAAAGATCCTTACACAATATAAGACTAGCACCACCTGTTTTTCATAAAATCTAAGTCCTAGTCATGTAAACGAGTTATATTATTTACAAAATTATATTTCAAGATACATATTATTGTGACATGTGTCTGATGAAGGTGGAAATATTTACAAATTAGTAACTAATTTTACCACAACGGCAGGACCATAAATTATCGACTATATGAAAAAGCTATAAAACTAAATATATTTGTTGCAAAGAGTTAAAATTGTAAATTAAAATGAGGACACAATTTGCCCCTGCATTCTATCGACGTAAAGATGACAATTAGTGCACCTCAACATCGTGGATGCAATTATCAGAATGTCCGTAGTAATTAGCAGTAAGTCAATAAGTAGGCGTGACCGAGCCCGTATATTAATAAAAGCATAAGTTGCAACGGTAAAGAAAGCGGGAATCAGCACAAGGAAAAATGTCAGTCAGTCAGTCAATGTGTGAAAATATTCGACATTAATTTGATATATGTACTTATGATATTGATACAATGACGTGTGTGTAATTTCACAAAATTCAAGAAAATCAATGATTATTATTCAGTAATTATCTAATGCAATTCATGATTATTATCGACTTATAATAATAATTGAAAATAAAAATTGATAAGTAACATTTTTATATGATAAAGACTTAAATATATTACTTATACTTAAATATAGAAATATGTATTGCTTGATACTTTATGCGTACGTATGTACTTATTCGTACAAAGAAACGCAGATGTTATGAGAAGACTTGAAATGTAAATATTAATCGTTGAATTCCTTTTTTTTTAAATAATATTTTACCGCAAGTTGTATAAAATAACGATTTATCACAAAAAACTTCAAAATTCATAAGATTATTTTTCATATTATTGCCTTTTTGTACAAGGCGGGGCACGATCTGGCATTCTCCTTGTGCTTAAAATAGTGAAATAATAATAGATTTACATAAGAAAATTAAAGTCGAATTAAAGTGTATTAATAATGCCTTGAAATTTTAAATTAAACTATTGTATTAGTTAAGATATTCATGTTTATCAATCATTATCATCATCATCTTCATTACTGCTCTTCACAAATCCACTGCTGAACATAGGCCTCCTCCAAGGATTGCCACAAAGCACGGTCCTGAGCCACCTGCATCCATCGACTTCCTGCATGTCTTACCAGGTCGTCACTCCACCTAATGGGGGACGCAGTACACTTCGTCCGCCGGTACGAAGCCGCCACTCGAAAATCTTTTTTCCCCATCGGTTGTCGGTTCTTCGAGCTATATATATGGCCGGCCCATTGCCACTTCAGCTTACTAATCCGTTGGGCTATGTCGGTTGCTCTGGTTCTACTGCGGATATCCTCGTTTCTAAGTTTATCACTGAGGGAAACTCCGAGCACAGCTCTCTCCATAGCTCGCTGAGCCACCTTGAGGTTCCTCATCCGGCCAGCAGTGAAGGACCACGTCTCAGTTCCATAAGTCATCACAGGCACCACGCACTGGTTGTACAGTCTCGTTTTCATCAAGAGTGCAATGATGAAAATCATTATTAAAATATGTCGAAATGGCGCGTGGCGCGGTTCTCTTTCGCGTATAGCTCGCGACTAAGGTAGTAAACTGGTAATTTGGAAATTCGTGGCCTGGGGATCCCTGATCACAGGAGAAGTCCGGATGTATTGGACATCGTGCTCGCTAGGAACGTCAATTGCCTGATAGTGGTAGAGGTGCTGTACGACCTGAGCTCGCAGCACCTTCCCATTCTGATTACCCTTGGCCTCAAGGCGGTGACTACGCGGCCCAGATCTTTTAACACCAAGATTAACTGGGGGCTCTACCAGCAACACCTGCAGGAGAGACCTGCAGTATATACACCAATCCACTAAGCGGACGACGTAAAGGCCGCTGCAACCAGAATAACAACATCCATCCAAGAAGCCCTCAACGTAGCCTCTACGACCGTCCCTCTGTCGAACCGTAGAGACGAGCTGCCACGATAGTTACGTGCGCAGCTCAACCAAAAACGAGCTCAAAGCTTTGGGCACGCACTCGCTGCCCACGAATAAAGACACAACTCAACAACAACAATATTATTTATATAGTAGTAGTACGTGGGGGTAATGTGGTCACCTTAAGCTTTGCCGCCCTATAAAACCAAAACTAGGAGGACAAAAACACAAAGTCATATACTGTAACTAATATATTAAGAAAAAAAAAAGCAAACAAGCTTTGACAATAATTAGGAACACTTCTAAAAATTTACTTAAAAATAATTAACTACACTACACAGTACTAAAGTCGACTAAAATATTTACTATAATATCAACTCAAAATGGCGTCGATAAAGCAGCACCCTTTTGACCCCTAATGAAGAGCTATCGTATCATAGAACCATCCATGCAAACAAGGCTGTAGTTTTTGATGATGAAATTGTATGAGAAAGTTACCATATTAACCGGATGACCATATTACCCTCACGTATTATATTATTAACATATTGGAATACCTCAATTATATTGTATTGTAATTTAATTTACAATAAAGTAACTAAATTATATGTTAATTAGTTATGATACTTACAATATTTAGTAAATAGAATATCAAAAAATATTTTCGTTGAGAGGTGAACGTCTCGCGGATAGAGAGTAATGTTCTGTGGACGGCACTGTGACTACAAAGTACTTTATATAGACCTGAAAACTGTCACTACGACGGTATATTATCACTCTATGACAGCCTGAATCTGAAGTCGCTCGAGAAACGAAAACAATTCTAGCATATTAAATGTGATTTAATTTGCGAGAGATTCGCGATTTGATAATTGTGTTATTTAGTCGTAAGTACTCATATCCTGATAATATGTCTTAAACGTCTGTAGGTCTTATTTAATATACAGGTAAGTCTGTAAAGCATTAGATATTTGAAAAATTTAATTCTTAAATTAAGATGTTACACTATTGCATTACTCTCACTTTAAAAAAGTTAACTTACAGCTTATATACGTCTCACAGCTGCGTAGGTACTAGGTACAGGCCTCTTCTCATTTCGAAGAGGGTTTACAAAATATGAGTCCGTAGCTTGGGTCTTTTTAAATAGAATAAGTTTGACAAAGGAGCACACAGTCCACCTGATCATAAGTAAATTCTGTGGCCCATAAACATCTACATATATCCTCGAATAAAAATCAAAATGCAGATGCGTTTTCACTGAAAACTAAGATGGAATGCCTCGTTTCCAATAGAAAGAGTATCCGGTTCTCCACGCTCACTTCATCTCCATTCATGCAAAAGCAGCATTAAGTTGCTATTTTACACTGGTAATCTGTGAAAGCGTGGTCCTTCCCCGAGTTGAGTCGACTCATTCGTGCTACAACTATTTAGCTGCACCATGGCCCTTATGCGTGTTGGCAAACTTCAAATGACTTCAAATGCAGATGCATTGCCGCCCCTGAGAACTTATATGGAATGCGTCGTATCCAGTAAAAAGGGTCTCCAGTTCTCTACTCTTACCATATGAAACACAGCAGCTTTGAGCTGCTGTTTTACGCTGGTAGTCTGCGAGAGCGTGGTCCTTCCTCGAGACGAGTCGAGTCGATTCATTCGTGCTCCAACTATTTAGCTACACCATGGCCCTTATGCGTGTTAGCAGACTTCAAATGACTTCTAATGCAGATGCGTTGCCGCCTTTGAAAACGGTCTTCAGTTCTTTACGCTCACCATACGTAACACAGCAGCACTGAGTTGCTATTTAACGTTTATATTCGTATATGGTCGTCCTTTTAGCATTTCCATCAATAATTTTGTATCTATATCGATAATTTTGTAGAAAATTATATTCGCTGTCGTTTAAAACTTAAATTGCTTGTTAGTTGTTTGTAATGAATTATGCCTTTATAGTTGAGTGGGGTTAGGGAAGAACCCGGCAAATTACTCCAATAAAAATTCCACACTAGTGTACATGTGTGAATTCCCTTATCACCAACGTTTATCTCAATACGAATATTATTTATTTATTGTAAATAATGTAAAATTGCTTTACTATACTTTTAACATAGTTGGAATGGCGTTGTAAGAATATCCACTACTCCATATCGTCCAGTGGGTGTCGTAAGAGGTGACAGAGGGAAACACGAGGGGATGGGCAGCTATATCACACCTTCGATGCAACAAAGTCACAAGTAGCCGAAATTGCAAAATTGAGTTAAGTATGACAAATTGTCTTTGAACCATGCCTTCGTGTGGGGAAACAAAGACACCCGCGAAAGTATCTCCAAATGCTACTAGATGGCGCGAGTGCCTTTGTGGTTATTGGTGCTTTTTCCGTGATTTTTGGGCCGACAAAGTCTGATTGGCCAGTAGTCATAGATATTATCTTCCTGGTAACGACTCAAAATTATAAAAAACTGCGTTCCCCAACTCTCATGCAAATCCTATGAGGCAATCTAAGAGGCATATTGTTCAGCGGTGAACTTTTACAGGATGTAATGTAATGAAATGGACGCTTATAAGCAAAGAAGAATAACCAAGCTGAGATAATTTAAACAATTTAGCATGGGCGTGTTATGTACATCGTAAGGTTTTTAATCAACCATCTAGAGCTAAAGAAATATAAAACATATACATAAAAGAAATTCCATTATACTATCACACTATAAATATTTCCTTTTATGTATGCTTTTGTAAAGTCAAGATAGTTAAAAATTGGTACATAGACATCTACATCTATCCTCCATTAAGAATCAAAATGCAAATGCGCTGTCACACCTGAGGACTAAGATGTGTAATACCTTCTTACCAATAAAATGTGTCTGCGGTTCTCCACACTCATCATACGAAAGACAGCAGTATTAAGCTGCTATTTTAGGTTGGTATTCTGTGAAAAGTCCTTGCTCGGTCGAGCCGACTCATGAGTGCTATAATAATGTCCTCCAGACCGAATTTCGGTCGCAGCGGCCTCAACGGAGTCTAGCCATCGGTGCAGGACAGGATTATAGTGCCCAAGTGTATGCGCAAACACAGGTGCACTCTCTATTTCCTCACTCTCATAGACCGATAGGATGGTAAACTGACACGACCGGAGAGAAATCAGGCGCAGGACCAACGGCTTTACGTGCTCTACGAGGCACAGGAATGTTTTTTGACTCGACCCGGGATTCGAACCCAGGACCTCATGATCAGCAGTCGCACTATTACAACCACAATACCAACGAGGTATACGTGCTATAACAATAATATATAGCTGCAGTGTGGCTCTACCACGTAGTAAAATTAGACTTTCAATGGAAACAAAAATAAGGAAGATTACAAGAATTAGTCATTACGGAGGTCATTACGACGAGCGCGAGAATTGCTCAAGATCTGACGCACGGCACGGTTACCGTGGAATTCCCATCTAATCGCATCGCACCTGGTACCTGTCTCGTAAACTCGGTGTCAGCTAGTGATAAATTTGTTCCGTCTCTTTCAAAATGTACCATATAATAAAGAGTAAAAGCCGACTACAAAGAACTAACAAGCAAAATGCTTAAAACAGTAATTTAAAAAAAACCCGGCTACATAAAAAAATACTTTTACCTCCCTTTTTTTTGTATTAGCAGATGCAATATATAAAATACCCTATGTTACTTCCACAATTAACACGAATCTAACGACCGACAACTCATATGTTAGAATCCATTTCAAGCCGTTTAGGCTACAGAGCGTGTCAAAGAAATACACATACATACATCATATAGACGGTTATTTTTCAAAGAATAGTCAAATTTAAAAAAAAAAAACTAGAAAAAACTAGAATGGCGTCCGAGAGTGGAATTTTTTAATTTAATTTTTTTTTATAGGATAAGGGTGACAAACGGGCATACATTCCACCTGATGGTAAGTGGTTGCTGCGGCCCATAGACATCTACATCTATCCTCTATTACAAATCAAAATGCAGATGCGTTGTCGCCCGTGAGGACTAAGGTGGAATGCCTCATTTCCACCTGCACTCACCAAGCGAAACGCAGAGGTAAAACTCTACTTCACGCTGGTTTTCTGTGAGGTCGTGGTACCACCCCGGTTCGAGCCAGCTCATCCGTTCGACAGCAAAAGCTGCCGCGTGGCTCTACCACTGTTAGACTGGGACCCTTGAGGTAACTCCTTATAAAAAAAAATCATAACATCGATTCACAATTGGCGAAGATATCGAGTAATATATTAAAAAAAAAGTAATAAGAAAATCCGACTGCGTAAAAAGTTTACTGAAATAAGAGAAAAATCCTGTCACTTCTACAACTTAGATGATTTTAACTTTAAGGTCCATCAAACCAAACACATACATAGTTCTACAGTATATACATTCGAAAAATATTACCCTCCTTTTGGGGCAGTCGGGTAAAAAAGAAGTTTTAATACCTCGGAACTTGGACAAATTATCATACCAGACCAATAGAAAAGTATTTCAAAAGGACAGGGCTCCATAAAGAGGCGCAGCATTTACTACCATGTGTGCATGCTTTATGTTACAACTACGAAGCCTTCTGCTCAGCAAACCTGTCTGCTTCTTTTTTTCCGTACTAGATTAAAATCTCAGCCAATATCGAAGTTGTATTGTTACTTTATAACATATAAGTATCGCTACGAGTATACCCCTACATTCCAACGTTTTGTTGCAACTATACACTTTTTCTTAAGAGCATCTATGTAGGTTTAGAGAGACCAGTATCACTGCGACCTAAAAGATCTATTGTGATCGCTGCTATGTCTACAGTTCACTGCTAAGCCCTACGTCCTCAATGAATATAAGGTGTTGCTTAGCTGTGAGTAATTTCACTCCTTCTGGGCGATACACTTACACTTACTACACACTTAGGGCCCCCCCCCCCCCCCCCCACTAGATGGAGCGACGACCTGGTAAAAGATGCAGGAAGTCGATTGATGCAGGTGACACAGGACCGTTTTTGCGGCGTTCCTTGAGGGAGGGCCTATGTTCAGCGGTGGATTTGTGAACAACTGTAATGATGATAATGGCGATTCACTTGTAGTTATAACTCACCCCAAGTAATCAACTACCCCATATCATCCTCTGGGTGTCGTAAGAAGCGACAGACGGAAACTTTAATAGGAGATGGACAACAGCATCCTCCTAAAAACAAATCAAAATAATAATAAACTGTGGTTGTCAACAACTATTTCAGAATCCCTCCTATTTTTTTTTTTTGTTTTTTTTATTTTTTAAAAACGTTACCTCCACATTAGGATTTTCTCCCGTATCGCGGAGACAGTATTATTTACAGGCAGTATTACATACATAGATTTCATAACGACAAACATCCAGACCCGGAACAATTATTTGTAGACCATACAAATACTTGTTCCATGTGCTGGATTCGAACCCGCTTTCCTTAGCGCTGCAACATTTAGGGGGAAGCCTAAAACTTTGTCAACTTATTACTTGCACTAACGCGAAGGTTATAGGCATACGTAGGTCACTCAATAAGTTTTGTGATGCTCGAAATTTAAAAATGGAACGCACCCGTGTTATATGTTTCTAAAAACATAAATAAAAATAGAACTCCATAAGCCAATTGCTCAATATTAAAAAAAAAAAACAAAGTTCTATTAATTTTCCTGCAACGGTGGATCTTAACCGTGAACATTTGCGCGCTATGATATATTATGATTTTAAATTTGGTTTAAGGCCTTAACAGTGGTTGAAATGCCTAAATCTAGGATATTTAAGTAAAAAAATCTCAATAACTGTTCATTTAATCCACAAAGAAAAAATACAGGGTAACAGAAGAAGATTTGGTAAATGTTTTTAATTTAACAAAATTGTATTTTTGTCAACCCCTTATTAGAAAAAAAATCCCCAAAGAGTACCTATCTTTGTCATATTTTGCAAAATTTCTCCAAAACGGCACAAGCTTTTTAAATAGTTCTTACACTAAATAAAAGGTCTTAAAAATATTAATATTTTTAATTGAGAGTTTTATTTTTATTCCCCGTTTTATAAGAGAATATATCATTTTTCCCTGAAATTGAATATATTTACGCGAGCGCGCATGCTCCGTCGCCATGTAAGCTCTGTCACAGTCCGTTTTCGGACATCGTCGAGGGTGGACCGCACGTCGGTGTTGGAGCGACTTCGTTCAAATATATATTAGTTTTTTAAAAGTTTATACTCAATTATAAATATTTTTATGACTAGAAATACTTAATTTAGTTAATATCTGTACACTGGTAACTGTAAATATTATTTTCTAAATAAATGAATTTTTAAAGTGCCCAAAGAAGAAGAAATTTTTGCGGCGACGTTGATTAGTGAAATTGAAAAATGCATTTTTATATGATTTTGATGTGGAACGACGAACATGCTCTCGATACTTAGATTGCGATAGTTTTTAATACCTATGTAATTTTATTGTTGCATATTTTTATTAATTAGTTGATAATGAATTTTATAATTATTACAATAAAACGCTGTTTTTATAAGTATGACTTTATAAAATATTATTGGGGAGAGAAATAAAGATACAGATACTTACATTTACGTACACTGTTATCAAATTAAATCAAACAATTTAAATAAAAGAATGGTGCTTACCTAAGTATAAATAACTATATAAAGACATTCTTGGGTTTATGGTTTTTTTTTTGTTAGACAAACTATCATCTAAAAAATGTAAAAATTTTAAATTGGAGAGGGGTTTCTCCACGTGATAAAGTTAGAAATGAAGGAATTTGCATTAGAACCAGAGTAACTGACATAGCTCAACGGAATATTACAGTGAAATGGCAATGGGCTAGCTATATAACTTAGAAAACATATAAAAAAATAGGAAGAAAGGCCCTCGAGTGGCAACCTCGTACAGGTAAGCGAATTAGTACTCAACCTTTATTCCTCTTCACGTATTCTCATACGCTTTTCTTCACACATACACACACACACACACACACACACACGCACACGCACGCAAGCACGCACGCGCGCGCGCACACACACAAACACACACACAAATAGGTCGCAAATAATACTTAGCTAGTACTATTAGGCAAGAGTGAATAGGTTTTTGTTAAGTCAGTGCAATTCACCATCTTAGACTACATAACCACTTACCGATGGGATTGTAGTTGCTTTACTACTTGCTGGGTAAAAATAGTAAAAAAAAATTTACCCTGTGAAGGTTTGCATTTAGATATAATTTTTCTAACCAACCATAAAAATATGATGAGAATATGTATATAAGTATAAAGGTTACCTCACACGGAACAGTAATAATATAATATTATATCTTCCATTATCTCTGAAATCCGAGGTATGTTCATATTAAGAGGCTGAATAGAGCCACATTGAAATGCATGGGGATGGTTTTGTAATTTCACGTCATTATCGAAAAAAAAATTGTACGTATTTCAGGTGGCGGTTTGCAAAACACGATTCCACAAAAATTAACTCAATAGAAAATAATTGCAAAGTTGCTTCTAAAAATACATAAATTTTCAACGTCCATTATTTTTTTACGTGGTAGAGCCATGCTACAGCTATATTTATTAGGTATAGTTGTAGCACGAATGGGTCGGCTCAACCGGGGAAGGGCCACGCTCTCACGGAATAACATGTAAAATAGCAGTTTAACCCTGCTGTGTTTCGTATGGTGAGTGTAGATAACCGGAGGACCTTTTTACTGGAAACGAGGCATTACATCTTAGTCCTCACGGGTGACAACGCATCTACATTTTGATACGTAATCGAGGATAGATGTAGATGTGTATGGGCCGTAGCAACCACTTACCATCAGGTGGACTGTGTGCTCGTTTGTCACCCTTATTTTATTTAAAAAAAACTTTCTGAGATTTCAGTAAAATAATGTTAAGTATTGTAAGCACTCGTACAATTATGTCTCATGTTAATGAAGCTATTGGGCTATCTTGATTTGTAATAAAGTGATTTTACTTTATAGGTTAAATAATTTATTTACCTTTCTATATCAAGAACCGTTTTTCTGTTACTCCTATTGAATTTGACAGTGCTTGCTGAAATTTAGCATCTTTAGATTGATCAGAATCGCCCGCTGATCCGGCTGTTAGATATTGCAAAAATAATCGAAAATATTTATTTTTACTTTCATGCCCAAGACTATCTTGTTTTATTTTATTACGCTCAAATAATATTTATAAGGTTATAAAGCAAGTATTTTTGTAAATGTTTTGTATGTAAATGTAAATTTTTTCATTATTTTGTTATTCTATTGTTTACAGTTATTATCACGTCTTAGCTTTATACCAAGAATTACATTACAAATTCTTGATGGGATGCGATGTAACGCGCATACATTATTTTCATCAAGAACTATAATATATATATATATATATATATATATATATTTGTTTTTTTTTACCAGTAGAGTTTTAACGAAATCTTAAAAAAGTTCAATGAATTAAAAAAATGCCAATAATTATATAATTTCAAGTCAGTGTTGTACATTTAAAGATCAGTTATAAAAAGCCAATGTTATTATTTTCATTTTGATTAATTTCATTCGAGACTAAAATAAATGTGAAAGGGCTTTTATCTGCAATAATAAATTTCATCAAAAATAACATAGACTTATAAAAGTCATATACACGGTCAATCATACTGAAGATTATCAATTGTACTACAAAATATTTAAAAGACTATTTCCAGCATAATGACCCGAATATCATCATTAATGTTTGACTGGCACACTTAAAAGTTTTATCACATGGCTAAATGATTGACTTTTATATTATGATAAGGTCATGCTTTTCTATAAAAAGTTGCAAGAACTTTTAATTCCCGGCCCTATTGGTTTGTTTTACTTTTTACTTAATTAGTGAAAAACAAAATGGACTGATCTAAAAGTTTACTTTCTTGTGTAAAAAGTGCTATTTAGAATTTTATGCAAATGATAATTAAAGTTTCTATGTAAATAAGTATAACATAGCGGGAATTATATTCAATGGTAGCGGCCATCCGTATTTGCAAAGCCAGCATCATTTTCTGTACAGAAACCGGCAAAGTGTTGCTCAAGGCACTATAAACAAAGCAGCTGATAAAATGTTACACTCATAACTGTTAACAAAAACTGTTTTCCCAAATGGTCTTATAGATAATAATAACTATTCCGCCGTGTTAGGTGCAGGAGCTATTATTAGAATGAGAAGAGGTAAAATTTTGTTTTAGATATGCGCAATCAATATTGTTTTGTCTGCAATTGAGCATAAAAAAAAATAACTTCAGCCAAAGGCCATAACTGGCATTATACTCAGGCCCATCAATTGGTATGGAAAAAAGTAATTTTACCAGGTTTCAAAATATCAATCAAAATTCAAAAAACATAAATATTAAAATCAAAAAATGTATATATGTATGTCTATACATACATATAATGATTTATAGCCGCTTAGTAACTCACGGTGACTCACTATAACATCCTACAGTCACGCCGAAACTAAGAGGAGAAAATCACTGTAGAAAAGGTAATAATTTATTGCGGAAATTTTGTGATAAAATTAAAAAAAATATAAACTTATCCAAGTTCATCTAACTTAGTCTAATTTATCCTTGTGCGTACAAAAAAAAAACAAATAATAAAATAGGGAGATGGCGTCAGTTTTTAAGAAGATATAACAAAAATAAATAAAAAAATAAATTTCAATAAAGTTCAGTATTTAATTGATTATATACCGCTGACACTTAATCACGCTTTTCGAAACCACGCCAGTTGTAAACAATACTTGTGTGAAAAGACAAAATCTTCTTTTCAAATTTCCGCCGAGTTGTAAGTAGAAGGCCAAATAGGTCACGTGTCAATTTTAATTAAATATATTTTATATGAAGTGATCTTGACTACGTTTCATCAATTAACCATTGGTAAAAATTAAAACAGGAATTTTACGATTGTGTTTACAAAAAACATTATTAGTTGAACCTTGCAACTTGTTCATTATTTTTATTATAAATACCTATAAATGTATATATTATTAATAAATAGTTCCCATAATATATTGGATTATATTTTATTTTGCCCTATCTGCAATGTTCTACGCTCTATAGAAAATGTGGCGTATGACATGACTGACAATCTTTCGAACGTTTTATCTAGGTACAAAGATGTTTTACGTTTTCGTCGCCTCCACATGATATTTTTGTCAGCATAAGGCACCCTTCTATATCTGAAACGAATATAAATATTGCTACAAAATAAAGTAATAGGCTATACAAGTCCCTCTACTGGGCACAGGACTCTTTTTTTATTTCTGAGAGGGTTTTAGGGCAAGGAAATAACCGCCGTGCTTCCCCAATGCGTGTTGACGAAAATTGCAATTACAAATCTCATTCGTGCTGTCGGGGATCAAACCCGGGAAAATTTACAGCGAACGCTTTGACGACATATTTTCAACACGACACAAATAAATACGATTTAATATATATAATAAAAATTCTTACGTACTTGAAACTTGAATACTTGATAGCTCGTGATGCCTACCGGACAAAGCTACAGCACCACACCGTGCAATGTAATTGAAGATGCGTAACAGCGACATGATTCTCAGTGATGCGCAAGCATAACAGGCAGTATGTCACTTATATAATTGTCATCTCTGCAGTCTATTAATCTTTGCACTTTTATAAGTAATACAGAACGTAGTTGCAAGACGGTGTTGACATCGGCTAAAATCTCTGCGATCGCCGTTTCGTCAAGGTCATTCAGGCTAGTTAAAGCCTTAACTGAACAATTAAGTTTACAACGGTTACAATTAGCATTAGGAGACTCAGCTCCATCACGCGCAATAATTTTTAGGTGGTTTGCTGAATTCAAAATGGGTAAAATTAATCTTAAAGTTGACCAAAGAACCGAGGCCCCGCAAACAGCAGTATGCGTAAGCAGAAATGCGTCTACGTTATAAAAACGGGGCATCTAGGCGTGTTTCAGAAATAGTTATTGGTGACGAGACATGGATCTATCAATATGATCCGGAAAATAAAAGGCAATCATCGATTTGGGTCTACTCAGAAGGACAGTTACCGACAAACTACAAAACTGCAAAGACCTCGCAACGTCGGCAAAAAAAATGGTGGCTAGTTTTTTTTCGTGGAGCGGACATTTGTCGACGTCAATGCTGGAAAATTGTAGGTCAGTCAACTCTGAATGGTATACTACAGTTGCATTACCCAAAGCTTTTCAAGCTGTACGGAGAAGACCAAAGACCGGGCTCCGGGGAATCATGCTGCATCACGATAACGCCTCTTCACATACCTATCCCTACCTCCCTTAGAACAAAAGCATTTTTTGAGGAATCTGGTGTTGAAACTCTAAGTCACCCACCCTACAGCCCTGACTTAGTTCCTTGTGAATTATTTTTGTTCCCAAGAGTCAAAAGAAGCGATTTCCGACCTGTCAGATCAAGACTGGCAAAAGTGTTTTCAGAGTTGGTTTAGGCGAATGGAACTTTGTATAGAGTATGATGGAGAATATTTTGAAAAGATGTAAAATATATATTAAAAGTATCTAGAATACCTTTTGTATATCTTAAAACTTATTGAGTGTCCTACGTAGTACAATTAACTTACAGTAGCTGGCGCGCGTATCGTACCGAAAAAAATATTTGAATGTTATATATCATTAAATTTCAGTGAATTTATTGTTATTCCTATTTTTTTTTATAGAATATGGGTGACAAACGAGCACACAGTCTACCTGATGGTAAGTGGTTGCTGTGTCCCATAGGCATCTACATATTATGTCCTCGATTACAAATCAAAATGCAGATGCGTTGTCAAAAAAAAGGGTCTCCGGTTCTCTACACTCATCATACGAAACATAGCAACGTTAAGCTGCTATATTACGCTGGTATTCTTTGAGAGCGTGGCCCTTCCCCGGTCGAGCCGACCCATTCGTGCTACAACTATACTACTAATATAGCTGCAGCATGGCTCTACCACGTAAACAATATGAAACGATATTTCCACAATTATTTCTTCTGTGACAGCCACGCGCCGGATACCAGCAAGTAGGCTGAAAAACTAGGTTACGTGTTTACAACGGATTTACCCGGTGCCGTGCGTAACTATTGTAATGTATAAGCGTGTCGCGTGCGAGGGCGTACCGCCATCTTACCGTAGTAGGTACTATTATTTATTCTTTGGTCTTACGTAAGTCACGCAGGTACAATACAAATTATATACAAAATACAAACTGGTGCTTACACTTTACACTAAGTATGAACCAGCAAACAAATTTCTCGAATCTTAATCGCCAAATTTATTTTTTTATCTATCTGACTTTAAATATATGCAAAAAATAGTATAGGTATTAGGTACTAAAATAATAAACGGAAATAGTTAAACTAAGAAAAATCACTTCGTGCAAGGAAATAGATTTTTTACTGTACCAATTTAAGGCTTGAAATTATTTTTTTTAATTTAAAATCCTTACTCTAATTTGGAACGCATTAAAGGCCCTTACCATCGTTATTTTGATAACATAGCAGAAAATCAAGTGTTATTATAATATTAAGGGATACAGGGGAAAAACCCCCGCGAATAAAGTAATCGCTACTAAGCGAATATCTGTAGTGTTTATCTGTAATATTGGAATAATTGACTTCTTTTAATGTCAGAGTTTTTTAGCATGCTATTAAAACAAAAACAACCATTTTTTTAAATGTCGGTCAGTCTGATAAGTCCATTGCTGAACATAGGCCTCACCCAAGGAATGCCACAAAGCACGGTCCTGAGCCACCTGCATCCATCGACTTCCAGCATGTCTTACCAGGTCGTCACTCCATCTTGTGGGGGGTTGCCCTACACTTCGCCTACCGGTACGAGGCTGCCACTCAAGAACCTTTCTTCCCCATCGGTTGTCGGTTCTTCGAGCTATATGACCGGCCCACTGCCACTTCAGCTTACTAATCCGTTGGGCTATGTGACTATGTCGGTTACTCTGGTTCTACTGCGGATATACTAATTTCTAAGTTTATCACGCAGAGAAACCCCGAGCATAGCCCTCTACATAGCTCGCTGAGCGACCTTGAGCTTCCTCATAAGGCCAGTAGTGAAGGACCACGTCTCAGATCTGTAAGTCATCACTGGCAACACGCACTGGTTGTACAGTCTCGTTTTCAAGTTTTGAGGTATAACTAACGAGAAGATGTGTCGTACTCGTAGTTTCCCGAACGCTGCCCAGCCGAGTTGAATCCGTCGATAGACCTCTCGGTCGAAGTTGGACTTACCTAGTCGGACTATTTGTCCAAAGTAAACATATCGTCAACAACTTAGAGCTTAGTGCTCCCAACAACTACCGCCATAGGTGTGACATGGACATTAAACATGATCTTTGTTTTGTCCGTGTTCATCCTAAGACCTATTCGTTGGGAGACACTATTGAGGTCATTGAGCATAGTGCTTAGGTCCTAGGGCGATTCTGCCATGAGGACTATATCGTCGGCAAATCGAAGGTGAGTGATGTATTCGCCATTGATGTTAATACCGTATCCTTTCCAGTCCAGAAGTTTGAAAACGTCTTCCAATGCAGCGGTGAAGAGTTTGGGGGATATAACATCAACCTGTCTTACACCTCTCTGCAATTGGATAGGTTTCGTACTCTGGTTCTGTACTCGGATAGCCATCGTAGCTCTACTGTATAAATACTTCAGCACTTCGATATACCCACAGAAAACTTGGCACCGCTGAAGGGACTGCAGTACCGCCCAAATTTCGTCGGAATCAAAGGCTTTCTCATAGTCCACATACGCCAGACATAGTGGCAAATTGTACACCTCGGACTTCTGTACAATTTGCCGAAGGGTATGTATGTGGTCTATGGTGCTAAATCCCTTTCGGAAACCGGCTTGTTCGGGAGGCTGGACGTCGTCAAGTCTGCGTGCGAGACGATTCGTAATGACTCTCGAAAACAGCACGTAGACGCGGCTCAGAAGGGAAATCGGTCTGTAGTTCTTCAAGAGAGCGTTGTCACCTTTCTTGAAGAACAAGACCACCGCACTTCTGCTCCACGCCTCCGGTGTAATGCCACCATGGAGAACGGAATTAAAGAGCTTCTGAAGGACTTCAAGTACCGGTTTTCCACCCGCTTTCAAAAGATCCGCTGTAATTCCATCCTCGCCTGGGGCCTTGCCGTTTTTAAGGTGCTGGAGAGCCATTCTAATCTCGCTCAGACTGACGTCCAGGATATCTTCGGAATAGTGTAGGATAAAACTCGCTTGGATCGTTACTCACACTTGCATGTGGCTCCAACGATGACATGTACAGCTGCCCATAGAACCTCTCAATCTCACTCAAAATCTCAGGTGCCCCGGAAACGATGATGCCACATTCGGTCTTCAGCTTTGACAGTTGGCTCTTTCTGGCAGACAGATCTCTTGCAAAGACTTTGGAGCCTTGGTTCCGCTCCATCGCTTCTTCAATACAAGCTGTATTGAAGTTGCGTAAGCCCCGCCGCATGCATATGGAGATCTGTCTGTTCAGTTGCCTGTATGCTGTAAAATCTGTGGAAGAATGTAGCTTCATCTCCCGTCTAATAGCCATGAGATTGAGAGTGGTGTCGGAGAGATTTTGTGTTCTTCTGCGGCGGGTCTTGTAGAACTTAGCTCCGACCGCATGGACAGTTTCCACGAGCTTGTCATTCATATCGTCCACTTCATTACAGTCTTCTAGGCACTGAAAACGGTTTTGTAACTCGAGCTGAAAGGTTTCAGGACTTTGGAACAGAGCACGAGGGGGACGGAGCGTTGACTTCATTAGACGAGACCTCTCCAACTTAACGTTTAGGTTCAGTGTGCCTCTAACCATTCGGTGATCGCTACCAGTTTTCACCCTCGCAATCACGGAGACATCACTGAACAGTTGTCGTCTGGTCGTCATAATGAAGTCAATCTCATTTTTTATGGAACCGTCGGGGCTCGACCAGGTACACTTCCTGTGGGCCCGCTTCTGGAAGAAGGAGTTCATCATAAAGAGTCCCTCTTCCTCCATGAAGTCGGCCAGCTGCTGGCCCCTTGGGTTCCGTTGCCCTATTCCAAATTTCCCTACTTTCAGCTCACCGTTCTCTCTTGTGCCTAGTTTTGCATTGAAGTCTCCCATTAACACCGTATATTGGGTTTTGGAGGAATGCATGACTCTAAAGATATCCTCATATATTTCCTCCACCTCCTCATCGTGGTGTGCCGAGGTTGGTGCGTAAACCTGTATGACCTTCAGCGAATACCATTTGGTGATTCTGAGTATAAGGTACGCAACACTCGTCAATTCACTCTCAATATTTACAACGTTGTTAACGGGGGACTTGTGGACGATAAATCCGACACCTCCTTGGGACAGATGGTCGCCCTCCCGGTGATAGAGCAAGTTGCCGGATTCGAGGATTACCGTGTCCTCCCCCTCTCTTCGAACTTCGGATAATCCTATAATATGCCAGCGTAACTTGTCTGTCTCTTCTTCCAGCTCCACGATCTTCTCGTCAGTCCTCAGGGTGCGTGCGTTGTATGTTGCCAGGTCGAGTCGTCTTAGGTGGCAACCGAACCTCCACCGGAGATTCTTAGCACCCCCTGCCCCGCCGTTACCATGGTCGCCACCGTAGCCAGGAATAGCGGGGCCGCCGGGGACTGGGGGCTGTTTCTTTGTTACTCTCATCATTGGGGGGTATTTGCCATAGTTGCCACGCTTGACGAGCGGGTTGGCAACTGCAGTTTTTTTATTGTAAGTTTGTTGTTATCAGGAAGTTCTGCTGCCCATCTCCTGCCTGTTTCCCTTTGTCGTCTTTTACGACACCCACGGGAAGATATGGGGTAGTGGATATTCTTAACCGCCACTACACGGCAATGCCAGGGGGTATCTAGGATCTTTTATCCGAAAACAAAGGGTTTTTGGAACGAAGTTCTTTATCGGACGGTACGGGTGTGGCGGATGGGAGCTAGGCGACAAAAAGTGTAAGATTTTTTCATCACGACCCCTTCTGTCATAGTGTACACGGCTTTGGCGGCGAAATAAGGAAATGAGATGGAATAATATCTATCTCCCTCGCACTTTTTCTTACGTTGCCATGAAAGAAATATTATTTTATTTCAAATGACGCTTCATTTTAATAGACGCTAGTACATAATTCATTTATTTGTATTTGTTAATCAATAATATAATACCTACGTTTATCAATAATAATATACTACGCAAGGAATTCCGTTCCAACCGAGTGTTCCACGACACTCACGCATGTTTTTTTTTATAATTGATGAAATAGATGCTCTTTGACTATCTTAGAAGACTATTAATGCCTCATTAATATACTATCCTATCCAGGCGAAGCCAGGGCAGGTCGTTAGTCTATAATAAATGTCTATAATAAAGAAAATGAAAAATGGTTTATCAACTAAGAAGAAATAATCAATAGATATGTATAATATGTTTTGGTTTCCTCATTTGGAAGTTAGTTAATTATGCGTTATTATACGTTATATCCTCGGGATACAGATGTTTATATTATATAAAACAATCCGTCATATATAATTATACCAAAGAATGATTTCTTATGTAAGCTACGCGAACACTACACATAGAATAACACAAGTTTTGCAGATTTTATCGCGATTTATTAACTTATTTTATATTTCCGTCATTTCGAGTACTATACAGCACCCATGATCACGATGAACTCAGGCATTCGACATCCCAATGTTATAGTTAACATTGCTATTATACCTTCAGTTTAAAATTATTAATTTTTTATGCGGCATATGCGGAACGAGCATCGAAAAGTGAAGCTAGACTATATTGTGATTAGAATTAGGAATAGGTCGTATTATACAAATATCGAAACATCAGTATCTATGATTACACATTAGTAACACTACAATTGAATTCAACTACTTTTTAATAACAATAACAATCTTTATGTAAGATATATATTCAGTTTATAATATGTTTTACGGCACAAAATGTCCTATTAACTTCCTTCTGCGTAGCATTGAAAGGAAGTTAATGGTTTTAGGTGGCAGTCTGTTAGTCTGTATGCCGACACGATAACTTCCGTTCCACTGGACCAATTGACTTTAAATTTGGTATGTGGATACCTTGAGGTAGTAGCTCGGTCGAGTTTGAATTTGGGTCCTGTAGGTCAAAGGGCACCAGAGATATGGGATTTACGCAGAAGGAAGTTGTTTTTCTTGAATTTACATTCAACTCGTTTATTTTTGAAATACAAGTTATCGTTTTTTTTTTTACATCCAAAATAGTAGTACAAAACAACCATTTTCGCTGTTGATTTTAATAATCTCGGTGATGATCCTTGGAAGGAATCAATGTTCTTTTGCGAGAATTTGTTGTTCATCAAGTCTAATGTAGTGGCGGCGGCGTGACTGTATGTGTTCACAGACAGCAGACATCTATTATATGTTGTTAATTTTAATGTGACAGATGTTGTTAATTTTAAGTTCTTAAATTTCATTCATTCGTTACATTCTATTTTTTTATAGGATAGGGTGACAAACGAGCACATAGTCCACCTGGTAAGTGGTTGCTGTGGCCCATAGACATCTACATTTATCCTCGTTTGCGAATCAAAAAGCAGATGCGTTGTCACACCTGAGGACTAAGATGGAATGCTTCGTTTTCAGTAAAAAGAGTCTCCGGTTCTCTACACTCACCATACGAAACACAGCAGTGTCAAGCTGCTATTTTACGCTTGTATTCTGTGAGAGCGTGGTCCTTCCCCGGTCGAGCCGACCCATTCGTGCTACAACTATACTACTAATATCTATAGCTGCAGCGTGGCTCTGCCACGTATAACTATCAAAAGATCAAAAGTCTACTATTATTAGCAATCGCAGTATCCTATTACATATTATGAATTGTAACCAGGAAAATGCTGGTGTCCATCTTCTGTTTCACTTTTCTCTTTCTCTCCTGGATTCTCTATCGCAGCACTACAAGGCGATCATATAATTAGTTATAAACCAGAGTAACTGACTTAGCCCAACGGATCAGTGAACTGAAGTGGCAATGGGTCTGCCATATTGAAAACCGAGAAGATAACCGATAGGGAAGAACGTTTTCGAAAAACAGCCTCGAACCAGTAAGCGAAGTGTAAGGTGCCCCCCTTCCCTAAACTACTAAATGGACTACCTGGTATCACACACAGAAAGGCATTCCTTGGAGACCTTTATTCAACAGTGGACTTGTTGTAGTTCTTCTGCTTCTACCAGCTTCTTCATATGGATAACTTGACCAACCATTTTCATATAATTACATTAATTTTTATACTTAATACTACCTATAATGCTTTACACCAACAATACGTTGCACTTTAGTCCTTTTTTTCATGAATATTGATAACAATGGTTATCAATATTCCTACCTGGTCCAATTGTAAATCTAAACTATTCCCTAATCAATTTAATCACACACACAAAATTTCATCTAAATTGTTCCAGCCATTTAGGAGTAGTTCAGTCACATACACACGGACAGAAGAATTATATAATATATGTATGATATGCATGAATTATACATATAAACCTTTCTCTTGAATAATTCTGTCTATAGATAAAAACCGCATCAAAATCGGTAAAGCACGGATTTTGATGCGGTTTTTCCGCCGTTCGTTCCGCCGACGGCGGGAATTTTATTATTAATTACTATTTATTGTAATATTTTATATTTAAAGAGAATCGTTTGGCTAGGACGGAGGTATTTTCAGAACAAGTTAAAAAAAAACACTCAATGATTATTAGATATTATGCAATAATATGAGTTGAATCAAAATATTCTATTACATAAGGTGGAAATTTTCTTTGTTCTAAATATTTTAGAGTTGTATGACCGGAACTAAAGTGAAAGTTTTAAAATTTACCTCTTCACTTCTCGGCGTTTTTGTCAAACACTGTCATCGTGTTTTTCGACACAAAAATACCACCACTAGTTGGGGAATATGAGGAATATAAGGAGGTATTTAATACCGAAAGGAAATAATATATGAGTTCATTTTACGTTATAATAATTAGCTTTATAAAGATCAGTAAAGTAAGAAAGAAAAAAAGAAAGAAAGAAAGAACAGAATGGTACATTTATTTGACCAACACACAACATTAAGAAGCATAGAAATTCGTACAAATTACAAATTGGTAACTATGCAGTTGTGTGATCTCAAAAAGAATCTCGCCTCAGTGATAATCTGTAGGGTGCCACAGCACTGGTTTTCAGTCGGGACCCCGGACATTGATGAAAAAAAGACTTAAACATCCTCATCGACATTCGATACAACCTACTAGTTGAAGGACGATGCGACGGGTGATCGACAAAGGATCAATGATCAAGACAGTGTTCACAGTGTGGTGCAGCAGTCCCGGGGACGAGTATTGGCGGTTGAGTACGAACAAATGTTCCAAATAATGCTTACCAACTGTTGTATTGTTGGTATTTTCAATGTAGAGCAGTAGACTTAAATAAACCTGTTGAACGGATAATAATTAGATTATAAATGAAATGGCAATACATTAACTATTAGTAAAAATTAAAAGCTGTTTAAATGTGGTAGAGTCATGCTTCAGCTATATTAGTAGTATAGTTGTAGCACGAATGGGTCGGCTAGACCGGGGAAGGACCACGCTCTCACAGAATACCAGCGTAAAATAGCAGCTTAACACTGCTGTGTTTCGTATGGTGAGTGTAGAGAACCGAAGAGCCTTTTTACTGGAAAAGAGGCATTCCATCTTAGTTCTCACGAGTGACAACGCATCCACTTACCATCAGGTGGACTGTGTGCTCGTTTGCGCGAGTCCGACTCGCACTTTGCCGGTTTTTCTTTCTTTTTGAATAGAAATATTAACGGGCGGTTAATATATTATTAGTGAAATTTTCCTAAAGATGTAAAAAAGTAAAGTTACAGTTTATATGTACTCTACCCATGGCTGGGGATAGGATTCCTCCCAGTTTTAAAAGGGTTTTAGGTTAGGACAAGGAAAAGTCCGCGACGCAGCCCCAAATGCGTGTTGGCGGACTTGAAATCTCTTCAATTTTTTTTATTTCTCAGACGTAATAATTCCTCACGACGTTTTCCTTCACCTCCGACCATGTGGTAAATGAGCACTTAAAATTGCATTTAACAAATTCATTAGTTATGGCAGGGATCCTAAAGATATAGATAAAGCAAATTTAGACACATTTAACACTTATCTGAATAGAACGCTTTATATTAGTGGTAAGTAATACGGGTCACATTCTGCGTGCAACGTACACTAAAGTAATAAGTGCTACATGCTAGAAGAGACGCCGAGATTTGGTCATTTGCAACACGTATTAGAGCAAACGGGCTCAAACTCACTTAGTCACTTAGTCTGTGCCATAAAAAGGTACTTTGTGCCTTCGATCACGCGGCCCGCACTGCCACACAGGTATTTTTTTCACGGTGTGAGTTCTAGCACGTAGTACATATTATGTATTACTTCAATGGCAACGTACCGGCGACATCGGTCTGCGAGTTGCTCACACAGGGCAAAGCATGTGGGCTTTTCCCGCTGCATACTTTTCAATTTAAGCTACAGTCAGCGGCAAAAAATCGACCATCAATGGAATCTTATTTTCCTTTTAATAGAATAAGGGTGACACACGAGCACACAGTCCACCTAATGGTAAGTGCATGCTGTGACCCATAGACATCTACATCTATACTCGGATCCTCGGTTAGAAATCAAAATTTAGAGGCGTTATCACCCACGAGGACTAAGATGGAATGAATGAAACATAATAACTTCCCCGGTCGAGCCGACCCATTATAGAGACCAAAATATAATTGCAGTGTGGCTCTACCACGTAAAAATGAACTTTGTTTGGTCTATCGTTGACACTTAACTTTTGATTAATTGCGTGTGAAAATAAGTTGCTATTAATTTTCTAAAAATTAGGCGCGACTAGACTCCACAGAATTAGTAAATTAATTCATTAATAGGGCAATGTAGACGCTTTTACAAAAAAATCCTAAAAAATATTCGGCTTGTCAATCAACAAATTTAAAAGGTTTATTACAGAAAAATTGAACAAAAAGGGTTATGATAATATTAAGGAATACATGAATGAACATAATTCCTGGAAATGAGGTGATCGTCACTATGCTGATTCTATTTAAATTCATATTAAAGATTGTACAAAATTATTGTAGTGATAATATGTTTAAAAAATATATTATCGAACTGGGTTTCTTGATGGTTATTCCCAGAACTTTCCGAACCAGAGGTACATAAAAAAAATACTTTCAGTAAGTGTTACGTAATAATCTAAGTATATTGAATAAAAATTATTTCGTTTTATTCTATTCTACCATATCGATTGAGATTCTACCAAATTGATATTGATTTCGTAATCAACTACGAAATTGCAATAAAAAATGTGATAAAATGGCTACAATAAACCCTAAAATTAGATTTTGAAATGTGAATATAAATCAAAATGGTACAAATGTTACTATATAATCTTATTTATTATCAAGGATATTATTTTGAATAATTATTAATTATCTGCCTTGTAAGCAGACGTAGCTTCCTCATTACATTAAATATAACGTCGCACTTTGGAAATTTTCTATTTTATAAGTATTTTGTTCTATCTAATCGGAGTTCTTCGAATTATTTATACGTACATTAAATGGCAACATAACGGGGAAACTTACTACAAGCCTTTTATCTGCCGCGCACTGTACTCCCGCAGTACAATCAACCCGTATATAAGAATGGTACATATTGAATGGAGACCAGTATCTCACTACGGCGCTGAAAATGCACGCCGCGATATTTGTGCTGGCGCTTTGCGGTGCAGCGCACAGTCTACCATTTAGACGCGTCTCAAAAAACTCTGGTGATATTTTAACAAATCTTCAAACAAATATACCACCAGACAGCCTTCATGAAATAGTAGCTGGTGTCAGTGAATCCCAGCTGAGTGCACTCAGGGATACACAAAAAATACATAAAAAAAGGAAGCAGTTCTTGGTAACGTCACCGACGGATCAACACGAGGACAAAGTGAATAGAAGGACTGATGTCTACGAGTTTGATCTTTTCGAACATGACTATTAAAACAAAATAAACGGTCCGCGCGTGTGTTTTGTTCAAGTTTTGTGATTGGGTGGACTATGTGATCTATGCATTTTTTATAATATTATGTGTAACGTAATTTGCATTGTAGATTTAAAGATTTAACAACACTGTGGCATAAGATTTGTTATTTAAATATATTGTTTTGTTTAAGTTTCACTTTTGTTTTTATTAAGTACCAACATTACGTGTTATATTTTTTTGTTAAATAATAATTATTGTTATTTACCATAATAGGACGCGGATTGCAAAGATTATATTTTTAAATCACCACGTGTAGGTTGCAGTTTGCTTGTGAGTGTATCTGTAGTAGGTGTAGGATTCTATTTGGAAAGCAATATATTTATTAATACCATTTGTATTTAGTCACTAAGAATGTAGCAAATCTAATAGAAAAGTATTGAATGATATAAAATAATAAACTTATGTTTGTCAGGTCCTTTACAACTCCACTGCTGAACATAGGACCCCAAGGAATGCCACAAAGCACGGTTCTGAACCGCCTGCATCCATCGACTTCCTGCATGTCTTACCAGGTTGTCACTCCAGTAGCTAGTATCAAGAATGTTCTATTTGTGATGATATATAATTTAATTTTTGTTCAAATCCTGCGCCTATACCATGTAAAATTTCATTACCACCATCATCATCACAAGTCCAATACTGAACAAGGGGTTTTCCCAAGGAACGCCACAAAGTACACTTCCCTTACTAAGGCAGCAAACTTAACGGTGTTTAAAAATTAAAAATATAGGTACATTATTTTGTCTTTATTTAAACTATAACTCGGGCACATTCGTTGATTGTTAGCATGGCAATGAGTTAATTTAGTACATGCATAAATATTGAAGATGCTTTAATTTATTTCGTTATATTGATTTGATAAGATATTTCAAAGCTATATCATTTATCCATATTTTTATAGCAATATTAATAAATAATTAAATAAAACTAATTTCACGTATTTTGTTTGCGGTGTAAATGCTCTAAAGCCGTGGAGCTAAGAATGAATTAAAAATAAACGCAATAAATTCTGTAAAATTACGTTCATTATATATGTAGATAATTTCATATCAACGGCTAATAACCTACCTGCGTACATTTCGCATAAATTTAACAATTATACAATGAGTTGGGATTTTCTTTCCTCATTCAGAAGTCATTACAATAACGAAAAACAAGTACCAAATACAAGCTTACCTTCCACTTCGACAAAAAATTTTACGGTGTGTGAACCTTTTTTTGTACGGTTTATTTTATTTTTATTAAGTAGGTACAATCTGTATAAAGCTATAAAGTCTGCCTAAAAACGGTGATGCAATACATAAATTGTTTTCATTTCGCTAGATGGCAGAACTCGTTCTCAGACGAAATGTTTGATATTGACGACATTGGCTTAGTTGTCAGCATACCTGAATACCAAATCGCTAGTGCAAGGATTGAGTACCAACCTGTGTCAACTTTTGCCCACAAGTTTTACTATCATATTAGTTTAAAACATAACTTCATTTAGCACTGAAATAGATGTCAAGTTGAGTGTCGGTACATAGTAGTGCTGAAGTGTTTGTACTGTTTGCTACGATAGCTAATCAGAGCACGAAACCAGAGTTCGGAACATATCACACTGCAGAGAGGTATATGACAAGGTGACGTTATACCCCCTAAATTCTTCACCGCTGCAAGGACGTTTTCAAGCTACTGGACAAAAAAGGATACGGTATCAACTTCAATGGCGGTTATATCACTCACCTTCAATTTACAGACGATATAGTTAGTATAGCAGTATCGCTGGAATACCTCAATACTATGCTCAATGACCTCTATAATGTCCTCCAATAGACTGGTCGTCTAAACATGGATAAGACGAGTGACAGTAAGATATGAAGTGGTAGAGCCATGCTGCAGCTATATTAGTAGTATAGTTGTAACACGAATGGGTCGGCTTACCGGGGAAGGACAATGCTCTCACAGAATACCAGCGTAAAATAGGTAAAGAACCGGAGACCATTTTTACTGGAAAAGTCACCCTAACTTATAAAAAATTAACGTAATAATCGATCAAGTATACCTAATTCAATATTTATTTGTGACTTTAATAGCGACCCGTTTCGGCTTCGTCTAGTCATTTATGTTTAAGAACAGACAAAGACCATTCTATTTTATAAATTTTTCGTTTTTTTCAACAAAATAATTTCGGATAAAATCCCTCCTGAAATTGCTTTCTATCTGTTCATTATCACAATCGTATCAACAGTTCCGAAGAATATAGCATTTTTGTCTGTCCGAGCAGAAAGACAAAAATTTAGAAAAATGGTTATCTGTCTTAATCATCATCATCATCATTATCATTACTTGAATCCGTCGATTCATCGGATTATCTATGCCTTAATATCATGCAAATAAGATAACTCCCTGAACTTAATAGAAGCCAGTTATTTCAATATTACAGGCAGACACTGAAATTTTATTCATATGTTTAGATATAGATGGAATAAACGTTCTTCTAACGCCGCGCCGCGCCGGGCTCCTCACACAATATAATATATTGCAGAAAATTATATTTATTATCTTTAATTATCTTTTTTCTTCTATCTATTAGTCAACTAGTGCTCTGAAAGCATAACATTCACAAATAACATCACATTGTGTCAATAAGATTAACGTAAATACGCATAGTATCTTATAATCATAAATGTATTACATTCTTCTAATTCCCTGTTTACTTGACCCACTCAGTGACGCACGCGACGCGATACGTCTTCGTCTACGTTTCATTATAATATTTTTACACAAAATAGCTCGTACTTGGTGGAAAACAAGCAAAGAATATTTTTTAATCATGTATTAAAAATGAGTTTACTTGATGGATTTTTTTTAAAGAATAGGAGAGAAATGATGACAAACTAGTACGTCCACTTAATGGTAAGCGGATGCTGAGGCCCATATACATCTACATTTATCCTCAATCAAAATGCAGATGCGTTGTCACCCGTGAGGACTAAGATGGAATGCCTCGTTTCCAGTAAAAAGGATCTCCGGTGCCCTACACTCACCATACAAGACAGCATTCAGCTGCCATTTTACGCTAGTATTCTGTGAGGGCTCTTCTTCGGCAGAGCCAATCCACCCGTGCTAAACCATAATATAGCTGCATCGTGATTCTACATATAAAAAATCTATACAAATAAATAAAATTGAAGTGTCTGTTTGTAATGTCGAAATAGCAGGTTTTTACTATATGCATATGCAAGTATATACGGTACCTACTTATAACAAAAACAAGATTTTATAAATTTTTGTCTGTCTGTCTTTCTGTCTGTCTGTCTGTTTGTTCCGGCTAATCTCCGAAACGGCTGGACTGATTTTGACCGGACTTTCACTGGCAAATAGCTGATGTTATAAGAAGTGGCTTAGGCTACTTTTATTTTAGAAAAAGAATTAGGGTTCCGGAAAAAAAAGTTGTTCCACAAACTAGTAATATTCTTTACGAGCCGATAAATATTTTACAGACGACGTGGTGCTCTACGATACTACAACTATACTACGATAGCGCTTGCACGTGTCAAACGTGTCCCACTTGTGACGCGAGTGCTTGCTACATATATATTTATCTATGCGCGAGTGACGCGACTTACCGCCGGTTTGTTAGCTCTGACATAATCGAGGTACCGCGTCCTTACTCTTTACTCTGTGGTACCGCTACGTAGTACTATTATTTACTCGTATTCCGTGGCCTGTGGCATTGCCACAATATAAGGGGAGCGATAAGATCTTCTGGGAATTTCCTAAAGTCAACTCTTAATACTGCCAAGATGAGATGGATCTGAAATCTTCTTTAAAGATTGTTGATGTCAGATACATGCTTGTAGAGAAAACTTAAAACAAATGAATTTTAAAAACAAATACATACTACTAATCATTAATAAACAACTACGCTCATCTATACAAATAAATAAAATTGAAGTGTCTGTTTGTAATGTCAAAATTACAGCTTTTTACTAAATACATATGAAAGTATATACGGTACTTATAACAAAAACACAATTTTTAAAAATTTTGTCTGTCTGTCTGTCTGTTTGTTCCGGCTAATCTCCGAAACGGCTGGACCGATTTTGACGGGACAAACATCTAATTATTTGTAGGGCATTCAAATACATTTCTCATGCGGGACTCGAACCCGCGGCCCTTAGCGCTGCAAATCGACATCCATTCATGCATGACAACTTCTAGTTAAACTTGGAAAGAAAAACATTATTTAAATACTTAACAGTGGTAGAGCCACGCGGCAGCTTTTGCTGTCGCACGGATGGGCCGGCTCGAACCGGGTTAGTACCACGACCTCACAGAAAACCAGCGTGAAGTAGAGGTTTACCTCTGCGTTTCGCTTGGTGAGTGCAGGTGGCCGGAGGCCCTTTTTAATGGAAATGAGGCATTCCATGTTAGTCCTCACGAGTGCATTTGCATTTTGATTCGCAAACGAGGATAGATCTAGATGTCTATGGGCCGCAGCAACCACTTACCATCAGGTGGACTGTGTGCTCGTTTGTCACCCTTATCCTATAAAAAAAATACAAAAGTTTACTCCAATCGGTAAAGGCGTAACCCATTCCCTGTCCCATGAATATTTACATTATATTACATGAACATTTCAATCGGTTAACTATTGTGTCTGTTTCGCGGACAGGGAAACTGTTAAGATACAACATACATATAATTTAAAATTAAAAATTTTGTACAGCCGACTTTAATATAAGCGACTTCAATATAGGTTATTTAAGAATAACTCAATAACCATTGGTCTGACCTTGATTCATATGGGACCACACGAGAACTATCAGCTTTCATATAAAAAAAGAATCATCGAAATCGGTTCACCCAGTACAAAGTTATGAGGTAGCACACATTAAAAAAAACATACAGTCGAATTGAGTACCGTCTCCTTTTTGGAAGTCGGCAGAATACAGTACGTTACATCATTCATCCATTTAGTCACAGCCACGGAGCAAATTTGCTTCGTGGTTACAGCCTATCGGAAGACTGCTGAACATAGGGGTCGAGACATTTGCTATAGTAACCACGTTTGGCACGTGGCTTTGCAACCACAGTTTTTTTTATAATTTTGAGTTGTAATTAAAAATTCATCTCGTATTTCATTCCTCTCTGTCGCCCTTACGACTCCCACGGGATGATGCGGCGTAGGGTATTGGAGATTCTTATATATGTCGCTATTACATGGCGTATGTTTACTTCATAACAACTAAATCTATACAAATAAATAAAACTGGAGTGTATGTTTGTAATGTCAAAATAATAGCTGTTCACTAAATGTATATGAAAGTACGGTACTTATAACAAAAACACAATTTTTTTAAATTTTTGTCTATCTGTCTGTTTGTTCCGGCTAATCTCTGAAACTACTGGACCGATTTTGATTCGACTTTCACTGGCAGACAGCTATGTTATAAGGAGTAACTTAGGCTACTTTTATATAAGAAAAAGAATAAGGGTTCGGCGCAAATAAATAAATTAAAAACCTAAATTACGCGCGAGCGAAGTCGCGGGGAACAGCTAGTTAGTAATAATTTAAGGAAAAATGTTTTACGTCCGTAAATTCTAAGCATTTTAGGCGAATTTTGACGGAGTTTTACCGTTTCGCCGTCATGCCAAATAGACGTAAAGACCACAAACTAGTGTAATAGAGGAAATAAATTAAAATCGATCATCCCATAGTAACTGAAGTGTAAATATATGACCACATGCAAAAACACAACGAGCTGGATCAATCACGAGAAAAGTTATTAAGTTTTTTGTCTCTCCTGAAAAGTAACGGTTTTGTGGATACGCGCTTATGGTTTGAGACCCGCGATATAAATACAATTGAAGTGTCTGTCCGTAATATTGAAATAACTGGCTTCTATTAAGCTCAAAACCGTGTAGTGGCGGTGTCAGAATATCGTCGTAAGAGACGACACAGGGAAACAACGAGGTGGGCATCAGCGTCTTCCTAATAATGACTAAAATAAAAAACTGTGGTTGCCAACCCGCTTGCCAAGCGTGGCAACTATGGAAAATATCCCCCTATGAAGCAATCTCAGGGGGAAGTCTATGTTCAGTAGTGGACTTTTATAGGCTGTCACGATAACTTAATGTATAATTTATATGCAGTTTCAAGATAATTGTTCTACAAATAATTGATAATAATTATTTCATGGGCGGCGGTCGACACCGTCAGCTGTGTCACATGTTCGTTTGCCCCCTCTTCTATTAAAACAAAAAAAAAAACAACGGAATCAGTTGGAACTAAATCAACCAACATGAACCAAAATAAACCCAAGAACTAAACGGTCGTTATAAGGATTTAATTTTTCTTTAATACGTTTTTTATCATATTCTTGCATTGTCATCCGAATTTGAGCTATATTCAAAATTTCAAGTTTCCAGCTCATCGGGAAGTTAGTGTAATATCAATTACTAAAATCCATCCGGAACCACAGACAGACAGGCAAACAAACAGGAAAGTGACATAATAAAAACGTGGCAATAAAAATAAAAGCAGTTTTACGAAGGTACATCGATTTATTTTCAAAATAAAAATATACGTCGATCCTCAAAAAGCACGCACTATCTACAACACATCAAAAACAGTATGTCGCTGTTATTGTAGGCGCTCTTGCCGATATTTACAACAATATTAACACAGTTTGAGCCCTCAAACGCGCAACTTTCAGCGAAGAGATGATACATTAGAGTTCACGTATATATATAATCATCATATATATCTACGCTGAGGAAACAGCGCAAGAAATTGCGCACGTTGAGCTGTATCGGGCTATCACATTGCTTTAAAATTATTTGCCTATCACTTGCGATTATTCCTGCTATCGCGATATAAACTTTAAGTCGCAGTCAATGAAGTTTACAATAGAAGTTTACACTCTCATTCTTTTCAGAGTATCGCTATTAGAAAGACGGACCAAATTAAATTATAATGGGTACCTTGTAGATATCTTAATCTTTATTTATAAAATTATTTTTATAGCAACAATCATTGGAACATTTCTTGTAATAACATGTTTTTTCTTTGACCACTTAAATAACCATTTCGCAAATAAACATCACTTTGGATTTGAAGCAGCAGCATGATATTGATATTTCGTTGATGTAGTATGATTATTCCTTTATATTTCTATTTATTGATGAGGAAATTTATTTATTTATATAATATAATATATTTAGTATATTTGATTTCCAATTAAAAAATCTCGCGTTATGTTGCGTTTAGTGAAACTAACGGACAGCAATTGATTTTTATATACAGGGTTATTTTGCAAAGAAGGTTCTGAAATCTGAATAAATAATATAGGCAAAAGGTGAAGAAAAATTTATTAAAAAAAAAAACTCAAACATTCGGTCTTTTTATCTTTTAAATTCAGAATGCGTGGTAATGAATTATTTTAATTGATTGTCATTCATAAATATCTGACGCGTACTATTTTACGCACACATTCGTAAGGGTCGCTTTGTAAGGTACCTTGTCGCACATCTTCCCTCGCCCACCGTTACACCGTTAAGTACCTAAGTCCACTTGCCCCGCCGACAGCTGACATCTGACAGTGTTGGCCGAGACCACATTACGTACGCTTCGTTACCAATGACGTAACGAAAATATTCGAACAGCGGATACTATGAAACAATGAAATGGTGCGATATTACATTTTAAGCAATGAAAGTTTACGTGGTGTGCAATGATACTAAAGTAAGTCTTTACCGCGGCAGCAAATTAACGTGCGTGACGTAATTAACCTAGCAATCGAATAACAATTGACAGATAGTGAATATGAAGATGGATGGATAGCGTACGGAGGTCCTATACAATGGTCTGCAAACTCGCCGGAACTTTCACAGTTAGTCTTTTATCTGTGTAT
This sequence comes from Parnassius mnemosyne, assembly GCA_963668995.1. NCBI lineage: Eukaryota > Metazoa > Arthropoda > Insecta > Lepidoptera > Papilionidae > Parnassius > Parnassius mnemosyne. The sequence goes on from CAVLGL010000068.1 coordinate 7,188,549, forward strand.
AAAGAGTCGTCTTCGGAAGACCTCGGCTGCGTTCGGTTTTTATCAACTCGTCAGTCGATGCGATCACCTGACGCTGTCAGACCACTCGTTCGCGCTCCGATCCGCTACTTTAAATTTACGTTGTGAACGTACGTTATTTAATATGTGGTGTGTTCGTTATTCAAATCCCCACAAGAAAAACGGATTCCATTTTGAGGTCCCAATATTAGAGATTGACACTACTTGAGTAATTTGGTTGCAAATAGTTTTTTACAATTTTTAAATACGCCATAACATATTATGTGTAATAAATACTTATACTATTTATACTAATACTAATAGTGGGTCAACTCCTGTGTTATCCTTTCTTGACGTCAAGTCGCTAAAAATATGCAAGGGTTGTCACAAAAACATTTCCTTAGATGATAATATCATAACATATTTTATCAGTAATAATTTATTTTGCTATACAAAGATACAAACTAATTACTACTTTAAAAACTAGTTGCGTTCCGCAGCTTCACTTGAGTTGTCGTGATGGAAACAAAAACTTGTGCTGGTAGGTACCTACCTAATTTTACTATATTTTAATATTTACGACATCATTATTGGAGTTTTTTATATTGTCTTTTGTTGAATTTAATGATATAATGATTCCTCATCCTCACATATAATTCAATTAAAAATCAAGAAAAAAAAAGGCAATCACATAGTTATTAGAATTTAATTTTATTTAATGCATCATCTTTCCCAATATTTGAAAATAATATCGCGTAATATCGTGTAGTTGGGTGAACACCAAACGCACACAACTAATTCCGTGTACGTGACACTCCCAAACGGGCGTACCAGTACGCAAACGAAGCCGACTGGTACTACCGCAACGTCGCGGGCAGGTGGGAGGCTCCGCTCTCCTTCATACCGCGCCTCATCGTTACTCCGTCTAGTAGCCGAGTTGACTCACTATTAGTATTTTTTATTATTACACATATGGACATAATAAGGACAGTCGTCGGTTACGTCGTTGATAAGTAAAAAAATATTTTTAATTTAATTTATTATGACGTTCCTAAGCCCGTTAAAAGTGTAAAAGGAAAATTGGAATCATAATTCGCGTCATATAATTTAAAAATCTTAAGCATTAAAAACTTGAGAAACGAAAACGTGAATTGAATCACACACACAGGGGCGCCCGTAAGAGTTGTTGTTGCCCATAAATCACATTCAATTTGGGATAATTGCAAATAAAAGTACAAGCTTTATTTACTCGTATTTAAAAAAAAAATGAATATCGGTACATATCTATTGATTAATTTCAACTTCAATATAAAATTTGGCTACTCTGTGAAAAATAACCCTGCATAGAGATAATGCAGAATGGTGATAATCCACGGCATTTCTATTGTACATATAAAGTTACGACGTTTATTAATAGTATATTAAATTACATTGCTGCTGTAGTGTTTACTGGCACATTTACGATACTATACGAGTACATTATAACTCTTTGGTTGATTTCAACGACTATATCGTTCAAGTTACATCAGTATGGAATATTTTAAAATTTAGAATTTTTTTAGTTTAATATGTAAATGATTATAAGTACAATTTTTTATATTATTTCCCCTTTTGTATTGTAAACTTCAACATTCTTGTCCTAAGCCGAATCAGATTCAATGGAGTTATCCAGAGCCGCCTTCACTAGTTTCCGCAGCCGGCACTATGACAGACTCCTTGAGAACAAATACTAAGGTAACTGGACAGAACTTTCTAAGCAGGAACTTTACCAAACTCGAACTTTTCAGCCTTTAAGAATATTTATAACTTGACCTCTCTATACATAAATTATGTTAGTGCTAGGTACAATTAACAAACTCGCTCTTACAGTACTTGAGAAAAAATAATTCAATACAACAAATGATATATTTCATTGCACTTGCATAGAAAAATAATTTACAATAGGCTTACATATAAAAGGCATTATATACATTCGCTATAAAAATTATAATACCGTTTTAAAAACATATTTACATTTCACTTATTAAAATTATATTATAAAGTCTAAAACTTTTAACAAATCTAATATATAAAAATTAATTTTTGTTTTTTTTTTCGTATTTTGTGCGCTGCCATGCCTTTTATCAGATTGCGGTAAAACTTTGTCAACTTATTGCTTGCACTTGTATATATATAGGTGGCGCGCGTATCGTACCGACAAATATATTTGAAGGTTATATATCACTCAACTTCAATGAATGTATTATCATTGCTAATTAAACAATATAACTGGTTCAAATTTTAAAACGATATTTTGACAATTATTTTTTCTGTGGCAGCAACACGCCGGATACCAGCTAGTAATGAATAAGACAACAGTCGCAAGTCGGGCCTTTTGACAAAGACTTCTATGTACGAGTATACTACTAAACGGGCAATTCAAAACAAAAACTGTGTCACGGCTGTGGATCACGCGGGCGGGTAGCTGGCACGGTAAATATGTCACGCAGTTGTATTTTCATTTACGACAGTTACTGTTTTTAGACAAGTACAAATAAAGTTAAATACTTATCTAGAATAAACTATAATCACGTTGACAAAGTGCGCAAATATAAATAATTACGGCGCTTTCTTAGTCACAAAAAACAGTGTTAGATTGTCGAAAACAATGTTCGCGGTTTACAAAACAAAGAACTAGTCTTCTCGGCCGCTCGCAGTCGACTAAAGGACTAACGGATAATTAACTATAACTTAGTGCGCAATGTATAGTAGTGCCAGTCTCGCAGTATACATAGAAGTCTTTGCCATCTGCATGTAAAGATCAAACAAACTATTGCGGAAGACATGGCTCATGGTCAGATCAACAAAGAAAATTAGGCAGTCTCACACACTGCATACATTTTTCTTCTTTCATTCTTTAACAGCCCGTAGAAGTTTACAGCTGGACGCGCACATATGTACATAACACCACGTTGCTGGTTGCAATTTGTTTTAGATCCTTATGTGAGCATGAATCCGTGTTCTTACAATAAGTTGAGCATGGTTTCGGTATCACATGAAATGTACGTAGTGTTCTGTGTTTCCTTGTTGATCTGAGAGCTCATACTGGAAATGAGAGACGATGTGGCATTATCGTTCCAAGATCACACAATAAATATTTTAAATTAAAAATTATTTCCGAAAGTAATAGAGTACTTGACATTCGAATCAACTGACATACTTTTAACGTCATAGTATATAGTATTCAAATAAACATATACGGCCTTACTCATAAAATCAGCGTCAATTAAAGAAATTATAATAGAAAGAGACAGGAATAGAGATCACTAATACCTTAGTTTAAGTAAAATAATCAACAACTATAAAAGTAAAGCCATTAATTTTGTTATCGTAAAATAATAGACACATAATTTGACTAAAAATGAAAAAAAATCGACTATAATATTTTGAAACACTACTGGATCAGCATATCCCAGTTACATACGATGTAGTAATTTATGTATATTGTCAACTATCCACGATTTCATTTACCTTTTTTATTATACAACATGAGTACAAAACTTATCACAATATAATAATAAACATAAACAACTCTAATTCATTAAAAAAGTTTTTCATATGATTTTGCTGCCTTTGAAACTAGTTTAGAATTTTCCGGAATATTATACGTATTCTTAAAATAATTACCGCCAAAAAAACTGATTGCAAAAAATGGTTTATATCATTTAAATAAAACCTATAAATAAGGTTATCTTCGGGGTGATTCGGGAGAGGTCTGGATTTTTACGTCAGCAGGGGGAGGGGGGGAGGGTGCGAGGGGGATACGTATTCACTGAATGTAAATTTGTGTTGTCGTTTTATTCTATGATCATTTATAATATATCTTTTTTATGTCAATTAAGTAGTACAAAAATAACGGGTGTCATTTAAATGGTCTGAATTTTCCCCTTTTCCCCCACTGACTGTGTGTCTCATCTAATACAACATAAAGGTCTCGATAGAACGCCCGAGAGCAGTTGATTTCCATTGTCTAACCTACGGGGTGTAAATAATACGAACTATATATATATTCGTGTAAAAAATACGAATATAAAAGTTACGATGGAAACAGGGCACATTACAAAAAGAAGCTCCTCTGCTGCCAAATAAAACCAAGACAGGGTAATATATCTTTTTTATGTCAATTAAGTAGTACTAAAATAACGGGTGTCATTTAAATGGTCTGAATTTTCCCCTTTTCCCCCACTGACTGTGTGATTCATCTAATACAACATAAAGGTCTCGATAGAACGCCCGAGAGCAGTTGATTTCCATTGTCTAACCTACGGGGTGTAAATAATACGAACTATATATATATTCGTGTAAAAAATACGAATATAAAAGTTACGATGGAAACAGGGCACATTACAAAAAGAAGCTCCTCTGCTGCCAAATAAAACCAAGACAGGGTAATATATCTTTTTTATGTCAATTAAGTAGTACTAAAATAACGGGTGTCATTTAAATGGTCTGAATTTTCCCCTTTTCCCCCACTGACTGTGTGATTCATCTAATACAACATAAAGGTCTCGATAGAACGCCCGAGAGCAGTTGATTTCCATTGTCTAACCTACGGGGTGTAAATAATACGAACTATATATATATATTCGTGTAAAAAATACGAATATAAAAGTTACGATGGAAACAGGGCACATTACAAAAAGAAGCTCCTCTGCTGCCAAATAAAACCAAGACAGGGTGTCTGTCACAGGGGTTATAGGAGGACTGATCTCAACCTTTATAGCATATTTATGTACAAAAGAGCGAGACGGGAAAACGCACAGCGTTTTAGAATTGTAAGAATAGAAACACCTTTGGATTCCGAGATATCGTGTATAACAGCCTAGGTGTAAATTGACACAAGAAATCATTTCACTATGCAACTATGACACACATTTACGCCACAACATCAAGCACCTAAACACACAGACACAAACAAGTGGATTACTCCGACGTAGCGGTATCACACCGCATGCAATTATAATAAAAGCTATTTTTGCGTAATCGCTCCGTTAACGGGGACTCAGTCCACAAAAGCTCACGGATAAACATGACGGAATTTCAGATGCCGCAATATTTTTTGTTAAAATATGTATGTTTGTGTGTGGGTGTGTGTGTGTGTGTGTGTGTGTGTGTGTGTAAGATTTGATCTACCCTCACCATCAAATTCAAAATTAATGACAACTAAATAGTAGTAATTAACTAGTATAACTATTAAGTCATTAATTGTGAAGTAAGTTCGATTTCTTTACAAAATTACAAAATCGATGTTAACTAAAACTTTATCAGGCGTTAATTACGTAGTTAATCGTCGAATAAAATTTATTACAGGCGATATTTTTTTTTCAATATAAGCTAGACGAAAACAGAATGAACATACACCCTCATATACACACTGACAGAGATATCCTTTTAAAAACAGTAGTCTGTTCGCTAAGATAGTGTCTTATTATATATGTTTTTTTTTCATTATTTTTACTGTATTTGTTACTTAAATATTATTCTATTCTAAGAATAAAGTAGAACACTATTTTATTGTTATTGTTATAAAATATGAATATAAATATTAAACACAAGTTAAGTAGCAAAGAACCGTTCACTACGGCGCTTCGTTTTAAAGTGCAAAATTTTCCTGCGATTGTACGCAGCACGCTGTGAGCTATGATGTGTTAGCGGTGCCTTTGACAAGATGCGGCACTTGCCAAGGCAGTGTGACACAAAGTCGAGCGTATCTAAGCGAACAGACTTCATAATGAACTGTTAGGACTTCGAAACGACTTTCAAATTCAAACAACCTACGAAAGCTCTAATTGAATTGACTCTATTCTATGTATGAAATAAGCAAATGATTACGCCTCTCACCGAGAGGGGTAGGCAGAGGTTACGGACTTCTATTCTTCTATTTGGCACGATCCTGACACTCGCTACTCTAGCATCTTTCATTATCGCTTAAGTGTACTCTTAACTTGGTCCATCTCAATATATCGTCGATTTAGTTGATTGACTTCCGTCTAGAACATCTTGCCAACCTTGTACTTTTTCCTAATTGATTTTTTCTACGTGTCCAAACCACCAAAGCATTCCTTTCTTAATCCAAGTCACAACATCTTGCAACCATACTTTTCTATTATCACATAATTTCTCTAAAATGTCTAACGAATGAGGTACTACAGCCTGATACAAGTTAAATTCATGATAGAATATGTTGAAACGAAAAAGCTAAGCTACTAACAATTGAGTGTAATCGTCACCCTCAATAAGGACGGCGATTTTATCTAAAGCATTTCTAACGGAAAGCAAACTCAAATGAAACTCAATCGAATACAGTCAGCAGAAAAGATAACATTATTTTTTAATAATCTGTGAGGTTTAAAATTGGATCGACAGTCATAAGGTCATGTTTGATGAAAAACAATGTGTATTGAAACAGATAAACAAAAAAGTGAAAGATAGTAAAGTATTTCAGAATACAAGTTTATAGGTAGTTAAAATCTATGGAAGTCAAAATACTCGCGATTGAAGTCGCTCTGTGGGAACGTACGCATACTAAGATGATGGTTTTATGATATAAGACACTCTTTCTAAAAGCATAGTAAAAATATAATCGATTAGGCTCTTTTATAAAAGGAAGCTTAATTTAAAATATATCAAGTAATAGAGAGTCGTAATTCAAAGTTTAAGTTTTTTCTGTCAGCCTTGTGGCTTTATATTTTAACTAACTTGGCAGGAGCAGAAATCCATATATTATGTACAATCCACTGTTGCTATACTGTGAGAAAATCAAGAGAGCCATTATAAATATTGTCAGCGAGGCATCCATCTCATGCCCGATTTTAGTTTATAGAAGACAACAAAATAAGCATAAACTATCACGCCTGTCAGGCAAAGGAGTAAGCAGAGACTACGAACTTCCATTTGGCACAATCCTGACTCACCCCTCTCGCCCCTTTCACATCAAATTATTTACGTATACATGCTCGTTCGTTGAAGGTACAGTCGGTCGATAAACTTTCGTCTAGAGCGTCTTTTGGTAACTCTGTCGTTTCTGCAGCATAATTTGATTGTCACTCTTTCCTCATTCATTCTTTTTAAGAGTATAAAAACCATCAAATTTCTTTCTTAATCCTGGTCACATGTTGCAAATCTCACTTCTCTTGCACACAATATTTCATTCTATTTCTTTTCAGAGTCACCCTTAAACCTTCAACATACTTTTTTTTATAGCATCAGGGTAACAAACGAGCACACATACTAGCTGTTGGTTAGTGGATACTGTGGCCCATAGGCATGTACATCTATCTTCGATTAAGAATCAAAATGCAGATGAGTTGTCCCCCCGGAGGACTAAGATAGAATGCCTTATTTTCAGTAAAATGGATTTCCGGTTCTCTACACTTGCCATTTACCCAGCATTCAGCTGCTATTTTACGTTGGTATTCTGCGAGAGCGTGGTCTATCTCCAGTTGAGGTGACCCATTCGTGTTACTACTATAATATAGGTGCAGCAAGGCTCATTTTACTCTCATGCTTCTTCTGCGGCACCAACTTTTATTATACTCGTTGTTTCTCTGCGTGATAAACCTAGAAAGTAGGTTATCCGCAATAGAACCAGATCAACCGACATAGCCCAACGGATTAGTAAGCTGAAGTGGCAGTGGGCCGGCCATATAGCTCGAAGAACCGACAACCGATGGGGAGAAAGGTTCTCGAGTGGCAGCCTCGTACAGGTAGGGGAAGTGTATGGCGGCCCCCCACTAGATGCGAGTGACAACCTGGTAAGACATGCAGGAAGTCGATGGATGCAGGTGGCTCAGGTCCGTGCTTTGTGGCATTCTTTGGCGGAGGTTATATGTCCAGCAGTACTTGTGAAGGACTGTAATGATGATGACGATGATGATGATGATGATGATGATGAATAAAAGTTAGATGTGTCATTAAAGTGGCGATTTAACACAGCATTGTGAATTGCCATGCGTAACTTTATTGACACATTCTAACTTTGCACAATAGAGTGAAGAGTCTTATTCAGTGTATCCTATATTCACTCTTTATTTTTTTTAATCCTTATCATATCTACAATCCAATATTACAAAAACATTATCTAAAGACTTAGCAGACACAGTATTGTTATACTGTGTCAGGTAAGGCCTTATTATGTATATTATAAGAGCATTTAAAAAAAATTAAATTGACTGCTAATATGACAATAACAGTTAAGTCTTACAGAGTCAACGTGTAACTTCTTTATTACTTTATTTATTTATCTTAGTCGAAAACATATTTATGGTTTTTATCAAGGATTAATCTTTCAATAAAATGGTTATAAAAATGGGATCGATTTGCCATTGACTATACATAGTACAATACAACACACATTAAATAGTCATACAGTTACCACATATAGTAAAAGCAGCAATTCCTTAAAAATTCCCATTAATATTAAAATGTGTCTATCCCAAATCCCGATAAATCTATATAACTAGTTACGATTGTGTAACAACTCTACGTACACAAAGTAGCAATGTAAACTTTTATCAAACGCGGCGCCTACTTATAAAAATTATTTTAAATATTCTGTTTATCACGTACCTAACATGTATTATTACCCTCGTTGCGTTGTGTCAAGAACTGTAGAGAAATTCACTTAAAATGATGTAAACAAACCTGCAGATGTGATATGAAATTATTTATGTATTAAAATTATTTATTAGTATATTATAGAAAAAATATTTTAATAATTTTTTGTCTGACGGTACACCGCCTTGAAAATCTTTTACTCTGTCAACGCGACAGTTTGATATGATCGCGGCGAGCAGTACACGCTCCATTTTCACTACGTAACACTAAGAACCCACCACAATAATATATTCAAATACAATTTACTTCTGTACAATGATATTATATATACAAGTTAATTGTTGTTCGCAGTTCACGTAAGCAGCTTCTATCAATCGAGTGTCGATAGATCGAAAAGTGCGACCAGAACCGGACCGCAGTTGTTATTTATCAATACGATAAGGATGTCTTAACAGTGACGTTCACGAGTGCGGGTCGGTGGGGTGTATATCGGCAGCCTCAGAGCCACAGTACAGTGTTCGATCAGCAGGTGTCCCGTTCACTCTATACGTCCTTGTCTTTCTCGGAGTGACGATCGGTGCCGTTCGCGCAGGGCGCGGGGGGCGGGTCGGGGGGTGCGTGGGGTGAGGCAGGGGGCGCGGTGTCAGGGGGCATGGGGTCTCCGGCACGTTTCAGCAGTGTTCGCGCTCGTTCTCTCAGTCGGTACAGCTCGTCTTGGATCCGTTCAGTGATGACACGCCGAGTCTCCTCCTCTGACGCGTTCGCACTCTTCAACCTGCAACGTAAACACCAACCAATCTTCTTAATACGACATAATATGGACTGCAAACTCCCCCTCGAAAGCAATCAGACAACTAGTCCGATTCACTCCCCGAGATTGACTGAGACTAGTTGTCTACTATGTTTTTGTCTACTGGGTAAAGGACGAAATAGAAACTTTTTTATTCAATACAAATTATAAATAATACTTATGTACCACTGGTTCGGAAAATACTTTTGTGAAAATACAATAGTGAAGAAACCCGCCTATCACGCATAGAACCATGTACAATCTATAAGATAGAACTATGTTCAAAATGGACTTTAAATAGACTGTAATGGTGATGATGATGATAATGATTATCTTTTCGTAAATACACTCCAGTTAAAATGACTTACAAGGAGCACAACAACTCATATAATTATGCAAATTATTAACATAAATCCAATAAGCAACATTCCAATTGATCTAGACTTAGTATAACATATCCAGCCCCTCATGCCACGGGGCAGCAGCAGCAGTACGCACCTGTCCAGCAGCGGCAGCAGCGGGATGGGCTCGCCCACGCACAGGTAGAGGCGCTTGCGCAGCCGCAGCCGGTAGGGCTCCACGTTGGGCAGCACGCGGTCCAGCCCCTCGTGCCACGGGGCAGCAGCAGCAGTACGCACCTGTCCAGCAGCGGCAGCAGCGGGATGGGCTCGCCCACGCACAGGTAGAGGCGCTTACGCAGCCGCAGCCGGTAGGGCTCCACGTTGGGCAGCACGCGGTCCAGCCCCTCGTGCCACGGGGCAGCAGCAGCAGTACGCACCTGTCCAGCAGCGGCAGCAGCGGGATGGGCTCACCCACGCACAGGTAGAGGCGCTTGCGCAGCCGCAGCTGGTAGGGCTCCACGTTGGGCAGCACGCGGTCCAGCCCCTCGTGCCACGGGGCAGCAGCAGCAGTACGCACCTGTCCAGCAGCGGCAGCAGCGGGATGGGCTCGCCCACGCACAGGTAGAGGCGCTTGCGCAGCCGCAGCCGGTAGGGCTCCACGTTGGGCAGCACGCGGTCCAGCCCCTCGTGCCACACGGGCACCACCAGCGGCGCGCTACCCCGCGCCCAGCTGTCCGCCACGAGCCGTCCCACACCCCACTTGAACCTAACAAACGTTCTTTTTTATAGAATAAAGGTGGCAATCGAGGACACAGTTAACCAAATGGTATGTGGATGTGTCTTCAACTTTTAATGAACGAATTTGCAATTCTTCGCTCTAGTGACGCTTCTTCTTCTGACCGTCGTCGGTCTGAGGATTGTACTTCTAGTTATTTTACGACGTATGATGGCGGCTTAAAAGAATCCATCACACCATTTCGTCCCGTGGGTGTACCGTAACGTAGGTATCGTAGAGTTAGATAACGATATAACAATCTCCTTTACATCCAGACGTAAAATAACCTACGCCATGTAATCACACACATAAATACAGATCAATTCTACAGCTATTGTATTTTACTACAAATTATATACTCAACATAAATTAAAATCAGCCAAAAGAAACACAACAAAGAACAATCGTTTATTAAATAAAATGTTGGGCGTACCACTGGTACCACACTACACACGCACATTTGTAACGAGGCGGTTGAATACACAGAACCAACGTTTAATTTAACCTTTTTATTTATTCTGTCCAACCCCCCCTAACCAATATTTTAAGCAGAATACCTAAGATACTGCTATATAGGTAAAATATAGTAAAATTAGGTAGGTACCTATACTACAATTATTTTATCCGTGCAGTTTGGATCATAAACTATCGGAGTATTTCGCCCCGGCATTAGGGGCGAGCATAGTGATGCGCATTATTGTTGTCGATAAGCGTTATCGATAGTATATTTAGTATTGTCATTATGTAGGTTAGTGATAAAAATGAAAAAAAAATTAGATAAAACAACTTATTTATTAAAATAACAATAATAATGATTTAAAATAAATTATTAATTAGGTATCTATGTATTAAAAAAAACTATAAGTACAAATGTATGGAATGTAACAAGTTATATTAAAAATAAATATAAATATAAAGATAATAACGTATATCCAAAATTAAATCTAAAACTATTTACATTAAAATTCTACATCAGAATCATCAGAGTCATCGTCATCCACATGAATTACGATATCTTCTGCCAGATGAGATTTCTTCAAGTCTTCCTCTTGGAGTTTTTCTGCATGCTTCACACAATCTTCCCAGTTCTTTTGCGAAACGTTTGAAATTGTTTCATGCAGTAACACTTCGACGACTGCAATTTTAAAAGTGCTAATTTTGGTGGCAACTTCATTTTTTGCTTGAGCCTCAATTGGGTTATATTGGCAATGGTAAGGTGCCAAAGCTAACTGATCCGATTTGTATGTTTTTTCTGGTCAGTTCCGTTGCACCTGTAAATATAATGTTGTTTGTATATTCAACTAAATACTTAAAAGAAAAGAAATGTATTGCAAACTTTAAATAATAAAATCTGAAATACCTTTTGTAATAGTTGTATTAAATTATTATTAAGTCGTATTTCTTACATAAAAGATGGAAGAATATTTACCAATCAGTCTGCCCCCCTTTCCCGTTTTTGTGTTTAAGCCGCCTTGTCCATCCTTGTCTTGCCATTGTGTCACTAAAGAAACTCAGAGAGCGAATGCGTAAAAATAAATTTATCTTCGATATATGTACTAAATTATCATTGCACTAATTTGCAGGTATTAGGCGGGGGTAATAATGGAAAACAAATGACTCATATCATAACAATGTCGCACCACCCTTTGTATACCGCACCGCTGCCGTGTACCTGCCTTTGATGATTCATTTGTTGTTATCGATAATGGCGTTGCGCCCGCGCAACATGCTAACCGCCCTAGCCGGGCTGAGGCCGAGCTATGATTTATGATCCCAACTGCACGGACAAAATAATTCTACTATACCAGCACAAGCCTTTGTGTGCATCACGACGTATCAGGTGAAGCTGCGGAACGCAACTAGTTTTGTAAAGTAGTAATTAGTCTGTATCTTTGTATAGAAAAATAAATTATTACGAGGAATACTGATGAAATATAATGTTAAGATATTATTATCTAAGGAAATGTTATTGTGACAACCCTAGCATATTTTCACTCTACTATACAAAGGAGTTGATCCACTATTAGTATTTATTACACATATGCTTCTGTTCTTGTATTATTAATTATTCTGTCGTGATAATAAGTTAGATTTTTGCAACAGCTATAGCTTGATAAGTAAATTTTTTGTTCTAAAATTTCTGAATCCATTTAACTTCGTTACCGATATTGTAATAATAGTATATAATTAATATATGTATAAGTTTCAATAATTTCGCTGGTTTATGCGATATTATTACTAAAATGGGAACTTTTATTACCTCCTAATTTCCTTTTTTGTATTTACATAGTTTTTAGTATTTATTTATATTAAAAATTGTTGTCACTACTCTTAAAATTGTTAAAGAAAAATTAAAAAAAATTCAACAGTTAAGCACCATTTTTATCAACTAATAAATAAACATTTTAATACATACAAATTTTCTGAATCCTCAATAACCAATTGCAATTGCAAACTCAAATTTCAGCACGACCAGAAAGGCAAATTACTGCACAATTAATTTAGTGTTGTAGACGTGAAAAAATTAGATCCAGTCATTTAGGTCACATCGGCCGTCTGTGGGTTATATTCTTGACACAGGCCCAATCATTCCTATTCATTCATCCATCTACATAATTATTTTTTCTACCTATAAGTCGCGGAGTACTTCGATCTTTGGCAACCAATATATCGATTTTTAAATTGGATTAATGTTCTTCTGTACTCTCTAATACAATCTAACCGAGTGTCACACATTATATAGCTTTGCCAGATTGGATCTTGGGTGATTATCGGCGTTTCTGAACCTGTATCGGCCTTTGGCAGCACTCGGCCTTTGGTCGACTTTTTATTTCAGTTGATAAATGTAGCAGAATAAAATAATGCAATAAAATCCACACAGGAGAAAATCCTAGTGTGGACCTTTTAAAAAAAAGAAAATCTAGACTGTATTGATTAATATGGTATACACAATAAATAAAGTCAAAACACGTTTTTCTTTAAATCGGCCTTTACTGCCATATATCGGACCTTTTAAGTATAAGTACATATATATTAAGGCCTTCTTTAATTATATTTAAATATTTATATGTAGAGGAAAAACACATTTGAAAAAGACTTAATTTTGGAGGTCACAAGTTTACTGTCGAATTTTTGTATGTAGAGGAAAAACACATTTGAATATTCGAGTTCATTTCGGTCATGGTAAAATTTATTACAACAGTCTGGTTTCAACAGTGTCCGGTCATTACTAGACGTTTTTTTTTAAAATTAAATACTAACTTATAAATTAATCGTTTGTCTAAATTATTCTATAAGAAAAATATGTATCCCGACACATACATATTTTATGTAAAGAGGGAGTGGTAAATGTTTAGCAACCGGTTAACATAACGGTATGCGATAACCGAGACAAATGTAAGTATATATATATGTGTATATATATATATATATATATATATATATATATATATATATATATATATATGGAAAAACATTCAAATATGTTTGTTCATTCATTAATTCCGTACAACCTTCGAAAGTCCACCGCTGAATATACTTCTCCTGCACAGATTGCGTCATTGGATCATATTATCATGCATCCTACAGATTAGCAAAAGCACTTTTTCATTGGGTTGTTATCACGAAGATGCTGCTGCCCTAACTCTTGTTTTAGTTTCACGTAGTCGTTTCATACGACACCAGTACAGAAAGTACAAGAAAAGACTATTAATAATTTAAAATTAAAAAAATTTTGTACAGCCGACTTCAATATAAGTTATTAAGAATAACTCAAAAACTATTGGCTTGACCTAGATTAAATTCATATGGGACCACACGAGAACTACCAGCTTTCAAATAAATAAAAGAATTATCGAAATCGGTCCACCCAGTAAAAAGTTATGAGGTAACACACATAAAAAAAAATACAGTCGAATTGAGTACCGTCTGCTTTTTGGAAGTCGGCAAAAAATAAATAAATAAGTCAAACATTATCAAGTTATTGCAGTACTACTTGATAAAAATACAATGTACGTAACAACAACTAACCTTTGATTTCGATCTAGTGTGTATTCATACTGACTATATAAATGTAAATTATGAATTTTACAAGTCAAATAGTTCGCATATAAAGAACTTTTATGAGAACGATTTTTAGCGAGCTCAAGGTTTATTTGTAATTTGTAATGTTAAGCAAGGTCAATTTGAGGCTTGACTCGACGATTAAATTGACTTGATAAGGCACGGCGTAAGGACTACCAGCGCCTGATTTAGAGTGCAACCAACCAGCTAACTATGAATATAAACACCCCCGCCACACACTCCCCCCCCCCCCCCTCACCCAATGACTTACTAGATAGTGAGAATAAGGTATATCCTTGCCATAGAGAAATCTGTTCAGTAGACGTAAAAAGGTAACAGACAGTCAGACAGACAGAGTTCTTTCGCATTAATAATATTAGTATTTATTGATTGATGATTATAAGATAATTCATTATTATCAAGTTATGGTATATAGTCACTAATTAAATTAGAGGTAGAGAAGAGAGCTTATCAATCTTTGATTCACGGTCAGTCAACGAAAGGCACCAAATAATTTAAATTCTTATTTTTACAATCCATTTATATAATGATTTCTTATATTTACGCGAACACTACACATTTAAATAAAAGTTGTTCTTTTAAACGGATTGTATCGCGTATATTTAACTTATTTGATATTCCCGACGTTTCAAGCACTTTACAGCACCCATGGTTACGGGGGGAGACTGAGGTGTTTGATGTCCCAATGTCATGGTTAACCAAGGCTACCTCCAGATTAAAATTATTAATTTTTGTTCCGATCTACGCAGTATGAACTTACAGTATCTTGAAGTCTTTCAGTTGTATACTTGGGTTAGGATTTAATTTTATTAATTATGGGATCCCAAGCAGATTTGGGATCCGTAAATTCGTAAAAACTAGTTTTACTTAAATCTATTTATATATTTATTTATTTTGTACCAATGATAAAGAATAAGTAACAAGTAAAGTACTTGCACCTCGGTCCTTGAGTCCTAGGCTCTAGCCTAATTACCCTGTGTTTATACGTGGTAGAGCCATGCTGCAGCTATATTATGGTTTTAGCACAAATGGGTCGGCTCGACCGGGGAAGGACCACGCTCTCACAGAATACCAACGTAAAATAGCAGCTTAACGCTGCTGTGTTTCGTATGGTGAGTGTAGAGAACCGGAGACCCGTTTTGCTGGAAACGAGGCATTCCATCTTAGTCCTCACGGGTGACAACGCATCTGCATTTTGATTCGTAATCGAAGATAGATGTAGATGTCTATGGGCCACAGCAACCACTTACCATCAGGTGGACTGTGTGCTCGTTTGTCACCCTTATCCTATAAAAAAAATACTTTTGACATATTGAAGTATATGTCAAAATTACTTGAGATCAAAACAGAACCAGCAAAGCAACTTATAATTCAAAATGTAAACACTTCCGGAAATCATTTACACATTATTAACAGGCAACTCCAATTTCACGAGTAAAACGTCTCTTGCTTAATTAAAATCGGACTAACTTTATGGAAAAGCAAAGGCCTTTTTAATAATATATTTAGGTTTTACTAATTACATACTTGGTTAGTTTTAACCGGCTTCAAAAAAGGAGATTCTCAACAGGCTGGAATATTTTTTTCACATATTCTCTGCAATAATTCTTTTAATTATTACTAGCGGCTGGACCGCCACAGCATCCAATTAACAAATTGGATGCTGTGGCCCGTAGACATATATCCTCGACATTTATCCTCGATTAAGAATCAAAATGCAGATGCTTTGTAAGATGGAATGCCTCTTTTCCAGTAAAAAGGATCTCCGGTTCCCTGCATCCACCATACGAAACACTGCAGCATTAAGCTGCTGTTTTAAGCTCGTATTCTGTGAGGGCGTGGTCCTTCCCCGGTCGAGCTGACCCATTCGTGCTACAACTATAATATAGCTGCGGCGTGGCTCTAACACGTGTATAATATATTATATATATAAAGCTATTAAGCTTCGCTTCGCTAACGTACGACTCACCTGATATGATCCTTTTCAACGTTGACCCGACCTTCAGGGAAGATGTGCACCCACTCGCCCAGGGCAAGCCGCTCCACGCAGAAATCCATCGCGGGCTGGAATTTACAATATGTAAGATGGAATTCGAAGCACATTCTCATTAATAGCTAGAAAAGGAAGTGTATGGTGTCAAAATGTTTTTTATGACACAAAGTTTGTTTCCATTATTTTTGTTTATAATAAAAAATACAATAATATTACAACTCAGCGATGGGCGCAACAATTTTTCCCACTCTTCTCTCCTCGCTCTTTAGCGAACTTTCAGCTATATTCTCGTTTTTTTTTTTACTATAATAATCCAGTGCTTGACTACTGGTAAGTGGATGCGGCTGAAGATTGTACACTTGTGCTTTTTTGTGTGTTTTTCTTTGTGCACTTTCACGTTGGTTCTAAGCGAAAATTATCGGGAGATTCCCGATGACACGTGAGAAAAAACAAAAGTAGAGCTAAAAATGTTCTCTAAACGAGCTATAACGTTTGCGGGATATCAGTGTGAATAAATACTCTAGTAAGTAAAAATAATTTCATGTCAATTTAAAACTAAAATTCATTACATAATGGATTGTATTTTTTAATGTCTATTACGCAATATTTCCGATAACCTTTAAAGAGGTGCCTGCCTAATTATATGAATTTCAAACAGATGTTAAGGTAAAAAAACCGACTTCAAAAAGTAGGAAGTTCACAATTCGACCGTATGTTTTTTGTATGTATATGCTATGCGATAACTTTGCACACTGTGAACCAATTTTATATTATTTTTTTATTAAATAGTATAATAATATACATTAAACATTTATATATAATAAATTTGGAGAAATATTCCACTCCTAAAGGTAGCAAACGTATAACTTCCTTTTTACCAATTTGAAGTCAGTTTTTCCTTTTTGTTAAAAGTCATAATTATGACGCGACAACTTCCCAATCTATCATCGGTTGATGGTTGTGCGACTATAAAATTAAAATAAGCATCAATATGCTATATTATCATGATTGACGATTGTTATTTCCAGTTTTAGACGTCACAATCGCGGCAGTACAAGCACAAAGACAAAGCTATTCCTATCTTTTATCAGCTTGCGATGAATAGGTTATTAAAATAAACTTCTGACTTCAATTATGCAGGACAATATTTGGAGTCTAAGTTTTTCTATAAATCCAAAGAAGAGTTGTTGTCTTGTCTGCCGGCTTCAGCAACGGACAGAAGTATTTCATCTCGCGTCCGATGATGCCCATTGTCGTCGTGACCTCTGGGACTAATATATTGTTATAAATATTAGATTTTATTAACTGTTTTTAACTGACTTGTGGCAACAGGTTGCAAGCGCGATTGCCGAACTTGTGATCTCTGTTCGAATCCCAGTTCCAGTTCAGTTATTCAACCATAAAAAAAATCAGTAGTAACTTGGAATCACGTAGTTGACCCTCTTACAAGCGCAAGATCTTTTTCCAGTCGTGTCGGATTTTTTACGTGGTAGAGCCATGCTGCAGCTATATTACTGCTATAGTTGTAGCACGAATGAGTCGGCTCGACCGGGGAAGGACCAATATCTCACAGAACACCAGCGTAAAATAGCTGCTGTTTCGTATGGTGAGTGTAGAGAGAACCGGAGACACTTTTACTGGAAACGAGGCATTCCATCTTAGTCCTCACGGGTGACAACACATCCGCATTTTGATTTGTAATTGAGGATAGATCAGATCAGACTACAAGAGTGAGGGAATGGAAAGTGCACCTGTAATCGTGCACTATATCTTTCCGCAAAGGGTCTATGGGTAATGTTGAGGTTGAAGACCTTATTATTACTACAGCACATCAACGCTAGCAAAGTAGAAGTACAGATAGGAGGATAATGACCTTTACACCTAAACACAGGAACAGGCGCACTAACTCGAGCGGACTACTAGGCACAAAAGGTATACCTAGTAAAATGTTATCGTAACGTGAAGCAGAGCGTGACCGTGTACATTAGTCTTTTGTTTCCTCTCGTGTACATTAGTTGACTGCCTCGTTGGTCTAGTAGCCGTGAACCAACCAGATTCGAATTCCGGTTCAGATCAAATTCAGTTGTTATGATTTTCCGTCAAGAAATTCCGTCAGAAAGTTGGCGGTGTTCCACCCCCGTACCGTACGTAGCACGTAAAGTGGTCCTGCGCCTGATCTCTCTCCGGTCGTATCTGATTACCGTCCGTTACAGAGTGAGCGAATAGAGAATGCACCTGTGCTTGCGCATACACTCAGGAACTATAAGCTTGTCCTGCACTAATGGACAGTCTCGTTGAGATTGGCCACCGTGACCCAAACTCGGTTACATTGCTTATTACACATAGTTACCTCCATCCACTACCTCATATCGCCATGTGGATTTTGTAAGAAGCGACAGAGGGAAACTAAACCAGAAGATGGGCGGCACCATCTTTCTGATACCAATTCAAAATTATTATTAAGTTTTTAAAAACTAAGGAAACACTCTAAATATAAAATTATTTTATTTTATCCTGGTGATCCGGATCGCGATATTAGTATAAATGTATTAAATTATTGTATTGTCATCGGTTCTTCATACAAGTTTGTCAATTTTCAAGTCAATCGTCCATCTACAAGTTGATGAAAATCACATTAAACATCGATATATATACTACGCACTATATTTCGCAATCCGAACATTGAGTATGTTTAACTAAACTGTACTGCAATCCGTACACTAAACTAAATATTGCGTAAATTGAAGATTTGTGAATTCCATAATTATATTATTACATTTTATTTAGAAATATCTTTGTTTAGATTAAAATAAGAGTATTTTATATTAAATTCTTATATATATTTTATATTAAATTAAAGTCTTCGCGCATACGCGACTCTACTATCTCCAGCACATGCGCCAATTTTTATTTGAAATAGCTTCTCTAGTACGTAGTACATATAACTCAATGACATTAAAGGATTCCGTTACATAGATATATACACGCGTAGCTAATAAAAGCTTGTTAATAATAATAAACTGCGGTTGCCAATATGTCTAACAAAAGTGGCAACTATGGCAAAATCCTACCTATGAGTCAGGAGTATCTGGGAAAGGCGTATGTTCAGCAGTGTACTTTTATAGGCTGTGATAGATGGACAGTTCCTAGTTACCTGGTAGACGCCTGCTCCGCGTACGACAGGCACGCACTTGCCGAGAGCGAAGAAGCACGCGTGCAGCGCATTCGTGAAGCAGATGTCGTGCGCTGCAAGGGCCCAGCGCATGCGCGCGCCGCTCACCAGCGTGCGAGCCTCCAGCACACCTGTGCACACACCCCTCACTTAACTATCGCACACGTGTACTTTTTTATAGAATAAGGGTGATAAACAAGGACACAGTCTACCTGATGCTAAGTAGATGCCGTGATCCATATGACCCATACACAATTTTAAGTGGTCGTTAAATCTCGTGGTGTCCAATCACTTTTAATTGAAGGGATACAGACAACACGAAACTTAATGGCATCTACATAAAGAATCAGAATGCAAATGCGTTGTCACCCGTGAGAACTAAGATGGAATGCCTCGTTTCCAGTTAAAGGGTCTCCGATTCTCTACACTCACCATACGAAACATAGAAGCATCAAGCTGTTATTTTACGCAGATATTCTGTAAGAATGTACTTGTACTGTGCGTGGTAGAGTCATGTTGCAGCTATATTATGGTTGTAGCACGAATCGATTAGCTCGACCGAGGAAGGAACACGCTCTCACAGAATCCCAGTATGAAATAACAGCTTAATGCTGCTGTGTTTCGTATGGTAAGTGTAGAGGACCGAAGACCTTTTTCTACTAGAAACAAGGCATTCCGTTTTAGTCCTCAGGGTTGACAACGTATCTGCATATTGATTCTTAATCGAGGATAATTGTAGATGTCCATGGTTCCCAGCATCCATCTACAATCGGGTGGTCTGTGTGCTCGTTTGTCACCCTTACTATATAAAAAATGTTAGGTTTTACAAACAAATCAACAATCAAAACAATTATAATTTTGTTAAAATACTTTTGTTATCTATGTTGTTGGCAACTGGCAACCACCCTCGACCGCTAGCCGCATTACAAACGCATTTTCACACGCGAGTCACGCAAACGTTCTAATGTATCGAGTAGGCTTATGAACTTTACATCGTATTTCGACTTCAGGTTTAACTGCTACAAATCTAGGTGCTGATAATTTTATTGGTTTGTTGCAAGTTATTGTTTTTTCCTTTTAAAATGTATTCGGAAATCATAATGTAATGCCAGATATTATGATCTAGTAAAAATCAACCGCTTAGTAGCGGTGTATGAATATCCACTACCAAAATCATCAACGACCGAGTTCTTTCCGATCGGCTTGACTCACTGGCACTGTGTAGAGATGTTCCATCTTTTTGCGTATTTTATCGCATCTGTCACGGGGTGCTCTGAGGAATTTTTCCAACTAATTCCAGCCGCTCAATTTCACCATCGCACATCGCGACAAAACTCACGATACTATCCATACCATCTGGATGATTGGCGGTCCACCACTGTGCGATTTAGAAGAAGTTTTCTTCCTCGCACAACTTCCTTGTGGAATCGATTACCACCAGCGATTATTCCGGACCAATACGACTTAGGGACCTTCAAGAAAAGAACCTACTCCTTTTTAAAAGGCCGGCAATTCCCTTGGTGTTGCAGTTGTTTATAGACGGCGGTAGTCACCATAAGGTGAGCCGTATGCTCGTTTGCCCCCTCTCCTATAAAGAAATATCGACCCGTGGGTGTCGTAAGAAGCGACAGACGGAAACTGAAACATGAGATGGTCAGCAGCACCTTTCTGATATCAACTTAAAATTATAAAAAAAATCCTATATTATAAAAATATGCAATTTATAGAGGAAGCCCATGTCCAGCAGTGGACTTTTATAGTCTGCAACGCATGGATGGAAAAATCCGAGATGGTGAACAGATTGGAAGATACCTGTAGAAGTGAATGTTCATGATTTAGCGCTCGAAGTATTCTTCAATAACATTACAGTACAAAAATTTCTCGACCGAGCATATCCACCAAAAATGTTGACAACATTTATGTTTCCAACTGTTTACAACTCAACAAAAGTTACCAACATTTGTTTCCGATGTTGCCGACAAATGTTTCCACCGAGGGAACAAATGTTTGCAACAAGCGTATTCCTTGATGTTGCCGCCGAAAATGGAAACACGGTTCCCGACATTGTTTCAAGTTTTGTTGCCAACACTATGTAATTACAGAAACATTTGTTACCAACACGTGTTGGCAACACAACAGTTGGTAAAAAAACTTGTTGGAGACGCGGCTTTATATTCATCAGTAAAAATAAAGTAGAGTAAAGTTACAGTCTATATAAGTACGCCATACCGGACACACGCCTCTCATTACCGAGAGAGTTTCACGTCTTCGAAATATTTTTTAATTTCTCAGCCCTGTAGGCATTTTCACGGTGTTTTCCGTCACTCGTTTAAAAAATTCGCGTCGGCATCGGTGGGTATCGAACGTAGATTGTTCACGTAATGTACATATATACTAGAGTAAATAACTCGAAGCTTTATTACAGGGTACAACCACCTTACATCTTCCTATTAACACTTCTTCTATTAACACTACACACAGCTTCCCGTTTAAAAGATAAGAAACCTAACATAATTAGAGCATTTTTTACGTGGTAGAGCCATGATGCAGTTATATTGAGGTTGCAGCACGAAAGGGTCGGCTCGACCGGGGTAGGACCACGCTCTCACAGAGTACCAGCGTAAAAGGAGCATCTTAATGGTGCTGTGTTTCGTATGGTGAGTATAGAGAACCGGAGACCCTTTTTACTGGAAACGAGGCATTCCATCTCAGTCTTCAGGGGTGACAACGTATCTGCATTTTGATTCTTAATTGAGGATAAATGTAAATGTCTAAATAAACTGTTCTTTTTATCAAAAAAAATATCTGAAAAACGGTTGACCCTGCAGGCCATCCCTGGAACTTCCCGCTTATTTTCGAGTGCAACGCTCGATTTTTATTTATTGAATATCTTTAAAACGGTTCGACCGATTGACTTGAAAATCTAATCAGCTCGAACTCTCAATGAACACTTTCGAGCGCCATTTCGCCCATCTGGTTCGGTTGATTCTTTCTGAAGATATCGTACGACAAAATTTTATATATATATACATACATACATACATGCACGCACGCACGCACGCACGCACGCACGCACGCACGCACGCTCGCACGCACGCAAGCAGGCACGCATGCATGCACGCACGCACGCACGCACGCACGCACGCACGCACACACACACACCCACACGTCCGGACGTACAGCCGGGAATAGGCGGAACGGCTTCCTAGGACCTCTAAACGTGGAGACCTGATAAAAACTCGCATTCTCCAAATCAGACCGAAATCTATAAGTTATTAATCCCGCTGAAATTTTATGCTAGTTCATTCCAGGACATAGGTATTTTCCAAAGCAGTGGTAAATTAAACATAAGAGTGACTTTCAATAAATATTATTTATAATCTACATTGGATAAAAAGTTTCTATTGCTATTTCCTAATCCAACATAGCAATGCAATTATTTGTAGAAGCAACGGGGCGAGACGACGCACGCATAATATATTGATACTTGTCGAAATGCGAATTGCTAATGAGGTCAGCGGGTTGCGGGTGCCACCATTTACGTAAATACCGATGCAGGAAAGGGCTCTAGAGGATAGCAATAGATATTGTTAACTCGAGAGCATCAGAAACTCTCGACCATAAGAGAAATTAATGATTGAGCAATATCATTTACTTTATTATACGTGGTAGAGCCATTCTGCAGCTATATCAGTAGTATAGTTGTAGCACGTTTCATATGGCGAGTGTAGAGAACCGGAGACCCTTTTTACTGGAAAAGGGGCATCCCATCTTAGTCCTCACGGGTGACAACGCGTGTGCATTTTGATTCACAAACGAGGATAGATGTAAATGTCTATTGGCCACAGCAACCACTTACCATCAGGTGGACTGTGTGCGAGTTTGTCACCCTTATCCTAAAAAAAAACCATAAACACAAGTGGTAAAATTAAAAATTTTGTACAACTGACTTCAATGTTCGAGACTGGTGAGATTGGTTTTGAGATAAATTTTTGGAAAGAAAACTAGTAAATCAGTGAAACGCCCGAGAAAATGCGTGTCATTGAAAGAAACAGATGCGACATTGTTCAAATTACCCCTGGGGTCATGTGAACAATGTCAGCAAGTCCAACGTTACACATCTAATTATCGTTCGTAGATAACTGGCGTACAACTAATATTGATAACTTATCGGTATGAAACTACACTAGATATGGAACGCAAGAATTTAAATGTCAAATAGTTAAAGAAATATAAAGTATATCCCTTTCCTGCAGGAACGAAAGCAAGAACAGGTTATATTAAAGCACACTTAGAAATAAACTATTTTGTTTCATGCAAGGTATTTAATTATAATGATTTTGTTTAAACGTTATACTAGGCATTTCTTCTGTATCGTAAAGGCAGTTTACATACATAAATTTCACAAGGACAAACATACAGATCTGGAACAATTATTTGTGGGTCATACAAATACTTGTTCCGTGCTGGATTCGAACCCACGGCCCCCAGCTCGGCAATTCATTGCCAAGCCACTGTCAGCCCGTATAAAATTAAGGAACCCGGAAACGGTACAACTCCGCCTGTCAAGCGCGCACGCGTCTACGTAGCGCGCGTGCGTCAATCACCGCATAACTTACATAAAGTTATACCGATAGCGACAGCGATGTCATTATTTTTTTTAGCAATAATACGCACGCGTGACAGCACGGGGACGCTTGCTCTTACTATCACGGGACACGTGCTTGCGTTATCTGCTTCAGTGATTATTTCTTTTCTACCGACTTCCAAAAGTAGCCGATACTCAATTCGACTGTATGTTTTTTTATGTGTTTTACCTTATAACTTTTTACTGGGTGAACCGATTTCGATGATTCTTTTTTTTTTATTGGAAAGCTGGTGCTTGGTCTGACCAATAATTTTTGAGTTATTCTTAATAATTTATATTGAAGTCGGTTGCACAATTTTTTTTATTTTAAATTATTTTATGTACACATCTATTGACGACACCGTGGCGAAGTGGCTTAGCAATGACTTGCAGCCCTAAAGGCCGCGAATTCGATTCCCGCACGTAATAAGTATTTGTATAGCCTACAAATAATAATTGTTCCCGGTCTGGATGTTTGTTCTTATGCAATTTATGTACCTATATAAACTGAGTCTTACCTTCAGAAAACTAAACTTCGAGAGAATGAGATGTACAGAGTACCAGGAGTACTAACACACGTACAAACACACACACGTGAAACGCTCGAACCAGAGCAAGTAATAGTTTTGACTAAATTTCCTTTGTAATAGCATCATCAACATCATTCTATAGATAAAGTCATTTTATCGAACAAAAATTGATTAACTCTCAAGGTGTTCACGTTTAAAAACACGATTAATATAGATCGGTAAGTTATGAAATCGTGGATTGTTATGAACGGATTGGATATGATAGTTTTATTCAATATGGTTGATTTTATTTATTCAATATTTTTTTATTGTTGTTAACTGTTTATTTTAGTAGTTAAAAGTTATGTCAACCATCTTTAAAACACCGCACAAAGAGGGTACCGAGATAATAGGAAACACTGCATATTGTATTCTAATCATTCTATCGCCGGCTAAATCTTACAGATGTATGTCTCTTTTTAGTTTCATTTAGTTTCAAATTACAACTATTGTAAAGAAGTTTTCACTTCAAAAAAAGAGCGAGGTTGGCACTGACCCCAGAGGCCAGGGTCGTCGAAGCAGGAGTGGTGGTTGGAGACAGTGAGCAGTGGCACGCCTTGTGGCCGATGCACCGCACGCGCCAGCGCCTCGCGGTTGTACACCGTCGTCTTGTTCAGGAACTCTGCAACCAGAACACCGCAGTCAATCAAACTGTCAAGTTACAACCTTTTTTTTATAACTGGTTTTACGGCTCTGGGTTCTAGCCCTTTCGAGCCTGAGGTTACAATGTATAATTATTATCCTTCATAGTACACTGCTTTACAATATGTTCATGCGTCACATTGTGCAGCCCTTGGGAGATTTTGACGGCAACTTGAGCCAGCAGACAGCTGACAGTTGGCAATGGTATCTCAAGGCGCCAAAGCGGACACCTTATCTTGAGAATCACATCACCATCAGAGCACTTGTTTCACCGTTTCCACAAATAATTCTCATGCGCAGACACTTAATACACAAAATCGCACCACTTTTACAAATCAAATTCCACTTCAAACCATTATTTAAACAATAATACAAGAGCGGCAATCCTTCACCGTTCAAGTTCCCGCCAAAACCAGTTACAACCTATAGACTTTTTTACAGAATAAGGGTGGCCAACGGGGACACAGTCCACCTGATGGTAAGTAGATGCTGTGGCCCAGAAGTCTACATTAATTCTCAATTAAAAATCAAAACCTTGCTATAATAAGTAGTAAGAAGGTGTCATAAGAGGCAACAAAGGGAAACAAATCACGCATGGCAGCTATGGCAAACATCCCATCCCCATGAGGCAACCTATGGGGGAGAACTATGTTCAGCAGTGGACTTTAATAGGCTGTAACGGCAACGATAAGAATCGAAATGCAGATTCGTTACCATCCAAATATATTTTGGGTGATATGATTTGGTGAAGAATATGCATTGCCTGTGCCACGGGACACAGGCCTTCTATTATTTCTGAGAGGGTTAAGCAGCAATTGATCCGCCGCACTTTTCCAGTGCGTGTTGGCAGACATCAGTCGTGTCCTCAAAATAGTTAGTTTCTCAGAAATACAAGATCCCTTACTATGTTTTTCCATCACCGCCGAGCACGTGGTATACGATCACTTAAAAATTAAGTATACTAATGAGAAACTAAGAAAAGGTGAAAATATATTAAGAGGATTGGTGGATATTTTAAACAAAGGTGTATTTAACCAATCAGAGATACGACCTTGAGACACAACACAAGTGAGAATTATTATACTTTAATATCATTCTCATCTTTAGGAATTGCAGTATTTAATCATGATTTTTTTTAATAGGATAAGAGTGACAAACGAGTACACAGTCCACCTGATTGTAAGTGGTTGCTGCGGTCCATAGACATCTACATCTATCATGTATTACAAATCAAAATGTAGATGCGTTGTCACCCGTGAGGACTAAGATGGAATGCCTCATTTCCAGTAAAAAGGGCCTCCGGCCACCTGCACTCACCGAGCGAAACGCAGAGGTAAACCTCTACTTCACGCTGGTTTTCTGTGAGGTCGTGGTACCACCCCGGTTCGAGCCGGCCCATCCGTGCGACAGCAAAAGCTGCCGCGTGGCTCTACCACTGTTTTAAGTGTTTTTCGGCTTACGATCAACATAAAAAGTAAGTCTCTAAGGCTTCGCTTAAGATTCAAATATTGAAGATTCATTTAATGTAATATTTAAATATAAGAATCAATTTAAATAATACCATCTCTATATTATTTATTAATAAAGAGCCGTGGTAACTTAGCGGTAGATGCTGTGTCCCATAAACACCTACATATATCCTTAATTATGAATCAAAATGGGCCAAAGCATGCCCCGCAAGAAACCCGACTACCGCAATTTCAAGTGCAAATGCTCGGTACTGAATAAAAACGTCATTAACCTACATTTTAGAGAAATATTAAGAAAAATATTTAGCAGTTCAAATGTGAAGAATATGCCGCTTTACTTACTTAAACTTCGTTTTAAATATTAAACTGATGTGGCGGCGCTGTCGTCGCGCCACAAGCGAAACACATCGAAGCCTAAATCGCGCTATCAAAGTTCCGAAATTAAAGCAGGATATATAGAATAGCTCCGAACTACCAATCGGAGCGCTGGCCGCTCCCCGGACAGAACACCTTGCCCGGCGGGAGATCGCCCCTTTTCCTTCCACCGGCTACACTGGTATTAATTAAAAAGTGAAATCTTTTCATTGCAAAATGCTAAGTCCTTAAAATTGTAATTAAAACATATGGTCCAAAGTCTTGCACAAAGATAACAACAGGAAACCTATATTATTTTTTAAATTCCACATAATTTACTTTTCACGAACCACACTCCCAGCTTGTTGACAGGAAGTGCTACTGCAGACCACGGACACATACTTTAAACAAAGAAAGTAACAAGTGTGTTATCACCTCTAAAATAGAGTGGTATATCATCTATCAGTATTTATACTGGTTCCCCATAGCTGATGATAATAACCCCTGGGGATGAGGTGATTGCTACCAAGCTATTCCTAATATCCTTTGTGTTGTTAATTGTGTAACATGTATGATTGTAAGCTGTTTTATTTAAAAAAAAAAAGTCCCAATGAGTTTCTTGCTAGTTCTTCCCAGAAAAGAGAATTTTGGAACCAGTGGTAAATTAAACAAAAGAGCGACTTTCAATAAGTATTATTTATAATCTATATTGAATAAAAATGTATTTGTTTCTGCTTCCCTAAATATGACGACTCCGTGGCGCAGTAGTTCAGCGATGAGCTACGGTACGAATGCCGCACTGAACAAGTATTTATGTGACCTCCAAGTAAATATCAAGTAAGTATCATACGTGGTAGAGCCATGCTGCAGTTATATTACTGGTATAGTTGTAGCACGAATGGATCAGCTCGACCGGGGTAGGACCACGCTCTCACAGAATAACAGCGTGAAATAGCAGCTTAACACTGATGTGTTTCGTTTGGTGAGTGTAGAGAACCGGAGACCCTTTTTACTAGAAAAAAGGCATTCCATCTTAGTCCTCACGGGTGACGACGCATCTGCATTTCGATTCGCAAACGAGGATAGATGTAGATGTCTATAGGCCACAGTAACCACTTACCATCACTGTGTGGTCGTGCGGTGGACTGTGTGCTCGTTCGTCACCCTATCCTATAAAAAAAGTATGTATGTAAACTGCCTCCATGATACAGGAAAAATCCCAATGCGAGGAAAACGTTTAATTTAAAAGAGAGAAAAAAAGATCTAGACGAAATTGAACTTTGACTTTTCGTGGTAGAACCACGCTGCAACTATATTATGGTTGTAGCACGAATGTATCAGCTCGACCGGGGTAGGACCACGCTATCACAGAATACCAGCGTGAAATAGCAGCTTAATGCTACTGTTTCGTATGGTGAGTGTAGAGAACCGGAAACCGTTTTTACTGGAAACGAGGCATTCTATTTTAGGGATGACAATGCATCTGCATATTGATCCTTAATCAAAGATAAATGTAGATGAGGTCTATGTGACACTGCATCTGCTTACCATCAGGTTGACTGTGTGTTCTTTTGTCACTCACTACAAAAAAAAGAAGATAGATTCACTTTTCAACTTTCACAAACTATGATTGAATCAACGTGAAAAAGAATTAACGAGACCTTCTTATTAAGGAACTGTTTGTTACGTAGGCAGTTCACCTTGTAAGCAGATATGGCATTACTAACTGCCACAAAGGTCATCGTATGCACCTGAGACGTAGTAAACATACAGTTAATTGCACGTGACGACATTAATTTAATTAAAACACGTTCATTTACAGAGTTTTTATCACGAACATTATTCTTTATAAAAAGAAGTTCTTTATAAATAAAGGGACTTTATTTATATTGAGCAGAAATAATATGAGAGAGAAGAAAGGAATAATAATACGCCTGATTACTTGCTGTTTGCTTTACTACTTTTACAGCAAGAAAAAGCCCCTCAATCAAATTTTTTTAGTTTAAATAATATCACAAAATGGTGGTAGCCTATCCCTACTACCTATCAAAACGGAACCTAGCAACAGTTCGAATGTGTAAGAATTATACAATCCAAATACTTTTATAATATTAAAATAAGTAAAACACTGTTATAAATATTACTGATAAGTAAATTAATTACAAATGTTTAGAAAATGTAATTACTTATATAATATTCTTTGCAAATCTCTCAAATTCTAAATTAAAAATAAACTGAGAAAATTATCAATGATATTTTTTTCTTATAATCTATTTTATACTTGTAATTAAAAAATATTAATATAAAACAAAACGATAATTACACAATTATTATTTTAATGATTCGTAATAAGAATTATTTAACAATCACTGATAACAATAGTTGTGACCGCAATCAGACCTGTAACACAATAAACTGAGTCACATTTAGTCTGTTTATTAACTTTAAACGTACTTTAAGTTAAGGCATAAGTTAAAATAAAAAATAAAAATCTAAAACATACAGGTTTCCTCACGATGTTTTCCATCACCATAAAGCCATGGTAAATCAGCACTTATAATTGTAATTTACAATTCTACTAGTGCCAGCTCCCGTACTGTGATATTTACATCAACCCCTTAGCCCCTGTGCTACCACGGTTCTTCACGGGGTTTCTCTCTTTACATTTCCAAAATAAACGTATTTCTACTACATCATTAAGATAATGTGTGAAAATAAATCATGTTCTTCCCTTACAAGTGGCCTGGGGCCAACAGAATGTATCTATCACATTATTTGAAGGATTCTTACCAGTTATTCTCTGAAATACTATTTTTCGAAGCGGAAAAACATTTAGTATTCATAAGCTAACCCCGACGTGGAAACTAGGTATTGTAATTTTATGAAATAAAATCAGATACTTTCTATTTTCCAGCTTGCGTCACGAAAGGATAACGAAGTTAGCAAAAGCGGATCACGAGTCGGGAGGCACCGTTGACGACTGCCGGAAACTAATTAACTTCATCCACCCGCGCTTCCTTTCTGGCGGCCATATAGAAATCGCTATCTCTGACATTGATGTATGTATAATAAATGATAGATAAAATAAATTTACGTTGTAGAGCCACGATGCAGCTATATTATGGTTGTAGCACGAATGGGTCGGCTCCACCGGGGGCTCTCATTGAATCATCATCATCATTATCACCATTACAGCCCTTCACAAGTCCACTGCTGATCACAGGCCTCCCACAAGGGATGCCACAAAGCACAGTCCGGAGCCACCGTCATCCATTGACTTCCTACATGTCTTTCCAGGTCGTCACTCCATCTAGTGAGGAGACGCCCTATACTTCACGTGCCGGTACGTGGCTGCCACTTGAGAACCTTTCTTCCCCATCGGTTGTCGGTTCTTCGAGGTATATGGCTGCCCCATTGCCACTTTCCATACTCATTCTTTGGGCTACGTCAGTTCTCTAGCTCTACTGCGGATATCCTCGTTTTTAAGTCTATCACTCAGAGAAACGCCGAGCATAGCTCGTTGAGCGACCTTGTGCTACCTCATACGGCCAGCAGTGACGGACCATGTCTCAGATCCATAGGTCATCACTGGCAACACGCACTGGTTTTATAATCTAGTTTTGAGGTTTTGAGGTATGTCTGACGAGAAGATGTGTCATAATCTCCCGAACGCTGCCTAGGCGAGTTGAATCCGTCGATTGACCTCTCGGTCAAAGTAGAATTTACCTAGTCCAATTATTTTTCCCGGGTAAACATATTCGTCAACAACTTCGAGCTTGAATACCTGCTTAAAATAGCAGCTTATTAAT
The DNA here is from genome assembly GCA_963668995.1 of Parnassius mnemosyne. NCBI lineage: Eukaryota > Metazoa > Arthropoda > Insecta > Lepidoptera > Papilionidae > Parnassius > Parnassius mnemosyne. The sequence goes on from CAVLGL010000068.1 coordinate 7,219,765, forward strand.
TCTGCTGGAACTAGAAACGAAGCATCCATCTTAGTCCTCAGAGGTGACAACGCATCTGCATTTTGATTTTTAATCGAAGATAGATGGATATGTCTATGGGCCACAGCTTACCATCAGGTGAACTGTGTGCTCGTTTTTCACCCGTATCCTATTAAAAAAAAACTTAACAAGCTGTGTGTATAGAAGTATATAGTTGTAAACGAGCTGCCATGAGGTAAGCGACAATGACATCAAACTGTTTGACTGTCAAGTACTTCCTTTATTTAACCTTCCTTTGTTCGACCGCACAGGGCGCTGCTGTACAGGTCGTTGACTTTCTCCAATATCCTCGAGTAATTTTCTCTTTGTATAAAAGTGATTATAATTATTGGTTGTATCTTTTAAGTATATTGCTTGTATATTTATTTTGCTTCCGGATCGTAACCCTGCTTGCTAAGGCGACGTGTTCGGTTCGAGTCTTAGGTGAAATCAAGTCATTCATTAATTTAATATAGGATCAAAAGTCAACCGCTGAACACATACCTTTTTTTTATAGAATAAAGGTGACAAACGAGCACACAGCCCACCTGATGGTAAGTGGTTTCTGTAGCCCATAGACATCTACATCTATCCTCGATTATGAATCAAAATGCGGATGCGTTGTCAGCCGTGAGGACTAAGATGGAATGCCTCGTTTCCAGTAAAATGGTCTCCGGTTCTCTACAGTCACCATACGAAACACAGCAGCGTTGAACTGCTATTTTACGCTAAAAAGTCAAACTATTAAAAAAAAGTTGTAGTATTTTATTTGTGTTGAATTTGCGTCATAGCTAACGTGACCATACGTCCCGCTTTCGGCGGGACAGTTCCGCTTTCAGGCTGTCTGTCTTGCTGTCCCCAGCGACGACAAAATGGTCCCGCTTTCGCAAACAGACCCAACTTCATTCTTCTACATCTACAGCGTTCGAGTCAAATCTTTGAAAGAGTTTTGTGATTCAACTGACACAGAGTATCACAAGCTGCTGGGCTACAGTAAAACAAGGTGGCTTGCGTTAATGCCCGCGCTCTCACATTTTTACAACTCTCTCAGAGTTGTAAAAATGTTTCCGCCTTTAAAAAGCTATCTTCTAAGTATCGACAAATTCCCAAATATTTTAAAAATGTTCTTCGAAATTCCCAGATGAGAGTTGTGGTTATATTTCTTGCACGCACAAGCAGAGAGATTTCATGAAGCTGTGTTAAAATTGAGGGGCAACACGTGTCTGCAAAAGAGTCTGCGAAGGAAATTAATCGTCTCAGAAATAACCTGGCACTTAAAGAGAGCACTCTATATGTGGTAGAGCCATGCTGCAGCTATATTGGTAGTATAGTTGTAGCAGGAATGGGTCAGCTCGACCGGGGAGGGACCACGCTCTCACAGAATACCAGCGTAAAATAGCAGCTTAATGCTGCTGTGTTTCGTATGGTGAGTGTAGAGAACCGGAGACTTTTTTACTGGAAAAGAGGCATTTCCATCTTAGTCCTCACGGGTGACAACGTATCTGCATTTTGATTCGCAAACGAGGATAGATGTAGATGTCTATGGGCCACAGTAACCACTTACCGTCAGGTGGACTGCGTGCTCGTTTGTATCCTATAAAAAAAAGGATTTTCCTTCTTCACACTGTCCGCAACATTACAAGGAACTGAAATTGCTGTTGACCAGCAGAATGTTAAAACTGCAGCGGCTGAGTTTTATAAGACAAGCAAAGAATATTTGGAGCAGTTGTGTCAATTCAACATAGAACTCCAATTGTTTCCATGGGCAAATTTAACATAAGAACCTACTTGGGATGAGGTACAAAAAGTAATGGATTTGCTGATCACGCAAGGGTTTATTAGCGGCAGCCAAGATACGAAAGTCTTTGACGAGTTTTCGCTTATTTCCAACTTTGCGACAGATAAAAAATAACTGGCTGGAATAATGAGAATATTGCTGCTGAAGACCGTTGGGTTGAATTATTCCAGCACTTCCGTACCAACTATTTTCACTTAACGAACTTTTGTGGAATTATTGAGTATATTATGTGTCTGCCAGGAAGTAATGCGCCGGTAGAAAGTTTTTTCTCAAATTAACAAAATATGGACCAGTGATACAACTCAGTTAAGTGTCGCAATAATGAAAGCCATTTTAATTACAAAAATAAATATAAATATATCCTGTACTGAGCTCCATATGTACCTAAAAACCAGACCCGATATTTTAAAACTAATTTGTTCGGCCGATAAATAGAAAAATACTATGTTGAAGTCACGCCACTACTAGGGCTTAGTAACTCATGCAACCTACTTAATTATTTTGTAATAAGTGTTTTGATTATATTTTATTATTGTTATTACCTTCTATAATAATAAAAAAACTTGCAAACCACCAAAAACTTTTATTTACCATAATTCCGCAAGAAACGTCCCGCTTTGACAAAAATAATAAATGGTCACGTTAGTCATAGCTCAAAATAACGCAATAAAGAGTATATCAAAGGCAGTGTAGATTTTTAATTGGTGCAAAGTTAGGCGCGGTGCGAGGCTTATAGCTCGCCTCTTACTCTAAATACACCGTATGTTTGCAAGCGCAACCCTGGATCATTTTAACTGTTCAAGGTTGACAAGCCACCGCTTTATTAACAAGTGGTAAAATTAAAAATTTTGTACAACCGACTTCAATATAAATAAATTGAGAACATAGTCCAAGTCAACTAAATAAGTAACTCAAAAACCTCTCAGTTCAGATATTGATCAAATTTATTTTCATAAACAAAATTTTCATAAACATATTAAGTATTTTTATCGTGGCATCCTATAAAAAATACACTTCTCTGTTTAAAATGCGATTAGATTTTTATCAGATATTTTTGCGATATCTATAGGACATATCATACACAATTATGTATTCACGTTCGGTTAAAATTATACCATACTATTGCAATATACAATATACCAACCGCGTATTCTACGTATGAGTGAGTATATAGGTATTAGTTAAAATTTAATGGAACGAGAGGTGAACTGTGATTGTAATGTTTATACGTTTGTATTTTTTTTTAATGTATATTATTTTGAATGTCCTATATGGCCAAATACAGAAGAAATTAATATATAATATTATAAAACACCTTTCGCAAATAAAGAATTGATGGACCGTTTGTAGTTCGTACACTTTGCGTAGTGCATTTTATATTTTACAGTTACTGTCGACATTTGACAATAATTTAAAATTAAAAATTTTGTACAGCCGCTTTCAATATAAGTTATTAAGAATAACACGAAAAGTAACAGCTTTCAAATAAAAAAAAATCATCGAAATCGGTTCACCCAGTAAAAAGTTAGGAGGTAACACACATAAAAAAAACATACAGTCGAATTGAGTAAAACTAAACTCGTAATTGCGTATCCAGTGGCACACAGATTGAGGAATAATGAATAATTAACTGTTTCAACCGGGGCTACAGAAGGTCGTAATATATCGGGCTTCTTCACTGAAAAAACTAACCACGAGCCACGCAAGCAGCGCAGCGGCTAGTTCATATTCATATCTTTAAATAAAAATCAATTGGCGCATGTATGAAAGATTACAACTGGGAACGGCTAGACCGATATTGATGAAATTTTTTCTGAGTTTGGGTGGATCCCTGGATGGTTTAGATTAACAATCGCTAGGTTTGGTGGCCCTGTTGTCGAGATCCAGACACCACGCGTGCAAAGCCGGAGCTATTATTAAAATAGATATTAGATTATAGTCCAATGTAAATGTTTTATGAATGTTCAAGTTTCTCTGCAACTTGTGCTCTATGGCAGCCGGTACACACTCAATCTCGATTGCAATCACACAGTTCTGATCGCGATCATGGATCACGGGATCGCAGCACAATATTTCACGTTCAATCTTGATTTCTTCAGGCCGTGTATCGTTACCGCCGCGTTAACAACGTTTGTTGTCTTGTCATATTAAAAAGTACTCAGTGGTTATGAATTTACATGAGGTTAAAGCTGTAGTATCACTTGTTTTGATCCTTACTTTGAAGAAAAGGATTCTAAAAAGGCAGTGGGTTAAACAGTGGCTACTTAAGAGAGAAATGTACACTCGCTTAAGCCTACTAAAATAAATTCAACTAACTGCTGAAACTGACGATTATAAAAACTACCTCAGGATGGGGGAGAAATGTTTCGATGAGTTACTACGAATGATAACTCCATATATTTTTTATTATATTTGTTTTTTTTTTATAGGATAGTGTGACAAACGAGCACACAGTCCACCTGATGGTAAGTGGTTACTGTGGCCTATAGACATCTACATTTATCCTCGTTTGCGAATCAAAATGCAGATGCGTTGTCACCCGTGAGGACTAAGATGGAATGCCTCTTTTCCAGTAAAAAGGGTCTCCGGTTCTCTACACTCACTATTTTACGATGGTATTCTGTGAGAGCGTGGTCCTTCCCCGGTCGAGTCGACCCATTCGTGCTACAACTATACTACTAATATAGCTGCAGTATGGGTCTACCACGTATAAATGCATTGTATTTATGCTGGGCAGTCTATAGCTCTTAGCGTTAAAGTTTCCAAAAGTATGATGAAATCCTCTGGTTAAAAAATTGAGGTAACGAAGGTGAATTCGCCGATTCAATGGGCGGCGACGGGGAGCGCGTGTCATCGACGCCCATTTTCATTGAAGCGCACAGCGAGACTGATGCGATCCTGCGCTTACACGTTCAATCTAGATCACGATCAACGGATGTGATCAGATGCATCAATCCATCAATCTAATTCGTACATTATCAATCTGGATCGCAATCATTGACTTTGATCACCGATCGCAATCGAAATTGAGTGTGTACGGCAGCCCGTACTAAATACTATTCATGAGTTCGTGAGCTGGAATTAGCGGGACTCCATCAGGCCCACTCGACTTGTTGACGTCCAGGGAAAAGAGTGCTTTACGCACCAAGCGCTGTGTAAACAGCACTTCCCGCATGGAGCACACACACCGCGGGATGGTCGGCGGTGTGTTCCCCCCGTCATCTAGAGTCGACTTGGAAGCAAAAAGAGAGCCTAATAGATCGGCTTTCTCCTTTGCGTCATGGGCCAGTGAGTGGTCCACCCTGTGCAGTGATGGTAGAGATGGCTGACAGAAGTTCCCTTGGACAGCCTTGGCGAGAGACCAGAATGCACGTGTTCCCGAAGGGAGGCGAACTAGTTTCTCGCCAATTCTGCCGATGTGCTCTGACTTTGCCTTGGCAATGACACTTTTGAAGGACCTGGAGGCGGAATTATACTTCTTTTTAAGAGCGCTGGTGTTTACATCCCGGGACGTTGATGCGTCAGCCCAGGCCCGGTAGCACTCCTGCTTATAGCGTGATGCTATTTTACAGGAGCGACCAAACCATGGCTGGCTGGGATCTTCCTCCGATGGGCACCACAGAGGACGGAATAAAAAGTTCCATAACCTGAAATACCACATCAGCAACAGAATCGGCAACAACGCTGGGATCTTCCGACGAGAAGCAAACCCGCCCCCAAGGGTAGGATGCAAAAAAAGACCGCATCCCGTCCCAATCGGCCGACCTATAGTGCCAAACACAGCGGCAAGCTGCAGAACGCAACCGCGAGGGGAGCGTGAGTGGCACCACACTCCGGATCAGACAATAGTCCGAAGAGCCCAGAAGGGCATCGACGGAGACCTGATATCCGTCCGGATGAGAGGTCAGCAGAAGGTCCAACAGGGAAGGTACATGATCCTCCACATCTGGGATCCGCGTAAGCGAAGTAACCAGTTGTGTTAGACCATATGCCAAGGCAAAGTCATACACAAATCTACCCGCATGATCGGTTAAACGGGAAACAAGCCATTCAACGTGGTGGGCGTTAAAATCACCGAGTTTCACGATCTCTGGGGATGGGACCTGTTGTAGCACGGAGTCTGCAGCCATTTGGACGTGATCGATGAGTCGGTCTGTGTCGGCATTACCGCTATTGGAATTTTGCCCCCCCCCCCTAGAATACGCGGGGCAGCCTGAGCACCCACGCCCAGGAAAAGAGTAGTTTGATCGTAGATGGTCAGCGAGGGATTCTCCAGGGGTGCTGGTACCCGCCTGGTGTAGTCTTCTGTTCAATTCCGCTACCATGTTGATGGGGGGGGGGGATTTGGCCTCCGGCCACCTGCACTCAACAAGCGAAACGCAGAGGTAAGCCTCTACTTCACGCTGGTTTTCTGTGAGGTCGTGGTACCACCCCGGTTCGAGCCGGCCCATCCGTGCGACAGCAAAAGCTGCCGCGTGGCTCTACCACTGTTGTTGTAGTTATACAACATGTTACTTGATCTGTACGCACCCTTACCGTTGCGACATCAAAGTATCGATAATGTTGTTGAAGGTTACTTAGTTTTAATGTTTTAGGATATAATAATAGGGAATATGCATGCTTTTCTATAGTACAAATCTATTTATTGTGACTCCTATCACACAAAAAAAATTATATAAATTTTTAAGTCATGAATAACGTCATGAATGAAATGAAACGTTAATAAAATATTTAATTTCCAATAACTAAGAATCAATTCAAACAGCAGTCATATTGGTGGCATCTTGGATGACGTCACTAGGTCCATTAGACGCTATAATAATAGTATATGATTGGTCGGTCGGCGTCGAAGGCACATCGCGAAGTGTCACATCTAATGAGAGAGTAGTGGTGCTCTGTGTTTTTCAAATTCGTTTCTTTTACAAAAATACACTTTCAATCTAACATATTTTAGGAAAGCACTGAATTTAAAAGTTGTTACACGATAAATTATTTCACAAATTCACAAGTTTGCGCGTTTACCGCTAAAAAGATCACCTTTGTCGTATCTCCTCAATTTGCACTTCCTTAGTTGCCTCAGCCAAAAGCGGAATCTTCGGCGTCGACATATCGAATGACCTGCAGTAGCATGGTCACTTGGAAGAGAAAGCTAAATAGGCTTCTAAAAAGCTTGGCGTACTCAGTAGAGTACACAGTAGAGACAGTATTTCATGCTTGCACACCGATTGCAAGTTTACAAACACAGGTTCGGCCTCAAATGGAATATTGTTCTCATTTCTGGGCCGGGACTCCCCAGGGCGAGCTCCTTCCACTTTACCGCATAGAGAACAGAGCGGCTCGACGTCGACGACCGAGTTATCTTTGATTGGCTCGATTCACTGGCGCTGCGTAGAGATGTTGCATTCCTTTGAATTTTCTATCGCATTTACCATGGGGAGTGTTCTGAGAAGTTGTTCTGATTAATTCCAGCCACCAAATCTCACCAATACACATCGCGACAAAACTTATGTTACCATTCACATTATTTGGATGCTTGGCGGTCAACTACCGTGCGATTTTTAATAGGAGTTTCCTTAGGAATCGTTTACCATCGGCGATTTTTATGGACCGATAGGACGGCAACGCATCTGCAATTCTCCTAGTGTTGTAGAATTATATTAAAATTTTAAAAAGAAGGCATCTTGTTAACCGGTTTTACTGGCTGACAGACGTTTCACGTTAAAACCAACGGCCGTTTGCCTCAACATAGGCCCACCCGATTTCTTTATTAGTATGGATACAGTATCGTTTACTGTTTAACCTCTTTAAATATTGTAGATGAATCTGCATCCTGTATGATATTTTGTGCGATTTTAATAGGAGTTTCCTTAGGAATCTTTTACCATCGGCGATTTTTATGGACCGATAGGACGGCAACGCATCTGCAATTCTTCCAGTGTTGTAGAATTATATTAAAATTTTAAAAAGAAGGCTATCTTGTTAACCGGTTTTACTGGCTGACATAGACGTTTCACGTTAAAACCAACGGCCGTGTGCCTCAACATAGGCCCACCCGATTTCTTTATTAGTATGGATACAGTATCGTTTACTGTTTCACCTCTTTAAATATTGTAGATGATTAAATCTGCATCCTGTATAATATTTTTTATTGATAACACCAATCGATAAATGTTGTCAATCACTAAGTCATTTGGTATGTTACTAGATAACAGAGGGCGCTTATTCAATGATGATAAATGTTCTAGAACAATCTACCAGAAATAATAAAATTTAAAAATTATGGGGTAAATGTACATTATACTTGCGATAATAAACCGAAATCACATTCAGTTTTTGCTACATATCGGGACTTACAAACTTACAATACCTTAATGCACTATCGGGCATACTTTCTATAAAAATATTTTTTTTTAATTTAGGAAAGGAATTAATGCGTTTTGTGCTTTTGACGATGTCACTAAGACTAAATGACACAAATCTGAAATATATCCTATAGGACAAAAGTAAGAAGTGACTATTTTCTTTCTCATGTCCGGTCTATTACTATGTCTTTGATAACGTGTATATAACATATGTCATAAAACAAAACATGTTTGTGAAGCTAAGACGTTTTCACTTCTGACGTACAGTACTACGACGACTGACAGTTTTTTATTTCCTTTGTCAAAAAAAGTCTCGCTGGTATTTCTGCTGGTTCTTCTCAGGACAGTTCTTTTTGCGAACCAGTGGTAAATTAAACATAAGAGTGACTTTCAATAAGTTTTATTTATAATCCATATTGCATAAAAAATTTCTGTTCCTGTAACGGTCTCGGGGGGTCCGTTGCGCAGTTAGAGATGGAGGCCGTGGAGAAATGCACACCTATTATTTGGCACGTTTAGCCTGAGAAGAAGTAGAGTTTCATTCCCATGTGTGCGAAAGCGTTCCCGTGGCCCTGCCGATTTTGGTCAACGCGAGTCCGACATAAACCCGCAGACTGACGGCTCCGTGGCGCAGTGAGTTGCAGCGGTAAGGGCCGCGGGTTCGAATCCTGCACGGAACAAGTATTTGTATGGCCTACAAACAATTGTTCCGGGTCGGGATGTTTGTTCTTGTGAAATTTATTTATGTAAACTGCCCCCAGATACCGGAGAAAATTCTAGTGTTAAGGTAAAGTTTTTATAAGAAAAAGAAAAACAAGACTGAAACGCGTAGGCATTTCAACATGCTCATGTTGTCATGTCAGTCATCAAGTACTCGCCTTAACATTTCATACTAGCGATACGTCCTGGTTTCGCCTGGATAGGATCTATTTATGTAGCATTATTTAGATTTAAGATAATCAATTTAAAAAATTTTGATTCGTAACAGAGGATAGATGTAGATGTCTATGGGCCGCAGCAACCACTTACCATCAGGTGGACTGTGTGCTCGTTTGTCACCTTTATCCTATAAAATAAAAAAAAATAAAAAAAAATCAAAGACAACTTATTTTATCAATTTCTAATTTTTACAAAAAATATTACTAAATTAAATAATGAAGACATGAGTGAAATGATTGACAAAAAAAATATTATAACGGAATGGACACAATACCGGATGTGACGAAAAATAAATAAATATGAATACAAGAAGAGGCCACAATAATAACAGACTGAAAAATTAAATAAACTATTGGTAAATACAATTAAGCATGCACTAACTCCAAACTTTTTTCAAATTGAAGTTTGACATAAAATTAGCGGAAAATTGAAAGTATAATAAGGTTATTAGTGAAAACTTGTGTGTATTTAAACTACTTTAAAAAATTCCGTATAATCATGTTATACGTAATTTTTTTTAATAAAATAATCGCATTAAAAAAAGGTTTTCACTAATAACCTTATTATACTTCCAATTTTCCGTTAATTTTTTGTCAAACTTCAATTTGAAAAAAGTTTGGAAAATCGAAAGTGCACGACTCATAATGCTCATATGATCATCATATCATCAGTTATGTCACTCCATTAAGTCCATGACGTATTTAAGTATAAATATTACATCCTACTTACTTTTAGTACGTACTACTATTATTTATTCTGTGCTTTTAAAATATTGTAATAAAAATCTCTAATTATTATAATAATCAAGAAATATAAAATAGTAAGAAATTTGTTTTTCGAATATTTTGTATTTATTTGCAAAGCGATCTTTTTGAGCCGCTGCAAACAACCCATACAGTATCCACTCACAACGGCGGTTGACGCCGTACCACAGAACATATATATCCCTAAAGGGGCGCCGTACAAATAGAGTCAGGCAGTCTATTTACTAAAATGATTTCACACAAGGCTTCTCAAAGATCGAATACTTCGCCATTTCGCAGCCGAAAAAGAAATTATTATAACTAAACTTAACAAAATTAAACTGCCATTTACATTCAATGATAGCATGATAGATGAAGAGTTTTAAAAATATATTCAGTTGAACAATTGATATTTTCAAAAGTTATCGTGTTTACGAGCCATACGGACTTGATAAATCCACACCATAAGCCACTAAAACCCCTTTTTTATTTAAAAATAGAAATTAGTCGATTTAAAAAAAAATGTTAATAAGTTCAACAATCATTTATCTTTCTGACAATGTGCTTTTTATATCACTTATATGTACAATATCATTGCTAGATACGATTTCATGCGACAAAACGTTGGAATCTTAATTTTAAGGCCCTAGTAGAACATACCTATGCGCGTTGTGCTTACGGCATGCAAAAGTATAATGTACTCGTTTATGAAGTAACATAAATATAATGTATATAAAATATATAAAAGTATTATGAAGGCAGCTAAGAAAAAATGAGGAAAATAAAATGGGGACTTTTTCTAAATATCATAATGACCAAAGCTAAACATTCAAGAAACGGCAGATCAATTTAAAAAGGGAAGAAGCCGTTGTATTCTTGCAAGCTTCGTCCAGAAGGATATGAAAATTGAGCCAAGAAGAACAAAGCAGAGATTAAGAGGTAACTTTGCACCTGTGTGATTTCAATTCCATTTAAAACTTTATTTATCAATTTGAGACTGTTTTCATGTTCTTTTTGCTATTATATTTTTTGAAGTTAAGTAATAATCATTATCAATATTTTTATTACTGTATCTGAAAAAATAATGAAATGCAATAATTATAAATTAAGTTACGTAAGCACTTCTGTGGCATGTTTGTATTAAGGCACAATACGATTTTATATTCACTTTTATTCAGTTATTATTTTATATTAATTTTATTACTGTTTCGTGCAAAAATTCATAAATTAATGTGATAGATTACATTTTTACGTACTTAAAATTGTGACATATTTTTTGTATTTTTTCTACAGTAAATTTTATTTAAATGTTATCAGTTCTTATCAGTGGTAGAGCCACGCGGCAGCTTTTGCTGTCGCACGGATGGGCTGGCTCGAACCGGGGTAGTACCACGACCTCACAAAAAACCAGCGTGAAGTAGAGGTTTACCTCTGCGTTTCGCTTGGTGAGTGCAGGTGGCCGGAGGCCCTTTTTACTGGAAATGAGGCATTCCATCTTGGTCCTCACGGGTGACAACGCATCTGCATTTTGATTTGTAATGGAGGATAGATGTAGAAGTCTATGGGCCGCAGCAACCACTTACCATCAAGTGGACTGTGTGCTCGTTTGTCACCCTTATCCTATAAAAAAAATGTAAGTATGTATTTAACTTGAAAAGGGTTAAACAATTCGGTATTATTAATAATTGTTATTTTTTCTTTTCTTTTATAAAAGCAGTGTGTGAAACTTAAAGCTATAATATAACAACCTACTTAAAAATTAAAAATTTTCTTTTAAATGTTTAAATTTTTTAATGTTTTGTTGTGTAAAGTTGATAGGCAGTGATTATTCAATTATTTTCTGTAAACGACATAGTAAATATCACACTTCTAGCAATGTTTTTCGATCCACGTAAAAGTAATGTACCTAACTAAACATCGTACCCACGTATGTAATAATAACATTGTACAAGTTATGTTAAAATTAGGTAATTATAATACGATGTAATCGCAAATGTTTCCATATAGGTACGTACTTTGGTAATTAAAACAAAGGTGTCTCAAACCGCTTGCGCTACTAGGAGTGGGATTACAACTTGTATTTTGATCTGTCTGTTGTTATGTGATTATGTTAATTCAATAACAAGAAAATGGTTACTTTGCTTTGACTTCTTTGTTCTGTATCTTAATATGAATTAATTTATTAGTGATCGATGGAATTAATGTAAGAATTTATTAATTTCGGTGTTATATTTCTTGAACTTTCAAATCATAAACTTTAATATTTATAATTCATTATTTTCTGGGAAAATGGTAAAGATTTAATACCTATCTTAAGTGTGGATTGTGAAAATAATTACTTCGTTTAATACGATTTTTGAACTCATTTTATTATGTATACAATTAATCAATTTAAATTTCGTTGTGCCCGTATTGTGAGCCTTCATCACTGACTGTCTGTACGATGTAACTACGAGAATATAATATTATAATATAAATGCATAACAGACGTAAGTAAATTTATGGTAATGTTACAGAATATGTAATTATAAATGAAACTATTGAAAGAAATAACATATAGGTAAGGAGGTTAGCATATCCCCATACAATCGGCCTGATCAGCTGAGAGTTTGGAAAACCTAATAACCGATTAGTTTTTTTAAGGTTGTTTGGAAACGATTAAATGCGGAATAAATTTTAATGTATTATCAATGAGGGAAATGAGAATTTGTTATAAATTTTAAAGGAATATTGTCTATAATCTTGATCATGTATGTACGCGAGCCGTGTACGTGAAAGAAGTGACACAAATATTGAATGAATATATAGCTAAAATGCTGAGAAGTAAAGTGAAAAATAAGTAATTGTTAAATAGGAATGAAGTAAATACATGAAGTAAAAAAGGGAACCAAGAAAAGTATTGAAGTTGTAGTGTGAAAAGAAATATGAAAATGAAATGAGTACTATGTATTATTAAACGTTCAAACTAGATGACTTGTCTTGATGATTAAGGATACGAATAAAAAAAAACATAGGTAAATGTTTGCGAAAATCAAAACGTTAATATTATATTCTATTGTGTTACATAATTATGCCTGATTATGTTAATTATTACCCAAACGCCCTTATAAATCTAGATATTATGCCTCTAGATATTATGCCTCTAGATATTATGTCTTAGATTATAGTTTTCATTTAGATATTCTTTAATTACGTCTAGAATAGTTTTTAGGTTTGATAAAAAATAGATAAAAATAGATATAATTAAAGTCTTGAAGTAAGCAACACGTCTCCTATTTATTGAACACCGTCCAACAAGGTCCAACATTACACTCTCCACCAAGGCATACTGAGGAAAAGCAACCGTGGTGGGGTAAAGAACTAGATAGAAAACGTAAGAAAGTAAGAAAAGCCGTAAATAGGGCCATGAATACCTCAATGGATGAAGACTGGCTACTATACAAGAAAGCTAAGTCTGAGTACAAAAAATGTATCAGGTGTCGATGCTCGACAAGGTGGCGTATATTCTGTGGTAACATAGAAACCTGTGAACAAATGAATCGGATAAGGAAAATCCTAGCTAAACAAAACATGCCGGAATCCATTTCTCTAAAGAAATCTGACGGAAGCTACTCAACATCGCCGGATGAAACCCAACGCAAGCTAATTGAAACGCACTTTCCAAGTTCGTGCGTAACTCAGAAGCTAAACCGGCAAGACAATATACTAACACCAATAGCAGAAGACTGGAATTTAGCAAAGAGAGTGGTAACGATAGATAAAATCCATTGGGTCATTCAGTTTCCTCTCCTATAAGGTGGCAGGCTGAAGTCATTTTCCCGGCACTCCTAAAGGGGGCGGGGGGAGGGGGTGGGGGGGTAAAGCTCTAATAGTCAGACTTGTCGCCATAATGAGATCATGTATGGGTCTTAAATATGTTCCTAGGAGGTGAAGGGAAATGAAAGTTACATTCATACCCAAACCAGGTAAGAGCGACTATACAGATGCTAAATCTTATAGACCCATCCCATTAGCCTCACATCCTTTCTCCTAAAGACAATGGATAAGATGTGTCAAAGGGAATTAAGGGGGTCGGCGCTAATTAACTTACCACTACACAATAAGCAACACGCTTATAGCTTAGGTAAATCGACACAATCGGCACTTCACCAGCCGCCTCTCCCCGCGGACCTCGTTGCGAGTGGTTGTGTCTAGAAACTGTAATACATTATTTTAAGCGAATTAAATTAAAATACTACACATTAAATTCGTTCCGAAAAATAGAAGTGCATAAGTCCAGAAGAGTTAACTCATCCATCGTGCTCACACATACACTAGAGGTAGCAGTACCGAAGGCTGTCTAAGTTTGACGAGGATTGGCGGATAAATCTGTAACCACATACATTATCTACAAAGGAGGAAGGATTTGCATACTGATTACTACAAACACATAAACAGTGAATTTGCTTCTAAAATCTTTTATCCTTCTTTGGTCATTATCCAAATACAACTAGTTAGTAGAAGATAGATAAAAACTAGTTTGGTAGGGTTATAATTAAAAAGCCAGACGGAAAGTATTAATCATAAGAAACGCTCGATCACCACTAGTTAAAATAGACCTCAGTTATCAGAAGTGACATACTAGTTAGTAAATTTAAGCGACCACGATTTAAGCTCCTTATAATTTCTGCTAGCCTAGTATCGATATTACGATGGCTTTAGATCACCGACTACGCAAGCAAAAGTAGTTGTTAGTGATCGGACCCGAACTCGAATGCGTCTATAAATGTAGAACCTGCGATTTCTCTTATAAATCAACGTATTGTTAAACGAAAAAGAGTTGAACCGTGTGATAAGTAATTTTGATGTGTTTAAATCTGAAATAATGAGCATGTTCAAAGATTTAAAATACGATGCAGTAAATTAAAGACCAAAACACAAAATTACAAGAATCGGTTGGATTTACTGGAGCTAGATACGATGAATTAATATAAAAAATTTAAATTTTAGAGGTGAATAGAAAAGAAACAAGAAACAAAACCGTGCGTCTTGCCATTGCTCGTTGGCTAAGGATAGAGGGGTTAGCCCTTTATCACACGAAATGACGTCTATGTAGAATGGATCATCCGATTTCGTCAGGAAGTAATTACGGAGGCTGCACACTTCGCGATTATGCATGGTGAGAGCACTTAAAAAGCCGCGCCCACCATGTTTCCGCGGCAATTACAGCCTCATTACTGACGATCTCGGATGACGCATCTTGTGGGACGTCATAACAGAGCGGACTTTTCTATCCAGAGTCTTCAGTTCGGTCTGAGTCCAACTGAGAATGCCGAAGAACAGGCATTATCCAACCGTTATATGCGTGTGTCTTATTAACGCCCGACAAAAGGCTGTTGAGCACTTTTGTCAAACGTGCATAAAACACATCGCAAACTGACTGTTTCATGTCCGCCTCATCGATACCTATGTTCTGTGACATACCCAGACATCGGTATGTTTCAGCTTCGAATAAGGTCCTTATGTTGATGGGCATAGATAAGTCTATGCCCTCAAAGTTAGCCTACCCCTTTCGACATGAACGACCGCACACTTATCCGTCCCAAGCTCCATTCTAATAGAATTGCTCAGATTACAAGTGATGTTTAGCAATTCCATAAGATGGGAGCGACTGGAGGCGAACAACTTGAGATTATCTATATAGAAAAGGTGGGGTCACTTTTGTACCTCCTTTTCGAAGCTGAAATCCCCTCCCGGAACCCTCCAGTAAGACACTGAGAGGGTTCAGAGAGAGGCAGAACCAGATTGGACTCAAACAATCGCTCTGGAAGATACCCCTTCTTATCCTTATGTGGTTCTCCGCATCCGTCATCCGCTCGCCTAGATGACAAAGGATTGTACGCCACTGCCAATTGTACGACATTGCCCGAGGTAGTCTCAAACTGTACAGTCAACCTTGTATAGCTCGAGGACCCTCTTCAGCCATGTATGAAGCACCGAGTCGAATGCCTTTTTGTAGTCTATCCAGGCGGCGGAGAGATTCCGACGGTTACGTTTAACTTTGCCAGTGACCACGTCAATAAAAAATGGTTCCTTGGTTCCATGATCACCGCCCCGACATCAATTTAGAGCGCGCGACATCACCTGATTTGAGTTCAGGTGACGAGTTATCCTCGCGCTCAAAATGGATGTTAGTGTCCTGTATATGGTAGGTAGACACGCTATGGGGCGGTATTTGCTTGGATCTGTGGTGTCTTGGTCTTTAGGAGCCAAATGAATGATCCCAATAGTGAAGAGGCTCAGGAGCGACTTCTGGTCGAGAGCCTCTCGAAACTGTCGGGCGAGCACAGCGTGACACACCACCAACGCGAAGGCGTTGGTGTTGTGTCACGCACGGTCGACTACTACATCACATACGGACTGCATCACTACTGGCTCTTCAGCCAGTAGTGATGCAGTCCGTCGAGCCCCGGACTTTTCCAGTACGTGGCCCTTCGGACCGCCTCAGCTATACGTCGCCCGGCGTTATAATGACGGGATCCATGGGCGTAACATTCGCACACTGACACGCCTTCCTTCTTCCGTCCTAGGGCCCTCGCTGTGGTTTACGGGCTCTGACCACAGGCCGCGCCAGAATGCGACAGTGTTGACCTGATTCAGTGTTGGGCCCGTTCCACGTACCATTGGCTCCTCCAATGATTTAATAGAGCCTCTTCTGATCACTCTGGAAGAGACGATTCTGATTGAACCGTGTCGACATCTCGGTATATCGCCTAATCCGCTTCCCACAAGCAGCGATTCTCTGCTTCAGGTCGTCTATGCGCTCCATCAGTTTTTGCATTGTATCCAGCTGAGACAAACTGATATTTGTCCCAGCAAACGCCATCCTGACGGTGCGCACAATTCTCGGCCTATTATTGCCCGACCTGAAACTTATCAGTCTGCCGGTGAAGGTGTTTGCCTTTGCGGTACGGTCCTCAATCCTTCTTCTTCAGGTTGGGATAACGTTACTTTGTCCAGTAGCACTTCCAAACTTGGGAAGTTTCGCTTCACCTATACATAGAACAAGAAGTGACTTTAGCTGCCATCAGACTCAAGACCCTAAATCTATGGAATAAGAGTTGCGTCCCCCATACAGGTATAAATGACAGAATTTTCTCCAAAATTCCAATCCTTAAACAATTTGTGTTTGACAAGAAATACAAGATACAACTAAATGAAACTAACCAGCTGGAGGGTTTAAACCCAAAAGAACTCAGAATTTTCACGGATGGTTCAAAAACTAATGAGGGTACAGGATTCTCGGAAGACCTTAACATCCACATATCTATACCGCTGGATACCCACAACAATCTTTCAAGCAGAATGTATATCATCCAAGCAGCCATAGCAATAGATACTAGTAAAGTAAAAGACTCTTTAATCAGAATACTGACTGACAACATGGCGGTACTACAAACTCTGAGTTGCAATGTGGTAAACTCAAAACGAATATATGAATGCCATCAATGACTAAACGAGGTAAGTAAACACAAAAATGTGAATCTGCAATGGATAAAGGGACACCGTGGATCCAGGGGCAATGTATGACGCAGCAGATGAACTGGCCAGGAGAGGATAGGCTCTGGCAACTATAGGGCCGGTATCAATAATACCAATCCCCTTTGGTAACATTCGTTCAATAGTACGTAAAAACTTCACTAACCAACACGCTCAGCTTTGAAAAGACTTAGTAGACTTGTAGACAAGCTAGGGAGGCCCTGCCTGAAATAACAGTTGTTTAACCAAGGTTGTAATGAGATTGAACAAACCACAGATCAGAATAGTAACAAGTGCTATCACAGGACATGGCTCTTCTAACAAACATTTATTTACCACAGGTGTTACAGATAATCCCTATGCAGGACTTGTATGGGAGAGGAAGAAATGGCGGCCCATTTGTTGCTGACATGGCTGACACGGAGGTCACTGTATACAGGGCTAAACATCTCGGCACACCAAGACGCTCGCAACATCAAAGTACCGTTGAACTTCTTCAGGGAGATTTCATGGCTGGAACAATTGCATTATTACTGCCCACACGCAAAATACACACTTAGATGTGGAGTTGCAGAAAACAGCCCGTCGTTATCTTATCTTATCCGATATATTGGATTGTATGTGTGACATGTATATTTTTAACGAGTATCCTTTAGAAATAAAAATGCAGTTATGGCATATTTATATAGTTGGTAAACATTAAAATTCCAACTGATACCTAAGCAAACCAGTGAAGTATAATATTGTACTACATTCCTTGCACCTATATTTTATACTTATTTAGCGTTAGTTCGAGTTTTGCCGATGCAAGTTAACCTGTTCCACGCAACAAAACTACTACTTACCTAATATTATTACAGCATAATCCAAACAGGTTTAAAAGTAATGAGATACATTTTTTCTTCATTTTTTTTTTATATAATTTTGAGAAACTTACCTATAATGATTTTGCTAAACAATCCAACCACTGCTACTGTGATGGAACTGGCACAGTTCCACAGTCTGCCAGGGTTCCGCAACCGCGGGATAATCCACCCAATATTATATCCCATGGTTGCGGCGTAAGCACTTGAGCACACACAGTCGCTACGTTAACATAATTTCTGTGATCAATTTTGAATTTAAATAATTTTTCACCCGCGGTAGTACACTTGACTACACTGCCCGCTCGACGACGATGTGTCATAGGGATATTCGATATACATCGATGCATCGAATTCACTCGATGTTTACAATACGATGCATCGAATCGATCCGATGTTTTGGAAAGTTATTGATATACTCGATGTATCGATGTATTTTCATAAAACATCGAATCAATGATAACCATCCAATGGTAAAAAGGGTATACTTATCTATTACTATTAATATTATAACTTCTAAATCAGAAAAACAGCGCTCTTATTTAGAAGTTATAATATTAAACCTGTTGGTGGCGCTACTTGGCAGCTGTCAGTTCTTAGCGGAATCTAAACGTAGTGATTATATTCTCTTTGGCGGAATCAAGAAATTGGCTGGTTGGCAACACGGTGCTAAAGAGAATAAAAAAAATCGTCTGGTCTGTCTCGGTTTTAAGGCGGCTACTCATTTGCACGCCGCAGGGCAATCTAGGATGAACGGCGATCGGGACAGTATCAGAATTGCTCTCTACACACATACTTGCCGTTCAGTATGAAAGTGTACATCTCGGTGGACACATGCATTGAGAATGGCGCCAGTTTTATCGAAATATCAATTAATCGGTAAATATAGCCTTGGTTCTTTTTTTATAAAGAATAAGGGTGACAAATGAGCACAGTCCACCTGATGTTAAGGAGATACTGTGGCCCATAGACACCCATATTTATGATAAAACAACTAATTAATTAATAATTACAACTAGAGATGGGTAACTCAGGAAAGATAGATACAAAAGATATGAATCAATCCGTTTCCATTAATCAATCTTTATATCCATCCGCATCCGAATGTATCACTGTATCAGTATATCTTTACAACTTATTCACTCAAGGCATCTTTTAACTTTTTATATCTAACATCTGTGTCGCACATTGCGCACACTGCTTTCTATTATACCTCGGCCGGCGTGGCTGGGCATTCCAGGAAGATTTCGAAGTCCATAGTACAGACGTTTCTTTCGCAGCTCACTATTTAGAATGTTCTGTCGCGCTTTGGCAAGACGGAGAGAGTGAGTTGTTTGACCATTATAAACTGTAATACGTTGGCACAAAAAGGTAAATTGATAACTCTATGACTGGCGCATAGTGCTTAAAGTCATTAAGCGGTACGTTAACATTTAAGTATTATACTGGTTTAAACCGTACCTATGTGTACTTTGCCTATGCATTTTTTAGTAAACAATGCAAACTAATTTCGGTTATAAAACCATCGTTTTTAAGAAAGTTTTATAACCGAAATAGTAGTCGTTTATATCCATAAAAAATCGGCCAAGTGCGAGTCGGACTCGCGCACCCAGGGTTCCGAACAAATCCGTAGGTATATTAGTGTAAAATTATTAAAAATACCCTACCTATGTTATTTACGTTAATCATTTATTTAATTATTATTTTAAACTAAAATTGTAAGTAAATTTTTCGAGTAAGTGCCTATTAATATTTATCAATCATAACAATAATAGCGATCGCTGTAAGTTTCACAGTTCGCGAGCAACCCGGGTTCGATCCCCGCCGGCACCAATGAAATTGTTGATTGCAATTTTAAGTGCTGATTTACCACGTGTTCGGCGATGAAGGAAAACATCGTGAGGAAACCGGCATGTCTGAGAAATAA
Source organism: Parnassius mnemosyne (assembly GCA_963668995.1). Taxonomy (NCBI): domain Eukaryota; kingdom Metazoa; phylum Arthropoda; class Insecta; order Lepidoptera; family Papilionidae; genus Parnassius; species Parnassius mnemosyne. The sequence continues at coordinate 7,239,933 of CAVLGL010000068.1, forward strand.
AAAAACTTTAATTTTTTGATCATAACACTATTTGTTATGATCCAAAAATACCTAGAAAGAAACAGCAATCAAATATATCAGAAAGATGCACAATGTTACGACCAAGCAAAATGCAAACAGCTCTATAGGTCTTATATATAGGTCGATAGGTATCTATCACTCTTACTGATAGGATTGAGTTGAGCGAAGCGAGCCACGCTGAGTGAGCAACGAAATGTAATGCGATGCGTGTCGTGAACGCGAGCATGATCTACTGATACATAAGGATATAAAGATATAAAAGAGTGATACATATCCTAGTGATCAAAAGATACATTACAATCTTTTCTTTTAAGTGATACACATTGCCCATGTCTAATTACAACCATAACACAGTCCTTAAAAGCTGCAGCATGACTCTACCACGTTTAAAAACGTTACAACGTTCAAATAACGTTCCTTCTGCGGTGCTGCCGTAAAAAAACAAAAAGGAGATAATGGGTGAAGAAGCCGCTGTTTATACACTTTTATCACCAGTGTCCAAATTGCACTTTTTTTATTGATATCTATTGTGAAGTGTGCTGCGCGCGAAACTCATTAACGAACTGATTGAAATTGTTCCAACTACGCTACACACGTGGCAGCGGTAGCTATGATCTAGGGAGCAAGGAAGTTCTTGCGCCCCTGCCGCCCAGCCACAGGGCCGACTTAGGAAATTACCCCTGCTTTCATACACACATCACAATTAAGGAGGAAATTAAGGGTAATCCCCACTTCTACACCCTCGATTGCCCCTGCGGCAGGCAAGTGAGTTAGCGCCTTTAGACCATTTAACACAGTGGACTCGTCTCGCATGATTATTGCCCTCTGCCAAGATATTGGATTTAAAAATCTTGTGCGTTGATTAAACCTGCTTACGGAATCGTTTTTATAAACGCACTAGATTTTTATCCTTATAAGAATCATTTCCGCCTAAGTAGGTGTTTTTTGAAAAATGCCAATCGGTGCGGTTACGTTGTGCATAAAGCAGTCAAATACTTAAAGTTTACAAAAAGATGGAGTTTTATTCCATATGTAAGTATTTTTATTGTGAATGTATCAATTTTTATCATTTAAAATAATATCATAAACATTTACCTACTACTAAATGGACCTCGGCTATGCGCTCAAAAGTGTCCGAGCCAAAAAAGTTCCAAAATGCAAAAAGAGCTCGAATTGAACGCCAGTCTTCGTTTTGTCGCCCGATAATACACTCCAAATTGCCGTACAGTATCACAAAACGAGCAAAACTATTTATATATTTTTTCGATACTATTTATATTAGACTATTAATATTTAATAATTTAAAAATAATATTTTGTTTAGATACAAGATACGTAGTATTTAATATAAATTCACATTAATTGTAAAAACAAAAAACCATACCGATAATTTTCGCTAGAAGCTTCATAAGGCGAAAAGAATGCAGCCTCTGGTTGAAGTTAAAAGGCTGATAAATTGTCGCAAGTAAAATTATATATATAATACTTTTGTATAAGTTGACTCGGGACACATTTTTCGTGAATTTTGTTCTAGTTCCGCCGTCCATTTAGTAGTAGGTGAATGATCATAAATAATAATTTATTTATTCTTTATTGCATTCCTTAATATAAAAGAATAAAAAGGGAATAATACAAAAAAAAAATCTACCAGTCAACGCACGAGAATTTGACGTAGGTGTAGGTGTAGTAGAGTATAAAATAATATCAAATTAAAAATGATAATTAACTAAGTTATATATTATTTTACAAATATATAAAACAAATATACTATAGAAATATCTCCTATTTATGCATATATACAAATATATGCATACGGACGTATACATACATATATACACATCAACATACAAATATAAATAATACAAATAAATAACTATGAATATTTACGTCTGTTAACAATATATTAGTTCTTACGAATAAGACACTTTGTGTGTCATGCAATTAAGGATATCTATCTACCTAACTAACATCCTTGAACACACATACACACTCACAAAAGGCGTGCGGGCAGACAGTACTGATGTAAGAGTAGTAGATCATTCAAAATTGTCGGTTGTTTGAAGTCAGAAAAAGTACTCGATGTTGAAAAAACATCGATGTTTTTAACCGATGCATCGGAATATATCGATTGCACAGTTTCGATGCATCACATCGAAAAAAAACATCGATGTATTTTCAAAGTGGACACCCCTAATGTGTCATCAAATGACAATGACAAGGACCATTGACAATTAAAATGACAGTATTTACAGTGTGACCATCTTTAAAATACAGATCCTGTAGTGATGGGTCAACTCGAGTTGCGCTTAACTCGAGTTGGATCACCCTAACTCGAGTTTGGGCTGCTGTACATGAACGGATCAAGGGAGCCAGCAGCAGAGTAAGCGCGCGATTCAATCGTTGTGTGCGCGTTTTGATTTTCAAAGAGTTAGAGTATTTAGCTACAACCAAAACAATTTTCTGGTTTCTTTTTCTTAAATTTAATATTTTTTCACTAGATGGTGTTACTTGTAATATTTACATCGCGGTATGGTTTGCCTCATAGAGCATTATATAGCTTACAATTTTTGAAATACAGTTAATCGCACAGAGTACTTTTATATATATAGGAAGTTAATCGTTACACACCATACGTCAAGAAGTTTTACGTATATTGAACTTATTTTAATTTAATTTTATATTATTTAATTTTTTTTAATTTACTTATTTTAATTTATTTAGAGGCCAATTCTGGCTTTAAATTTCTATAAAAAATCAGTAATTGCTAAATATATAAGAGAGTTGTTATAATAATTATCTTTTGATTTCAGACATAATACTCATTTATAAAGGAAAATATTTCTGCTGCGTCGTTGCCAACTGTCAATGCATAACGACTGCATAGTGCATACAATTTTTTATCGATATGGAATAAATCCAGGGAAGTAATGTAATATATATATTAGTAGATAATATTTTATTTATGTAAATGGTTGTTTCAGGGAAAGATGCGGGGTACAGCAGCAATTAAATATGAAGCTATGTAATATAAAGACTTTTGAGTGCTGTAGAGATTTGTTTAGAATTTTTAATGAATATCTCTGCTCCGCTACATTCACAGCCGGATTTCCTACAGTGTCAAAATTGTGCCGACGGTAGGCTGTTTAAAGGTAAAAGGGGTTTAAATATAGATATTAAACGATGCCATAGTAAAAGTATTCCGGCTTCACAGCCTACCGTAGAAATTCATAACTCTATTAGCAATTCCTATAATGACACAAATTTTTCCCTTTTTTCGGAGCAAGTTTACAATTATCATCGTAATGTACCAGTGGTTAAAAGAATTCCTAGAGGTGCGAGCATGCAGCTTGCTAAAGCATTGTCATGCACTGTTCAAAATTGTTTCACTACTACTAGTGAAAATAGTTGGCAAAAATTATTTACTTTCGCATATTCCCATTTTCATTTTGATAAAACAATAAATAAATCAATTACGTCTCAATTAAAAGAGACATCATTTCAAAATTTAGATTACCCAATTAATACTCATTTATCTCGACCACGGCCTCAATTTGATTTAAAAAAAGTAATTGAGTCGAAAGTAATAGATGGCGACTTAAAAAATGCATCCCGTATTTTATTTTCAGACGACATCCTGGTTCCTCGTAATGTCGAAACTCTTGAAAGCCTTCGTCAGAAGCATCCTTCGGTCAAACCTTCTCAGGGTTTACCGCTGCGCCCAAGACTTCTATACAACCTTTACGAATTTCTGAAAAAGACACTTTAGAAGCAATTATGTCATTTTCGAATGGCTCTGCTGGCGGCATTGACGGAATTACGCCTCAACATCTTAAAGATCTTGTAACCGCTTCTGCCGGTGATGGCGGTGGAGTACTTCTTAAAGACATTACAAAATTATGTAACTTTATGCTTTCTGGTAATGTTAATCCAAATTTCATTCCATTCTTATATGGGACAAGATTATGTTCCTTCAAAAAAAAGGATAACGGTATTCGTCCTTTTGCCGTTGGTTACACATTTCGACGCTTAACTTTAAAATTAGCTTGCATGCACATAATCTCTAATCATAAGACCAAATTTCAGCATACTCAACTAGGCTTTGGCACTAGAGGTGGCTATGAGGCGGCGGTACATTCAGTGCGTACATTTTTAACAAACTCTGATGCAGATGGTCTTGTGAAGGTTGACCTAAGGAATGCTTTTAACTCTATCGATAGGATAACCTTGTTGAAAGAAGTGGCTAACAATACCCCCGAAATTTATCATTATGTTTGGCAATGTTATAGTAAAAATACTAACTTGTTTTATGAAAACCATGTTATCGATTCTACTGTTGGTGTTCAGCAGGGTGAATCACTAGGTCCAGCACTTTTCAGTTTGGGGATTCAACCCATTATTTCAAATTTGAAATCCAAGCTGAATGTCTGGTACCTGGACGACGGTACACTGGGAGGTAGAGCAGATGATGTCCTCAGTGATCTTAGTCATATTTTTCTAAATTTTAAAAATATTGGTCTAGAACCAAATGGCAATATATGTGAAATATTTTTTCTAATAATTTATCTACTTCTCATAGAGACAGTTTAATTCAAAATTTCAATCATGTTTCTCCAGGAATAAAAACTGTCAGTACAGAATCACTACATGTATTAAACCTGTTTTAAAAACAAAATTTGTTCAGTTTTTAAACCACGTTGATAAATTGTATAAATTAAACCCCCACATAGCTCTTACTATTTTAAAATATTGTCTCCTTGTACCTAGATTTACATACTTACTTCGCTCTAGTCCAGTCTGGAAATGTTCGGATATTTTAAAAGATGAAGGTTATACGAGCTTTATGATGAAAGATCATAGAATAGTGTTATATTTAGAGATTATGTAAAAACATATTCTAAAATATTTAAAAAAGTGTGCTCCACTGCTAAGGCTTTACATTTAAGCAACAAAATTAAAACTGCATCCGACAAAATTAAAATGACCTGGAGAATAATAAATAGTGAAACGGGCAAGGTCAAACCGCGCAACTCGGATATTCAATTGAATATTAACAATAATTTAACGCGATCTGATCAAGAAGTTGCTATGGCTTTTGAGAAACATTTTACTGATGTTCCTTTTTTGACAACAAAATCATTAAATTCTTCTCCTACTGTCGCCGAATCATTGCTCAAACAAAATGTAAAGGCTTGTTCAAATACTTTTAAATTCCATAGAGTACTGCCAAAAGATATCGTTAAATATTTTAAAACTATTGATGTTAAGAAAACGGCAGACTTATGGGGGATTCCCATTAAAGTTATTTTATCTATAATAGATATATTAGCACCTTATCTAGCCACTATATTTAATATAAGCGTCGAATCTGGTGTGTTTACTGATTTAATGAAACATAGTAAAGTCATGCCTATATATAAATCTGGTAGTACATTAGACCCCGCCAATTTTAGATTAATTTCTGTACTACCAACATTAAGTAAAATTTTTGAAAAAATTATTTTAGATCAGATGTTAAGTTTCTTTAATATTAATAAATTGCTACATAAAAATCAATTCGGTTTTACAAGGGGTCGCTCGACAACTGACGCTGGAGTTGAGCTTATTAAACATATTTTTTGTGGATGGGAGAATTCAGAGGATGCTTTGAGTATATTTTGTGACCTTTCCAAGGCCTTCGACTGTGTTCACCATGAGACATTAATCAGGAAGCTACAGTACTATGGTGTCAAGAACACAGCGCTTAAACTTATTATGTCATATTTAAGTAATAGAAAGCAGAAAGTTATTATCAATGGTAAAAGTTCTTCCGGGTCACCTGTACTAATGGGTGTTCCTCAGGGCTCGATTCTCGGCCCATTCCTGTTTCTGGTGTATATTAATAACTTACCTCACCTTGTAGGGGATAGTCATGATATAGTATTATTTGCTGATGATACTTCCTTGATTTTTAAACTTAAACGTCAATCATTTAAATGTGACGAAGTGAATAATGCTATATCAAAATTAGTGCATTGATTTAACGTTAATAATCTGCATTTGAACGGAAATAAAACTAATTGTGTTAAATTTACAACAACGAATGTTAAAAATCTGAATACCAATGTATTTTTAAATGGGGAGGAATTGAGCCCTGTTGTATCCACTGTTTTTCTTGGCATCACTCTTGATGCAAAGCTCCAGTGGGGCCCCCATATATCCAAATTAGCAAGCAGACTAAGTTCTGCAGCCTATGCTGTAAAAAAGATTAGAGGTCTCACTAGTGTCGAGACAGCTAGATTAGTTTATTTTAGTTATTTCCATAGCATAATGTCGTATGGGATTTTGCTATGGGGAAATGCGGCTTATTCAGAAACTATTTTTGTTTTACAGAAGAGGCCCATTAGAGCTATTTACAATCTAAAACCGAGAGAGTCTCTTAGAGATAAATTTAAAGAAATTAATATATTAACTTTGGCCTCTCAGTATATTTACGAAAATTTAATGTATGTTCACAGAAACAAAGATAGTTTTAGTAAAAAAAGTGATATACATTCTGTAAACACTAGGAACAAACACAAGCTAGTGATGCCAGTTTCTCGGCTCCACAGACTCAGTAATTCATTCTAGGGGCAATGTATACGCTATTACAACAAGGTCCCGGAAAGTGTACAGGTTCTCTCTATTACCAAGTTTAAATGTTTTATTAAGCCGAAACTGTATAAAAAGGGTTATTATAGTATAAATGAATACATGGTTGATAATAACCCCTGGGAATGAGGTGGTCGCTTCCAAGCAGTTTCTAAAATTAATTTTGTAAATAGTTCGTAATCATTTATATTGTAAAATTTATTTAAAAAAAATTCCCGCTGGGTTTCTTGCTGGTTCTTCCCAGGACAGAGGGTTTTTTTCGAACCAGTGGTAAAGTAAAAAATGACTTTCAATAAGAATTACACATGTAATGTATATTGAATAAAAAATATTCTATTCTATTCTATATTGATAATAATCTTAAAATAGCTATAGAAAAAATTCTAAATTTAACTGGACCTGGACTCAAGCTACTTTACCTATAAAATTTGGTGGCATTGGTGTGAGAAATCTTTCTAGCGTTGCATTGCCTGCTTTCCTTGCTTCCGTGCATAGTGTCAGTGACTTATGTAACATAATTTTAAATAATAAAGTAGACCTATGCTTTGCTACGGAGGCAGGACAGACATGGCAAACGCATGGCATCTGTCTTGCGTGCAGAAAGATTTGTTTCATAATTTCCATAGTGACCAAGATAAGGCACGCCTTCTAGCTGTTTCGACTAAGGAATCTAGTCACTGGTTACACGCTTTACCATCAAGTAATCTCGGCACATTACTTGATGGGGAAAGCTTGCGCATCGCCGTAGGAATCCGACTAAGAGCGCCGCTTTGTCAACCCCATGAGTGCCCCTGTGATAGCAGCGACAAGTTTGGGCTCCACGGACTTTCATGTAAGAAAAGCGCTGGTTTTCACGACACAGTTCTTTGAACGATGTCGTCCGAAGGGCTCTTGTCTCTATAAATGTTTTAGAGCCTTGTGGAATATTTAGAGACGATGGCAGGAGACCCGATGGTATGACATTGGTCCCTTGGGAGAGAGGTAAAGCCCTAGTGTGGGATGCTACTTGCGTAGACACTCTGGCGGCCTCTCATCTCAGGGGTACCTCGTTTAGAGCCGGGGTGGCATCAGGGGCAGCTGAACTGAGTAAGTGGCGTAAATATGAGTCTCTGATAGATTACTACATATTTATGCCATTTGCTGTAGAGGTTATCGGTCCGTGGGGTCCACGTGCGGTGAAGTTCCTAAAGGAACTCCATTCGCGTCTAGTTGTTGCTGCTGGTGGTAAGAGGGCTGGTTCTTTTCTCGGTCAAAGGCTAAGTATAGCCATTCAGCGGGGAAACGCAGCCAGCGTTCTTGGCACGTTACCGCGGGGAGTAGGACTATATGATAATAAAGTTTCTAGTTTTAGTTTTTTTTATTATTATAGTTTTTAATATTGTATATAATTAAAATTCACATAAAATAAAAATAAACAATTTGTTATGGTATATAGTCACTTTCTTATGACTCAAAAACCACAGCCTTGTTAGCATGGATGGCTGTGTGATACGATAGCTTTTCATCAGTGAATCATATAATAAAGGGTCAAAAGGGCTCTGCTTTATCAGAGCCATTTTGACAGTTGACATTATTCTAAATATTTTAGTCGATTTTAGTATAGTATAGTGTAGTTAATTTTTTTAAGTTGATTTTTCGAAGTGTTTGTTGCCCAAGCTTGTTTGCTATGTTTTTTTTAATATATTAGGTATAGTTTACGATTTTGTGTTTTTGTCTCTGTTATATACCTAGTTTTGGTTTAATAGGGCGGCAAAGCTTAATGTGATCATATTACCCTTACGTACCTTAATAATGTTTCGTGAAGATTGCTATATAGCTAGTTTTGTTGTTAAATACAGATACTTACTATAACTAAGATTAAAACCAAAATACATAAGTATATGATACATACTAAATTTACCTTTTTATTACAATCCTACATTATAAGTTTGGTAATTATAGTTATCTCAACCCACCAAAGAGCTAAATAGAAAAACAAATTTATAAAAAACTTATTTTTAACAAATCATTTACTCTTTTTCGTACTACTAACTCGAGTTGCGTGAATTTCAACTCGAGTTAACTCGAGTCGTAATTTTTCCGAGTTGGCACATCTATAAGATCCTGCCTTACTTTGGTTAAAAATCTGCCAAATCCTGCCAAAGTCTGTAGTGAAAAATGCCTAAATACTGCCAACTTTATTTACCATTGTATTAAACTAAGAAAAGTAAAAATACACATATAAACGCTACATTCTTTAAATTAAAAATATTTCATTGGTTTGAATGCAATTATGCAATGCAATCGCCATGCTCACCAATGCCTTGTTTAACGTACAAGATAGACGCTAAATGTTTGTTTATATATCTGTTTCAAGTTTTTGCCTTAATTAAATTTATTTGAGAGAATATTCTTTCGCATGCTGAATCCACTCATTTTTTTTGTGCCAATTTGCAGTTACACAGTCTGTATCATCTTTAGCTGTGGAGATCCATGATGAGAGTAAAAGATCTTGCTCCTACTTCGCTCTATACGCCCTTTCATATTTTTGCTTCATCAGCGCCACCTATAATTACTATCGTCTACGAAATATTATTAACAAGATGATATCACCATGAAATCTAATGCGATACCAAACTAATGTACGTCTCTTTTATGACTGATTGAAATATTAACCAACTCGTGTAAACTCGTTTTAAGATTATCAACTTTGTACACAACTTTTTTAAAGTTGTTTATTGTATGCGATACAAACATAATACGAGAAATCGAAAAATACAGGGAAATCCCCAACATACTGACGAAGTATGTAGGGTTGCCATCTTCGACATTTTAAGTTGCCATAATGAAATCTATTTTTAATGGTCAGTCGCACGTGGACCCCACGGACCGATAGTCTCTACAGCAAATGGCTTAAATATGTAGTAATCTATCAGAGACTCATATTTACGCCACTTACTCAGTTCAGCTGCCCCTGATGCCGCCCCGGCTCTAAACGAGGTACCCCTGAGATGAGAGGCCGCCAGTGTCTACGCAAGTAGCATCCTACACTAGGGCTTTACCTCTCTCCCAAGGGACCAATGTCAATGTCATACTGCCAGGTTTTATAAAATGTCAACAGATCATGCCAGAAACTGCAATAAGAATCTTAACAAAATGGCAGGAACCTGCCACATATGGTCATTCATTATTTATTTTTATTTAAAGGCAAAGGGATCCACGTTTATACAGCCTCGAATGACGTGTAGGTATTTTTATAAAATTCTTCACAATCAGCTATCACATCGCTAGTTATTGATACGTTTTTGGAAGATTTTGTAGACATCTTAACTCGGCAAACTGTTGTTAAAGATAGTATCTCATCGGATAAAAAACAGAAGATTTACATTTTATGGGTGGTAGGAATCCGCTTTTGCCTGAGTCTGTCTGGGTAATTACTAATTATCACCTTCTAACTTATTTCTGCCACTAAATAGGAGTGCCAGCACTGCTGTGTTTCACCCTAAAGGCATAGAGCCAGTATAATTACAGGCTGTGAGACATTGCATCTTGGTACTCAGACATGACAACGCATCTGAAACCTTCTTTGAAATTGGCTTCATTTGTTAATTTACTGCAGTAGCCAAAATATAATACGTTATAATTTGTGATTTTATCTATGACTTGCGATCTGCCCCGACGTCACACGGATGCTTTGTAATTCTGGATTTCAACAACAGCGCCACATACCGGGTCCAATTGTGAATATAATTCATCAAAAATTTTCGAGTCGTTTTGAAATTTTAGCGAGACTAAGAGACAGCAATTGATTTTTGTATATAGAAAAAAGAAATTCAAATTTTCTTACTGTCGCGAATCATATTTTGTTAAACATACAACCTGAACCTGACCTGCAAATTCCAAAAAACGTAAGAAAATTTGAATTTCGCCCGGCCACCCTGGCGCTTTCACCTTAATGCAGCCTTTTCACAATTTCAAATTATTAATTTATGCTTTAAAATATCCACATATGTAGGTAAAAATGAAATTGTAATTACCTAGTTGAACAGTTGAACTTAAAACAATCATGACGGTTGACAGTAGATGTAAATGAAAAACAGACTTTTTATTGCATTAAAATATATTTAAAAAAATAATTCATAGACACATTTTACTGATACAGAATTTTAGTGCAGTTTTCATGAGAACAAAGCAACTGTTACAGTAGTTATCATGTTATCATGTTTACAACGCTTGTAATAAAGAAATTTGTTGTTTTTGATCTGTTTTAAGAGAATAATCTTTATTAATTAAATACATTTAGTTTATTTTGCTTTTGCAAATACATCAGTTAACACAGACGTCGTAAAAAAAGCCCAACATGTGTTCATTTTATTTTGTTTGGAATTTAAAATCTTTTAGTCAATTGGGTATTTAACACTAAGGTAAATTTAAATACTTTAAAAAAAATTATAAACCAAAAACAACATAGGGGCGAGCATTTATTTAAAATACATTTTAAGAGAATGTAGTGTAGTGTAATGACGCCATAGTTTTAATAGTCAAAGTTTAATCTTAATTGTATATTTTTAATACTAAAAGTATTAATTTAACTTAGAATACAAAATCGACCCATAAGCTCATATAGCTCAGAGCCGTGTTAGATCAGAGTCTAAAGCTCGGCGTAAATTTCACAGTAGGCGAACGACCTATACTCGATACCCGGCGGCACTATTGAAACTATTAATTGCAATTTAAGTGCTGATTTACGAAGTGCACGACATGTAATTGAAAACATCATGAGAATATCTACATATCTGATATAAAAAAAAATATTTCAAAGACATGTGAAGTCCACCAACACGCATTGAAGCAGCGCGGCGGACACTTCTTTTCCCTAAACTCTCTTAGAAATGAGGAAGTTTTTGCCCAGCATAGAGACGTAATGTATAACGCAGTAACTTTACAAAATCCATTTAATTTTGAGACTACGAAAAACAGAAAATTCAAATTTGGTGTTAAATAAAGGCTGGTGTCAATTACCTAATTTTGTACTTTATCATATTTCTGTTAAACTTTCTGCTAAACCCTAACAAATATTGACTATAAAAACAGAGCAATGTAAAGAAAATAAGACAGCTAATAACTAAGCCGTAAGTTATCTATAAAAGTAATAACAGCAAAATGAAAGGCAAGTTCATTCTGTTATAATAGTAGGCGAAAATTAGGGATGCATCCGATACCGATTCTGATATATCGGCGATACTCGTAGTTTGCCGATATATCGGCATCGGCGATATTTTTATGGCCGATTCAACGATACTGTTCAAATTTCGCGCTTTAAAAATGTAATGTAAACGCGCGTATTGTCTCATCTATTTCGTTCCAAACGAAGCACGAACTAACTATGCTCGGGGCAACCCCGCGCTTTATTCAGTGTCTTGTTTAGCCACAATGCTTCATCCTCGTTACAAAGCACGAATATTTCAATCAATCTAGTATTACTATGGCATAAATGCGTCTTGCTCAGTTACTTGATCTTAGTGTAGTACTGCATTCCGAAACTATTTCACACATCTAGTACTGTAACCGTAAGTTCTGAAATGCCTACAAGTGGCGGGCTTTGGAGCGTTTGTGAAAATATTATTAGAGAGTCCGTTAATATATCGAGAGGCGTAGATCCATTCGTTTCTGGTGCAATGACGTCTTATACTCTAACTTGAAAAAAATGGCGCAGAAGTACTATGGTTTCCAAATGAGTTCTGTCGTATCTGAGAGACTATTTTCCACTGCAGGTCTTATTCAAACAGATTTGCCAAATCGCCTTTCTCCGCAAAACTTAAAAATACTTTGTTTTTTAAACAAAAATATCATCAATGTTAATTTCAATTACTATAACTAATAACTAATCTCAACCTGTCTAGTTTTAAACGGTTTTATTTAGTAAGTCATGTTATTTGTTCTTATTATATTAATGAAAAAAATAACCTGACGTGTGTTTTATTAATTTTACCTTCATTTATAAATTCAATGAGCGTATCGGTATCGCCGATATTTTTATAAGAAATCGGTATCGGTATCGTATCGGCAAAAAAGCGTATCGAGGCATTCATAGTAAGATAAAATATTTTTATTTTATATTTCGAAAACAGAAATCAGTGGTTACTGTCAAGATGTATTTAGTAGGCAATGATTTGCCTTGTTACTTACGACATAAGTATCATTATAATAAAATTAGTAAATATTTTTATTTTATATTGCCAAATTATTGATTACAAAAATCAAAATTGTTTTAAATAATATGTCTGGTTGATTATAAAAATTAATCAATTAAAAAAAATAAAGTAGTACTAAAATTCCAATAATATTCTCGAAATTTTAATATTAAATAGTGTTTTATTTAATATAAGTGTAACATTTACAATAATAATTTTATCAATTTTGTCATGAAATTTATTTATTTTTTTATTTATCATCATTTTTACGAACATGAAAAAAGGAAACAATATAAAAATTATATATTTGTTTAAAATTGATATCACAGTTACACAATAATTATAATTTTATTCAAGGACTGTTCAGTTATGTATAACTATTTCGAGATTTTAAGCCTTAGTTCTAAGTCATTAAATTATTTCGATTGATTTATCACGTCTATTTGTATAAAATAATTTTGTATTTCAACTTATTGAAGTAATATGTACTACGTATTACAAGACACGTCGAGATTTGATAATTTACAACACGCATTAGAGCTCGCGGGCAGAAACTCACTTAGTCTGTGCCATAAAAAAGTACTTTGTGCCTTTGACCACGCGGCCCGCACTGCAGCACAGATTTTGTTCGCGCCGTCTATTCTAGTACGTAGTACTAGAACAGATGACGATTACATCAATGTATCAACTTGAAATATTTTATTGGACAGGAATGAGTGTTGTAGTTGTATGTAAGCATGCGAGTGTTGTTGGGTGTCCCGGTGTGGCAGCGCTAGTGCGGGTGCGGGTGCAACGGCAGCAGCGCGGCGGCGCCGAAGGGCGGGCGGTAGGGCAGCGCGCGGTCGCGGAAGATGGCGGGCGGCGGCGCCAGGTTGGCGAGGTACGCGCGCCCGAGCGCCGGCGGCAGCGCGGCCGGCAGCAGCCCCAGCAGCGCGGCGCGCGCGCGCACGCCGCCCCACCCGCCGCCTCCCTCGCCCGGCGGCTCAAGCGCCACCACCGCGCCGCGCGACCCCGACACCCAGCGCAGCGCCTCCCTGGCGTCGTCATCATCATCATTATCTTTACAGCCCTTCACACATCCACTACTGAACATACACTTCACTCGTGTGGCGTATGACACACGAGTCGTGTCTTTTTAAAAATCGTTATAACTCGCTCAAATTGCGTTTTTGGAAAATTTACCCAGAACAAAATATTCATTATTTTGCAAGTAGTTCCTGCGGCTTCGTTTCTGGATATTTTGAAAATTTGAAATTTTTAGGTGTTGTCAACCTTTTTTTTAACTTGTACATGGTACTCTTTTTACTTTGTGGGTTTTCAATCATGTTGTGGAAAATTAGTCTAATAAGTAACAAATAATAGCACTCATTGCGATCGCTCACAAACTAAAGTTGTAAATAAATTTCTGGAAAACAAGTCTCCTGTTAAAAAAAAACGATGCATTTGTCTTATTGTTTAATTTTGCTTAAAATGGTTGAACTGCCGTCTTATTACTACCATATGGCCAAATAGACCTACGAAGTACCATGTGCTCTTGTGATATGGTATAAGGTTTATTTTTGCTTGAAACAGTTTGAAACCGTTCATGCATTAAATAGTCTTTTGTCAATCCGCCGCCGTATAGCGCCGTCGTTTGTTTTCTTTTGAAAACACTTGATTTGCTATTCTTGCTAATTAGACTTTTTCAAATAGACTTTAATTTTACATTTGTATAACATTACATAATATTTAACATTTGTAAATATTAATGAATCATAAACCTTACTTTTTTCCAAATTAAAGTTCTTGATTGTTTGATATTTACAAATATTATTATCAGGTGTAAATTTTAATTTAATAAAAACCAAGGTTATCCAGGGTGATTTAGCTGTACGTACTTATATAAATGATTCTTTATAAAACAAAAAATAGTACAAAATGTTTGTAATCTCTGCATAAAAAAATCACTTACTCTCAATTTCAAAGAAAACACGTAGAAAAACACGTAGTTACTCACTAAAAACAAGTATCCTTCCCTTTGTAACTGATGTCTACTAAACTTAATTAGGTCTAAACAAGTGAAAAAAGCATAAAAAAGATAATTATTTTTACACATGGCTGATGGCACAATAGACTTGTCATCAACTTCTGTTGTCGAAAGGTTTGATTAAATATGGTGACGTGTGTAGTACCTGAATGCAGTTAATCGAGAAAAGAAAATCCACAAAGTAATACATTTCACTCGTATTTTTAAAATATTTAGCACTCTAAATGCAATATTTTAGAACTGGTACAAATGTTTTAAACACAAATGGATTGAAAAAATATCGCATTTTATTACGAAATGCATCATCATTCATCATTACAGCCCTTCACAAGTCCACTGCTGAACATAGGCCTCCCCCAAAGAATGCCACAAAGCACGGTCCTGAGCCACCTGCATCCATCGACCTCCCGCATGTCTTACCAGGTCGTCACTCCATCTCGTGGGGGGACGCCCTACACTTCGCCTACCGGTACGAGGCTGCCACTCGAGAACCTTTCTTCCCCATCGGTTGTCGGTTCTTCGAGCTATATGGCCGGCCCACTGCCACTTCAGCTTACTAATCCGTTGGGCTATGTCGGTTACTCTGGTTCTACTGCGGATATCCTCATTCCTAAGTTTATTACGCAGAGAAACTCCGAGCATAGCCCTCTCCATAGCTCGCTGAGCGACCTTGAGCTTCCTCATACGGCCAGCAGTGAAGGACCACGTCTCAGTTCCGTAAGTCACCACTGGCAACACGCACTGGTTGTACAATTTCGTTTTCAGGTTTTGAGGTATGTTTGACGAGAAGATGTGTCGTAGCTTCCCGAACACTGCCCAGCCGAGTTGAATCCGTCGATTGACCTCTCGGTCGAAGTTGGACTTATCTAGTCGAACTATTTGTCCCAGATAAACATACTCGTCAACAACTTCGAGCTTAGTGCTCCCAACAACTACCGGCATAGGTGTGACATGGACATTGAACATGATCTTTGTTTTGTCCATGTTCATCTTAAGACCTATCCGTTGGGAAACACTATCGAGGTCATTGAGCATAGTGCTTAGGTCCTCCAGCGATTCTGCCATAAGGACTATATCGTCGGCAAATCGAAGGTGAGTGATGTACTCGCCATTGATGTTGATACCGTATCCTTTCCAGTCCAGAAGCTTGAAAACGTCTTCCAATGCAGCGGTGAAGAGTTTCGGGGATATGACGTCACCCTGTCTTACACCTCTCTGCAATTGGATAGGTTTCGTACTCTGATTCTGTACTCGGATAGCCATCGTAGCCCTACTGTACAAGCACTTCAACACTTCGATATACCAATAGTCAACTTGGCACCGCTGAAGGGACTGCAGCACCGCCCAAATTTCGACGGAATCAAAGGCTTTCTCATAGTCCACATACGCCAGACATAGTGGCAAATTGTACTCTTCGGACTTCTGTACAATTTGCCGAAGGGTATGTATGTGGTCTATGGTGCTAAAGCCCTTTCGGAAACCGGCTTGTTCAGGAGGCTGGAAGTCGTCAAGTCTGCGCGCGAGACGATTCGTAATGACTCTCGAAAACAGCACGTAGACGCGGCTCAGAAGGGAAATCGGTCTGTAGTTCTTCAAGAGAGCGTTGTCACCTTTCTTGAAGAACAAGACCACCGCACTTCTGCTCCACGCCTCCGGTGTAATGCCACCATGGAGGACGGAATTAAAGAGCTTCTGAAGGACTTCAAGTACCGGTCTTCCACCCGCTTTCAGAAGCTCCGCTGTAATTCCATCCTCGCCTGGGGCCTTACCGTTTTTAAGGTGCTGGAGAGCTATTCTAATCTCGCTCAGACTGACGTCCGGGATATCTTCGGAATAGTGTCGGATGAGACTCGCTCTTGGATCGTTACTCACATTTGCGTGTGGCTCCAACGATGACGTGTACAGCTGCCCATAGAACCTCTCAATCTCACTCAAAATCTCAGGTGTCCCGGAAACGATGCTGCCGCACTCTGTCTTCAGCTTTGACAGTTGGCTCTTTCTGGCAGACAGATCTCTGGCAAAGACTTTGGAGCCTTGGTTCCGCTCGATCGCTTCTTCAATACGAGCTGTATTGAAGTTGCGTAAGTCCCGCCGCATGCATTTGGAGATCTGTCTGTTCAGATGCCTGTATGCTGTCAAGTCTGTTGAAGAATGTAGCCTCATCTCCCGTCTAACAGCCATGAGATTAAGAGTGTGATCGGAGAGTTTTTGTGTTCTTCTGCGGCGGGTCTTGCAGAACTTAGCTCCGACCGCATGGACAGTTTCCACGAGCTTGTCATTCATATCGTCCACTTCATTGCAGTCTTCTAGGCACTGAAAACGGTTTTGTAACTCGAGCTGAAAGGTTTCGGGACTTTGGAACAGAGCACGAGGGGGACGGAGCGTTGACTTCATTAGACGAGACCTCTCCAACTTAACGTTTAGGTTCAGTGTGCCTCTAACCATTCGGTGATCGCTACCAGTTTTCACCCTCGCGATCACGGAGACATCACTGAACAGTTGTCGTCTGGTCGTCATAATGAAGTCAATCTCATTTTTTGTCGAACCGTCGGGGCTCGACCAGGTCCACTTCCTGTGGGGCCGCTTCTGGAAGAAAGAGTTCATCATAAAGAGTCCCTCTTTCTCCATGAAGTCGGCCAGCTGCTGGCCCCTTGGGTTCCGTTGCCCTATTCCAAATTTCCCTACTTTCAGCTCACCGTTCTCTCTTGTGCCTAGTTTTGCATTGAAGTCTCCCATTAACACCGTATATTGGGTTTTGGAGGAATGCATGGCTCTAGAGATATCCTCATACATTTCCTCCACCTCCTCATCAGGGTGTGCCGAGGTTGGTGCGTAAACCTGTATGACCTTCAGCGAATACCGTTTGGTGATTCTGAGTATAAGGTACGCAACCCTCGTCGACACACTCCCGATCTTTACAACGTTGTTAACGAGAGACTTGTGGACGATAAATCCGACACCTCCTTGGGACAGATGGTCGCCCTCCCGGTGATAGAACAAGTTGCCGGATTCGAGGATTACCGTGTCCTCCCCCTCTCTTCGGACTTCGGATAATCCTATAATATGCCAACGCAACTTGTCTATCTCTTCTTCCAGCTCCACGATCTTCTCGTCTGTCCTCAGGGTGCGTGCGTTGTACGTTGCCAGGTCAAGTCGTCTAAGGTGGCAACCGAACCTCCACCGGAGATTCTTAGCACCCCCTGCCCCGCCGTTACCATGGTCGCCACCGTAGCCAGGAATAGCGGGGCCGCCGGGGACTGGGGGCCGTCTCTTTGTTACACTCATAGAGGGGGTATTTGCCATAGTTGCCACGCTTGGCGAGCGGGGTTACGAAATGCGTTAAAAATAAATTAAAAATAATAACAAATACATGAATTCCCGCGATTTCTGATCTAATTTTTGGAGATTGACAATATCAATATCATGTTATCGATAATATGCTTATAACAGGCAAAGGCAATATCTTTAGATGCAGCCTCCTCTTATAACTTCACAATTTTTTTAATTTTTTATTTTTTATGTTTTCGTAGCCAAATGGCATTATAGTAAATACTATAATGAGATAATTTAAAGTCTTATAATGTTTCAGATTTCCAAAAAATATTGAGGTTAAGCAAAAATGGTTAAAATGATAGACAGAGTTACCAAAAAAATATTCAATTATATGTAAGCACTTTGAATAATTTTTTTTTCATAGAAGTGCACAGAGTAAAGCTGCGTTCTGGTTCAATACCCACATTATTTATACCCGTGAGTAGTTCCTTGAGAATCTAATCTAATCGAAAACATATGAAAAAAAATTGTAAACGAAAATATGTTTCGATAATTTAAAATTAAAAATTTTGTACAGCCGACTTCAATATAAGTTATTTAAGAATAACTTAAAAACTATTGGTCTGACCTTGATCAAATTCATATGGGACCACACGAGAAGTACCAGCTTTCAAATAAAAAAAGAATCATCGAAATCGGTTCACCCAGAAAAAAGTTCTGAGGTAACACACATAAAAAAAAACGAAAAAAAAAACATACAGTCGAATTGAGTACCGGCTCCTTTTTGGAAGTCGGCAGAAAATTAGTAAACGAATGCCTTGTGTACTTCAAAAAATTTTTAACATACTTGACATACATATGTGTGATTCGCGAGCAATATCAAACCATAAACACTTAATTATTAAATTATTAATCGAAACTTATTTGATTATTAGATTGAAGTATGAAGCAAAATTGGAAACATTAATTATTTTCGATTGAAAATAAAAATCAGAAACTTTTTGTTTATGGTATACCCTCAAACATAAAAATATTCATTTTATAACACGGACACAGCGCTCTGTATCGATAATTGAAGTTGATGTATGGCACAGCATTATTCGTCTCGCACACATGCACATTTCACTCACACCAGTACATTTTCGTTTGTCGATCATCGTCGTCCCATCGTTTTTGGTCTTAGCCTTATTACTCTATCGCCAATCTAATGTATGCTATTATGGATACGATATAGGGTAAGAGTGGTGTTACCCATGCCTACATAATCTTTTAGATTCTATAACTTTAACGAATAAACAGAACTTGGAAATAGGTCGATAATTTTGTACCTCATATTTAATTTTTATGTACTCACTCGTACTGCTCGAGTGTGTGGCTACGAGATTGACTCATACTGCTCATGTGTACAACTACGCAGTATTCACTCGTACTGCTCGGGTGTATGGCTACTACGAGTGTAGTGTTTGCATATATGTAGTATACAGTAAATATTGTTATTTGTGTTATTTACTAATAATTTACCATGCACAAATACACAAACATACATTTATATATAAGTCACTGTCTCGAGCGCACCGCGTCAGTTACACGAGAGCCTCGGGCGAGAGTGGACGTCTTGTTTAGTAAAAGTGCGTGCCGAGCCTGTGTTACACTATAGTGGTTAGAGAAGATAGCAGACATTACAAGTGGCGACGAGGAAAAAGATAAGTACCTATTTAGTATAAAGATATAATCAAAAATAGGTTAGCAATGTGCAACTATTAGAATTGCAATTGTAAATTAATTCCTAGAGTACCCGCGGAAAAAAACTGTGGATTATGAATTATGATTTATTGTTTTTAACCCTGTTCTGATCATTTTAATAACATATATAAATTATATGTTCGCAAATGACCACGCTTATGGTGTGCAAAAATTTATTTTCTTTATGTAGCAATGATAAAATAATGATTTATTTTAACATATGTCTATTAGTACAACTTTTATTTAAAAGATTTTTGATGGAAAAATAGTAGATGTTACTAATCACTCCTCTCGATTTGAACCTAAATACAATGTCGTTAGCTAAATTTTAGTGGCATTTTACATGTAGGTGTGATATTTATCGCCTTTAATGAAAATACTATTTTACTGCTTTCATGGCATATATGTCTTACAAAAAATCGTGGACACTTCACGACTTCTGTACATTGCAAAGTAGGTAACTAGTAATACTGTTTATTTATTTATTTGCTTTTTAAGGGAAACGTACAGTACAATAATAAATTACATAATAAAACATTAAAAGTAATCCTAAAAACCAATGAAGTTTCCACAGATATCTAATACATAATAAAAGCAAACCACAATATTATGTTGTATAAAATTAAAAATATAAAAGAATAAAACAAGCTAAATGGTATTCATAAATTAAAACATTAAGTAGTAAGTAGTTAAAAATAACATTATATATACAACTCAAAGTGATACTACCAATTATATATTAAGTTTTACAATATTTTATTTGTAACTATCATATTCAAGGTGAAAAATATCTAATATTTACAATATTTTAAGTTAAACTTTTTGCATGTACGAGATACAAAATTATTTGAGGCATTTTTTTGTTTTAACTTTAGGTAATGCAAAAAGTGGTTTATTTCGTGCACCTAACCTGTGACACGCAAGATTCACCTTGCCTAAAAGTAGGGGAGAGTCGATGATATTATGAAGCAATTTGTACAACAACATTTGATCTCTTATATCACGGCGTTTCTCGAGGGTATTGCTGTCTAAGTTATCAATAATGGTAAATGCGCAATATAGGTATTGAATTTACCCAAAGCCTAAATGGCACAGCGATGGGAGTAGTCGGTATAACAAATAAACCAAAAGAGAAGGGCGAGTGTTATGGAACATATTATTATCATGAAACTGAGTTTGGGTACTAAGATACCATCATTAAATTGAGTTGGGTACTAAGATACCATCATTAAATTGAGTTGGGTACTAAGATACCATCATTAAATTGAGTTGGGTACTAAGATACCATCATTAAATTGAGTTGGGTACTAAGATACCATCATTAAATTGAGTTGGGTACTAAGATACCATCATTAAATTGAGTTGGGTACTAAGATACCATCATTAAATTGAGTTGGGTACTAAGATACCATCATTAAATTGGAACTTGGGTACTAAGGTAGGTACCACCATTAAATTGGAACTTGGGTACTAAGGTATGTACCACCATTAAATTGGACTTTGGGTACTAAGGTATGTACCACCATTAAATTGGACTTTGTGTACTAAGTTACTACCATTAAATTGGACTTTGGGTACTAAGTTACTACCATTAAATTGGACTTTGGGTATTAAAATACCAGCATTAAATTGGAAAAAAAAATATAAGAAACCGTTGATGTATTTTAAGTAGCAAAAAAAAAACTCTACGAGTATTTTCAACCTAAACGGAGCAAAGTTTATGAGCGGCATGTTTTTCGATTGCTAAAACAGAAAAAAGGAGAGACACTTGAGAAGTTTTTGATAAGATTGCGTCAACAAGCCGAAAAGTGTGCATTGAAAAGCAAGATGATCATTTCATAGATCAAATTGTGGAAAAGTGTAATTCGAAATTGTGCAAGAACCTTATATCTTACAAAACGTGGGAAGAGTTAAAAAGCAAAAAAGTATATGCTTTTAATCAAATGTAAAGACCAGACAAGACATTATTAGCATAGGGTAGTAACTCTCCTTTGGCAATAGAGGGTTCATTTGAAACTATACTCGAAGTCGATGGACGAAAGGAATACAACCATTTACGTGATTTCGGGGGGTACTAGAAACCTGTTTGGTAAGAACACAGCAGTCCGACTGGGTGTCTTAAAACTTGGTATCGGGATAAATCAAGTGGAGAGTAAAAGCAAGCCGATCCCCTTTAAAGAGAAGGTTGCAATCAAAATTAAGGAATCACTAAACAGTGATATAATTGAAGAAGTGCAAGGCCCGTCTAAATGGGTTTCACCAATGTTCCAATCATGAAAGAAAATGGTGAATTACGTTTGTGCGTAGATATGAGATGTACGAACGCCGTTATATTGCAAGAAAACCACCCCCTGCCTACTATGGACCATTTTTGCCTAAAATGAAGAAAGCTAAATATTTTAACAAATTAAGACATAAAAAAATGCCTTCCATGAAGTGGAAATTCACTCTGAATCCAGACACATAACGACTTTTATAACCCCCAAAAGATTATATAGATATAAAAGAATAATGCTTGGAATTACCTGCGTTTCCGAGATTTTTCAGAAGATCATTAAAAGGATACTGATAAACTGTGAAGGGGTCGTCAATTTTATTGTGATATCCTGGTATTCGGGAACAGTGAAGAAGAACATGACGCATGACTAAAGAAAGTTCTACAGGTACTTAGTAAAAACAACGCCGTGCTGAATAGCAATAAATGCATATATAAAACGCAGGATGTGAATTTTCTGGGACACAGGCTTACACATGAAGGAGTAAATAAACCCTTCAACAAGTACAAACCTTTAATTTAGGGTCACAAAGACCATAGAAGAACTCCAAAGTTTTTTAGGACTCCTTAACTACATAAACAAATGGATACCTAACATGGCCGCTATGACAGAACTTCTGAAGCACCTGTTAAGACAGAAGATGAGCAAAAGGGAGAGCTTGGAAAAACAATGGTCTGGGGAACAAGATAAAGCATTCCAAAAACTCAAACCGATGCTCACGGAAATACAGATTTTAGGGTATTATGACGTCAGAGATGCAAGACAGGTGATAGCAGATGCTAGCCCTGTCGGACTTGGTGCTGTCCTTGTACAAAATGATACAAATGGCCCTAGAATTATTGCCTATGGTAATCGAACTTTGACAGACTGCGAGCGCAGGTATAGCCAAACGGAAAAAGAGGCACTAGCATTAGTTTGGGGGGTCGAACATTTTAATATTTTTATTTGGAAAGCCTTTTGATTTAGTCACTGACCACAAGCCGCTAGAGATATTGTTCGGGTCTAAGTCAAAACCATGTGCGAGGATTGAACGATGGATACTGAGGCTACAGTTTTATTCATTCAAGGTTATATACAAGCCAGGAAAAACAAATATAGCTGATCCCTTGTTACGATTATGTAACTATCCTGATAACCCACCAAAAGGAAAAGACCAGCATGTGTACCAAATAGTGGAAAATTCTAGACCAGTTGCTATACCAAAGAGTTCCATTGCAGCATATTCAGAAAAATAACAAGAGAATTACAAAGTGAAAAAAGGTGTCTATCAAAACGACTAAGACGATTCGATTAAGAGTTACAAAATTTTTTGAAAACGAGTTGTGTTTCCATGATAGCATTCTACTTCGTGGAAATAAAATTGTAATACCAAAGCAACTCTGCAAGAGTGTATTAGATGCTGCATACGAGGGTAATCCAGGTATCGTAGCGATGAAGGGACGCTGGAGATCAAAGGTATGGTGGCCCCGTATCGATAAAGACGTAGAACAATTAGTAAAGGCTTGTAAAGGTTGTACGTTAGTGGGTTTGCCAAACCCAACTGCACCAATGAAGAGACGAGAGTTGCCTGCAGCTCCATGGATAGATGTCACAATGGATCTAATGGGACCGTTGCCAAGTAACGAGTATCTGTTAGTAGTGGTCGACTACTATAGTCGATACAAAGAAGTAAACAATTACAAAAACATCACAAGCTTACAGATTATTAAAATGGTAAAAGAAATGTTCAGTAGACTTGGTTATCCTATTTCTATTACCGCAGACAATGGCAAGCAGTTCGTAAGTGAAGAGTTTCGATCCTTCTGCAAAGAATGTAACATTAAGTTATTTAGTACTGTACTATATTGGCCTCAAATGATCGGCGAAGTTGAAAGACAAAACAGAGATATTTGAAACGTCTTCGTATCAGTATCTTCTTATGTATAACAGCACCCCTCCTTACAGTTACCGGGAGGTTACCGTCTGAACTGTTTTTTCAACGAAAAAGTAGGGATAAAATTCCATCAATAGGTGAAATAAATTACAGACAATCATTTAGATTCAGATATCAGGGATAGAGACAAAATACAAAAAAGGAAAAGGAAAAGAGTATGTATATAGGAAACGGAGAGCAACTCACTCAGATGTAATACAGGGGATAAGGTTTACGTAAAAGCAGTGGAAAATAATTAATACAGACAATACAAGCTGCTTTGTGATTGTTATGAGTTATAATGAAAAAAAGAAAAAAATCTTGATAAGAAAGAGATGTAGTGTTTGCATATATGTAGTATACAGTAAATATTGTTATTTGTGTTATTTACTAATAATTTACCATGCACAAATACACAAACATACATTTATATATAAGTCACTGTCTCGAGCGCACCGCGTCAGTTACACGAGAGCCTCGGGCGAGAGTGGACGTCTTGTTTAGTAAAAGTGCGTGCCGAGCCTGTGTTACACTATAGTGGTTAGAGAAGATAGCAGACATTACAACGAGAATGCGGAGGACTATCTTGTACTGCACGGATGTGTGTGGCTGCGAGACTGACTCGTACTGCTCGGGTGTGTGACTGCTACGAGACTGCGGAGTACTCACTTGTACTGCACGGATGTGTGTGGCTACAAGACTGACTCGTACTGCTCGGGTGTGTATGACTATGCAGTACCCACTCGTACTGCTCGGGTGTGTGGCTGCAATGAGACTGCGGAGTACTCACTCGTACTGCTCGGGATCATGTGGCTCTTGCGGGTCGTGCAGCCCGATGATCACCAGATCAGGACTGGGCAACGCCTCCGTACAGCTCGCCACCTTACCGCCGCTCAGCTTAAACTCGGCCAATTCCCTCTGAAGCAGTGAGCAGTTCCCTGCGGCTACGGCATCTCCTGAGAATTCAATATTTTATTTAAGTTGTAGAAAACTACTGCTATACATTAAAAAATTACAATAGCTGATAACTTTTCACCAATAGATTATTTTTCTTCTTCTTATCCTTATTTCAAGTTATTTGGGTTTTACACATATCATCCCTAATAAAGTTATATCCATTCATTTTTATAGCCAACATTTATTTTACCTGGTTTACTTCCCTTCGCGTAATATGCCCATACCACGCTTCTGCCACTTCTCAAAAAAATTTATAATTTTTCGGGTACACTCAAAAAAAGTAACTGTACTGCACGGTGTACTGCACTGCACGGTGCACGTACCTGCGGGCAGCACGTGCGCGCGCGCCGCGTGTGCGTGCAGCAGGCGCGCACAGAGCACTGCCGCGGCGCCGGTGCGGTGCGCGCCCGCCAGCGCCACGCACACGTACTGTACTGCACTGCACGGTGCACGTACCTGCGGGCAGCACGTGCGCGCGCGCCGCGTGTGCGTGCAGCAGGCGCGCACAGAGCACTGCCGCGGCGCCGGTGCGGTGCGCGCCCGCCAGCGCCACGCACACGTACTGTACTGCACTGCACGGTGCACGTACCTGCGGGCAGCACGTGCGCGCGCGCCGCGTGTGCGTGCAGCAGGCGCGCACAGAGCACTGCCGCGGCGCCGATGCGGTGCGCGCCCGCCAGCGCCACGCACACGTACTGTACTGCACTGCACGGTGCACGTACCTGCGGGCAGCACGTGCGCGCGCGCCGCGTGTGCGTGCAGCAGGCGCGCACAGAGCACTGCCGCGGCGCCGATGCGGTGCGCGCCCGCCAGCGCCACGCACACGGGCGCCTGGTGCGCGTTGCGCGCGTCCAGCCGCCGCCCGCCGCCCACCAGCCGCAGCGCCACGTCGGCGCACGCGCGCGCCAGCAGCACGTGCGCGCACAGGGCCGCTACGCTACGCACAACACTACTTAGCACTTACATTATACAACGTAAGTCATAAATAGGCATGGCGATCTAATATCGAGTAATCACAGAATCGGTTTTTTTATTCGATATATAGTACCGAACCGATTCAGTGTATCGATATCTCACTATAGAAAATCGAGATTCGACTTTTTTTTCTGTTTTGACAAGAACCATAAAATTATTTACAATTAGTTGGATGTAAACAGGTAAATAAAAAAATATAATTTTTAAGTTAACGGAAACTCGCGAGCTGTGTAAATGTAATCTGTGCTTTATTGTATTAGTGGTAGTAGTACTGTAGTGTATGTGCCTCCACCCTACTAGTAGTGTAAGAAAAACATGTACTCTTAATCAGTATAATTAAAGAATTAGGTATCACCAACACGTCTCTCTCACTTATCACTTTTAAAACATCACAGTACATAACATTAACAACATGTCCCAAGAAGTAAAGGATTTATATACGTCAAGCGCATCGCCAAGGGGAGAGGGGGGGGGGGCAAGGAAGGGCAGCTGCACCTTCCCCCCTAGAGAGAGAAAAAAGGTAGTCAAATGCAAAGCAACCACTATTATTTGGATTATTATAAAATATTTTTAAAATCCTTTCGATTAAGAATTTTATTCAGTATTTCATGTTTGTGTTTTCAATTTTTTCCGAGCTAATATTATGCTCTATAACTATTTCAAGAAGTATCAATTCTCACGCTTCAGAATCGTATCTAATATACATTAAAGTAAATAGGTACTACGTACAATGTACTACATCAGACACCGCAAACAAAATCCGTGTGGTAGTGTGGGCCACACGGATTTTGTTCAGACTAAGAATGTTAGAGCCAGTGGACTGTAACCTGCGTTGCAAACAACAAAGTCTCGGCGTCTCACTCCATATTTTTGCTCAAAAATTAATGGGACTATTAATTTTGTACGGACGTGTTCACATTCGTATTTATATGTAAGGAGGGCGTGCAACAAATGAGGGATGACGTACCGGCGGGAGAGCTCTCGCGTAAAGCGGTCCACAGTCTGCGGCGCAGCGCACTGGTGGCGCTGGGCAGCAGCACGCCGTCGTCCGTGCGGTAGTCGAGCGGACCGCGCAGCTCGTCCGGCAGCCACAGCGCGCGCGGAGCCGCCGGCGCCGCGCCCAGCACGCTCTCGTCGTGGCGCAGCTGCGCGCCGCCCCCGCCCCCGCCCCCACCCCCGCCAGCCTCCTCCGCGCCGCGCACCACATCCGGCCGCGTCTCGTTGCGCATCTGCTCCCACAGCGCCTGCACCGCGCACACGTATACATCAACACTTGAGGCATATTGAACTACCACTACGTTATATACAACACTTATATTATGTATTGGTATACACGGACAGTACGGTTTATACTACGTGTTCATTTCATGAATGCCGTTACCTCATACTGCGCCTCAAGCGTCGCCCTTAAGCTGCGTATCGACTTCGCGCGGCTAAAAATCGAACATTGGCTCGCGCGGCATCCGCGCACAGTGGATACTATGTTGCCGCGAGCAGCAATTTGAACATTGGCGCGCTCGAACGTGCCGCGCGACGAACCAATCCGTGTCGGTTTTTGACGACGCGGCAAAAGAATCTCAGTGAGTTGTGCTCGCGCAGTTGGGACGGTCGTTTGCGTATTTTAGTTGGCGCGCACGGGAAAAACATAGATAACGACAAGTGTCGTACTTTAATTAGGTTGTATGGTACTAAACATGGTATAAATGATCTGTTGTCATTCTTGTGAATATTTTTTGTGTTTCGTCAACAGTATCTCATGTCTTCCATTAGTCTCACACTACCATGTAGCAGTCTGTTCATATATATTTTTTTCATCCACCAACGAACATTCCGCTGCGATCTCTTTGAATAATATGATAAATAATTACAAAAGCAGCCGCTGCACTTCGCCGACATACAACGTCCATGGTTACCAAGGACAACATGAACGTTCGTTGGCGGATTGGATGCCGCGCGCGGCTGCCTCCCTGTAGTTAAATTGTGCGCTAAAATTGGCTCGCGTGCCAAAACACAGGTTTGCCGCAGGCAAACAATGAAATCGATACGCAGCTTTATAGTACCGATAGCAAGGCTGAAATATATCTACGCCCGTTGTTAGTACTTCCGTGCGATCTCTAGTTTGTTACTGTTGACTTTTTACGTTCGTTAATTTGTGATAAACACAGAATGGAGTGGTGGCAGTGACACAGAAACGAACGATTTCGATAAAATAACTGGTATCGAAGTTATGAATGCGTAAATATCTACCTACCACTTTTTGTTCGCGCCTTCGTAAATAATTAATTTAAAATGTATGATAAAACTACATTAAAAATATTTTATTTTATCGGACACGTTTCTATTCAGTGTTATTATTTTACTTTACTAATTAAATAAATTATTCAATAATATGCATTTTATCTACTTGCTGCTCTCCAGGGAAAATTATTAATAAGTTAATAACTGACAATAAGGCAACAAACTAAAAATAGAACTTCTTACAATTAAACACTTACAATAATAGTTTTGTCTACGGTACTGTCAGCTGTGACGTCATGAAAATAAAAAAAATAAAAAATGTTTATTTACAGCTAAGGTGGTACAGATTATAATATACAATATAAGATAATATCATTTAAAATTAAAAATTTTGTATAGCCGACTTCAATAAGAGTTATTAAGAATAACTCAAAAACTATTGGTCTGACCTTGATCAAATTCATATGGGACCACTCGAGAAGTACCAGCTTTCAAATAAAAAAAGAATCATCCAAATCGGTTCACCCAGTAAAAAGTTATGAGGTAACACACATAAAAAACAGCATACAGTCGAATTGAGTACCGTCTCCTTTTTGGAAGTCGGCAGAAAATTGAAGTACAGTAGTCTTAATTCTCTAGTATACAATTATAAACTATGATCTTATCACACCAACTAACCTGGAGTGTATAAAAAAGGGTGTATAGTTCTGCAGTCCTCACACTAGGCATGCCTGTCGTGAGGGACTGATACGATTTTCTTATCACACGTGGCTTTCATAAATTTACACTGGGTCAACGTACGGTTATTACATTATGTAAGCTTTTTGTTTTTAAAATAAAATAAATATTTATATTAAGTTAATATAGTTATATAAAAATAATTAGAGGTAAAATAACAAATAGTTAGTAAAGAAAATACTGTTATTCATAAATATTAAAATAATTAATAAAACATATAAATTAGAAACTCCTATAGATACATATGGATATTATATACTGTATTCATATATTTTATTTACGTAAATTAATGATAGATTAGTAAGTAACCATTTTGTTATGGTTCTTTTAGCTTCCACCATATACATAGACATAGACGGCAAACTCGAAATGAACACGTAGTATAATACATAATCGCAAGAGAAGTACAAAAATGTGTACTTCTCTTTGTCTTGAAATTGGGAATGAAGTTAATATTACTGCATTTTATTAACAAAAAGCGAAAATATTCCTATTCAATAGTTGGTGCCTCTGTTAGTGATAATATAACTTCTTAACAACTCAACCTAAATGATCATATTCACACAATATATTTTTAATAGACTTCTATGTATACTACTACATAATCAGTAATGTATATATTATACATAATTTCACGGCTCTGTGGTGCAATAGCTTAGCAATGATTTGCGGCGTTGAGGGACGCGGATCCATTCCCCCACGGAATAAATATTTGTATGATCTACAAATAATTATTACAGGTCTGGTCACGTCAGGAATGTTTGTCCTTGTGAAATTTATGTATGTAAACTGCTCACATGATACAGGAGAAAAACCTAATGTAAAGGTAATGTTTTTTAGTTAGTTGTTAATTTTTAAATTAATTTTGATTTTTATATTATTCCCGATTTCTTTATTAATCATTTTCCAAGTAGTTTTAACTTTGTCTATATAGTTTTAAAAAAAATGCAGAGAAATACAAGAATATAGTGCACTTACCTGCTTGTCGAAGAGTGCGAGGTTGCCCTCGAAGTCAAAATCGTCGAGCAGCGCAGGTTCTGCAGCATCGCCGAAGCACGCCTCGTTGCGACGCCGCGCCTTCTCCTGCGCAGTGCCGCGCCCCCTCCCGCCGGGCGTCGAGCCCCCCACTCCCCCCACACCACCAGCGCCCCAACTGCCAGTCTGGCACCCTATAATAATTAATGATTGCATTGCCTATTGTTCGGTTTCTATGTATCTGTTAGCTATACTATGCTAATTCTAGGTTCTCTTTATTGATTCTCAATTCAGTCTTGTTGTGATCACAGCCTATTTTAGCTATAATCATTACACTGTGTATGGTTTGCATGTACACTAGTACTGTTTTATCTCTAACACTGTTGATATCTTTGAACGAAAACAAGCTTACAAGACACTTGAGAGAATACTAAAATATTACATTAATATCATAGCAGCCAGTCTCCATGGAGACTAGAGATCTGTGCTGAGCAAGGTTATACTGCGCAAGTGTGTGCACAAGTACAGATGCACTGTCTATTCCATGAATAGAAAGGGAATTGACAGTGCATCTATACTTGTATCATCCAATGGGATGGAAATCTAAAATGACCAGAGAGATCAGGTGCATTAAATAAATTTTATTATCACCTGCATGATTATTATTTTTATTGATCTTCAAGGATTGGATATCAATAGGCTTGCTTCGTGTTGGCCCCTGACCAGTACTTCTTGTGGAGGTAACAGGTTTTGAAGCATGTGTTTGATTCACATTACTTATAATTTGCTGATTATTAACTGAAACAATAGAGAATTATGCATTAAGAAAAAAATAATGGATATTCTATGCAATGTGATGGTGATGTGATGTGTAAATAAATATTAGGCATATTAACATATTATCTAAAACAATTATCAGTTTTTAAGTACAGGGATTTAATTTTATTTATTCAATTAAGATGATTTTAGATATCAAATATAAAGCTAGTAGTAATAAAGCTCAGGCACACCTTGTGCTAAGCTAGCTCAACTAGAGATAGTACTTAATTTTAGAGTTCTGCAGGCATGACAAAACTATATGAAACTAGCTGTGCCCCACGGTTTCACTCACATATATCACACTTCAGAGCTGTGAAAATGACACCTTACATATTTAGGCGTTCACTGCTGTTTTCTCTCGCTTCTCATCAATGGACTAGGATTATGCGTCGTTTACGCACCAAGCAGTGTTGAATTATTAAAATTTTTCATTATCTCTTAAAATATACGTTCAAATGACATGCTATAAAGAGCAAAATTTATCTTCATAAAATTGTGTTAATGACGAAGTAACTCGTTCTTAAGGATTAATATGCCATGCCTTATAACAACACTCATATATCACTTTTTAATTTTCAAGAATTTGTTGTCACAAAGTACCTTATTGTGTATCGCCGACTTTTTTAAGTGGAGTAAAGGTCAATATTTTTGTAGAACAATGTATTTACATATCACTAATTATTACACCAACTCACACGGATAAAGCAGTTTGGGAGCACTTTTACTTCAGACTTAAAAAAAATCAATATTTAAGGCTAGCTGAGAAGTGTAGCTAATATACATTTACGCCTAATAACTGATACTATTCCTCATGAAACTGGGTATCATATGCAAAAACAATTTTTCAAATCGGACTAGTGGTTAAAGAGATTAGCCTGCTTAAACAAATAAAAAACTTTTGCTTTATCATATTAAAGTATAGATTATTAAACATGGGGTGCTAATAGTTTGATAAGATTTTGGCTTTGCTGACAAATGTACTGGCACTTTTACTTTGCCTGTTCCTAGTTGTGATCATGGCAAACATAAATGTTTAAGGATAAGCAATGGACATAAAATGTATCAGCAACAATAAAAGTCAAAGTGTAAAGATTTTGTAAATCCAAAATTCACCTGCACTAGTTACATTAGATGGATTGGCTTGTAAGTTCTCACACACCGTAGCACGTTGCCCTTTTTTATTACTCTTGGTGACTGCTACTGTGCTGTGAGTTTGTTTTACTGGTTCTGGTCGTGACTCCTCTATTATTTTCAAATCCTTTATGTCAGCAGCGCTGTAAATGTTTACACCATTAGTAAAATAATTATCAAATATTAATAAATCATTAAAATTTAAATTGAACACCTTACTTGAGAGTGACCTGAGATTTAGGATACGGAAATCCGTTTCTGAAGGCTTTAGTAAGGGTTATAGTACTGCCATCGGTTTCTAGGATTGTCCCCTGATAACATCCAAGTGGCTCGCCACAATTAACAGAAACAGCATAACCAACCCAATTCGACATTTCCAATTTCTAGTATTATTTAATAACCTATCTAAGTTCTAGGCAAATTATAATACATAAAAGTTAAACACAAAACCTATGGTTTGCTAGATATACTTTATTTACAAATTACACCACCACTATACTTATTCATGGGCTTTAACTTTATTTTCTTTTTCTTGCACACACATTGCATTGCAGTTTTTTTTAACTGGCATTACGGCTCTGGGTTCTAGCCCTTCTGAGCCCGAAGTTACAATGTATAATTATCCTCCATAATTCACTGCTTCACAATATGTTAATGCGTCACATTGTGCAGCTCTTGGGAGATATTGACGGCAACTTGAGCCAGTAGACAGCCGACAGTTGGCGATGGTATCTCAAGGCGACTAAGCAGACACACACCTTATCATGAGAATCACATCACCATCAAAGCACTTGTTTCACCGTTTCCATTAATAGTTCACATGCGCAGACACTTAATACACAAAATTGTACTACTTTTACATATCAAAATCCACTTCAAACCATTATTTAAACAATAATACAGAAGCAGCAATCCGGCGCCAGTCTAGTTTCCGCTAAAATCCTGGTTTAAAAGGTAGTCTGTGACCAAGGAGTATAGTAACTGTCTTATACCTGTGACTTAGTGGATACTACGCATTTTTCTTAAATATCTTGTATCCACAGAACCCTACGGAAAATAAACCCGGCGGACGCTCTCGATATCAGTCACACAGAGCAGACGTGCATTTATTTCACCAATAAAATTGTAATTAACATACTTTTCTAAACTGAACATAACTGAATAGTGACAAAGATAAATTTGCAACTGGGAGTCCACTGTTTGTTGTGACGTTTCGTTAACCACTTGACAAGTTACATCAGTTAGCTGTCCTCCTCAACAGTTCGGGTAAGGAGCACAGATATATATTTCTATCCTGTTCACTTGCCTTCACATCAGTGCGAACGCATCCGAAGTGTGCCCACGTTCGTGACATCGAAGTACGGTGTGTGGTCTAAGTCATGAGCGTACAGCGGTCAGCACCCAGATTGAGCGGCTCGCTTACAGATCTAACAAGAAATGAGTCTGCTGTGGAGGACCTAATTACCTACCGAAAACTCAAACAGCCTGAACCAAACTGCAACTGTACCCAAGAGATACAAGAGTTTCGAAAGGAAATTACGTCATTACTGACCAAATTCACAAAGGCACAGGAAGAAACATTAGATTTCATGCGTAATAATTTAGCGGAAGTTAATTCTAAACTAAATGAAATAAAATTATCTACGGATAAACTTAGCAATGAACAGAATGTACTGGGATTTTACCCAAGTTTCAAATTTGATTAAAAAAGCTGATAACTCTGATACCAGCATTCTTAAACTGGAAACGGAAATGGCGAAAATCTAAGAATTTAATACAGATACGAACAATGAAGAAAAAATAATGCAAGAAATGAGAGAACGTATGGTTCGAGAAAAAAATATTGTTGTTGTTGGTGTAAGAGAGTACAAAGACGCAAACACAAATGAAGCCTATTCCCATGATATGACAGAAGTAGTTGCTATAATCAGGAATTTGATCGTAGATTGCCTTAAACCTGTTAAAATATTCCACATAGGCAAGCTTAACGCACTCAAGATTCGCAACATAAAAGTCTGCTTTGGGTCTTCAGAAACAGTCAAAATGCTGTTACGTAACAGGGGAAAACTGCAAGGCAATATTAAACTCTAGCTCAACAGAAATATTTACAAAATTTGAAAGAAGAACTAGCACGGAGAGTATTTAACCATGAGAATGATATCACAATTAAGTACATCAGAGGAATACCCAAAATCATTAAATTGGAATCAAAAAACGACAAGAGCTCCTCTACCAACAACGATTAAATAATCAAGATATAGAAGATATTTCATACCAAGTAGTTGATTGTTATCAAAACGTCACCTCTAATAAATCTAACCTTAATTTATTTTATGCTAATGCCAGAAGTATTTGTAAACCAGATAAATTTGATGAACTCATATGCATTATCGAAGCTTTTAATAAAACCATACATATAATATTACTGACTGAGACCTGGATAAGATCAGATAACCAAGTGGCATGTTTTCAAATAACGAACTATTCACACTACTACAACATTCGATCCGATGTAATTGGAGGCGGAGTATCTATCTTTGTGCATAATAATCTAAAGCATGACCTATGTATGGAATCTTACACTGGCGGAAACAACTACTTGTGGATACATCTCGAAAAATATGCACTTGGTGTAGGAATTGTGTACAAACCAGGTCACACGAATCTTAACAATTTTCTCAACACATATCAACTGCAACTACAGCAAAAAAAAAAGAGCAATTGTCTTTGGCGATACAAATATAGATCTTTTGGTATCCGATACTAAGACTACGTTGTATAATGATCTACTGAAGGAAACTGGTATCAAATTAATTAACAAAATTGAAGTACTACACAGCACTCGTGTGTCACCAACGTCGAGAACGATTATAGATCATGTTGCTATAAATCTCAACAACCAAAAATTTCATATGGCTATCATTGAATCTTCATTTTCAGACCATAAAAATATCTACATTGAAATGAAAAAAGTAAAACCACCACAAATGCAAAAGGTACGATATGAAGCTGTTAACTATGAAATTTTATATAAGCGAACTAGAGATCATAAGCTCCAAAATCATGACTGTAATTTTGGCATTCTAGGAGAATTTATAAAGAAAAAAAAATATCAGAAAGTAAAGAAATAAAATGTAAAATTGGCAATCTACCTCAGAAAGAATGGATTAGTAAAAAAATCATAGTGGGGATTAAAAAAAAAAGGAATCAATTGTCGTATAAACTAAAGCAAGACCCCAGAGAATAACGAACTAAAATCAGAATATATTGATGAAAAGACAAAAGTGGCGTGACTTATCAATACTTCAAAGAGCAGATATTACTACAGAGAGTTAGAAAAATTTATAAGTAAACCTAAAAAGATGTGGAAACTGATAAATACACTTTCTAAGAATAAACTTATTGTAAGCTGTGCTCCCCCAAATCTTAAAACGGATAACGGCCAAGTCATTAAAGATCCTGTAGCTGTTTGTAAGTTATTCAATAAGTTTTTCTCAAATATTGGTACGCAACCTTCAAACAAAATACCGTCCCATTATCATAACAACGATACACACACATTGCCAAAACTAAAATCTGATACAATCCAAATCAAATGTCAGTCTTCACACAATGTGATAAAAATGAGATAGCTAATAATGTCGATGGTCTGGAAGCTAACACTACTACAGGGATTGACTCCATTAGTACAAAATCAATAAAGTGTGTAAAAAATCTAATTATTCCCAATCTCACTGGCTGTCTTAATAAATTACTGGTACAAGGTATATTCCCAGATAGTCTTAAAGTAGCTAAGGTCAATCCGATCTA
Organism: Parnassius mnemosyne; assembly: GCA_963668995.1. Taxonomy (NCBI): domain Eukaryota; kingdom Metazoa; phylum Arthropoda; class Insecta; order Lepidoptera; family Papilionidae; genus Parnassius; species Parnassius mnemosyne. The sequence continues at coordinate 7,275,626 of CAVLGL010000068.1, forward strand.
TAAATCTGGTATAAAGACGGATCCAGGAAACTATCGGCCTGTGTCAGTTTTGCCAGTGCTTTAAAAAATCCTGGAGAAAGTAATTTACAAACGACTGAATGACCACTTAACTGAAATAAATTTTTTGTGTGATGAACAATTTGACTTCCGTTCAAAATCGAGTACTCTTAGTGCAGCTATTGACTTAACTACTAAAATAAAAACTAAAATAGACCAAAACCAGCTAGCACTGGGTTTATTTATTATTATTGACTTAAAAAAGGCCTTTGACACAGTGAGTCGCTCGTTGCTACTAAAAAAGTTAGAAAGTATTGGTATAACAGACACGGCACTCCAGATATTAAAATCTTACCTTGAAAATAGATACCAGGTTGTAAGGATTGAAAATTATTAAAGCAGTCCCTTACCTATAAACTGTGGAATACCACAAGGTTCAATTCTTGGTCCGCTATTGTTTTTAATGTATGTTAACAATATTTGTGAAGTAGGGTTACGCGGCCATCTCACTTTGTATGCAGACGTTTGCTTGCTCAACAAGATCTTGACACACTATACAGATGGTTTCAGTACAGCCTATTAACAATAAATACTGCCAAAACATCTTACGTAATATTTAGTGCAAAAAACAAAAAAAATCCAACACCACACAAAATTACACATTAATGGAGAAATGCTACGCCAATCTAATCAAGAAAAATACCTTGGACTATTTCTTGATAAACATCTGTCATGGAATGGTCATTTATCAGTTATAAAAAATAAGCTTTCATCTCTAATAGGTTCTACATACGGTATGGCTCGATGTATACCAGCAAAAACCTCGCCCTTTGATCTATATCGCGTTGGTTAAACCACACTTACTTTACTTAATAGAGATATGGGGTACAGCAGGCAAAACTTATCTCCAAAAGCTACATATACTGCAAAATAAATTAATTAAAATTTTACATCATTACGACTTTTTAACATCGACTAAAAAATATACCATGAAACAAAATTCTTAAACATTAAAGAATTATAAATCTTTAACACTTGTATATTAATATATAAAATCACGCGTAATATGATCCATTCAAATATAACGTTCACCACAAAAGGAAAAACACTAAAATACTCATCACGCCGCGCAAATCATCTTGTATTACCAAATATTCGCACGAACTTTGGAAGAAATGCCGTAACATTTGCAGGAGCACAGATGTATAATAAACTCCCTTCAAATGTAAAAGTTCGCTCAATATATTAAAAAAAAAAAAACTATTAGACCACATTAAAAACCAAGACATTTTATAACTTGGACCACAGCCCTATATAGTCAGTACGTGAAACATTGCTTCTACGCAGCTAACTTGCTACTTATACTTAATTTTAATCTACCCTAATTTATGTTCACTTTTCTTTTTGTAATTATTTTGTTCTGTGTGACTTATTTAAAATTGTATAATGTACTCATGTAAGTGACATGTATTTGTCTTAATGAGTAAATAAAGATCTTTAAACCGAACCCTAAAGGTAGAATGAGGGCTAATAATTTTCTACTCACCAGATGTCGCTAGTTGACACTGAGGTAAAGGTTTTTTGTTACTCAATGTCATTTAATTGAGAAGTTAGTTTTAAAAGTTTATCATTTTCTAGAGTATTATATTAATATACAAAACAATTCCTCAGTGGTTTGCTCTTTAATTTCTTGCACATTTTTAACTTTTTTTAAATTGTTCTACTTTTGTGAATATCTGTGGCTTGGTTTTTTTATTTTTAATCTTATTAATATAAAACATAGCTAATAATACAGAAATAAACATTAACCTTTACATTTTCTGAACTAATGAGGTCTAATAATTTCTGCTCACCAGATGTTGCTAGTTGATACTGAGGTAAAGTTTTTTGTTACACAGTGTAATTGAGAAGTTAGTTTTAAATAAAAGTTTATCATTTTCTTGAGTATAATATTAATACAGTAAACAATTCCTCAGTGGTTTGCTCTTTGATTTCTTGCATATTTATAACTTTTTTTAAATTGGTCTACTTTTGTGAATATCTGTGGCTTAGTTTTTTTTTATTTTTAATCTAATTAATATAAAACATAGTTAATAATACAGAAATAAACATTTACCTTTACATTTTCCGAACTAATGAGGGCTAATAATTTTCTGCTCACCAGATGTCGCTAAATGACACTGAGGTAAAGTTTAATATTGGTACCTATTGCAGCCTTGTGTCTGAAGTCGAGTCTTTGCTGGACAAAGTCTTGGATTGGGGGCGACTAAATCTAGTCCAGTTTAATCCTCAGAAGACACAAGCTTGCGCGTTTACCGCTAAAAAGAACCCCTTTGTCGTATCTCCTCAGTTTCAAGGCACTCCCCTTCTTGTCTCAGCCAGTATCGGTATCCTCGGAGTCGACATATCGAGTGACGTGCAGTTTCGTGGAAGAGAAGGCCAAATTGGCCTCTAAAAAGCTTGGCGTGCTCAGCAGAGCGGGACAGTATTTCATGCCGGCACACCGCCTGCAACTTTACAAGGCGCAGGTTCGGCCTCACATGGAATACTGTTCCCATCTCTGGGCAGGGGCTCCCCAATGCCAGCTCCTTCCACTAGACCGCATCCAGCGCAGAGCGGCTCGAATCGTCGACGACCGAGCCCTTTCCGATCGGCTCGATTCATTGGCACTGCGAAGAGATGTTGCATCTCTTTGCATTTTCTATCGCATCTACCATGGGGAGAGCTCTGAGGAATTGATCGGATTAATCCCAGCCGCCAAATTTCATGAACGCACATCGCGGCAGAACTCCCGATACCATCCACATCATCTGGATGATTGGCGGTCCACCACTGTGCGATTTAGAAGATGTTTTCTTCCTCGCACGACTTCCTTGTGGAATCGATTACCTTCAGCGATTTTTCCGGACCGATACGACTTAGGAACCTTCAAGAAAAGAGCCTACTCCTTTTTAAAAGGCCGGTAACGCATCTGCAATTCCCCTGGTGTTGCGGTTGTTCATGGGCGGCGGTAGTCACTTACCATCAGGTGAGCCGCATGCTCGTTTGCCCCCTCTCCTATATAAAAAAAAAGCCGCCACCTTGGATTTACATTTCGACAGCACTATCGGCTTCAACACCCTCGAAAACCATGAAAATGACATCCATGATGAAAAAATTGGTACCTACTTCAGCCGCCATCTTGGGTTTACATTTCGACAGCACTATCGGCTTCAACTCTCTCGAAAACCATGAAAATGACACCCATGATGAAAAAATTGATACCTATTGCAGCCGCCATCCTGGATTTACATTTCGACAGCACTATCGGCTTCAACAACCTCTATACACCGGCCGTGCCAATATTTCTCGGGAAAACGTCGCCGAGTACCGGAACAAACTTGTGTCTGAAGTCGAGTCTTTGCTGAACAAAGTCTCGGATTGGGGGCGACTAAATCTAGTCCAGTTTAATCCTCAGAATACACAAGTTTACGCGTTTACCGCTAAAAAGAACCCCTTTGTCGTATCTCCTCAGTTTCAAGGCACTCCCCTTCTTGCCTCAGCCAGTATCGGTATCCTCGGAGTCGACATATCGAGTGACGTGCAGTTTCGTGGTCACTTGGAAGAGAAGGCCAAATTGGCCTCTAAAAAGCTTGGCGTGCTCAGCAGAGCGGGACAGTATTTCATGTCGGCACACCGCCTGCAACTATACAAGGCGCAGGTTCGGCCTCACATGGAATACTGTTCCCATCTCTGGGCAGGGGCTCCCCAGTGCCAGCTCCTTCCACTTGACCGCATCCAGCGCAGAGTGGCTCGAATTGTCGACGACCGAGGCCTTTCCGATCGGCTCGATTCATTGGCACTGCGAAGAGATGTTGCATCCCTTTGCATTATCTTTCGCATCTACCATGGGGAGTGCTCTTAGGAATTGTTCGGATTAATCCCAGCCGCCAAATTTCACGAACGCACATCGCGGCAGAACTCCCGATACCATCCACACCATCTGGATGATTGGCGGTCCACCACTGTGCGATTTAGAAGATGTTTTCTTCCTCGCACGACTTCCTTGTGGAATCGATTACCATCAGCGATTTTTCCGGACCGATACGAATTAGGGATCTTCAAGAAAAGAGCGTACTCCTTTTTAAAAGGCCGGCAACGCATCTGTAATTCCCTCCCTGGTGTTGCAGTTGTTCATGGGCGGCGGTAGTCACTTACCATCAGGTGGGCCGCATGCTCGTTTGCCCCCTCTCCTATAAAAAAAAGAAAACCATGAAAATGACACCCATGATGAAAAAATTAGTACCTACTTCCGCCGCCATCTTGGATTTATATTTCGACAGCACTATCGGCTTCAAAACCCTCGAAACCCATGAAAATGACACCCATGATGAAAAAATTGATACCTATTGCAGCCGCCACCTTGGATTTACATTTCGACAGCACTATCGGCTTAACACCCGTGAAAACCATGAGAATGACACCCATGATGAAAAAAATTATACCTATTGCAGCCGCCACCTTGAATTTACATTTCGGCAGCACTATCGGCTTCAGCACCCTCGAAAACCATGAAAATGACACACATGATGGAAAAATTGATACCTATTGCGGCCGCCATCTTGGATTTACATTTCGACAACCCTATCGGTTTCAACACCCTCGAAAACCATGAAAATGACACCCATGATGAAAAAATTGGTACCTAATTCAGCCGCCATCTTGGATTTACATTTCGACAGTACTATCGGCTACAACACCCTCGAAAACCATGAAAATGACACCCATCATCATCATCATCATCATGATCATTACAGCCCTTCACAAATCCACTGCTGAACATAGGCCTTCCCCAAGTAATGCCACAAAGCATGGTCCTGAGCCACCTGCATCCATCGATTTCCTGCATATCTGACCAGGTCGTCACTTCATCTAGTGGGGGGACGCCCTACAATTCGCCTGCCGGTACGAGGCTGCTACTCGAGAACCTTTTTTCCCCATCGGTTGTCGGTTCTTCGAGCTATATGGCCGGCCCATTGCCATTTCAGCTTACTAATCCGTTGGGCTATGTCTGTCACTCTGGTTCTACTGCGGATATCCTCATTTCTAAGTTTATCACACAGAGAAACTCCAAGCTTAGCCCTCTCTATAGCTCGCTGAGCGACCTTGAGTTTCCTTATTCGGCCAGCAGTGAAGGACTATGTCTCAGTTCCATATGTCATCACTGGCAACACGCACTCGTTGTACAGTCTCGTTTTCAAGTTTTGAGGTATACCTGAAGAGAAGATGTTCTGTAATTTCCCGAACGCTGCCCAACCGAGTTGAATCCGTCGATTGACCTCTCGGTCGAAGTTGGACTTACCTAGTCGGACTATTTGTCCCAGGTAAACATACTCGTCAACAACTTCGAGCTTAGTGTTCCCAACAACTACCGGCACAGGTGTGACATGGACATTAAACATGATCTTTGTTTTGTCCATGTTCATCTTAAGACCTATCCGTTGGGAAACACTATTGAGGTCATTGAGCATAGTGCTTAGGTCCTCCAGCGATTCTGCCATAAGGGCTATATCGTCGGCAAATCGAAAGTGAGTGATGTACTCGCCATTGATGTTGACACCGTATACTTTCCAGTCGAGAAGCTTGAAAACGTCTTCCAATGGAGTGATGAAGAGTTTCGGGGATATGACGTCACCCTGTCTTACACCTCTCTGCAATTGGATAGGTTTCGTACTCTGGTTCTGTACTCGGATAGCCATCGTAGCCCTACTGTACAAGCACTTCAACACTTCGATATACCGACAGTCAACTTAGCACCGCTGAAGGGACTGCAGCACCGCCCAAATTTCGACGGAATCAAAGGCTTTCTCATAGTCCACATACGTCAGACATAGTGGCAAATTGTACTCCTCGGACTTCTTTACAATTTGCCGAAGGGTATGTATGTGGTCTATGGTGCTAAAGCCTTTTCGGAAACCGGTTTGTTCGGGAGGCTGGAAGTCGTCAAGTCTGCGCGCGAGACGATTAGTAATGACTCTGGAAAACAGCACGTAGACGCGGCTCAGAAGGGAAATCGGTCTGTAGTTCTTCAAGAGAGCGTTGTCGCCTTTCTTGAAGAATAAGACCACCGCACTTCTGCTCCACGCCTCCGGTGTAATGCCACCATGGACGACGGAATGAAAGAGCTTCTGAAGGACTTCAAGTACCGGTTTACCACCCGCTTTCAGAAGCTCCGTTGTAATTCCATCCTCGCCTGGGGCCTTGTCGTTTTTAAGGTCCTGGAGAGCCATTCTAATCTCACTCAGACTGACATCCGGGATATCTTCGGAATAGTGTCGGATAAGGCTCGCTCTTGCATCGTTACTCACACTTGCGTGTGGCTCCAACGATGATGTGTACAGCTGCCCATAGAACCTCTCAATCTCACTCAAAATCTCAGATGTCCCGGAAATGACGCTGCCACACTCGGTCTTCAGCTTCGACAGTTGGCTCTTTCTGGCAGACAGATCTCTAGCAAAGACTTTGGAGCCCTGATTCCGCTCGATCGCTTTTTCAATACGAGCAGTATTAAAGTTGCGTAAGTCCCGCCGCATGCATTTGGAGATCAGTCTGTTCAGTTGCCTGTATGCTGTCAAATCTACTGAAGACTGCAGCTTCATATCCCGTCTAACAGTCAAGAGATTAAGAGTGTGGTCGGAGAGTTTTGTGTTTTTCTACGGTGGGTCTTGCAAAACTTAGCTACGACCGCATGGACAGTTTCCACGAGCTTGTCATTCATATCGTCCACTGCACTGCAATCTTCTAGGCACTGAAAACAGTTTGGTAGCTCTGACGCTCGGACGGTTTCGGGACTTTGGATTAGAGCACGAATGGGACGGAGCGTCGACTTCATTAGAGGTGACCTCTCCAACTTAACGTTTAGGTTCAGTGTGCCTCTAACCATTCGGTGATTGCTGCCGGTTTTCACCCTCGCGATCACTGAGACGTCACTGAACAGTTGTCGTCTGGTCGTCATAATGAAGTCAATCTCATTTTTTGTCGAACCGTCGGGGCTCGACTAGGTCCACTTCCTGTGGGGCCGCTTCTGGAAAAAAGAGTTCATCATAAAGATTCCCTCTTTCTCCATGAAGTCGGCCAGCTGCTGGCCCCTTGGGTTCCGTTGCCCTATTCCGAATTTCCCTACTTTCAGCTCACCGTTCTGTCTTGTGCCTAGTTTTGCGTTGAAGTCTCCCCATAACACCGTATAGTGGGTTTTGGAGGAATGCATAGCTCTAGAGATATCCTCATACATTTCCTCAACCTCCTCATCGGGGTATGCCAAGGTTGGTGCGTAAACCTTTATGACCTTCAGCGAATACCGTTTGGTGATTCTGAGTATAAGGTACGCAACCCTCGTCGACACACTCCCAATCTTTACAACGTTGTTAACGAAAGACTTGTGGACGATAAATCCGAAACCTCCTTGGGATAGATGGTCGCCCTCCCGGTGATATAACAAGTTGCCGGATTCGAGGATTACCGTGTCCTCCCCCTCTCTTCGGACCTCGGATAATCCTATGATATTCCAGTGCAACTTGTCTATCTCTTGTTCCAGCTCCAGGATCTTCTCGTCAGTCCTCAGGGTGCGTGCGTTGTACGTTGCCAGGTCGAGTCGACGTAGGTGGCAACCGAACCTCCACCGGAGATTCTTAGCACCCCCTGCCCCGCCGTTACCATGGTCGCCACCGTAGCCAGGAATAGCGGGGCCACCGGGGACTGGGGACTGTCTCTTTGTTACTCTCATCATTGGGGAGGTTTTACCATAGTTGCCACGCTTGGCAATCGGGTTGGCAACCGCAGTTTTTTTATTGTAATTTGGTTGTTATCAGGAAGATGATGCTGCCCATCTCCTGCCTGTTTCCCTTTGTCGCCTTTTACGACACCCTCGGGAAGATATGGGGTAGTGAATATTCTTAACCGCCACTACACGGCAAATGCACGGAAAATGACACCCATGATGAAAAAATTAGTACCTAATTCAGCCGCCATCTTGGATTTACATTTCGACAGCACTATCGGCTTCAACACCCTCGAAACCCATGAAAATGACACCCATGATGAAAAAATTGATACCTATTGCAGCCGCCACCTTGGATTTACATTTCGACAGCACTATCAGCTTCAACACCCGAGAAAACCATGAGAATGACACCCATGATAAAAAAATTGATATCTATTGCAGCCGCCATCTTATATTTACATTTCGACACCCTATCAGCTTCAGCTCTCTCGAAAACCATGAAAACGACACTCATGATGAAAAAATTGATACCTATTGCAGCCGCCATCTTGGATTTACATTTCGACAGCACTATCGGCTTCAAAAACCTCAAAAACCATGAAAATTACACCCATGATGAACAACTTGGTACCTACTTCAGCCGCCATCTTGGATTTACATTTCGACAGCACTATCGGCTTCAACACCCTCGAAACCCATGAAAATGACACCCATTATGAAAAAATTGATACCTATTGCAGCCGCCACCTTGGATTTACATTTCGACAGCACTATTGGCTTCAACACCCGCGAAACCATGAGAATGACACCCATGATGAAAAATTGATACCTATTGCAGCCACCACCTTGGATTTACATTTCGACAGCACTAACGGCTTCAGCACCCTCGAAAACCATGAAAATGACACCCATGATGAAAAAAATTATTTTAACAGTGGTAGAGCTAAGCGGTAGCTTTTGCTGTCGCACGGATGGGCCAGCTCGAACCGGAGTGGTACCACAACCTCACAGAATACCAGCGCGAAGTAGAGGCTTACCTCTGCGTTGCGCTTGGTGAGTGCAGGTGGCCGGAGGAGAGCCTAATCCCTCCCCCCCCCTCCCGCCCATCAACATGGTAGTGGAATTAAATAAAAGACTACCCCAGGAGGGTACCAGCACCCCTGGAGAATCCCTCGCTGAGCATCCACGACCAAACTACTTCACTCCTGAGCGTGGGTGCTCAGGCTGCCCCGCGTATTCTGGGGGGGGGGGGGGGGGGGCAAAATTCCGCTCGCGACTAATGCTGTTCGGGGCAAGCGGAGCAATACAAGTCTTTAAGGTACGGACCTGTCCAGCCTATGGATGCGCGTAGACAGCGACGACCATCCCCGCGTCTACGGGTGCCTTCATAGGTCCCATAGCGGTAATGCCGACACAGACCGACTCATCGACCACGTTCAAATGGCTGCAGACTCCGTGCTACAACAAGTCCCATCCGCAGAGATCGTGATACTCGGTATTTTAACGCCCACCACGCTGAATGGTTTGGTTCTCTATTTAACCGATCATGCGGGTAGATCTGTCTATGACTTTGCTTTGGCATATGGTCTAACACAACTGGTTACTTCGCTTACGCGGATCCCAGATGTGGAAGACCATGTACCTTCCCTGTTGGACCTTCTGCTGACCTCTCATCCGGACGGATATCAGGTCTCCGTCGATGCCCCTCTGGGCTCTTCGGACCATTGTCTGATCCGGAGTACGGTGCCACTCACGCTTCAATCGCAGTTGCGATCTGCAGCTTGCCGCCGTGTTTGGTACTATAGGTCCGCTGATTGGGACGGGATGCGGTCTTTTTTTACATCCTACCCTTGGGCGGGTTTGCTTCTCGCCAGAAGATCCCAGCGTTGTTGCCGATTCTGTTGCTGATGTGGTACTTCAGGGTATGGATCTTTTTATTCCATCCTCTGTGGTGCCCATCGGAGGCAGATCCCAGCCATGGTTTGGTCGCTCCTGTAAAATAGCATTACGCTATAAGCAGGAGTGCTACCGGGCCTGGGCTTACGCATCAACGTCTCGGGATGTAAACACCAGTGCACTTAAAAAGAAGTATAATTCCGCCTCCAGATCCTTCAAAAGCATCATTGCCAAGGCAAGGTCTGAGCACATCGGCAGAATTGGCGAGAAGATAGTTCGCCTTTCTTCGGGAACCCGTGCATTCTGGTCTCTCGCCAAGGCTGTTCAAGGGAACTTCTGTCAGCCATCTCTTCCATCTCTGCACAGAGAGGACGACACACTGGCCCATGCCGCAAAGGAGAAAGCCGATCTGTTGAGCTCTCTTTTTGCGTCCAACTCGACTCTAGATGACGGGGGGAACACACCGCCGACCATCCCGCGATATGAGTGCTCCATGCCGGATGTGCGGTTTACACAGCACTCGGTTCGCAAAGCACTCTTCTCTCTGGACGTCAGCAAGTCGAGTGGGCCCGATGGAGTCCCTCCCATTGTGCTGAAGACGTGTGCTCCGGAGTTGGCACCGGTTTTAACGCGTCTTTTCCGGTACTCCTACTCCCAAGGCGTAGTACCGAATTCACGGAAGACAGCTTTGGTCCACCCGATCCCTAAAAAAGGCGACCGCTCAGACCCGTCCAACTACAGGCCTATTGCCATCACCTCCTTGTTCTCCAAAATAATGGAATCCATTATAAACTGCCAGCTCATGAGGTACCTTGAGGATCATCAGCTGATTAGTGACTGCCAGTACGGTTTTCGTCGAGGTCGATCAGCTGGTGATCTTCTAGTCTATCTGACTCACATATGGGCGGAGGCAGTAGAGTCCAAGGGGGAGGCATTGGCCGTTAGTTTGGACATAGCGAAGGCCTTCGATCGGGTCTGACACAAAGCGCTTCTTTCGAAGCTTCTTTCCTATGGGCTTCCCGAGAAATTGTGCAAATGGATCACCAGTTTCCTTGCTTATCGGAGCATCAAGGTCGTAGTAGACGGTGCATGCTCTGATTGCAAGCCTATCAACGCTGGTGTTCCACAAGGCTGCGTGTTATCAACAACGCTGTTTCTCCTGCATATCAATGATACGTTGCTAACTGGTAGCATTCATTGCTATGCAGACGACAGCACTGGTGATGCCTTATATACCGGCCGTGCCAATATTTCTCGGGAAAACGTCGCTGAGTACCGGGACCAACTTGTGTCTGAAGTTGAGTCTTTGCTTAACAAAGTCTCGGATTGGGGCCGACTAAATCTAGTCCAGTTTCATTCCCAGAAGACACAAGTTTGCGCGTTTACCGCTAAAAAGAACCCCTTTGTCGTATCTCCTCAGTTTCAAGGCACTCCCCTTGCTGCCTCAGCCAGTATCGGAATCCTTGGCGTCGACATATCGAATAGTGTGCAGTTTTGTGGTCACTTGGAAGGGAAGGCCAAATTGCCTCTAAAAAGCTTGGCGTGCTCAGCAGAGCGAGACAGTATTTCATGCCGGCACATCGCTTGCAACTTTACAAAGCGCAAGGTCGGCCTCACATGGAATACTGTTCTCATCTCTGGGCCGGGGCACCAGCCCCTTCCACTTGACCGCATCCAGCGCAGAGCGGTTCGAATCGTCGACGACCGAGTTCTTTCTGATCGGCTCGATGCACTGGCACTGCGTAGAGATCTTGCATCTCTTTGCGTATTTTATCGCATCTATCACGGGTAGTGCTCTAAGAAATTGTTCGGACTAATTCCAGCTGCTCAATTTCACCATCGCACATCGCGACAAAACTCGCGTTACCACCCATAACATCTGGATGATTGGCAGTCCACCACTGTGCGATTTAGAAGAAGTTTTCTCCCTCGCACAAATTCCTTGTGGAATCAATTACCACCAGCGAATTTTCCGGACCGATACGACTTAGGAACCTTCAAGAAAAGAGCTTACACCTTTCTAAAAGGCCGGCAACGCATCTGCAATTCCCCTGGTGTTGCGGTTGTTCATGGGTGGCGGTAGTCACTTACCATCAGGTGAGCCGCATGCTCGTTTGCTCCCTCTCCTATAAAAAAAAAGCTTCCATGACAGAACTGTGCTCTGATTGTTATTTGAAGAAAATTGAATATGACAAAGGATGACTTAATAGTAAAGTATATTCAGTGGGAAAGGAAAAATGAAATTGTAGAGAAGCTGGGAAAAAAATACAAAGTTACTAAAAACATAAAAGAAGAAAAGCAGAGTACTGTAAAATCCTTAATAGATGTATTTAAATTTCAACTCCAAGAGTTCAAGAGGCACGTTTATTACATAGTCACAATACAGAAACTACAGAGCTTGTATAGACGAACTGTCCGAAAATTAAGTAGCATTACATGTTGACTTCAGTGAGAATTATAGCGAAAATATTTCGAAGAAATACAGGCCCATCATTTTGGAGGTTCACAAAATCTTTACACACTGGAGTCATGTACCTGTGAGGTTCAGATAATAAAATAGAGGTGAGACATCCTTCTGCATCGTTTCAGGTAATGTAACTCACAATCCAGCTGCAATCTGGGCTCACCTTCATCCCATCTTATCTTATATTCAAGAAAATTATACAGAAGTAAAAATCTTACATGTGTTCTCAGATGGCCCTGCCTCACAGTACCGGCAAAACAAAAATTTTATCTGATTTGCAATAAATTTTTCTCTGAATATAACTTCTATAGAGTTACATGAAATTTTTTCGAGGCAGGGCACGGCAAGGGTGCAGCAGACAGAGTCGGCGGCTTTTTGAAGTGCACTGCTGATCAACTTGTCGCACGTGGACAGGATATTGCCGATTACGAATCAAAGTGCAGATGCTTTGTCACCCGTGAGGACTAAGATGGAATGCCTCGTTTCCAGTGAAAAGGGTAGATTGACAGTAAATATAGAATACACTAATACTTAGAACGGAACGTATTATGAGTGTCTCTATGCAGTCTGTGGTATTATGACACGAGAGTTGTCGAAGCGTGAGTAGAAGTCAAAGCAAAGAAAAGATTAGAAAGGTTATTGTTTAATTTTTGTGGATTTAGCCATTGACTTGACTTATTTGGTTAAGTATATATCACTGCATAGTTTTCTCATATCAATTGTTTTAGCTGAGGTTGTAGTCATAGATGCAGTCATGGCTACATCATAACCTCACAAGTGACGAAATACATAAGTGTAACGTTCTATGCTCCTCGGCTTTGAAATAATATATTTTCAATTTAGGATTTAGACTGGGCCCAGGGCGAACGGATTAATCCATACACTAGTCATGTTCGCGATGTTTTATAGCCAGGTCGCAGCATGTATGAGCCGTGACCGATGTTCTTTGAAAATGGTCCGTGTATTTGTACAGCGATCTTTTTGAGCCGCTGCAAACAACCGAAACAATGCCCACTCACAACGGCGACTGACGCCGAACTGAGTGAGTGAGTAAAGTACTCTGTGGCTGTAACTCAGATTGTGGCTTCCGCCTATTTACAGAAATAATTTACATACAAGGCTACCAAATTAACGAAAATTTCGCCATTTTGGAGCCGAAAAAAATTAATTATAGCTAAACAAAACAAAATTATACTGCCATTTACATTCAGTGGCTTCCCACATGATAGATGAAGAGATTAAAAAATAGATTGAGTTAAACAATTGATATTTTCAAAAGTTATCGTGTTTACAAGCCTTGGGGACATGATAAATCCACACCATTAGCCACTAAAACCCCTTTTTTTATTTAAAAATAGCAATTAATCGATTTAAAAAAATATTAATAAGTTCAACAATCATTTATCTTTCTAACAATGTGCTTATTTTATATCATTTATATGTATAATATGATTGCTAGATTTTGTTCGATAAAACGTTGGAATCTTAATTTTTAGGCGATAGTAGAATATACCTTGCGCTTTTGCTTAAGGCTTGCAATATAGCTAATAGTGCAAAAACAAACAATACCCTTTACATTTTCTGAACAAGTTAAATTCCCCGCTATGAAATCTGTCAAATATTATAGGTACCTCACTTTCTAGTGGCGCCGCCCTAGTGGCAGAAAAAGTCGTGGATGCTCTCATTATCTTCCCCGCTATGAAATATGTGAAATATTATACCCATTATACCTCACTTTTAAATGGCGCCGCCCTGGTGGCAGAAAAAGTAGTGGATGCCCTCATTAAATTAAACGTAGTGACAAAGAAAACACACTCTACGCGAAAAAAGAAATTACAACTGGCTTATCAAGTAGCTAATAGAATGTACAATAGGGAAAAATAATAAGAATTCAAATATTCGAACACCATAGAAGAACGGAAGACATATATTTCTACAAGAGGACACCAATGTACTGTACCGGAGGAACCTATATGCAGGGGATGTCTATAGACCTATATTTGATTACACCTAAGCATGTGTGCACGTAAAATCGCTTGCGGCTATGTGTCGGCTGTCGGTGTCTGGATGTGCGCGGGGGTCTTGAGAGGCGCGCGGGGCGTGAAACGGGCCGTCGCCGACTACCTTAGCCGAGGGCTAGTAGTTCCGAGTTCGCGTCTCGTCTCTCTAATCTCACGCACCGCACGCAAGCACAGACTGACTGCGCTTTATACAAAAATAATGCCCATGATTCCCTTTGGATTATCTAAAAAAAATATAGGTACATATGGCTACGAATTTTTGCAATTGTTAGAAATAATAATAAAAATTATAAAAGTAATCGAAAAGGCATAAGAGTAAGTAATTTTTAAAGGATAGTAGGTAATATTGATTTTGCGTACTGATAGTAGGTAATATTTGCCAAAAGATGGGAATTCTGCTTGTGTTACTTTTAGAACACAAAAAAGGAAAAAATAGGAATAGATTCTGGATGAAACCAATCTATAAAAAACGTGCCCAGTATACACAAAGTAATAATATAATGCAAGATTTAAATGTTATAGATTTCCACACGTATCTTTGACAACGAAACACTACAAATGTTGTTGGAGATGGTGGGCCCTGAAATTCAACGTAGTGACACACCACAAATACAAAATCTAATCAATTTACTACCCCTTATAAATGTTAAATCATTATATAATTGTTGTTTTGTTTGCTTGATCGCAGATTTACGTAGAAGATATTTCATTCTAATATCAATATATATTTCAATGACAATGTTATAGTAATTACGTAGGTACCTATATAAATTAATGCCGAAGGTAGTTAGTTTTTTAATCGCTTTTAAATAAGTTTAATCTTACATTAAATGTAAGCTCTGGTATTACACCTTTAACCAGCGTATGCAGCCCACCCTTGCTTTAAAAAATGTACGAAGCACTAAAATAAATAAAAACAAACAAACGAAACTCCTGATGCTGGGCTTAAAGTTGGACCTTTTCATTGCTACCACCCATTTATTCACGGCTCTTCGGTAATCGGAACTTAGAAAAATATTTTAATCGTATTTACCTTCACTGTGTACCTATAAAAACCTATTCAAAAGTTTTGTTTAAGATATTGATCCATATGTGTTAGGAATACAAAAAAGATCCTAACTTCTAATAGTATAATTATATTGTAATTATTACGAAAGAAATCATGTTATTAAAAATATTCGAGTCCAACTTGGCACAGAGTACAACGAGTACAAAGTGGCTCTAATTTGAGTAAAATCATAAGCGCGAGGCACGTTCTGTGTCGCTTCGGCAGTTCAATTTCATAAAATATTTTTGTATATGACAGTCATATTCACGAGGAATAGTATTGCCTATTTAGCTTTAAGCTATACCTCTCAGGTAGCCTTAACTATTGAATTATACAATGTTCTACAAAAATATAGACCTTTCCTACATAATATAAAAAAGTCCGCGATACCATAGGCCTATATCTAATAAATAAGCCAAAATAATGTATTTTGAGACAAAAAATATTGAAAATTAAAAAGCGATTTATGAGCGTTATGCTTAGCTCTTTATAGCATGTTATTTGGACGCATAGCTTAAACAAAAATGAGAAATTAAAATAACTCAACACTCAGCTAGGCGTGCGAACGACGCTATGCCACCCTATTAGAACCGAGAAACCACGTGAATTCTTTAAGCGAGGTCAGACGCGTGATATACGCAAATGAAATCGCGGGGCACAGCTAGTACAGTATAAAGTGTTTCCTATAATCTCGGTCTCCTTTGTATGCGGTGCTTTAAAGATGTTTAATATAAGTTTTAACTGTTAAAATAAACAATAACATAAAAATACAATTTATCAAATAAATATTTTTTTTTTAAATTGAATCAATTGATTTTTATTAAATTATTCATGTTTAGGCCATCTAGTGTCTATTTTACGGACTACCTTAAGAGTCAATCAATTTTTGTTCGATAAAATATCTTTACCTATAGAATGAAGTAGACTTCAACGTACAAAGCAATTTTAGTCGAAAGAAAATATTATTTTGATTTAAACACTATTTAGGCTCTACATGTTTAAAAATTAGGATTGTAACATTTATTTGCTAGAAAATAAAACTTTTATCTTAATATATTTTATGCCGCACTTGTGGCTGAAAATTATCAAATTAAATCAATTATTTGCTGTGAAGTATTTAACTTATACCGCGTGTGAACTTCACACATGTTTTTTTTGTTTTGACTGCAATAATTTCATATTCTGTGTTTAATTGTAATTTATAATCGATAATATGATTGAATGCGACTGTTAAGACCCTACGTCACTACAAAGACAAAAAAAGAGGAAATACATAAAACAGAAGTATCGACAACAGTGGGAGAGGGAGGATTTATTGAAAAACTGGATTGCTTCTGTGGATGATGATCCGTATAAGCGCACCGTGTGCGTTGACGTTGACGTTAAATTATCGTCTGACCTTTCAAATATGCAGGGACATATGACAAGCAACCAAAACAAAAAGAAACCTTTCCGAGGGAGACACAAAATAAGGAATAGATAATTTTAAAATAAATAATGAAATACGGCAATTTAGTTCTTTTTTACTTAAAATATACCAAAACAGACTGTGACATACGTCAGCCGAGACTTTTGGCGGGAACTCCAAACGTGGCGGTCAATTTAATTATTTTTACTGTTTTTCGTTAAAATATCCTGTGTAAATGTTACCAAAACTTATTTTAGTCAGTGTAAATAATTGTATATTTTGTTAATTATTAAAATGAACGAACCGGAGGACCCAGGTGGAACTCCGAAGGGATCCAAAATTGTTCGTAAAAGAGGTACGAAGGAATGTGGACCTGAAGTAGGCGGCGGTGAGGATGACTTTATTCCATTTTTTAAGCCAGGTTATCTAAGACTTTATCCTGAACATTGTACAAATACGGACTTCAAAGTTTTTGTTGAAAGCCAGGACCAACAGGTTAAACTTGGAAATAAAAGCCCAGTTTATTTAAATTATATTTTTACTTCGGAGGTGAAAGGTGTGGTAGCTTTATATAGAGTCAGCCAACAAAATTGCGGTTGTTTTTAAACAATACAACACTGCAAATAATTTCATCATAAATACAGACTTTTTAACAAAGCACAACTTGAAGGCGCACATTCCTGCAGCGCAGATAGAAAAAACTGGAATCATCCGATATGTGCCTACCAACATTTCGAACAAGTATTTATATACAAAACTGTCTTCGATCTATGAAATTATTTCAGTGAGAAGATTCACGAAAAAGGTCAGTCAAAGTACTGTAGGTCTCGAGACTGTCAGTATAACTTTCTTATCAAATGTTCTTCCTGCCAACATCCAATATGCCCTATTTTCGTTCAGGGTGTTTGAATATGTCCCACCGTTGCAGCAATGCTACCGGTGCTTCAAGTTCAACCACCCTGCGAAAATTTGTAATGGTAAACAACGTTGCTCGATATGTGCTGGGGAGCATAATTTCAGAGACTGCGATAAAAAAGAGAACCTGTGTTGTGTCAATTGCAGTGGTCCTCACCTGACCATTTCCAAATCTTTCCCAATGAAAATGAAAAAAATACTTGAAAAAAAGGGTAAAATTACTTATGCCTCTGTGGCTAATACCTGTGGCTTTACCTGCACAGTCGTGCAGCATTGTTAAGACCCTACCATCAATAAGCCAAAATGTACATACATTAAATAAAAATGTAAAAATTATAAATAATGTAAATAAAACAGTGCCTGAACCCAACTTGAACCAAACTTAAGACTCAAATTGCAAACAATAAGAATATTCTGATGGCAACAGTCCAAACTTTAGTCGAATTGGGTAAAAAAACAGATAATGAACCTGTAACTACACTGTTCTTTAAAGACTTACTTTTAAAAAATCTGTCACAATAATGGACAGTACAGTACAGAACATACAGCAGTTATGTATAGCTCAGTACAATATTCAAAGTATACATAGGAAAAACCAAAATGAGCACGGTGGAGTAGCAATTTTGATCAAACCGTATTTTAAATATAATATTATTCAAACCAGATTTTACCAAGACATTCAGACTGTGGCATTATCGTTATATGTAAGTGGTAAACAATTAACGGTTTTATGTGTATACTGCCCTCCCTCGAATGGTAAATTCAGAATAAGTAAACTGAGTGATATAATTAGAGATTTGCCTAAGCCAATATATGTGGCTGGAGATTTCAACGTTCACCATGTGGTATTTGGGTGTATGACCACGAAAAGTCGGGGTCATCAGTTATACGATTTAACTGATGAATTTGATCTATGTGTCCCCAAAAATGGTAGCTTCACTACTATTAATTATCCTAAACGAAATCCATCGGCTATTGATGTCAGTTTTTGTAGTGCTTCAATTACTCCACTATGCGAATGGTGGGTGCATGATGATTGTATGGGGAGCTATCATTTTCCTACGCTTACTCGTGTTTTATTGTCAGTTGATAGATACCAAATTAATCCTCCCATTGAAAAATTCTTGTACAACAAGACAGACTGGAAGAAATACCATGAGCTGTCTATAACTGCCTTTTCTAATTTTGAAGTTAATAATGAGAATCCATTACAGTCATATGACAAATTTATTGAAAGGCTTGATACACTTAGAAGGGATACTGTGCCAAAGTTTGTCAAAGCAAATAACTATCGTTGCAAACCTCCAGCACCTTGGTGGAGTGACAGATGTGAACAGAGTGTTATTAAAACTTATGAAGCTTTAAAACTGTACAGAAGAGATCCAACCATCCAAAATTACATTAATTACAAAAGAGACTTAATGCTGTTAAGAAAAAGACTATTTCAGAACATAAACGCAATCGTTGGGCGAACATCTGTAATACTTTTAACACAACTACACCTGTTAGTATTATCTGGAAATATATCAAGTTATTTAATCGAATAAAATGCAATAATAGAACATATAAAGACGAATTTGTTGTCCCTCTTTTAGACAAATTATCTCAAAATGGATGTAGGGTTATTGATAATCGAGAAAGTTATTTTCAAATTAATAATAGTTTTCAGAAGTCCAGTTTCCCCATAGAACCCTTTACTTGGAGTGTTTATGCCCAAATTTGGTTATGTTAGGACGTTACCCAATCACGTTCGACTTTGCCAATCGCCCGATCGTACCAGGTGTCACGCGTGTGTCAGAGAGGGGGCAGCGGAAGGGAGCTTCCCAGCGTCTTGGCGGTCGGGCGAGACAGTAGGTGACGGTAGTAGCTTGGGAGCAGCAACCCGGTTAGGCCGAGTGTTTCGGTTACCGCTGCGGAAGTGTGCGCGAGACCGGTTTCGAGTGATTAGGGTCTAGAATTTGGGTTTGAGCGCGGCTTCGCTACGTAATTGGGTTTCGTGAAATCCGCCTCGGATTTGGTGGTCTAGGATTTAGGTTCCCGTACCAGAGGCCTTTATGGGGTTTTACGGTTTAAGTAAATTCTTTGAAAGTAATTGTGCATCTTAGCTAGATGAAGTGCGTGTCAACGAGGCGTATTTTTGACTATGGCGTGACGTGTTGTTCTGGTGTCGAATGATGGAACTTAGTTGTGTTTAACGCTGAATCTGTCGGGTGTCACGTGTTCGATTCTACGATGAATGTGGAATTAGGCGAATTTAAGTTAGTTAAATGTACTATGAAACTAAAAAACTGAATTAGTGACAATGAATAAAGAAGTGGTCCAGCGCTGAAGCAGTCTAGAGCGATGCAGTATTTTGGAGCAGCCAGGAACTCGGCCGCTGCTGGTCGCCCATGCTTGCCAAGGCCCCACACATACACACATCACTGTACACTACTCGCCATCCACTATTACACACACTCACGGCCTGCCCAAGTCTTGGTGCGAAGTTAGCTTCGGATAATGGTAAGTACTATGTGTTTCTATCTTTCTCCCATATAGTTTATTGTGATAGAACATATTCCACGTGGCCATATTGAGGCCCGACCTACGTCTGCTCGTGAAGTCTCCGCTGATGGGCCCCGGATGATTGAACCTTTGGAGGAGCAGCCGTAGGCCGTAACATGGAGTGAGTTTTGTACAAGTTTACAATCCAGATGAAACACAATCACTGGTTTAGACGATTGTCCATACATTTTGATCAAAAACCTAAATCAGTCCGTTCAAAAGAAACTATTACCTAATCTTAATGCTCTTTGGCACTTAAAAAAAATTCCTGAATCTTGGAAAACACAGTGTGTAATACCTCTACTTAAGCTTGACAAGCCACCTGAAGATCCTAATTCATATCGTCCCATATCTTTGTCATCTTTTGTTGGAAAGCTTAATGAAAACATAATAAAGATACGTCTTGAGAGTTAGTAGAGGCGAACAACATCATTCCACATGTTCAATATGGCTTCCGGAGAGGGCGAAGTTGTGCTGACAGCTTCATCTCTCTCTTGTCAGATCTGAAATATGCCAATAATAATAATAAGGCCAGTGTTTGTGTTTTCCTGGATGTTGAAGTTGCGTTTGATAATGTACATCCTGGCATTTTGGTTCAAATTCTTTCTGACACTGGTATACCAGGCATACTTTGCCATTGGTTATCTAATTTTTTAACAGATAGAATAGAATAGAATAGAATAGAATAGAATATTTTTATTCAATATACATTACATGTGTAATTCTTATTGAAAGTCATTTTTTACTTTACCACTGGTTCGAAAAAACCCTCTGTCCTGGGAAGAACCAGCAAGAAACCCAGCGGGACATTTTTTTTAAATAAATTTTACAATATAAATGATTACGAACTATTTACAAAATTTATTTTAGAAACTGCTTGGAAGCGATCACCTCATTCCCAGGGGTTATTATCAACCATGTATTCATTTATACTATAATAACCCTTTTTATACAGTTTCCGCTTAATGAAACATTTAAACTTGGTAATAGAGAGAACCTGTACACTTTCCGGGACCTTGTTGTAATAGCGTATACATTGCCCCAAGAATGAATTACTGACTCTGTGGAGTCGAGAAACTGGTATCACTAGCTTGTGTTTGTTCCTAGTGTTTACAGAATGTATATCACTTCTTTTACTAAAACTATCTTTGTTTTTGTGAACATACATTAAATTTTCGTAAATATACTGAGAGGCCAAAGTTAATATATTAATTTCTTTAAATTTATCTCTAAGGGACTCTCTCGGTTTTAGATTGTAAATAGCTCTAATGGCCCTCTTCTGTAAAACAAAAATAGTTTCTGAATCAGCCGCATTTCCCCATAGCAAAATCCCATAAGACATTATGCTATGAAAATAACTAAAATAAACTAATCTAGCTGTCTCGACACTAGTGAGACCTCTAATCTTTTTTACAGCATAGGCTGCAGAACTTAGTCTGCTTGCTAATTTGGATATATGGGGGCCCCACTGTAGCTTTGCGTCAAGAGTGATGCCAAGAAAAACAGTGGATACAACAGGGCTCAATTCCTCCCCATTTAAAAACACATTGGTATTAAGATTTTTAACATTCGTTGTTGTAAATTTAACACAATTAGTTTTATTTCCGTTCAAATGCAGATTATTAACGTTAAACCAATGCACTAATTTTGATATAGCATTATTCACTTCGTCACATTTAAATGATTGACGTTTAAGTTTAAAAATCAAGGAAGTATCATCAGCAAATAATACTATATCATGACTATCCCCTACAAGGTGAGGTAAGTCATTAATATATACCAGAAACAGGAATGGGCCGAGAATCGAGCCCTGAGGAACACCCATTAGTACAGGTGACCCGGAAGAACTTTTACCATTGATAATAACCTTCTGTTTTCTATTACTTAAATATGAAATAATAAGTTTAAGCGCTGTGTTCTTGACACCATAGTACTGTAGCTTCCTGATTAATATATCATGGTGAACACAGTCGAAGGCCTTGGAAAGGTCACAAAATATACCCAAAGCATCCTCTGAATTCTCCCATGCACAAAAAATATGTTTAATAAGCTCAACTCCAGCGTCAGTTGTCGAGCGACCCCTTGTAAAACCATATTGATTTTTATGTAGCAATTTATTAATATTGAAGAAACTTAACATCTGATCTAAAATAATTTTTTCAAAAATTTTACTTAATGTTGGTAGTACAGAAATTGGTCTAAAATTGGCGGGGTCTAATGTACTACCAGATTTAAATATAGGTATGACTTTACTATGTTTCATTAAATCAGGAAACACACCAGATTCGACGCTTATATTAAATATAGTGGCTAGATAAGGTGCTAATGTATCTATTATAGATAAAATAACTTTAACGGACTAGAACTTTGTATATAAGGCATAATAATATTCTCCATGGTCTCAGAAGGGTCTCCAAAGGTACAATGCAGGGGGTTACATTATCTCCATTGTTGTACAATATATATACTAGTCAAATTCTTAATTTTGTAAATATAGAAGGTATAAATATTTTACAATTTGCAGATGATCTTGTAACATATTGTACAGACCATAATGTAGATAGAGCTGTAAATAGTATAAATAATTCTTTAGATCAATTGTACATATATTATAATGACAAGTTGGCTCTACAGATTAACCCCAACAAAAGCAAGGCCATGATTTTTAGTAAAGATTTTCCCTCTAATGGCATACTCTACAATAATCATCCAATTTCAGTTGTATCTAACCATAAATTCCTGGGTGTTGTCATTGATAACAAACTTTGTTTTGATTTGCACATCAATCACATTATAACTAACTCTCTTAAGGGATTAAATATTATAAGATGTTTAGCTGGTGTGACTTGGGGTGCAGACCCCAAAGTTTTAAGTATGCTATATAAATCTATAGTCAGAAGCCATTTCGACTAAAGTTGTTTAGCCTACTCAAATAGTAGTTGTTTAAAAAACTAGACATAATTCAAAACAAAGCTCTGCGAATTATTTCTGGGGCTATGTGTTCAACTCCCATACGAGCTATGGAAGTTGAAAACAAAATAATGCCACTGTGTCTTAGAAGACTGCTAATAGAGAGATATTTACTAAAGCTGTCTGGTAATGATAATGTTCTCAAAAAATGGTACCTTTTTCTGTACAATGCTCGGCCCAGCAGACTTCGGGAGGTGAGCTTTTACGAGGTTATTTCCCAGTTCTGCCTCTTATTGTACAGTCAATTAATAAAGATTTTAAAAATGTAATTAAACAATCAAAGTGGACATGCTACACATACCCATATTTCTGTATTATATTTGAGACCAATATTGTTACCAAATTTTTTTAAATAATTGTGAATTATTAAGTTTTCTTTCCGACAATAACTACTATACTTTGTATACAGATGGTAGCAAAAGTGAGCTCTTTGTGCGCAGTGCTGTTTATGACCCCCAATCCAAGTTTGGTCAAAGTTTTCTTCTGGACCTTAAATGCAGTGTTTTCACTACAGAGGTATATGCGGCCCTTGAGGACCTGAAGAGGATTGCACATATAAATAGTTTTAATAATTTTTTAATTTTAACAGACAGTTTAAGTATGGTCCAAAGTTTAACCAATCTCAGATTTGACTTTAAAAAAAACTATATTTTGTATAATATTAAAAAATTGTTATTTAGTTATGCACAAAAGGGTATAGAGGTCTCTTTCATGTGGATTCCATCACATAGGGGCATAACAGGAAATGAGATAGTAGATAAAATTGCACGTGATGGAACCAACATGTTGGATGTTAGCTCCATAGTAAAAGTACCTTTGACCGACTGTTATCAATCTATTGACAACCAGGTCAATAGTTCATGGGTCGAATTTTGGAAACAAGATCAAGAACAGAAGAGTAAATGGTATGGAACTGTTCAAGAAAAACTACCTGTAGCACCATGGTATAACAAACTGAAAATGGCCAGTCGGGACTTTATTATGACTATAAACAGATTACGTTTTGGTCACTCCACCGTCCCGGCCCACCTGGCTCGATTGGGCATAGTGGAGAGCAGCTACTGCACCTTCTGCAATAATTCTGTTGGTGATATCGAACATTTCATATTTACATGTGAGTGCTTTTCATTTGACAGATTGACAATGCAAGATCTGTTAAAAAATAGATCCTATTACGTGTATCTATATAAATTCATCAAAAATACAGTGGGGAAATTATAATAAACCGAATAAAAATACTCAAGACTTGGCCTAAAGGTCTAGATACCAGGCCATAAACTCCAAAAAATACGTCAGCCGAGTTTTTTACGATAGCAATACTGGCCTGCGCAACTGTCGCCTGTGGATAGCGATGCAAAGTTTTTAAAAATATCGATATATTGATATCGATATATATTGAATGAAGTTGATATTTATATATCGATATATCGGTCAAGTACGCCGAAGCCGATATATCGATATTTTCCTTTTTTTTAAGGTTAATAAAATGAAAATTTGGAAATAAAAGATGTATTATTTTAATATATAATGTAAAAAAAAAAATTAATTCCAGTATTTTGTACCAGCTATTGAACTTAAAAATAATAACTTAGAAAGTCTGCTTCCATGTAGCCGGTTTCGGCTCTGGGTTATAGTAGCTCCTGCCTTCGAAAAAAGACGTTCTGATGGAACACTTGTTGCTACAATCGGTAGATGACACATTGCCACTTTAAAAAGATTCGGATATACACCCTGCATCTCTTGCCATGTTTCAAGAACATTTACTTTTAAAGTATTTACAGGGGCAGAGAGATATAACGTGAGTTCATCGTCACCGTCAGTTTTTTTTCTTTTTATTTGCGTGTGAGCCAAAGATTTGTGGTACTTCCAAAAATCAAATTCAACTTTTTCTTCATCTTCTGAAGAAGTTGACGAAGCCGTTACGGCAGATTTATATTCAGAAATGAATTTTCTAATTCGAGACATTGCTTTCGCACAAGCTTCCGGTTTTTTAAAATGCAAGTTCTTGAAACGCGGGTCTAGCAATGTAGAAACGGCTAACAACATATTGTATTCAAGATGGCCGAAACGCTTTTCTATCTCCAGCGTTATATTTCTCTTCAATTCGTCAGCAATAGTCGAAGTCACCCCCAATTCCTTGTATTGGTCAATTGCACAACTCACCATGGGTACAATTTTAGAAATGGTGACGTAACGTTCGGCAGAAGCCTCTCTTGTCATAGCTTCCAGTGGACGCATAACATAAGCAACATCTTTTATAGTGTTGAGCTGAACTGCTGTCAACATTGTAGGTGCATCTATTTTACAAAAAATTATGTCACTTATATATGGCGCCAAATCCAAAAATCGTTCAAGCATATAGTACATGGAATTCCATCTCGTTTTTACATCAAGTATCACTTTAAGAGCTTTTTCATCGGGTATTTTACTTTCTATTTGCTTTCTTTTTAATTCCAATGTCATGTCTTGTCTCTTTTTTACGTATTTTACTATATTCCTAACATGCTCTATTATATCACTCAGTCCGGAAGTTTTTCTTATGGCCTCTTCAGCAACTCTATTTATCATGTGAGCAAAACATGGGATGTGTTTGTGTGCCCCAAACGTCTCTCTTATTGCTTTAACCATATTTGCACCAGAATCTGTAACGAAAGCCATAACTTTTTCAGTATCTATATTCCAACTTCTTAATATTCCTGTCAATTGTTGTCCAATGTACTCGCCAGTATGACTTTCTTCTAATTCGAAAACTCCAATAGTCACAGATTGTAATTCATTCTGTTGCAAAAAATGAACAGTAAGTCCCAGATAACCAGTGTTAGTCAATGTCTCTGTCCAAATGTCTGTAGTCAAACTAAAGTAATCCACATTTTTCAATTTATGCGCCACAAATTTTGATAATGTGTCATACTTTTTATCAATCTTTGCTTTAATCGTTTCCCGACAAGGCACTTTATACAAAGGGGCTAGTTCCTTAATCAAATGTCGAAAACCTTTTCCTTCAACCGCATAAAACGGCCTGTTATCAACTGCAATAAAATACGCAATAGCATCTGTTATCCGGTCGTATTTTGCACCACCTTTAGAATATTGATACACATTTTCAAAAGCCTGTTTTATTTTTGGAGTGTTTGCAGACGTATTAGGAGTAGCGGGCTTAGTTGTAGGGAACACAACCACAGCAGACGAACAAGAAGCTTCAACAGTATCAACTGACGTTTCAGGGGGTTTAGCACTTTCGTCCGATGTTTGAAGATTAACGCTGACTCCAGCACTTCTAGACAAACTAGAAGAAGTACCACCACATTCAGTCAACTTACTGAAAAAGAAAAAAAAACAACGATACTTATTTTTATTTTGCTAGACTAAATATATAATTGTTTTTGTCTTATACAACCATTTGCATGCTTAGGTATATTTTGTCAAAAAAAAGAATATATGCGTTTATATATTCGCGTTATGTATCCGCTTATACCGATATTGATATATTCAATCGTCGATAGTCCACATAATACTATAGATAAAACGAATGATAACTTAAAAATTTGTTTTAAATATTTCCATCAAATGTAACCTAAATTATATTAAATTGTATATTCATAGTATTTTGTGTTTATTAACTGAGAAACTAGCGACATACCGTTGTGATTTATCCAAGGATTTATCGTCCACATCACAATCTTCTGGATGTTTGTGTTTCATATGTGATGCTAGATTGCTTGTATTTCCAGAAGTTTTAACTCGTTTGTTACAAATAGTGCAAATAACATTACCGTCTCCTTCTTTTTTGAAATAAGACCACAATTTACTTCTTTTCATATTTAAATTAGCAGTAAATAAATGCAAAAATAACAATCAATGACAGCTCAGCTCAGCCTACTCAAGTCTACCACAGCCACAGACTTACACACTTACCATAGATTAGAGAACAGAATCACTTGTAACACAGTCAGTGTTGCCATGTCAGTAATAGCATTTTACCCGGTTTTGTGAATATTTTAATTTGTGCTGGTTTTCAATATTTTGTTTCGATATGTCCTGTTCGATATATCGCGTTTTTTACGATATTGAATTATCGATATCGCTATATCATCGATATCGATAACTATCGATATTTTTAGGTGTCGATATATCGATATTTATCGGTTTTCCGATATATCGTTGCATCCCTACCTGTGGAGTTTTGGCGGGAAATTGACCGGCGGCGGTTTGCTGCTCCTGTATTATTGTTTAAATAATGGTTTGAAGTGGACTTTGATATGTAAAAGTGTTGCGATTTTGTGTATTAAGTGTCTACGCATGTGAACTATTAGTGGAAACAGTGAAACAAGTGCTCTGATGGTGATGGATTCTCAAGATAAGCTGTTTGTTTGCATAGGCACCTTTAGATACCATCGCCAACTATCAGCTGTCTGCTGGATCAAGTTGCCGCCAAAATCTCCCAAGAACTGCACAATGTGACGCATCAACATATTGTGAAGCAGTATACTATGAAGGAATGGGAAAATTACAATAAACCGAATAAAAATACTTAAGACTTGGCCTAAAGGTCTAGATACCAGGCCATAAACTCCAAAAAAAAAAAACTGTCGCCTGTCAACCTGTCATCCTGTCCCTGTCCTGTCACCCTGTCAGTGCCTGTCATCAGTCATACTTTCTCCTGAAGGCGGTGAAGTTTACTTTCAAAAATATTAGAAAATATAGTGAGAATAGAGCAAGATTTGTAATAATTCATGAAATTATTTTAACTGTCCTAGCTGTACTTAGTTAACTGCTCATAAATTATTATAATATTAAGGACGACTTTCCGTATTGTAGTTGCGCATGCAGTAAAATCGTAATTACTGGAATAAGTGTTAATATGATTTTGGGGACGATGGTAAGACTTATTAATTAGATCTTGCATTATTTTATATTTTATAATAAATTTTCCTTTTATTTGCTGAATTTATCGTAGAAGCTTTATCAATATGAATTTTAAATTATTCTATTCACAATTTACAACATCAACAATGTTATTTTAAACCTTTAAATTAAATTATTCATATGTTTTATCTTCTGTTCGCTGTTTTATCTTGTTTATTTTACGTACTGGTTTACTTAGTTTTTAAAAACTACTTTACGATGTAATATTATATTTATTATATTTCATTCATTTGGGTGAATGTTTACTTGTCATCGACAATCTTTGACATAAATTGGACTAAACCTGAATTATGTTACTTTAAAGTAGATAAGGCGTTAGTAGCAATTTGTAACCAGTTGATCCACACACCTATCAAGGAAGTTCAGCATTTGGCTGATTCAGATTTCTCATTGAGCAGGTTTGACATAAGTACACAAATATTAAATTAATAGCACCAATCGCTAATATCTCAAACAATGTCTGATGTTATGATCACATAAAACTATAGTGTGGGAAAATTATTATAGATATTAACGAAAATCCCATGTTATAGTAAAGTGCCAAGCTGTGCCCCTTTTCTGCCGACTTCCAAGAGACGGTACTCAATTTGACTGTATGTTTTTTTTTATGTGTGTTACCTCATAACTTTTTACTGGGTGAACCAATTTCTATGATTCTTTTTTTATTTGAAAGCTGGTACTTCTCGTGTGGTCCCATATGAATTTGTTCAAGATCAGACTAATGGTTTTTAAGTTATTCTTAATAACTTTTGAAGTCGGCTGTACAAAATTTTTTATTTTAAATTATATTTTATTACATTATATTACATTTATTATATTTTATTACATTATATTATATTACATTATCTACCATGGGGAGTGCTCTGAGGAATTGTTCGGATTAATCCCAGCCGCCAAATTTCATGAACGCACATCGCGGCAGAACTCCCGATACCATCCACACCATCTGGATGATTGGCGGTCCACCACTGTGCGATTTAGAAGATGTTTTCTTCCTCGCACGACTTCCTTGTGGAATCGATTACCATCAGCGATTTTTCCGGACCGATATGACTTAGGGGCCTTCAAGAAAAGAGCCTACTCCTTTTTAAAAGGTCGGCAACGCATCTGCAATTCCCCTGGTGTTGCGGTTGTTCATGGGCGGCGGTAGTCACTTACCATCAGGTGAGCCGCATGCTCGTTTGCCCCCTCTCCTATAAAAAAAAAAAAAAAAAAATTTTGGTGCAAATTATACTTACTTTAATCTTATTTTTTTTAATGTTGTTTTTAGTTTATATCTTTGGTTTTATCTTTCTCAATATATCAAAAGATGAAGATAATCTGTGGCCAGTCCCAATGGAGACTATCTATCTGCACAGGGCAGTATTTCTGCATAAACACAGGTGCAGTCTCTTTTCCCTCATTATCTTAATCCAATGGTATAGCAATTCAACATGATAAATAAATGAATTAGTAAATGAAAAATTACTGGAGAGGGATGAGGCGCAAGACCAATGGCTATATATATTTTCAGGTGAAACATCACTAACTACCTAATTCTGGGCAGTTTCTGTAGGAGTAGCCCATTTGGAGTATTTACAGGGGCTAATATCCCTTCATTTACCATGCATGTTAATTGTTCCTCAACTTGTTTTATCAGAGGAAACGGTATAGGACGTGCCTTCAAAAACTGTGGCAAGGCATCAGCTCGCACATTTAAGGAAACTTGAGGGCCCTTATACTCTACAGGTCCTCCTTTAAATAACTCCGGAAACGATTTTAATAATTCATCAACCTTATCATCTGTCCATCATATGCCAGCTATCTCTGAGCCCAATATTTTAAACCAGTTTCTTCCTAAAAGGCTATCC
This sequence comes from Parnassius mnemosyne, assembly GCA_963668995.1. Lineage (NCBI taxonomy): Eukaryota > Metazoa > Arthropoda > Insecta > Lepidoptera > Papilionidae > Parnassius > Parnassius mnemosyne. Next base: position 7,305,424 of record CAVLGL010000068.1, read on the forward strand.
TTTAGCCCACGGTCAGAAAGAACCAGTCGCTCACATTGTGCTTCCTTGTTTCTTAATGACACTCGAACATGACCTCGACCTAACATCTTCAGTTCATCACGGGTCCACGTAACCAACCTCACGCCTGCCGCCTCTAAAGGTGGGGGAACAGACCACAGCTTATAGTATGTATGTTCAGCCATTATTGTCCTTGAGGCACCTGAGTTCACTTCCATGCTAACCTTCTCACCATGATAACAACATCTGCTTTAAATGGTGGTCGAATACTATCTGAGCAGACAAAGATACCCATCATCTGTTCAGATTTTTCATTTTCTATATCTGAAGTTGAACTTTTCTCCACCTGGCACAACTTCCAGATTTCTTCATATAGGCCGGCGCAATATGTCCAAACTTCTTACAATAAAAACATTTTGCTTTTATAAAAGGACACCTTTCGCTCTCGCTGTGTGACCGTGCACAATGACGACATGTGATCGCTTTAATTTTACCAATATCCATAGAATTACTATAGCTATGGTGGTGTTTGCTTTAGCACACTTGTTCCTAGGTACAAATCCACGAATTTGCTGTGATAGTTAAGGCTCAATCGCACTGCTAACTCATTAGTAAGATTTTTTCGTCTTAAAAAACTCATGACGGAGGAGCTCGTCACACACTCCTAATACTAATCGGTTCCATAGCTGCCTTTTTAAGTCCATAAAATTATACCTGGAAGCCAGAAAGCCAATGGCCGCAATAAATTTATGAATACTTTAATTATGATTTTGTTAACGTTTATGGAATTTATTGATTTATAAAATTTCATTCACTTGAGGTTCATAGAATTGGTCAAGCACTGCCAAAATATCTTGAAATGTCACAGAAGTCGGTCTTCTAGGCACCAATAATGAAACAAAGAATATTTTTCCTTTCCGCATTGTGATAGAAAAAGGGCGCGCACTTTGTCTGTCTACATTATCGCCAATTACATCCGCGGCTTCCAGAGCACACAGTAAACGTTCTTTATATTCAATCCAATTGTCAGTCTTGGGATCAAATTTTCCGGGAATCATCACATTTGTCAAATTAGACGCCATATTACTGTTTAAAGTAATAAATTTTCCTCTTCGCCATTAAAAGATACATGTCAGATCAAGTAGAAAAACAAACTCATTTAATCAAATCTACCTTACGCATATTACAATTTGACCCTCAACATTATCAATACATAATACTTATTATTGTAAATCCATTAAAAATTTGAATTTCCTACAATATGACGAGACACTGCTTGTTCTATTTAAATCCAAAACAGATTATGCAAATCAACGTTTAGCATATCTCTTTTAAATTTTTCTGCGCTGAAAAACAGAATTTATCTGAAAACTTTGAAGTAATCCATCTCTTGTTTATCTTGTGTCTATATTCTGCTCCACACTAGTATTTAGTTTTTTTTTTCCAAAAAATAGTATTGAGATTCGTCACTTTATTAAATAAATTTCTTGCCTCTTTTCTAAAATTAACTTTCTCATCATCATTTCCACTAAAACTCATGAAATTCTTAAAACAATATCATAATATTATTTTTGAGGCTTCGACAGCTATTGTCTTCAATGCCCTTCAATTCCCTTAATATCTATGGAGCCCTGGGCTGCAGCTCGTAAGCCGATATATATATCCGCCCCCGACTAGATCAATAAAGTAATCAAAAGATGAACATAATATGGTATTGTATACTGACAACATTCTGTACAGAAGAGAATGCTGTCCCATTAGTATTTAGTACGATAATGTTGATTTAAGGTTCTGAGGTAGGTTTATTGGATCAAATAAAGATCTGTCGCAATTTGCCAAACGTGGCCCAACAAAGTTGAATTTGTCTGTTGATTCCGTTCTACTAATCCTACTAATATTATAAATGTGAAAGTTTTTTTTTTCATTTTTGTATGTTTGCTTAATCATGCAAAAACTACTGATGGTGACCTCTGGATCTCTCCAATTGTTAATCTAAACCATCCAGGGAACACATACACATACGAGTATTACTAAGCCTTTGCTGTCCGTCCGTACGTCTGTCTGTAAGCGGGTTATATCTTATGATCCGTAATAGGTAGACAGTTGAAATTTTCACAGAATGTGTATTTATGTTGCCGCTATGTTATAGCTATATATATATATATATATATATATATATATATATATATATATATATATACAGGGTGTTTTTGGAACGCTCCCGAAAACTAAGACAGGCGACAACACCAAGTATACCTTTGATCATGGGTTACAAATAAATTCGATCCTGATGAAAATAAAATCATCTTTTTACAAGGTTTTATTGGCTTTATTCACGCGCCATCATGTTAGTACAGCTAAATGAAACGATAATTTCATAAAAAATATCATGAAAATACTGAAACATAAAACCAGCAGTGGAATGACTGAATTGATATCACCTGACCTGAGCTAGATAAAGGTCAATGTACGCGCGAACACAAATTCGCGCGGCCCGCAACTAGCGGGCCATCCCACAATATAATAATTTACAATACGTGTCTAAATACCTAACTTATCTACTTAACCTACTATTTTGCCACTGTGCTTATCTCCACGTAGCCACTTTAATCCGAATATACAGGTTAAATAACCCAAATAACTGGTTCGATTCCCCGCTAATGAAGAAATACTTAAATGAAAAGTAACCAAGGTTGGAGTCATGCGTTTTTATTCATCGTGTAGGTATGTTTATTATTCTCATGTATTCAGTTATGTACCTATTCAGATTAGTCTAGTACTAAGTTATTTAAAAAAAAAATAGTTATGAAACAGCTTACTGCTCTAAATCCTCCGTGGTCTTATGAGATGCGGCTCAAATTGAGCTCCATTCATTTCAAGGCAGATTTGGGTGCAGGCGGGGCATCATCGTGTGGTCTTCGACACAGTCCGTACGTAGTTTCTCGAAAGCATCCACGATCCTTTGGCGCATTTCTTCAGCACTATCACATTCACGATTAAAAACCCTTTCTTTCACATACCCCACAAAAAGAAGTCTAACGGAGTCAGATCTGGTGAGCGAGGTGGGCAAGCGTGTGGTCCTAGTCTGCCGATCCAGCGATCATCAAATAGCTCATTGAGGCGCTCACGGACGAACCTCACGAAATGTGGAGGGGCACCATCATGTTGGAACTATGTGCGGCGATATTCAGCCAACGATAGGTCGTTTAAAATGTCAACCAACTGTTCATTTATAAAGTTTAGGTATCGCTGTCCGTTCAGTCGCTCTGGCAGAAACACTGGTCCCAATATGCGATCCTTAAATAAACCTGCCCATACGTTAACCGACCATCGGGTTTGGTGCCCGGTTTGTCGAACAGCGTGCGGGTTAACCTCTGAATACACGTGTGTATTTCTTCGGTTCCACAGGCCGTTTCTGGTAAATGTCGACTCATCCGTCCAGATAATGTGCTCAATGGAACCAGGCACACGTTGTTGCTGGTATAATAACCAACGGCAGAAAACTCGTCGGCGGTCGTGATCGCCGGGAACTAAAGCTTGCACTTTGTGCAATTTGTATGGGCGCATTGGTTACGCTTCAACACTTTGTGCACTGCACAGTATGACACACTTGTTCCATCCCGACGTCTTAACAATTTATTTAGCGATACTTCGTGTACCTAGGTTCGGATACCTAACATGTTGACCACTATAAACGTACGCGTTAGGCATTATTAAAACAAAAAAGAATCCAAAAACGTAACAAAAACTATAATATCAACACGTAATCACAAGTAAATTTATTCAACAAAACGATTGAACTGTCGCTCGCGCACGCGTGTACAAAATCAACACGGAACTGTCTCAAAAACTAAAACGAACGAACCCCGTCAAGGCTGAAACCTACTGCGTCACAAGCGTGAGGCGACAGGTTTAGGCATTCTGCCGTCATAATAAAAAAGGAAGTAACTAACAAAAACGTAAAATGGAAATAAAAAATAAATTGATGAATTTTTCTTTCAGACCCCGTGTCTAAAGTATATTAAAAGGTATCTATATTGAAATATATACGTAGAGACATGAAGATTTTAAGGACGAACTTATTTTTTTTTTAAATTTGTTTATTTATTTAAATAAAACGAATTTTCCTTTTCATCTTAGATTAAAAAAGTACACCTGGCAACACAAAAACATCGAAGGAAAGACGCATATAACTATTTGGGTCTTCCCAACCTAATAAATAAAACAAAACTACCATTCATTTAACATTTTTACATATTTTGGAAAGGTCATTTGAAGTTGAAAGGACGCTAATAGTAATTTACTACTTTTTTCTTAGTAAATATTAGAAAAGCATTGGTAGTGAGACACAAAAAATAAGAACCCGCAACTCTTGAGTAATGATTTTAAAGGGGATATCATACAAGACTTACTACGATAATAATTAAAAATTAAAACATTTGTACAATCGACTTTAATATAAATAATTAAGGATAACTCAAAAACTATTGGTCTGACCTCGATCAAATTTATATGGGACCACATGTGAAACACCAGCTCTTAATAATAAGATATGAGCTCTTAATAATAAGATATAAAATAATAAGACAAGAATAATTTAAATTTAAGTAATCGATGCAAATATTGTTAAAGATGACGTAGCAACTGGTTAAATAAGTCTTTTCTTTTATGTTGAATTTGTATAAGTGTTTTCTACTAATAAAATGTCATCTGTGATCAACAGCTACGTCTAAAATTCTGACGATAATTTCTAAAATATTGATATTAGTGAATATTAAAAAAATTTAGTAGATGCGTCTTCTTATCATGAGTCGAATGGTAATTTATTCGAAAATTGTTAGATGCGCCCTTTTTTCTTATGACCGCAGCATTGTTTCATACCGAGCTAGATACAGGTCGACAGCGGAGTGAGTGTGGGTACAGTCGCGTTCTAAAGTACTACATGGTATTGGGCTATTGTTTTATAATATTATAGTAATTAATTGTTTCATTGTAGAATCATAATAGGTGTTTTACTAGCTACTTAGAACTTTGGAAGAGGTGGGAATTAAAAATAGATAATGTTTACTTGAGCATTGTTTGTTATTTCTATCGTAAAATATAAAGTAGTTTGTAACAAAAAAACTTAAGCTAAGGGTGACACGCCGTCCATTATGACGTCTTGGGTCACATGGAAGCCAGATGTTGATGGTGTGTTGGTGTTACTGGATGCTACTTCATCATCACTTTCATCTTCGCTTGAGCTTCCGTCATCAGGTCGATCACATGGTAATTTTTTCGGTATTCTTCCTCAACAATTTTAACTTTACTGCACAATTTTCCCCATTCACCTTCTCCTATCATATTTACCTTTTCGTTCACTAGTTTAGTCATAAAACAATAGATATAAATAATTTTTTTTCCTTCCTTTTTAAAACATCGTCGCGAGTCGCAAAGTAAGCTGTGTATGCGACTGTATTTTTGGAGCGAACAAAGCGCGGGAACCAATAGCATGCAGGCACAGTAATACTGGCCAATATGTGATAAATCGCTCAGTGCCCAAGTTCAAGGCCAGCGTTCTTTTTTCACCGTTTGCGCGTACATTAACCTCCATTAGTCAGGTGATATCAATTCAGTTTCCACTGCTGGTTTTATGTTTCAGTATTTTCATGATTTTTTTTATGAAATTATCGTTTCATTTAGCTGTACTAACATGATGGCGCGTGAATAAAGCTAATAAAACGTTGTAAAAATATGTTTTGTTTTTCATCAGGATCAAATTTATAACCCATGATCAAAGGTATACTTGGTCCTGTCGCCTGTCTTAGTTTTCGGGAGCATTCCAAAAATACCCTGTATATATATCATCATTCATCATCATCATCATTACAGCCCTTCACAAGTCCACTGCTGAACATAGGCCTCCCCCAAAGAATGCCACAAAGCACGGTCCTGAGCCACCTGCATCCATCGACTTCCTGCATGTCTTACCAGGTCGTCACTCCATCTCGTGGGGGGACGCCCTACACTTCGCCTACCGGTACGAGGCTGCCACTCGAGAACCTTTCTTCCCCATCGGTTGTCGGTTCTTCGAGCTATATGGCCGGCCCATTGCCACTTCAGCTTACTAATCCGTTGGGCTATGTCGATTACTCTGGTTCTACTGCGGATATCCTCATTCCTAAGTTTATCACGCAGAGAAACTCCGAGCATAGCCCTCTCCATAGCTCGCTGAGGGACCTTGAGCTTCCTCATCCGGCCAGCAGTGAAGGACCACGTCTCAGTTCCGTATGTCATCACTGGCAACACGCACTGGGTGTACAGTCTCGTTTTCAAGGTTTGAGGTATACCTGACGAGAAGATGTGCCGTAATTTCCCGAACGCTGCCCAACCGAGTTGAATCCGTCGATTGACCTCTCGGTCGAAGTTGGACTTACCTAGTCGGACTATTTGTCCCAGGTAAACATATTCGTCAACAACTTCGAGCTTAGTGTTCCCAACAACTACCGGCATAGGTGTGACATGGACATTAAACATGATCTTAGTTTTGTCCATGTTCATCTTAAGACCTATCCGTTGGGAAACACTATTGAGGTCATTAAGCATAGTGCTTAGGTCCTCCAGCGATTCTGCCATAAGGACTATATCGTCGGCAAATCGAAGGTGAGTGATGTACTCGCCATTGATGTTGATACCGTATCCTTTCCAGTCCAGAAGCTTGAAAACGTCTTCCAATGCAGCGGTGAAGAGTTTCGGGGATATGACGTCACCCTGTCTTACACCTCTCTGCAATTGGATAGGTTTCGTACTCTGGTTCTGTACTCGGATAGTCATCGTAGCCTTACTGTACAAGCACTTCAACACTTCGATATACCGACAGTCAACTTGGCACCGCTGAAGGGACTGCTGCAGTCCGACTGCAGCACCGCCCAAATTTCGACGGAATCAAAGGCTTTCTCATAGTCCACATACGCCAGACATAGTGGCAAATTGTACTCTTCGGACTTCTGTACAATTTGCCGAAGGGTATGTATGTGGTCTATGGTGCTAAAGCCCTTTCGGAAACCGGCTTGTTCGGGAGGCTGGAAGTCGTCAAGTCTGCGCGCAAGACGATTCGTAATGACTCTCGAAAACAGCACGTAGACGCGGCTCAGAAGGGAAATCGGTCTGTAGTTCTTCAAGAGAGTGTTGTCACCTTTCTTGAAGAACAAGACCACCGCACTTCTGCTCCACGCCTCCGGTGTAATGCCACCATGGAGGACGGAATTAAAGAGCCTCTGAAGGACTTCAAGTACCGGTTTTCCACCCGCTTTCAGAAGCTCCGCTGTAATTCCATCCTCGCCTGGGGCCTTACCGTTTTTAAGGTGCTGGAGAGCCATTCTAATCTCGCTCAGACTGACGTCCGGGATATCTTCGGAATAGTGTCGGATGAGACTCGCTCTTGGATCGTTACTCACACTTGCGTGTGCCTCCAACGATGACGTGTACAACTGCCCATAGAACCTCTCAATCTCACTCAAAATCTCAGGTGTCCCGGAAACGATGCTGCCACATTCTGTCTTCAGCTTTGACAGTTGGCTCTTTCTGGCAGACAGATCTCTGGCAAAGACTTTGGAGCCTTGGTTCCGCTCGATCGCTTCTTCAATACGAGCTGTATTGAAGTTGCGTAAGTCCCGCCGCATGCATTTGGAGATCTGTCTGTTCAGATGCCTGTATGCTGTCAAGTCTGTTGAAGAATGTACCTTCATCTCCCGTCTAACAGCCATGAGATTAAGAGTGTGATCGGAGAGTTTTTGTGTTCTTCTGCGGCGGGTCTTGCAGAACTTAGCTCCGACCGCATGGACAGTTTCCACGAGCTTTTCATTCATATCGTCCACTTCATTGCAGTCTTCTAGGCACTGAAAACGGTTTTGTAACTCGAGCTGAAAGGTTTCGGGACTTTGGATTAGAGCACGAGGGGGACGGAGCGTTGACTTCATTAGACGAGACCTCTCCAACTTAACGTCTAGGTTCAGTGTGCCTCTAACCATTCGGTGATCGCTACCAGTTTTTACCCTCGCGATCACGGAGACATCACTGAACAGTTGTCGTCTGGTCGTCATAATGAAGTCAATCTCATTTTTTGTCGAACCGTCGGGGCTCGACCAGGTCCACTTCCTGTGGGGCCGCTTCTGGAAGAAAGAGTTCATCATAAAGAGTCCCTCTTTCTCCATGAAGTCGGCCAGCTGCTGGCCCCTTGGGTTCCGTTGCCCTATTCCAAATTTCCCTACTTTCAGCTCACCGTTCTCTCTTGTGCCTAGTTTTGCATTAAAGTCTCCCATTAACACCGTATATTGGGTTTTGGAGGAATGCATGGCTCTAGAGATATCCTCATACATTTCCTCCACCTCCTCATCGGGGTTAGCCGAGGTTGGTGCGTAAACCTATATGACCTTCAGCGAATACTGTTTGGTGATTCTGAGTATAAGGTACGCAACCCTCGTCGACACACTCCCGATCTTTACAACGTTGTTAACGAGAGACTTGTGGACGATAAATCCGACACCTCCTTGGGACAGATGGTCGCCCTCCCGGTGATAGAGCAAGTTGCCGGATTCGAGGATTACCGTGTCCTCCCCCTCTCTTCGGACTTCGGATAATCCTATAATATGCCAGCGCAACTTGTCCATCTCTTCTTCCAGCTCCACGATCTTCTCGTCAGTCCTCAGGGTGCGTGCGTTGTACGTTGCCAGGTCGAGTCGTCTAAGGTGGCAACCGAACCTCCACCGGAGATTCTTAGCACCCCCTGCCCCGCCGTTACCATGGTCGCCACCGTAGCCAGGAATAGCGGGGCCGCCGGGGACTGGGGGCCGTTTCTTTGTTACTGTCATTCATAGGGGGGTATTTGCCATAGTTGCCACGCTTGGCGAGCGGGTTGGCAACCGCAGTTTTTTTTTTATTGTTAGTTTGTTGTTATCAAGAAGATGCTGCTGCCCATCTTCTGCCTGTTTCTCTTTGTCGCCTTTTACGACACCCACGGGAGGATATGGCGTAGTGGATATTCTTGACCGCCACTACACGGCACATATGTATGTATATATATATATATATATATATACTTAAAATAAAAGTTTAAAGGGACCCCCTATTAGAAACGTGTATTACGATGGTACGGAACCTTTCATGCGTTAGTCCGACTCGCACTTCGCCGGTTATTTTATAGGATAAGGATGATAAACGAGCATATAGCCCCCCTGATGGTAAGTGGTTGCTGTGGCACAAAGACATCTACATCTATCCTCGATTACGAATCAAAATGCCTCGTCTTGTTTGGCCTGGTAAGTGCAGGTGGCCCGGAGGCCCACTGCTCGGGGCAAGCAGAGCAATACTCCTTTTTAAAAGGCCGGAAACCTGCAATTTGCAATTCCCCTGGTGTTGCAGTTGTTCATGAGCGGCAGTCGACACTTACCAACAGGTGAGACTAGTGCTCGTTTGCCCTCTCATTAAAAAAAATTGGTCATGGAACAATAAAAAAGAAATAAAATCGAATTGAAACGTTCCAGGTTTCTTTCCTGCTCAAAATTGACTGTATCCAACAGTTAAATTTTAAGGAATTTTAAAAAGGTGACTGTAGGTTAATTTGAAAGTTATTACTTAGGGCGGCTGATAAGTCCGCGGCCCAAGGTACTTATCAATGACTTGTGTTAGCACTAATTGCGACACTCCTTGTTAGTATAAATATAACCGTCTTTTGATAATATAGCTATTAGCAAATGATGTCGAAGTACAAGCGTCATTATGTCACCTGATTCGTCAAATTTCAGTAATATTGACGACCACACCGTAATAAAGTACTTCGTGAATAAAAGTAAAACGCCGAAAGAAATTTTCGAAGACATGTCATTATATTATCTTCAGAAATCTGCGCCTTCTTATACCATCAAAAAATGGGTTCGCTTATTTCAGAAAAGACGAGAGAGTTTTTTTCCCGCCCAGTGCCTCCTGTAACGGTCGTGACTGCGGAAAATGTTTGGAAAGTCGAAAAATTAGTACTGGCCGACCGAAGGATAAAATAATGGCAAATAGCCAAGGAGTTGCAGATTAGCAAAGAATGGGTTGGAGAAATTTTTACACGAGTATTTCAATATGAGAAAAATCAGTGCGCGTTGAATACCAAAAATGCTAACGTAGTTCGACAAACAGCAGCGACTCGAGACTAGTAAGCAATGAAGACGAAATTAGCGACCGAACTGTAGCCATGGATGAAACCTGGGTTTGCCTATACGATTCGGGATCCAAACAGGAGGCCATGCAATAGATGAATAAAGGAGAAAGGCCGCCGCAGAAATTAAAGGTTCAAAAGTCGACATCAAAATGGATGACGACTGTTTTTTAGGTCAGCGAGGGTGTTTTGCTGCTTGACTACCTGCCAAATGGTACTACTATGAATGACAACATTACGCAAATTTATTGGGAAGTTAGCACGTGGAGGATAATGCGCCTGTCCACACGGCGCGGGTTTCGAGGCAGGCTCTGAAGGACACTGGCTTATCGGAAATTAACCACCCAACCTATAGACCAGACTTGACTCTCAGCGACTACTTTTTGGAACGAAGTTCCTTACCGGACGGTACGAATTTGGCGGATGGCGGCTAGGCGAGAAAAAGTGTAAGATTTTTCCGTCACCACCCTCTCTGATGTAATGTAGACGACTTTGGCGGCTATGGAGAAGCGAGACTGACTAATATCCATCTCCCGTGCACTTTTTCTTAAAAGAAATATTATTTTATTTTGACGCTTCATTTTAATAGACGCTAGTAATTCATTTATTTGTATTTGTTAATCAATAATATAATACGTTTGTCAATAATAATATACTACGAAAGGAACTTCGTTCCAAACGAGTGTTCCACGACACTCACGTATGTTTTCTTTTTCAATTTGAAAAAGAAGTTACGAGGTGGTAGATTTGTCGATGACAATGAAATGAAGGCGGCTGTTGAAAGCCATTTTGAGGGCAAAGAAAAGGACTATTTGTTTGGCGGTTTGAAAGCGTGAAAAATGTATTTTGCTTGAGGGAGAGTATATTGAAAAATAAAATAAAATATTCATACTTTTCTTTCATTTAATTCCTTAGGCCGCGGATTTATCAGCTACCCCTCGTCTTTCTTGTTTTTTTACAATTGCTGAGCATATAGATACCGGTGTGCTGAGCCCCGTCCTACACCACACAGCATAATATACAGTAAAATTGTTGGTAAATGCAATGCAAACTGACACTGAAATCGGTTATCTATCGTAACATGACTATATCTCTGTTTGAAAATGTAGATACTGCACGAAAATAGGCCAAATTAGTAAATTGAACATCACATTAGATATGGTCGGATACTTATGCGAAGTGTTACTGTAATTAAATGAAATATGTTGTGTTCTAAGAGGCGACTGGAGGAAATTAAACAGGAGATGGGCAGCCGTATCATCCAGGTAACAACTCAGTAATAATAAAAAGCTGCGGCCAACCCGCATGCCAAGCGTGGCAAGCGCATTAACGTGGTAGAGCCATGCTGCAGCTATATTAATTGTATAGTTGTAGCAAGAATGGGTCAGCTCGACCGGGGAAGAACCACCCTCTCACAGAATACCAGCGTAAAATAGCAGCGTAATGCTGCTGTTTTTCGTATGATGAGTGTAGAGAACCGGAGACCTTTTTTTACTGGAAAAGAGGCATTCCATCTTAATCCTCACGGCTGACAACGCGTCTGCATTTTAATTCGCAAATGAGGATAGATGTAGTCTATGGGCCACAATAACCACATACCATCAGGTGGACTGTGTGCTCGCTTGTCACACTTATCAGATAAAAAAAAATATCCCCCTACAAGACAATCTATAGAGGAGGCCTATGCCCAGCTGTTGACATTTAATGGGCTGTAATGAGTGAATTGTTGAATGAATTTTCTTCATTGTTGCATTATTAATTTACCAACATCTTTCATTCCATTCATTTATAATTTGGTTATCTTCGAGACAAAAGTGCGCTTCACCATCTTCGACCCCTTACCACCGGTGGGATAGCAGTCATATTCATAGTCATATTCATAGTCATGTATAGTGAGTACGTCGACGTACGTCTTTAAACGAGTGCACGAGACTAAGGATTTGATCTTTAAATTACAAATTTTAACATTTTCTTCATTTGAAGTACTTATATCAGATTCTACTTTTTTATTTTTTCGCGTTAACAGCCTGGTGGGCTTATCCACTCCTGGACATTGCTTTTTTTTTGAAGATGGCGGCAACTGGGTAACATTACTTAAAAAAGTGGCTCGTTCTTATAGCCACTAAGGTGGGCAGTCGGTAATAGCAATCTCAGATCAAATCGCACCCACATTTGTTTTTATATATATACGAACGGGGCATTTTTTAGTGCAGCCCAATTACAATCGACAAAAAGTAAAGAAGGCTAATCTTCATGAACGTTGATAAACTCTGTTGATGAACTCTGGTCACTGCTGCCAGTTTTAGCAGAGATAGATTTTTATCTGTGCAGGATAACATTATAGTGCCTGATTGTAACCATAGGAGCATTTTCTATTCCCCCACTTTCAAAGTCCGATTGGACAGCAATGCAACACGATCCGAGAAAGATCAGGCGCATGACCAACTACTTAACCTGCTTACCGGAGCACGGGGGTGAAAAACTCAATAACTGATGTTCTGGCTCTACTTAGGATTCCTACCTGCGACCTCATGTTGAACAGCCGCGTTTACGACCAATTGACTAACGAGGTAGGCGAGGTTAAGATGGAGGAGTTTTAAGATGGAATACTCAAGTGGGACACCGGTAGTCACTAACCTAATTATTTTTAGAAAAAGTGTGACACACCAGCATACAGTGCACCTGATGTTAAGTGGATGCTGAGGTCTATAGACATCTACATCTATCCTCGATTAAGAATCAAAATGCAAATGCGTTGTCACCCTTTAGGGCTAAGATGGACTGCCTCGGTACCAGTAAAAAGGCTCTCCGTTTCTCTACACTCGCCATACGAAACACGACGGCATTAAGGTGCTATTTTACGCCAGTATTCTGTGAGATCGTGTCCTTACCCTCTGCCACGAATAAAAGTAATAAGTGGACTGTAAATTGGTTTGCGACTTCAGTTTTATTATTTTATTTCCCGCAGGCAGGGAAGATGGGGGATGCGGGAGAGGAGATGGACGATAAAGAAGAGAAGGCGCGTCGCTTGGGTGTGTCGTCGCGGTGGGTGGGAGGCGCGCTGGTGGCAGCGGCGCTGCTGCTGCTACTAGCCGCGCAAGCCGAGCGCCGCCTGCCGCCAGCTCGTGACGCGCCCCCGGACGACTTCAGTGGTTTCCGCGCGCACCGCTACCTCACCAACCTCACCGCCGTCGGGCCCAGGGTACGAAAAGCAGTCACTATAATAACGCTCACAAACAAAGACTTCTATGTATGCTACTAGACTAGCTCTCGCTACGCTGTAACGCTGCCACTACAACCACGCTCACTACTCAAACACTTCTACTAATAGTGTAATCCAGACCGATTTCGGTCACTGCCGCAGGTGTCAGCGAAGGCTAGCCATCTGACATAAAAATACATACTAAACTCCTACAAATAGTTGCAAATTTGGAATTAACCACGATATTTTATGCTTGAAATAACCTTTATTAAATATTTTTCTCAGATCTATTTAGTAATAAAATGGAATTTTATAACATAAATATTCAAATGCAATGTTGGGGTTGAAAGAATGTCCGCTAACCCAAATCGTCCCGTGTGTGTGGCACCATCTTCACAGCATATTCTTCAACAACTAGATTCAAAGTAAAAAAAACTGCGGTTGCCAAACCGCCTGCCAAGTGGAAAGTATGGCAAATACCCCCCCCCCCCCCCCTCCCCCGCCCTTATGAGATTATATGCGGGGAAGTCAGTATGTTCAGTGTTTGACTTTGATAGATTGTAATGAACGTAATTTCAGAAACTGTTAGATCTCGTCAAAACATCGTCATTTACATACTTAGCGGGTCTAAAATCGTTCTCGTTAAGTGAATTCGTAAAATGATATTTGTAAGGTAGATATTATAAAATATAAAATAAATATTAACATATTAAATATTATTAGGTATTCAAGAAGGGAAATGGCATATTCATAAACTGCCAGCACATTATTAATAAATATATTTCATTATAATTTCTATTATTTTTAAATTTATATTTTTGGCCTGTGCCTAGATAGGTATTACGATTTACACAAAAACCTTGGGGAAGATCGCGCCGCGCCGCGGCTTTCTTTGTGTCAGTGACCTCAGCGGCGAAAGATAATATGTGTTGATAAGTTCAGAAGCAAATAACATTTTTAGAAATAATGTTTTCTTATATATACGCGAAAACTACATATAGAATAAAACTACATTTACGGATTCTATCGCGTTTAACTTGTTTTTATTGATTCCCGACGTTTCGGGTACTTTACAGCACCCATGGTCATGGGGGACTGAGGTGATTGACGTCCCGATGTCAGAGTTAACCCGGAGTACCGTCAGCTTTTTTAATTATTAATTTTGGTTCGATTTACGCAGAATGAACTTACTGTGTCTTGAAGTCTTGCAGTGGTATGCTTGGGTTTAGTTTTAATTCTATTAATTACAGTATCCCAAGCAGGTGGTAGTACCCAGCCTCCCTCTCTATTGAAATTAGGATGTTTTTTAATTTCAATAGCCTCACGTATCATCCTTAGCAGGAATCGATTATCTTTCGCGAGAATTTGTGGTTTATTAAATCTAATGTAATGGCGAGGGCCGTCTAGGATATGATCACAAACTGCAGACTTCCCGGAACGTTGGTGTTGTTTAGAATAGGGTTGCCAACCGTTCTGTTTTCCCAGGACATGTCCTAGTTTTTGTAGTGTCCTGGGATGTCCTGGATAGTTTTAAAGCAGCGTTCTGGGTTTTTAAAGCGTCTTGATAAGGTCATGTATTTTAAAATTCGCGCACCACTTTTACAATTCTTACATTACGGGCGGCTTCACGGCGTTTTTATTTTGCTTTGTATGGTATCGTTTGAATCTAGTCACTTATAAAAAGTGAAGACGAACCGATACAACCGATACTTGCATACATGTTTTACAAGGCCTTTACTGCGTCGAGTTTTTAAACTGTATTTTCCTGGTTTTCCAATTTCAAATACCTAGTTTTTTAAATTTGGGGTTGGCAACCGTAGATTAGAAACTCTAAAACCCCATTTAAAGCAACCAAAAAAATTGTCATTATCATAATTGCCATGCCTATGTGTACCACCTATACGTCCCTGAAATGACGCGAATGAAGTTCGCGGTATGCCCCTCCGCCCCACAAAGCACACAGCTTGGGGGGGGGGGGGGGTTAAGGTGCTACGGGTGCACTCATGTGTCCCGTGAGTAATCGCCAGTGCACTTGACGCACCTAGGGCGGGCAAAACAGTTGCGGGCTGAGTGGCCTGCACTGCCCGGGAACCTCTTGCCCTCTGAGTACTAGAGACCACGAGACGGGCGACGAAGATATTTTATACCGTGCGAAAGGGACAACATATTCAAGATGCGATTGTAGAATACGAGGGCGGCACTGAAAATTTCTTGAATCAAGGAAGTGACACAACATTACTATTTAAAAATGTATTTATTGCTTTTCGAAGTATTCTCCGCGAAATTTGACACATCATTTCATACGATGGAACCAATCATTGAAGCAACCATTCTATTCGGAAGTTGGGGTCTCCAAAAGGGCCGTTTTGTAGGCGTCCACAGCTTCTTCAGGTGATGAAAATCTCTGTCCACGCAATTTATTCTTTATTTTAGGGAAAGTATAGAAATCATTAGGGCTTAGGTCGGAGCTGTACGGCGGATGGTCCAATAATTCTATGTTTTCTTGCTCTAAAAACTCTTTTGTTCTGTGTGCGGTGTGAGAACTCGCATTGTCGTGATGGAGGATGATGCGGCGGTTGCAGTTCTCTTTACGGAGTTCAGAAACGACCTGTGGCAAACAAATGCTAGCATACCATTCTGCATTAACCGTTCTTTGTCCCTCAAGAGGAATAGTCGTAACATGGCCACTTTTGGAGACAAACGTGGCCACCATTTTTTTTGCAACACTCCGTGAACGAACAATTTTTGTTGGCTTTAACTCATTTTCGAACACCCAAACTCGTGACTGGTTTTTTGTTTCGGGTTCGTACGCGTATATCCAGGATTCGTCACCTGATACGATGTTGTATACAGCATTTGAGGATCCTGCGTGGAATCTTTCGAGAGTTCTGACGCACCAAGTAACGCGAGCCGCTTTTTGCTCTTCACAGAGTGACTGCGGTGTCCATCGGGAAAACAACTTTTTTACACCTAATTGTTCATGCAAGATTATTTGTATTTGACTCATGCCAATGTCTAAAGTTGCCTGAATTTCGCGGTATGTCACATGTCGATCTTCCTCAATCAGCTTACGCACAGCATCAACGATTTCTTGGGTGACTGCAGTTTTTGGACGACCTTGACGGGGATCATCACTGATCTTGACACGTCCACGTTGAAATTCAGAAAACCAGCGATAAATTGTGGTTTTAGATGGGGCTTCATCACCAAATGCAGAAATCATCCGGTCAACACACTGTTTTTGTGTTAAACCACTTCGAAAGTCATAATAAATCATCGCACTTGAATTTTCTCGAGTCAATTCCATTTTCTCAACGACTAAACAAGTTTGACAAAACCTTGTGATAATTTATATTCGATTTTTAAAACCAAGGAGTTTTCAATTAAAAAGATTTTAATATGACAGGAACAGTGGAAATATTCCATTCCCGATACTTTTAGTGCAGCCTATGTAACCAATCATTTTATTTTGCTGAAGGGTTTTCTTCACCTCTGCCCTAGCCTCCACAAAATTATATTGTTGTTAATCTCGATTAATATAAAGTATTTTCAAAATGTAGTTGAAAACTGTAGTCCTCGTTCTTTGAAGGTGTCTGCAAGTGTCCATGGACTGCAGTAGTCACTTACCATCAGGTGTACTGTAACTTCGTTTATCACTTCAGTTTAAAAAATAAACTGTTCCTCGTCACTGGTTTTGATATTTTAAATCTCGTAGCAGGCCCAAATCCTCAAATAATTTGAGCTTTTGTATTTGGTCAAATTGTGACTGTAAAAATGTTATAAATGTTTATTTAATGTATGGTAAAAACGGGATTAAGGGGTGAATTTGGTCCGTTCTGGCAGGTAGCGGGCAGCTACGAGAATGAAGTGGTAACCGTGAAGTGGATCGTGAACACTCTGCGGGAGATCGCGGCGCAAGCGTCGCCGCACAACCGCCTCGAACTTGACGTACACACCGCCAGCGGCGCCTTCCCGCTCTCCTTCCTCGATGGTACAGCCACCATGACTTTTTACTATTTTTTTTATAGAATAATGGTGACAAACGAGCACACAGTTCACCTGACAGTAAGTGAATGCTGTGGCCCATAGATCTCTTGTGCTTGCTTTCAGACTTCTAACGTTATATCTATGTATTACCAGAACGTCCGCGGAATCCGAACTTTTGGTTCGGATTCCGCGGACATTCTGGTCCGTGATCACATGATCTTTTTTGTAATGCTTTCTTTGCTGATTATGAGATTATAATATTGACTGAAACTTGGTTAAACCAATCTATTAATAATGCTGAGATCCTCGACAATCGCTATATTGTTTATAGACGTGATCGCGAAAGCTCTGGATTTCATTGTTCAAAGGAGGGTGGCGGTGTATTAATTGCTGTCTCTAACAGGCTAAAATCTACTAGGCTAGTTGGGCTTGAGGGTAAATGTGAGGATTTATGGATAAAAATAGAATCCTCGACATTCAAAATGACGATTTGTGCTGTATACCTGCCTCCCCCCGTGAATCATACTATTTTAAAACATTTTACCGACAATTTTAATAGACTATCTGAAGGATTAGAATGTGTGTCTTAGGTGATTTTAATTTAAGCAATATTTATTGTACATGCAGTCCAATTCGTTGCGCCTCTAACTTAGGCCAAACGGTAATAGATTTTTCATACCTTAGTGAGTTAAAACAATATAATAATATAAAGAATAAAAATGATAAAGTCCTTGATTTCGTGTTATCCAATATAAAAGATGTTAAAGTTCTGTATTCAGTTCATAGCTTAGTCCAAACTGACCATTACCATCCACCTCTGGACATAAATTTTGCCTTTATTGCACAGACGGGACTTAAATCAAATGTTTCGCAAACTAAATACAACTTTTTTTTAAAGCATATTATAAGAATATTAGGGCATCACTTAACAATATAAACTGGTTTCTTGAAATTGCTGATTGTAATGATGTTAATGAGATGATTAATATATTTTATGATACACTTAATAAGACAATAGAAAAGTATATTCCAAAATCAAAGCCACGCAGTTTAAAATATCCACACTGGTTCAATAAAGGTTTAATAAGAATGATAAATGAGAAAAGAACTCTCCTGTATAATTATAAAATTTATAAAAATCCGCTTGATGAAATATCGCTACAATTATTAAGCAAACGCTGCAAAATTTATACAAAAATTTGTTATCAAGAATATATTTCTAAAATTAAAAGTAGCATAGGCAACGATCTTAAGTATTTTTGGTTTATTACGTATATATATATACTTAAGTATTTATTAATGTAATTAAAAATAAGCGTAATTTTGTAAATCAATATCCGTTAACTATAAACCTTAATAACAAGATATGTTCGGAAGGGTCGAAGATATGTGACCTCTTTGCAACTCATTTTTCGTCCGTTTATACCAATGCCACAGTCCCCATACCATCCAGTAGCATTAATAATTCCATCACAAATTCATCTAATTGTTTTAGCTCCTTATACATCCCACAAAAAACAGTTTACAAGTATTTAAAAAGACTTGATAAAAATAAAGGAGCTGGTCCGGATAGAATTCATCCCGTTTTTATAAATATTTGTGCTTCTTCTCTTTGCAAGCCCTTAACCATAATTTTCAACGAATCATTGCGATCAGGTGCATTTCCAGAAAGATGGAAAATAACAAAAGTCGTCCTAGTATTGAAAAACGGCGATAGTAAAAATGTTATTAATTATCGACCAATATCTATATTATCAGCTTTTTCGAAGATATTTGGGGCCGTAGTCTATCCTTATTTATCTAGCTATTTTAAGCCCTACCTCTCTGAAAACTAACATGGTTTTGTTAAAAATTGCTCAACATTAACAAATTTAATATCTCATGTAGGTTTCTTAACAGAAAAAGTCGACACTCAACTTCAAGTAGATGCTATATACACAGTCTTTTCTAAAGCATTCGACAGAGTCTGCCATCGAACTCTATTGCATAAATTATCTAATTACGGTTTCTGTGGGTCTATGGTTGGTTGGTTTGAGTCGTATCTACGTGGTCGAACTAACTATGTAGTACTAAACGGTTACAGGTCTGATAACTATACATCCAGTTCTGGCGTTCCACAAGGTTCTCACCTGGGGCCGTGGCTATTTAACTTGTTCATTAATGATTTGGATCAACAAATAAGAAATAGTAAGGTCCTATTATTTGCAGATGACTTAAAGATAGCTAGTGTGATTAATTGTTCCAATGATTCACAACTTTTACAAGATGATGTTGATGGTCTAGTAAATTGGTGTAGCATTAATAATGTGCAGCTGAATCCCAATAAATGTTCTCAAATCTCTTTCACACGTAAATTATCTCCATTTAAAATGAAATATAAAATAAATAACGAAGAATTACAGATTGTGGATCTTGTTAAGGATTTGGACATTTTTTTGGATTCTAAACTGACTTTTATTCCACAAATGGACCGCATGATAGAGAAAGCTTCAAGGACTTTAGGCTTCATATTAAGAAATAGTAAAACCTTTACCATAATAGAATATGAGAGCGTAATATGGTCACCACAATACAAAGTCCATCAACTACATATAGAAATAATACAAAAACGGTTAATGAGGAATCTAGCTTATAACATAAATGACAAAAAACTTGCCGGATATAATGAGAAGTTAAAATTCTTCGGCGTTGACAGCTTGTCAAACCGAAGAAAGTATCTGGACATGGTAATGTTTTATAAAATAGTGCGCGGAACTACGGACAGCGCTGAGTTATTGCGAGAAATAAAACTTAAAGTTCCAAGGCTTTATACGCGTAAATCTGTACCTTTGTTGCATCCACTTCCTTCTAAATCTAATCTAGGTCATACCAATAGTTTAGCTAGAATGTCACGTTTGCTGAATTTGATGTCTGATTCTGTGGACATTTTTAGCAATTTTTTGTCCTCTTTAAAAAAAAAACAGTGCTACAGAACTTAAGAGATAATATTTAAGAGTTCGATATGTATTAATTTTGTTATTTGGTTTAATCTATTATTGTCATTTTCCTCCTGTATTGTTTTAAGGTCTCTCAGTTTGTTTATTATTAGTTTATATTTTTGGTTTGGTTTTAGGTTATGTTTCTAATGTTTTGTAATTTATGTTATAAAGTGTTACTCTTCTTGTGAAGCATGTTGTGGCGGTTTTTAATTGGTTTTACATTTAAAAATTAAGCTTATATATTATGTTTTGTGAAATTATATTACCATGGCCGACCGAAAGCGAAACGAAGAGATTCGCAATATGGCAGGTTTGAAAGATGACCTTATCACAAAAATTGATAAGGGCGTGCTTCGGTGGTTTGGGCACGTTGAGCGAATGAGTGAAGACCGAATGGTGAAGAAAATATATAGCGCGAAAGTTAATATTAAAAGGTGTCGAGGTAGACCGAGACTAACTTTCGAAGACCATGTGAGCAAATTGCTCGAAGAGGGTAGGGTCAAGAGTACTCGGATCGATCCTAGACGTGCATGTATGAAGAAGATAATGAATCTGAAAGAAGCGAAAGAGGTATGTAAGGATCGTGACACTTGGCGATCTGTTCTCTCTGGCTACCCCGTCAGGGATTGTGCGTGAAGATAAGTAATATTATTGTAATTACCTCTGGCTGTCCTTAAATAAATAAATAAATATCTACATTTATCCCCAATTAAGAATGATAATGCAGATGCGTTATCTCCGAGGACTAAGATATAATGTCTCGTTTCCAGTAAAATGGGTCTCCGGTTCTCTACACTCACCACCACTCATTAAACTGCTATCTTAAGCTGGTGTCCTGTGAGATACTGATATACAGTATTTCCATGAATCCGTGTTAATTTCCACATGATTTAATTCGTTAGTTGTTACTGGCTTAAGCTTAAGAACTGATCTAAAAGTTATCACTATAAAAAACTAACAAACATAAACGTTTTAGATAACAATGGGGCTGGCATATCTCTTAAGTTGAACGCACATTTGTCCGCACCGTACGCATCGTACGCGCCGTACGCGCCGAGTTTTACTGATGGCCCCGCACATTTGCCCGTACGCATCGTACCGCGCCGCACGCAAATCTTTTGTATTACCAACAACTTTTGTAGTTTTTTCCAACCACTGGTGTGAAATTGTACAGTGAAGTTGATCGCTCGAAATCATTATGGAAAGAAATATAGTAATAGCCTGCTTATTGACAGAGGAAGAACAAAATAAAATTCGAAGAAAAAGAAGATTCTGCATTCATAATATTAATTTAAAATCTAAAAAGGCGATTGTATGGAGAATATGAAGGGGTTATATTTTATTTAAAGACTATTAGATGACGATGAACGATTTTTTTAGATATTTGCATTTAACATACAAGAAATTTCAAGAATTGTTACATCTAATAAAACCATACCTTTCTATGGAAAACTCAAGATTTAGAAGGCCAATTGAACTCGAAAAAGAATTGTTGTATGTTTGAGGTAAGTATTTTTATTGATATTTAAGTGATTACTTACTTAGTAGTTAGTATAATTGGGTTATTTGAATTAAATTTTACTATTTTTTGTTAGTTCAGTATTTAAATAATTTGTCGCTAAGCATACATATTGACAATCGATGCAAAAAATATCAAATTATGCATAATTAATTATGAATGAATAAAAAGTTATAAAAATACAAAAATTATCATGTAAGTCACCACCAGTATCCACTAGTTATATTGGAAAATCCACTCGGTTGGCAGCATTAGACAACACTGAGTGGCAGCACGCGCCGAACGCGCCGTGTTGTATAACGTCATCAGCATGCGTCCTTCAATCATTTTATAAAAGTCGGCGCGTACGATGCGGGTTTAATGTGCGAGGTTTCATATGATTTCATACAACGAATTCTAAAATTCGGCGCATACGGCGCGTACGGTGCGGACAAATGTGCGTTCAGCTTTAAAGATAAAAGCTGCAAAAAAAAGTAGAATAATAATATAAGTCCGTCATATTTACTCCTTTGTTCATGGAAGTATAAGTTAATAAAAAAGAATATGTGCATTTCACACACGGTAGAAGTGAAACCTTCAAATGAAATGAAATATAAAAGAAAAATATTTCACAGCAAATGATTTATTTAATTTGATAATTTTCAACATAACTTATAATGCATAAAATATAAGATAAAAGTTTAATTTTATAGAAAATAAATGTTACAATCTTTATTTTTAGACACGTACAACCTAAATTTTTGTGCATTAATTTAATCAAAAGAATTAATATGTCGTGCCTAATAATAACGCTCATAAATCACTTTTTAATTTTCAATATTTTTTTGTCACAAAATACCTTATTGAGACTTATGTATAAGAAATAGGTCTATGGTATCCTGGACTTTTTTTTAGATGGAGGAAAGATCTATATTTTTTGTTAAACATAGTATTTACTATATTTAACAAAAATATATAGTACTCTTTTATTATATAGTATTGTAAGCAGTTCGGGAGCGCTTTTTCTTTCGACTTGCTTAACAAAAATCAATATTAAAGGCTGGCTAGCTGAGAGGTGTAGCCTAATGCTAGATAGTCTATAATATTCCTCGTGAATCTGATTATCATATATAAAAATAATTAATCAAATCGGACTGGTAGTTCCAGAGATTAGCGTGTTTAAACAAACAAAAACCCTCTTCCATTTTATTATATTAATATAAATACATTCTATCCCATTCTCTCGTAGGCGTATCCTATCTTCTTTATATATAAAAATTACGTGTCACATTGTTTGTCCGCGATGAACTCCTAAACTATTGAACTGATTTCAATGATTTTGCACATTGTGTGCAGTTTGATCCAACTTGAGAAATAGGATACTTTTTATCCCGATAAGTGACTTTAAATATTTTTTTATTGCGAATTTAAGGATTTTTTCATAGGAGGCGTCGTCGGAAAGGGCAGAACAACGTCTGCCTGGCCAGCTAGTAGATTTATTTATTTATCTTTTTTTGTGTCGCTCGATGATTCAAATCACAACGATGAGAAGCTTCAAAGAAAATAAAAAAAAATTCCTAACACCCAAGGCTAATATTTGTAGCAACAACTTTAGCACTATTGTAATAGATGATTAGCATAATAGGCTATTATGAATATTGACACCTGCAGTGAAGAAATTTCATTACATGGATGATAATGAAAAGTTCACGGAGGACAGCTACCCCGTGAACTGGTGACCGTCGTAATTGGGGCGCCAGTATACATGAATTGGTCTTATTAGAGGCAATTTTCTAATTTGTTAGTGCAGTCCGGCAAGGAAGCGATACCTGCGTTTGGTACACGCGCGTTTATCATCAATTAGTTAACAGTTAGTATTCTAATTTATAAACAAGTTTAGGTAGTTATCGTTGGTATGATTTGATCTGATGATAGTCTATTTGATTTTAAGCGGTAATAAAACTAAGTGCACAGTATACGACACGAAATGTTAAAAAAATTAGTAGCAGAAAATATTTATTTTAGTCCGATCCACACAGAACAAGTTAACAGTGAAGTGTTGCAATAATTACCCCTATAAGTTGTATTATACCATGCGCATAAATATAAAAAAAAGGACTATTTGCTTGTATTATTTTACTGGTAATGTTCTAGTATAATGTATAATCGTTATCTTAAAAAGATACACAATTTACAGAGTACTATATTTAAATACGAGGGCGAGGGGAGTTCGCGGAATGGAGACCAAGAACAATAAAATTGATATTTCAGCGTAGTATTCTCACATTACGTCAACAATTTACTGTTACCATCAAAAAAACCCCTTCCGGATCTTAAAAAATTGGCTTTGACGTTTTCGGTCGAATTGTTATACTAAAATTCTTGCGGGTCCAAAACTTTGCAGTTACATGCTTCGAGTCGCTGTTTGTGAACAGCGTAAGCGTTCTCAAATATATCTTGCGCACACTTTCGATATGCCAAGACTTATCTTGTAAAATGTACAAATTTGTTATTTTTGATACTGCAACCATTTCTGTAATTTTTTTTTTATTCGGCCTACCAATACTGATTTTTCCGCGTACATAAGTGTTGTTATGAGGGTACTAAGACAGTTCGATTTACCATCTTCTGCTTAATTACCACTTACAACCTGGTGGAATTGTAGTCATGTTATGTAAATGTTGCTGCAGCTATATTATAGTTGTAGCACGAATACGTTGTCTCGACCTGCGTAAGACCACGCTCTTACAGAATACTATAATAGCGTAAAATAACAGCTTAATGATGTTTTGTTTCATAAGGTTGGTGTTGGGAACCGGATATCTTTTTTACTGGAAACGTTGCATTCCATCGTAGACGACGCATCTGCATTTTGATTTATTTAAGGACTAGTTGTTCCCCCTGATTTCGTCCGCGTCGAAATTGTTACGATTGGATTTCATGGGTTTTAGTTTCTTTTGCGGCGGAACCGTAATTCTTTTTCCAAAATAAAATTAGCCTAAGTTACTCTTTATAACATCAGCTATGTGCACGTGAAAGTCCCTTCAAAATTGGTCTAGCCAAAACAGACAGACAGACAGACCGACAAACAGACAGACCGACACACAGAAAGACCGACAGACTAATAAAATTTTTAATTTTTTTTTATTTTGTAATAAGTATCGTATGTATGAGGAGAGGTCAAAAAGTTCACGGAATAACAGGGAATGATAATGAAATGAAACATAAAACTATTTTTCCTTTTCAATGTATTCTCCCTTAATCGTAATACATTTATTAGATCTGTCAAATAACTTATTAATAGCGTCTAAAAAAAAGATTTGTCTTGGGCGTCAAAAGAGGCTTAAGAATATTCAACATAGTATAAAACCCAGGGTCTAATTGTTGGGAAAGCCCAGTAGTAATTAAGTTAGTTTGTAAGTTAGGTACTCTAGTATTCCTGTGTACTCACATTGTTACAGTAGTTAAGTGAACTTCTAAGTTAGAAAATAAAAGTAATATAGGAAAAAGTTAGGTAGTCCATTATTCCTGTGTACTCAAATTGTCACAGTAGTTAAGATAACAGTAGTAAAGTTAAGTTAGAAAATAAAAGTAATATAGGAAAAGTTTTCGTCTCTTTTTACTTCTGCCCTCCCTCAGCTGCTGCAAACGTAACTTGTTCATTAGTTAATTTTCTGTTATTATTTGGGTGTATATCTACGGGGGTGACATAGTCACTGTATGTGACACGACCCCTTTTATGTCACTTGCCTAATATTATGTATCGTGTATTACAGTGGCGACGTGTGTATGTGTGAATGTGTGTGTATGGTCGCAGGCATGAACAACGTGTACCGAGACGTGCAGAGCGTGGTGGCGCGCGCGAGTGGCGTGGGCGGGCGGCGCGCGCGCACGGCGCTACTGCTCAACTGCCACTTCGACACCGTGCCCGACAGCCCAGGTCAGTGCATATTTACACTGCCTAGCTAGCACACTTTTTGTTCTGAATTGCCGGTTTTGTAGAATACATATAAATATTAGTTCATAAAGCATATTGTATAAGGCCCCTATTACATTATCATGTCTATATGATCATATACACATGACAATGCAGTGGCGTGATGAGGCAAAATATGGAGACGCTGCGCTAGTGTACGTGCAGTGTGCGTGTATGTGCAGACGTGAGTGACGACGGCGCGGGATGCGCTGTGCCGCTGGAGTGTGGAGAAGCTGCGCTAGTGTGTGTGTAGTGTGCGTGCAGTGTGCGTGTATGTGCAGGCGCGTGTGACGACGGCGCGGGGTGCGCCGTGCCGCTAAAGTGTGGAGACGCTGCGCTAGTGTGTGTGTAGTGCGCGTGCAGTGTGCGTGTATGTGCAGGCGCGAGTGACGACGGCGCGGGGTGCTCCGTGCCGCTAAAGTGTGGAGACGCTGCGCTAGTGTGTGTGTAGTGTGCGTGCAGTGTGCGTGTATGTACAGGCGCGAGTGACGACGGCGCGGGGTTCGCCGTGCCGCTAAAGTGTGGAGACGCTGCGCTAGTGTGTGTGTAGTGTGCGTGCAGTGTGCGTGTATGTACAGGCGCGAGTGACGACGGCTCGGGGTGCGCCGTGCCGCTAAAGTGTGGAGACGCTGCGCTAGTGTGTGTGTAGTGTGCGTGCAGTGTGCGTGTATGTACAGGCGCGAGTGACGACGGCGCGGGGTGCGCCGTGCCGCTAAAGTGTGGAGACGCTGCGCTAGTGTGTGTGTAGTGTGCGTGCAGTGTGCGTGTATGTACAGGCGCGGGGTGCGCCGTGCCGCTGGAGTGTGGAGACGCTGCGCTAGTGTGTGTGTAGTGTGCGTGCAGTGTGCGTGTATGTACAGGCGCGAGTGACGACGGCGCGGGGTGCGCCGTGCCGCTGGAGTGTGGAGACGCTGCGCTAGTGTGTGTGTAGTGTGCGTGCAGTGTGCGTGTATGTACAGGCGCGAGTGACGACGACGCGGGGTGCGCCGTGCCGCTAAAGTGTGGAGACGCTGCGCTAGTGTGTGTAGTGTGCGTGCAGTGTGCGTGTATGTACAGGCGCGAGTGACGACGGCGCGGGGTGCGCCGTGCCGCTGGAGTGTGGAGACGCTGCGCTAGTGTGTGTGTAGTGTGCGTGCAGTGTGCGTGTATGTACAGGCGCGAGTGACGACGGCGCGGGGTGCGCCGTGCCGCTAAAGTGTGGAGACGCTGCGCTAGTGTGTGTGTAGTGTGCGTGCAGTGTGCGTGTATGTACAGGCGCGAGTGACGACGGCGCGGGGTGCGCCGTGCCGCTAAAGTGTGGAGACGCTGCGCTAGTGTGTGTGTAGTGTGCGTGCAGTGTGCGTGCAGTGTGCGTGTATGTACAGGCGCGAGTGACGACGGCGCGGGGAGCGCCGTGCCGCTAAAGTGTGGAGACGCTGCGCTAGTGTGTGTGTAGTGTGCGTGCAGTGTGCGTGTATGTACAGGCGCGAGTGACGACGGCGCGGGGTGCGCCGTGCCGCTAAAGTGTGGAGACGCTGCGCTAGTGTGTGTGTAGTGTGCGTGCAGTGTGCGTGCAGTGTGCGTGTATGTACAGGCGCGAGTGACCACGGCGCGGGGTGCGCCGTGCCGCTAAAGTGTGGAGACGCTGCGCTAGTGTGTGTGTAGTGTGCGTGCAGTGTGCGTGTATGTACAGGCGCGAGTGACGACGGCGCGGGGTGCGCCGTGCCGCTGGAGTGTGGAGACGCTGCGCTAGTGTGTGTGTAGTGTGCGTGCAGTGTGCGTGTAGGTACAGGCGCGAGTGACGACGGCGCGGGGTGCGCCGTGCCGCTGGAGTGTGGAGACGCTGCGCTAGTGTGTGTGTAGTGTGCGTGCAGTGTGCGTGTATGTACAGGCGCGAGTGACGACGACGCGGGGTGCGCCGTGCCGCTAAAGTGTGGAGACGCTGCGCTAGTGTGTGTAGTGTGCGTGCAGTGTGCGTGTATGTACAGGCGCGAGTGACGACGGCGCGGGGTGCGCCGTGCCGCTGGAGTGTGGAGACGCTGCGCTAGTGTGTGTGTAGTGTGCGTGCAGTGTGCGTGTATGTACAGGCGCGAGTGACGACGGCGCGGGGTGCGCCGTGCCGCTAAAGTGTGGAGACGCTGCGCTAGTGTGTGTGTAGTGTGCGTGCAGTGTGCGTGTATGTACAGGCGCGAGTGACGACGGCGCGGGGTGCGCCGTGCCGCTAAAGTGTGGAGACGCTGCGCTAGTGTGTGTGTAGTGTGCGTGCAGTGTGCGTGTATGTACAGGCACGAGTGCGACGGCGCGGGGTGCGCCGTGCCGCTAAAGTGTGGAGACGCTGCGCTAGTGTGTGTGTAGTGTGCGTGCAGTGTGCGTGTATGTACAGGCGCGAGTGATGACGGCGCGGGGTGTGCCGTGCCGCTAAAGTGTGGAGACGCTGCGCTAGTGTGTGTGTAGTGTGCGTGCAGTGTGCGTGTATGTACAGGCGCGAGTGACGACGGCGCGGGGAGCGCCGTGCCGCTGGAGTGTGGAGACGCTGCGCTAGTGTGTGTGTAGTGTGCGTGCAGTGTGCGTGTATGTACAGGCGCGAGTGACGACGGCGCGGGGTGCGCCGTGCCGCTAAAGTGTGGAGACGCTGCGCTAGTGTGTGTGTGTAGTGTGCGTGCAGTGTGCGTGTATGTAAAGGCGCGAGTGACGACGGCGCGGGGTGCGCCGTGCCGCTAAAGTGTGGAGACGCTGCGCTAGTGTGTGTGTAGTGTGCGTGCAGTGTGCGTGTATGTACAGGCGCGAGTGACGACGGCGCGGGGTGCGCCGTGCCGCTAAAGTGTGGAGACGCTGCGCTAGTGTGTGTGTAGTGTGCGTGCAGTGTGCGTGTATGTACAGGCGCGAGTGACGACGGCGCGGGGTGCGCCGTGCCGCTAAAGTGTGGAGACGCTGCGCTAGTGTGTGTGTAGTGTGCGTGCAGTGTGCGTGTATGTACAGGCGCGAGTGACGACGGCGCGGGGTGCGCCGTGCCGCTAAAGTGTGGAGACGCTGCGCTAGTGTGTGTGTAGTGTGCGTGCAGTGTGCGTGTATGTACAGGCGCGAGTGATGACGGCGCGGGGTGTGCCGTGCCGCTAAAGTGTGGAGACGCTGCGCTAGTGTGTGTGTAGTGTGCGTGCAGTGTGCGTGTATGTACAGGCGCGAGTGACGACGGCGCGGGGAGCGCCGTGCCGCTGGAGTGTGGAGACGCTGCGCTAGTGTGTGTGTAGTGTGCGTGCAGTGTGCGTGTATGTACAGGCGCGAGTGACGACGGCGCGGGGAGCGCCGTGCCGCTGGAGTGTGGAGACGCTGCGCTAGTGTGTGTGTAGTGTGCGTGCAGTGTGCGTGTATGTACAGGCGCGAGTGACGACGGCGCGGGGTGCGCCGTGCCGCTAAAGTGTGGAGACGCTGCGCTAGTGTGTGTGTGTAGTGTGCGTGCAGTGTGCGTGTATGTAAAGGCGCGAGTGACGACGGCGCGGGGTGCGCCGTGCCGCTAAAGTGTGGAGACGCTGCGCTAGTGTGTGTGTAGTGTGCGTGCAGTGTGCGTGAATGTACAGGCGCGAGTGACGACGGCGCGGGGTGCGCCGTGCCGCTAAAGTGTGGAGACGCTGCGCTAGTGTGTGTGTAGTGTGCGTGCAGTGTGCGTGCAGTGTGCGTGTATGTACAGGCGCGAGTGACGACGGCGCGGGGTGCGCCGTGCCGCTAAAGTGTGGAGACGCTGCGCTAGTGTGTGTGTAGTGTGCGTGCAGTGTGCGTGTATGTACAGGCGCGAGTGACGACGGCGCGGGGTGCGCCGTGCCGCTAAAGTGTGGAGACGCTGCGCTAGTGTGTGTGTAGTGTGCGTGCAGTGTGCGTGTATGTACAGGCGCGAGTGACGACGGCGTGGGGTGCGCCGTGCCGCTAAAGTGTGGAGACGCTGCGCTAGTGTGTGTGTGTAGTGTGCGTGCAGTGTGCGTGCAGTGTGCGTGCAGTGTGCGTGTATGTACAGGCGCGAGTGACGACGGCGCGGGGTGCGCCGTGCCGCTAAAGTGTGGAGACGCTGCGCTAGTGTGTGTGTAGTGTGCGTGCAGTGTGCGTGTATGTACAGGCGCGAGTGACGACTGCGCGGGGTGCGCCGTGCCGCTGGAGTGTGGAGGCGCTGCGCTAGTGTGTGTGTAGTGTGCGTGCAGTGTGCGTGCAGTGTGCGTGTATGTACAGGCGCGAGTGACGACGGCGCGGGGTGCGCCGTGCCGCTAAAGTGTGGAGACGCTGCGCTAGTGTGTGTGTAGTGTGCGTGCAGTGTGCGTGTATGTACAGGCGCGAGTGACGACGGCGCGGGGTGCGCCGTGCCGCTAAAGTGTGGAGACGCTGCGCTAATGTGTGTGTAGTGTGCGTGCAGTGTGCGTGTATGTACAGGCGCGAGTGACGACGGTGCGGGGTGCGCCGTGCCGCTAAAGTGTGGAGACGCTGCGCCAGTGTGTGTGTAGTGTGCGTGCAGTGTGCGTGTATGTACAGGCGCGAGTGACGACGGCGCGGGGTGCGCCGTGCCGCTGGAGTGTGGAGACGCTGCGCTAGTGTGTGTGTAGTGTGCGTGCAGTGTGCGTGTATGTACAGGCGCGAGTGACTACGGCGCGGGGTGCGCCGTGCCGCTGGAGTGTGGAGACGCTGCGCTAGTGTGTGTGTAGTGTGCGTGCAGTGTGCGTGTATGTACAGGCGCGAGTGACGACGGCGCGGGGTGCGCCGTGCCGCTAAAGTGTGGAGACGCTGCGCTAGTGTGTGTGTAGTGTGCGTGCAGTGTGCGTGCAGTGTGCGTGTATGTACAGGCGCGAGTGACGACGGTGCGGGGTGCGCCGTGCCGCTAAAGTGTGGAGACGCTGCGCTAGTGTGTGTGTAGTGTGCGTGCAGTGTGCGTGTATGTACAGGCGCGAGTGACGACGGCGCGGGGTGCGCCGTGCCGCTGGAGTGTGGAGACGCTGCGCTAGTGTCTGTGTAGTGTGCGTGCAGTGTGCGTGTATGTACAGGCGCGAGTGACGACGGCGCGGGGTGCGCCGTGCCGCTGGAGTGTGGAGACGCTGCGCTAGTGTGTGTGTAGTGTGCGTGCAGTGTGCGTGTATGTACAGGCGCGAGTGACGACGGCGCGGGGTGCGCCGTGCCGCTGGAGTGTGGAGACGCTGCGCTAGTGTGTGTGTAGTGTGCGTGCAGTGTGCGTGTATGTACAGGCGCGAGTGACGACGGCGCGGGGTGCGCCGTGCCGCTAAAGTGTGGAGACGCTGCGCTAGTGTGTGTGTAGTGTGCGTGCAGTGTGCGTGTATGTACAGGCGCGAGTGACGACGGCGCGGGGTGCGCCGTGCCGCTAAAGTGTGGAGACGCTGCGCTAGTGTGTGTGTAGTGTGCGTGCAGTGTGCGTGTATGTACAGGCGCGAGTGACGACGGCGTGGGGTGCGCCGTGCCGCTGGAGTGTGGACACGCTGCGCTAGTGTGTGTGTAGTGTGCGTGCAGTGTGCGTGTATGTACAGGCGCGAGTGACGACGGCGCGGCGTGCGCCGTGCCGCTGGAGTGTGGAGACGCTGCGCTAGTGTGTGTGTAGTGTGCGTGCAGTGTGCGTGTATGTACAGGCGCGAGTGACGACGGCGCGGGGTGCGCCGTGCCGCTGGAGTGTGGAGACGCTGCGCTAGTGTGTGTGTAGTGTGCGTGCAGTGTGCGTGTATGTACAGGCGCGAGTGACGACGGCGCGGGGTGCGCCGTGCCGCTAAAGTGTGGAGACGCTGCGCTAGTGTGTGTGTAGTGTGCGTGCAGTGTGCGTGTATGTACAGGCGCGAGTGACGACGGCGCGGGGTGCGCCGTGCCGCTAAAGTGTGGAGACGCTGCGCTAGTGTGTGTGTAGTGTGCGTGCAGTGTGCGTGTATGTACAGGCGCGAGTGACGACGGCGCGGGGTGCGCCGTGCCGCTAAAGTGTGGAGACGCTGCGCTAGTGTGTGTGTAGTGTGCGTGCAGTGTGCGTGTATGTACAGGCGCGAGTGACGACGGCGCGGGGTGCGCCGTGCCGCTAAAGTGTGGAGACGCTGCGCTAGTGTGTGTGTAGTGTGCGTGCAGTGTGCGTGTATGTACAGGCGCGAGTGACGACGGCGTGGGGAGCGCCGTGCCGCTAAAGTGTGGAGACGCTGCGCTAGTGTGTGTGTGTAGTGTGCGTGCAGTGTGCGTGCAGTGTGCGTGTATGTACAGGCGCGAGTGACGACGGCGCGGGGTGCGCCGTGCCGCTAAAGTGTGGAGACGCTGCGCTAGTGTGTGTGTAGTGTGCGTGCAGTGTCCGTGTATGTACAGGCGCGAGTGACGACTGCGCGGGGTGCGCCGTGCCGCTGGAGTGTGGAGGCGCTGCGCTAGTGTGTGTGTAGTGTGCGTGCAGTGTGCGTGCAGTGTGCGTGTATGTACAGGCGCGAGTGACGACGGCGCGGGGTGCGCCGTGCCGCTAAAGTGTGGAGACGCTGCGCTAGTGTGTGTGTAGTGTGCGTGCAGTGTGCGTGTATGTACAGGCGCGAGTGACGACGGCGCGGGGTGCGCCGTGCCGCTAAAGTGTGGAGACGCTGCGCTAGTGTGTGTGTAGTGTGCGTGCAGTGTGCGTGTATGTACAGGCGCGAGTGACGACGGTGCGGGGTGCGCCGTGCCGCTAAAGTGTGGAGACGCTGCGCCAGTGTGTGTGTAGTGTGCGTGCAGTGTGCGTGTATGTACAGGCGCGAGTGACGACGGCGCGGGGTGCGCCGTGCCGCTGGAGTGTGGAGACGCTGCGCTAGTGTGTGTGTAGTGTGCGTGCAGTGTGCGTGTATGTACAGGCGCGAGTGATGACGGCGCGGGGTGCGCCGTGCCGCTGGAGTGTGGAGACGCTGCGCTAGTGTGTGTGTAGTGTGCGTGCAGTGTGCGTGTATGTACAGGCGCGAGTGACGACGGCGCGGGGTGCGCCGTGCCGCTAAAGTGTGGAGACGCTGCGCTAGTGTGTGTGTAGTGTGCGTGCAGTGTGCGTGTATGTACAGGCGCGAGTGACGACGGCGCGGGGTGCGCCGTGCCGCTAAAGTGTGGAGACGCTGCGCTAGTGTGTGTGTAGTGTGCGTGCAGTGTGCGTGTATGTACAGGCGCGAGTGACGACGGTGCGGGGTGCGCCGTTCCGCTAAAGTGTGGAGACGCTGCGCTAGTGTGTGTGTAGTGTGCGTGCAGTGTGCGTGTATGTACAGGCGCGAGTGACGACGGCGCGGGGTGCGCCGTGCCGCTGGAGTGTGGAGACGCTGCGCTAGTGTGTGTGTAGTGTGCGTGCAGTGTGCGTGTATGTACAGGCGCGAGTGACGACGGCGTGGGGTGCGCCGTGCCGCTGGAGTGTGGACACGCTGCGGTAGTCCAGCAATTGGTAAAACTAATAATATTAATAAAAATCAGAAACAATATAAAAATTCTGTCGAATTGAAAGCGACATGCTCCATGTATCTAACCTCAGT
Organism: Parnassius mnemosyne; assembly: GCA_963668995.1. Taxonomy (NCBI): domain Eukaryota; kingdom Metazoa; phylum Arthropoda; class Insecta; order Lepidoptera; family Papilionidae; genus Parnassius; species Parnassius mnemosyne. Next base: position 7,338,699 of record CAVLGL010000068.1, read on the forward strand.
TGATGAAAGGGAAATCCAAAATAGTATAAAAAAATTAAAAACTAAATATAGCTGTGGTGTAGATGATATTCCACCGGCGCTTTTAAAACAATGCACTGAAGAATTTGTCTATCCCCTTACTTTTTTAGTAAACCAAAGTTTTCAAGATGGCATATTTCCAGACCCTCTCAAAATAGCACTAATAAAACCGTTGCATAAAAAAGAAGATAAAAAAAACCCTAACAACTACAGACCAATAGCCCTATTGCCCACCTTTTCAAAGGTATACGAAAAAGCAATGTGTAATAGACTCTACTCATTCCTTGAAAAGTATGAAATACTAGATGATAGCCAAAATGGATTCAGAAAATCAAGATCAACCACCCTAGCTGTATATAAGTTCATACAAATGGCCCTACAAAATTTAAATGATAAAAAACATACTTTTGGTATTTTACTTGATATGACGAAAGCATATGACAGGGTGCCCTATGATAAACTACTTTTAAAACTTATGAATTCGGGTATCCGTGGGCTAGTGCATAACTGGTTCAAATCCTATTTAAATAATCGGAAGCAAATAGTAGAAATTGAACACTACAACCAAATTACTAATGAAGTAATAAAAGTTCGTTCTGAAGAGAAACACCTAACTAGTTCAATCCCACAGGGCAGCGTTTTAGGCTGTGTGCTATTTCTTATTTATGTAAATGACCTACCAAAATGTTTGTATAGCGAATCAACACTGCCAGTATTATTTGCAGATGACTTATCAATACTTATAAAAAGTAACGACAACATTAGCTCTGAAACCCTTATCTATGATACACTTCATAATGTCACGCATTGGCTTGATAGCCATAATCTAGAAATAAACCTTAAAAAGACAAAAATTTTACAATTTCGTTCATATAATAAACCACCCCTAAAAATTAATTTTCAATTACAAAATACCCTAATAGAACAGATAGACTCGTATAACTTGCTTGGACTTAATGTAGATACACATTTAAACTGGAAGTCGCATATTGAAAAAATTAAATGCAAGCTCTCTAAATTTACATATGCGCTTTATCAAATTAATCATAGCACAAATTTAGAAACTGCACTGTCCACATATTACGCGTATGCCTTTTCATGGCTTAAATATGGCATTATCCTTTGGGGTAATAGTGTTAATGCAGATGAATTGTTCATTTTACAAAAAAAATGTGTTAGGATACTTGCCAGAATTGATAACAGACATAGCTGTCGACCCTACTTCATTAAATTTAAATTATTAACCTTAATTTCTATTTACATAAAAGATATAAGTAACTTCGTATTTAAAAATAAACACTTCTTCACCCAGATAAAAGAAACACACAATGTAAATACTAGGCATAAACATAGGTTATATTTACCCCCATCTAGAACCAAAATGCTCAATTGTAGTCCATATTACATGGCAATTAAAATATTCAATAAACTACCCATAGATGTAAAATCTGAAGTTAAATTAAGTTCATTCAATAAGAAACTTCATGATTATCTTATTTCCAAATGCTTTTACACGCTCACTGAATTTTTTGATAGTTAATTACTAACCAGTAAATTACTAAGTATTAAATAAAATTTTATTTTCAAAATAGCCAAATATAATATAATGATGTTACATAGTTATAAGTCCATTCAATTATTTTATTGTATATTTCTTGTATATTGCAACGCCCGACAGGGTCTATAATGGTTACTGTAACTGCTAATGTACTGTACATTATAGTGTGTGTGTAGTGTGCGTGCAGTGTGCGTGTATGTACAGGCGCGAGTGACGACGGCGCGGGGTGCGCCGTGCCGCTAAAGTGTGGAGACGCTGCGTTAGTGTGTGTGTAGTGTGCGTGCAGTGTGCGTGCAGTGTGCGTGTATGTACAGGCGCGAGTGACGACGGCGCGGGGTGCGCCGTGCCGCTAAAGTGTGGAGACGCTGCGCTAGTGTGTGTGTAGTGTGCGTGCAGTGTGCGTGTATGTACAGGCGCGAGTGACGACGGCGCGGGGTGCGCCGTGCCGCTGGAGTGTGGAGACGCTGCGCTAGTGTGTGTGTAGTGTGCGTGCAGTGTGCGTGTATGTACAGGCGCGAGTGATGACGGCGCGGGGTGCGCCGTGCCGCTGGAGTGTGGAGACGCTGCGCTAGTGTGTGTGTAGTGTGCGTGCAGTGTGCGTGTATGTACAGGCGCGAGTGACGACGGCGCGGGGTGCGCCGTGCCGCTAAAGTGTGGAGACGCTGCGCTAGTGTGTGTGTAGTGTGCGTGCAGTGTGCGTGTATGTACAGGCGCGAGTGACGACGGCGCGGGGTGCGCCGTGCCGCTAAAGTGTGGAGACGCTGCGCTAGTGTGTGTGTAGTGTGCGTGCAGTGTGCGTGCAGTGTGCGTGTATGTACAGGCGCGAGTGACGACGGTGCGGGGTGCGCCGTGCCGCTAAAGTGTGGAGACGCTGCGCTAGTGTGTGTGTAGTGTGCGTGCAGTGTGCGTGTATGTACAGGCGCGAGTGACGACGGCGCGGGGTGCGCCGTGCCGCTGGAGTGTGGAGACGCTGCGCTAGTGTGTGTGTAGTGTGCGTGCAGTGTGCGTGTATGTACAGGCGCGAGTGACGACGGCGTGGGGTGCGCCGTGCCGCTGGAGTGTGGAGACGCTGCGCTAGTGTGTGTGTAGTGTGCGTTCAGTGTGCGTGTATGTACAGGCGCGAGTGACGACGGCGCGGGGTGCGCCGTGCCGCTAAAGTGTGGAGACGCTGCGCTAGTGTGTGTGTAGTGTGCGTGCAGTGAGCGTGTATGTACAGGCGCGAGTGACGACGGCGCGGGGTGCGCCGTGCCGCTAAAGTGTGGAGACGCTGCGCTAGTGTGTGTGTAGTGTGCGTGCAGTGTGCGTGTATGTACAGGCGCGAGTGACGACGGCGCGGGGTGCGCCGTGCCGCTAAAGTGTGGAGACGCTGCGCTAGTGTGTGTGTAGTGTGCGTGCAGTGTGCGTGCAGTGTCCGTGTATGTACAGGCGCGAGTAACGACGGCGCGGGGTGCGCCGTGCCGCTAAAGTGTGGAGACGCTGCGCTAGTGTGTGTGAGGTGTGCGTGCAGTGTGCGTGCAGTGTGCGTGTATGTACAGGCGCGAGTGACGACGGCGCGGGGTGCGCCGTGCCGCTAAAGTATGGAGACGCTGCGCTAGTGTGTGTGTAGTGTGCGTGAAGTGTGCGTGTATGTACAGGCGCGAGTGACGACGGCGCGGGGTGCGCCGTGCCGCTAAAGTGTGGAGACGCTGCGCTAGTGTGTGTGTAGTGTGCGTGCAGTGTGCGTGGATGTACAGGCGCGAGTGACGACGGCGCGGGGTGCGCCATGCCGCTAAAGTGTGGAGACGCTGCGCTAGTGTGTGTGTAGTGTGCGTGCAGCGTGCGTGGATGTACAGGCGCGAGTGACGACGGCGCGGGGTGCGCCGTGCCGCTAAAGTGTGGAGACGCTGCGCTAGTGTGTGTGTAGTGTGCGTGCAGTGTGCGTGTATGTACAGGCGCGAGTGACGACGGCGCGGGGTGCGCCGTGCCGCTAAAGTGTGGAGACGCTGCGCTAGTGTGTGTGTAGTGTGCGTGCAGTGTGCGTGGATGTACAGGCGCGAGTGACGACGGCGCGGGGTGCGCCGTGCCGCTAAAGTGTGGAGACGCTGCGCTAGTGTGTGTGTTGTGTGCGTGCAGTGTGCGTGTATGTACAGGCGCGAGTAACGACGGCGCGGGGTGCGCCGTGCCGCTAAAGTGTGGAGGCGCTGCGCTAGCGTGTGTGTAGTGCGCGTGCAGTATGCGTGTATGTGCAGGCGCGAGTGACGACGGCGCGGGGTGCGCCGTGCCGCTAAAGCGTGGAGACGCTGCGCTAGTGTGTGTGTAGTGTGCGTGCAGTGTGCGTGTATGTACAGGCGCGAGTAACGACGGCGCGGGGTGCGCCGTGCCGCTAAAGCGTGCAGACTCTGCGCTAGTGTGTGTGTAGTGTGCGTGCAGTGTGCGTGTATGTACAGGCGCGAGTTACGACGGCGCGGGGTGCGCCGTGCCGCTGGAGTGTGGAGACGCTGCGCTAGTGTGTGTGTAGTGTACGTACAGTGTGCGTGCAGTGTCCGTGTATGTACAGGCGCGAGTAACGACGGCGCGGGGTGCGCCGTGCCGCTAAAGTGTGGAGACGCTGCGCTAGTGTGTGTGTAGTGTGCGTGCAGTGTGCGTGCAGTGTGCGTGTATGTACAGGCGCGAGTGACGACGGCGCGGGGTGCGCCGTGCCGCTAAAGTGTGGAGACGCTGCGCTAGTGTGTGTGTAGTGTGCGTGCAGTGTGCGTGTATGTACAGGCGCGAGTGACGACGGCGCGGGGTGCGCCGTGCCGCTAAAGTGTGGAGACGCTGCGCTAGTGTGTGTGTAGTGTGCGTGCAGTGTGCGTGGATGTACAGGCGCGAGTGACGACGGCGCGGGGTGCGCCATGCCGTTAAAGTGTGGAGACGCTGCGCTAGTGTGTGTGTAGTGTGCGTGCAGCGTGCGTGGATGTACAGGCGCGAGTGACGACGGCGCGGGGTGCGCCGTGCCGCTAAAGTGTGGAGACGCTGCGCTAGTGTGTGTGTAGTGTCCGTGCAGTGTGCGTGTATGTACAGGCGCGAGTTACGACGGCGCGGGCTGCGCCGTGCCGCTAAATTGTGGAGACGCTGCGCTAGTGTGCATGCAGTGTGCGTGTACGTACAGGCGGGAGTGACGACGGCGCGGAGTGCGCCGTGCCGCTGGAGTGTGGAGACGCTGCGCTAGTGTGTGTGTAGTGTGCGTGCAGTGTGCGTGTATGTACAGGTGCAAGTGACGACGGCGCGTGGTGCGCCGTGCCGCTGGAGTGTGGAGACGCTGTGCTAGAGTATGTGTAGTGTGCGTGCAGTGTGCGTGTATGTACAGGCGCGAGTAACGACGGCGCGGGGTGCGCCGTGCCGCTAAAGCGTGGAGACGCTGCGCTAGTGTGTGTGTAGTGTGCGTGCAGTGTGCGTGTATGTACAGGCGCGAGTTACGACGGCGCGGGGTGCGCCGTGCCGCTGGAGTGTGGAGACGCTGCGCTAGTGTGTATGTAGTGTACGTACAGTGTGCGTGCAGTGTCCGTGTATGTACAGGCGCGAGTAACGACGGCGCGGGTTGCGCCGTGCCGCTAAAGTGTGGAGACGCTGCGCTAGTGTGTGTGTAGTGTGCGTGCAGTGTGCGTGCAGTGTGCGTGGATGTACAGGCGCGAGTGACGACGGCGCGGGGTGCGCCGTGCCGCTAAAGTGTGGAGACGCTGCGCTAGTGTGTGTGTAGTGTGCGTGCAGTGTGCGTGTATGTACAGGCGCGAGTGACGACGGCGCGGGGTGCGCCGTGCCGCTAAAGTGTGGAGACGCTGCGCTAGTGTGTGTGTAGTGTGCGTGCAGTGTGCGTGTATGTACAGGCGCGAGTTACGACGGCGCGGGGTGCGCCGTGCCGCTGGAGTGTGGAGACGCTGCGCTAGTGTGTGTGTAGTGTACGTACAGTGTGCGTGCAGTGTCCGTGTATGTACAGGCGCGAGTAACGACGGCGCGGGGTGCGCCGTGCCGCTGGAGTGTGGAGACGCTGCGCTAGTGTGTGTGTAGTGTGCGTGCAGTGTGCGTGTATGTACAGGCGCGAGTGACGACGGCGCGGGGTGCGCCGTGCCGCTGGAGTGTGGAGGCGCTGCGCTAGTGTGTGTGTAGTGTGCGTGCAGTGTGCGTGCAGTGTGCGTGTCTGTACAGGCGCGAGTGACGACGGCGCGGGGTGCGCCGTGCCGCTAAAGTGTGGAGACGCTGCGCTAGTGTGTGTGTAGTGTGCGTGCAGTGTGCGTGTATGTACAGGCGCGAGTTACGACGGCGCGGGGTGTGCCGTGCTGCTACAGTGTGGAGACGCTGCGCTAGTGTGTGTGTAGTGTGCGTGCAGTGTGCGTGTATGTACATGCGCGAGTGACGACGGCGCGGGGTGCGCCGTGCCGCTAAAGTGTGGAGACGCTGCGCTAGTGTGTGTGTAGTGTGCGTGCAGTGTGCGTGTATGTACAGGCGGGAGTGACGACGGCGCGGGGTGCGCCGTGCCGCTGGAGTGTGGAGACGCTGCGCTAGTGTGTGTGTAGTGTACGTGCAGTGTGCGTGTATGTACAGGCGCGAGTGACGACGGCGCGGGGTGCGCCGTGCCGCTAAAGTGTGGAGACGCTGCGCTAGTGTGTGTGTAGTGTGCGTGCAGTGTGCGTGTATGTACAGGCGCGAGTGACGACGGCGCGGGGTGCGCCGTGCCGCTAAAGTGTGGAGACGCTGCGCTAGTGTGTGTGTAGTTTGCGTGCAGTGTGCGTGGATGTACAGGTGCGAGTGACGACGGCGCGGGGTGCGCCGTGCCGCTAAAGTGTGGAGACGCTGCGCTAGTGTGTGTGTAGTGTGCGTGCAGTGTGCGTGTATGTACAGGCGCGAGTGACCACGGCGCGGGGTGCGCCGTGCCGCTAAAGTGTGGAGACGCTGCGCTAGTGTGTGTGTAGTGTGCGTGCAGTGTGCGTGTATGTACAGGCGCGAGTGACGACGGCGCGTGGTGCGTCGTGCCGCTGGAGTGTGGAGACGCTGCGCTAGTGTGTGTGTAGTGTGCGTGCAGTGTGCGTGTATGTACAGGCGCGAGTGACGACGGCGCGGGATGCGCCGTGCCGCTGGAGTGTGGAGGCGCTGCGCTAGTGTGTGTGTGTAGTGTGCGTGCAGTGTGCGTGTATGTACAGGCGCGAGAGACGACGGCGCGGGGTGCGCCGTGCCGCTAAAGTGTGGAGACGCTGCGCTAGTGTGTGTGTAGTGTGCGTGCAGTGTGCGTGTATGTACAGGCGCGAGTGACGACGGCGCGGGGTGCGCCTTGCCGCTAAAGTGTGGAGACGCTGCGCTAGTGTGTGTGTAGTGTGCGTGCAGTGTGCGTGTATGTACAGGCGCGAGTGACGACGGCGCGGGGTGCGCCGTGCCGCTAAAGTGTGGAGACGCTGCGCTAGTGTGTGTGTAGTGTGCGTGCAGTGTGCGTGTATGTACAGGCGCAAGTGACGACGGCGCGTGGTGCGCCGTGCCGCTGGAGTGTGGAGACGCTGTGCTAGAGTGTGTGTAGTGTGCGTGCAGTGTGCGTGTATGTACAGGCGCGAGTAACGACGGCGCGGGGTGCGCCGTGCCGCTAAAGCGTGGAGACGCTGCGCTAGTGTGTGTGTAGTGTGCGTGCAGTGTGCGTGTATGTACAGGCGCGAGTTACGACGGCGCGGGGTGCGCCGTGCCGCTGGAGTGTGGAGACGCTGCGCTAGTGTGTGTGTGTAGTGTACGTACAGTGTGCGTGCAGTGTCCGTGTATGTACAGGCGCGAGTAACGACGGCGCGGGGTGCGCCGTGCCGCTAAAGTGTGGAGACGCTGCGCTAGTGTGTGTGTAGTGTGCGTGCAGTGTGCGTGCAGTGTGCGTGTATGTACAAGCGCGAGTGACGACGGCGCGGGGTGCGCCGTGCCGCTAAAGTGTGGAGACGCTGCGCCAGTGTGTGTGTAGTGTGCGTGCAGTGTACGTGTATGTACAGGCGTGAGTGACGACGGCGCGGGGTTGCGCCGTGCCGCTAAAGTGTGGAGACGCTGCGCTAGTGTGTGTGTAGTGTGCGTGCAGTGTGCGTGCAGTGTGCGTGTATGTACAGGCGCGAGTGACCACGGCGCGGGGTGCGCCGTGCCGCTAAAGTGTGGAGACGCTGCGCTAGTGTGTGTGTAGTGTGCGTGCAGTGTGCGTGTATGTACAGGCGCGAGTGACGACGGCGCGTGGTGCGTCGTGCCGCTGGAGTGTGGAGACGCTGCGCTAGTGTGTGTATAGTGTGCGTGCAGTGTGCGTGTATGTACAGGCGCGAGTGACGACGGCGCGGGGTGCGCCGTGCCGCTGGAGTGTGGAGGCGCTGCGCTAGTGTGTGTGTAGTGTGCGTGCAGTGTGCGTGTATGTACAGGCGCGAGTGACGACGGCGCGGGATGCGCCGGACCGCTTAAGTGTGGAGACGCTGCGCTAGTGTGTGTGTAGTGTGCGTGCAGTGTGCGTGTATGTACAGGCGCGAGTGACGACGGCGCGGGGTGCGCCGTGCCGCTAAAGTGTGGAGACGCTGCGCTAGTGTGTGTGTAGTGTGCGTGCAGTGTGCGTGTATGTACAGGCGCGAGTGACGACGGCGCGGGGTGCGCCGTGCCGCTGGAGTGTGGAGACGCTGCGCTAGTGTGTGTGTAGTGTGCGTGCAGTGTGCGTGTATGTACAGGCGCGAGTTATGACGGCGCGGGGTGCGCCGTGCCGCTAAAGCGTGGAGACGCTGCGCTAGTGTGTGTGTAGTGTGCGTGCAGTGTGCGTGTATGTACAGGCGCGAGTGACGACGGCGCGGGGTGCGCCGTGCCGCTAAAGTGTGGAGACGCTGCGCCAGTGTGTGTGTAGTGTGCGTGCAGTGTACGTGTATGTACAGGCGCGAGTGACGACGGCGCGGGGTTGCGCCGTGCCGCTAAAGTGTGGAGACGCTGCGCTAGTGTGTGTGTAGTGTGCGTGCAGTGTGCGTGTATGTACAGGCGCGAGTGACGACGACGCGTGGTGCGTCGTGCCGCTGGAGTGTGGAGACGCTGCGCTAGTGTGTGTGTAGTGTGCGTGCGGTGTGCGTGTATGTACAGGCGCGAGTGACGACGGCGCGGGGTGCGCCGTGCCGCTGGAGTGTGGAGGCGCTGCGCTAGTGTGTGTGTAGTGTGCGTGCAGTGTGCGTGTTTGTACAGGCGCGAGTGACGACGGCGCGGGGTGCGCCGTGCCGCTGGAGTGTGGAGACGCTGCGCTAGTGTGTGTGTAGTGTGCGTGCAGTGTGCGTGTATGTACAGGCGCGAGTGACGACGGCGCGGGTTGCGCCGTGCCGCTGGAGTGTGGAGACGCTGCGCTAGTGTGTGTGTAGTGTGCGTGCAGTGTGCGTGTATGTACAGGCGCGAGTGACGACGGCGCGGGGTGCGCCGTGCCGCTAAAGTGTGGAGACGCTGCGCTAGTGTGTGTGTAGTGTGCGTGCAGTGTGCGTGTATGTACAGACGCGAGTGACGACGGCGCGGGGTGTGCCGTGCCGCTAAAGTGTGGAGACGCTGCGCTAGTGTGTGTGTAGTGTGCGTGCAGTGTGCGTGTATGTACAGGCGCGAGTGACGAAGGCGCGGGGTGCGCCGTGCCGCTAAAGTGTGGAGACGCTGCGCTAGTGTGTGTGTAGTGTGCGTGCAGTATGCGTGTATGTACAGGCGCGAGTGACGACGGCGCGGGGTGCGCCGTGCCGCTAAAGTGTGGAGACGCTGCGCTAGTGTGTGTGTAGTGTGCGTGCAGTGTGCGTGTATGTACAGGCGCGAGTCACGACGGCGCGGGGTGCGCCGTGCCGCTAAAGTGTGGAGACGCTGCGCTAGTGTGTGTGTAGTGTGCGTGCCGTGTGCGTGTATGTACAGGCGCGAGTGACGACGGCGCGGGGTGCGCCGTGCCGCTGGAGTGTGGAGACGCTGCGCTAGTGTGTGTGTAGTGTGCGTGCAGTGTGCGTGTATGTACAGGCGCGAGTGACGACGGCGCGGGGTGCGCCGTGCCGCTGGAGTGTGGAGACGCTGCGCTAGTGTGTGTGTAGTGTGCGTGCAGTGTGCGTGTATGTAAAGGCGCGAGTGACAACGGCGCGGGGTGCGCCGTGCCGCTGGAGTGTGGAGACGCTGCGCTAGTGTGTGTGTAGTGTGCGTGCAGTGTGCGTGTATGTACAGGCGCGAGTGACGACGGCGCGGGGTGCGCCGTGCCGCTAAAGTGTGGAGACGCTGCGCTAGTGTGTGTGTAGTGTGCGTACAGTGTGCGTGCAGTGTCCGTGTATGTACAGGCGCGAGTAACGACGGCGCGGGGTGCGCCGTGCCGCTGGAGTGTGGAGACGCTGCGCTAGTGTGTGTGTAGTGTGCGTGCAGTGTGCGTGTATGTACAGGCGCGAGTGACGACGGCGCGGGGTGCGCCGTGCCGCTGGAGTGTGGAGGCGCTGCGCTAGTGTGTGTGTAGTGTGCGTGCAGTGTGCGTGCAGTGTGCGTGTCTGTACAGGCGCGAGTGACGACGGCGCGGGGTGCGCCGTGCCGCTAAAGTGTGGAGACGCTGCGCTAGTGTGTGTGTAGTGTGCGTGCAGTGTGCGTGTATGTACAGGCGCGAGTTACGACGGCGCGGGGTGTGCCGTGCTGCTACAGTGTGGAGACGCTGCGCTAGTGTGTGTGTAGTGTGCGTGCAGTGTGCGTGTATGTACATGCGCGAGTGACGACGGCGCGGGGTGCGCCGTGCCGCTAAAGTGTGGAGACGCTGCGCTAGTGTGTGTGTAGTGTGCGTGCAGTGTGCGTGTATGTACAGGCGGGAGTGACGACGGCGCGGGGTGCGCCGTGCCGCTGGAGTGTGGAGACGCTGCGCTAGTGTGTGTGTAGTGTACGTGCAGTGTGCGTGTATGTACAGGCGCGAGTGACGACGGCGCGGGGTGCGCCGTGCCGCTAAAGTGTGGAGACGCTGCGCTAGTGTGTGTGTAGTGTGCGTGCAGTGTGCGTGTATGTACAGGCGCGAGTGACGACGGCGCGGGGTGCGCCGTGCCGCTAAAGTGTGGAGACGCTGCGCTAGTGTGTGTGTAGTTTGCGTGCAGTGTGCGTGGATGTACAGGTGCGAGTGACGACGGCGCGGGGTGCGCCGTGCCGCTAAAGTGTGGAGACTCTGCGCTAGTGTGTGTGTAGTGTGCGTGCAGTGTGCGTGTATGTACAGGCGCGAGTGACCACGGCGCGGGGTGCGCCGTGCCGCTAAAGTGTGGAGACGCTGCGCTAGTGTGTGTGTAGTGTGCGTGCAGTGTGCGTGTATGTACAGGCGCGAGTGACGACGGCGCGTGGTGCGTCGTGCCGCTGGAGTGTGGAGACGCTGCGCTAGTGTGTGTGTAGTGTGCGTGCAGTGTGCGTGTATGTACAGGCGCGAGTGACGACGGCGCGGGATGCGCCGTGCCGCTGGAGTGTGGAGGCGCTGCGCTAGTGTGTGTGTGTAGTGTGCGTGCAGTGTGCGTGTATGTACAGGCGCGAGAGACGACGGCGCGGGGTGCGCCGTGCCGCTAAAGTGTGGAGACGCTGCGCTAGTGTGTGTGTAGTGTGCGTGCAGTGTGCGTGTATGTACAGGCGCGAGTGACGACGGCGCGGGGTGCGCCTTGCCGCTAAAGTGTGGAGACGCTGCGCTAGTGTGTGTGTAGTGTGCGTGCAGTGTGCGTGTATGTACAGGCGCGAGTGACGACGGCGCGGGGTGCGCCGTGCCGCTAAAGTGTGGAGACGCTGCGCTAGTGTGTGTGTAGTGTGCGTGCAGTGTGCGTGTATGTACAGGCGCAAGTGACGACGGCGCGTGGTGCGCCGTGCCGCTGGAGTGTGGAGACGCTGTGCTAGAGTGTGTGTAGTGTGCGTGCAGTGTGCGTGTATGTACAGGCGCGAGTAACGACGGCGCGGGGTGCGCCGTGCCGCTAAAGCGTGGAGACGCTGCGCTAGTGTGTGTGTAGTGTGCGTGCAGTGTGCGTGTATGTACAGGCGCGAGTTACGACGGCGCGGGGTGCGCCGTGCCGCTGGAGTGTGGAGACGCTGCGCTAGTGTGTGTGTGTAGTGTACGTACAGTGTGCGTGCAGTGTCCGTGTATGTACAGGCGCGAGTAACGACGGCGCGGGGTGCGCCGTGCCGCTAAAGTGTGGAGACGCTGCGCTAGTGTGTGTGTAGTGTGCGTGCAGTGTGCGTGCAGTGTGCGTGTATGTACAAGCGCGAGTGACGACGGCGCGGGGTGCGCCGTGCCGCTAAAGTGTGGAGACGCTGCGCCAGTGTGTGTGTAGTGTGCGTGCAGTGTACGTGTATGTACAGGCGTGAGTGACGACGGCGCGGGGTTGCGCCGTGCCGCTAAAGTGTGGAGACGCTGCGCTAGTGTGTGTGTAGTGTGCGTGCAGTGTGCGTGCAGTGTGCGTGTATGTACAGGCGCGAGTGACCACGGCGCGGGGTGCGCCGTGCCGCTAAAGTGTGGAGACGCTGCGCTAGTGTGTGTGTAGTGTGCGTGCAGTGTGCGTGTATGTACAGGCGCGAGTGACGACGGCGCGTGGTGCGTCGTGCCGCTGGAGTGTGGAGGCGCTGCGCTAGTGTGTGTGTAGTGTGCGTGCAGTGTGCGTGTATGTACAGGCGCGAGTGACGACGGCGCGGGATGCGCCGGACCGCTTAAGTGTGGAGACGCTGCGCTAGTGTGTGTGTAGTGTGCGTGCAGTGTGCGTGTATGTACAGGCGCGAGTGACGACGGCGCGGGGTGCGCCGTGCCGCTAAAGTGTGGAGACGCTGCGCTAGTGTGTGTGTAGTGTGCGTGCAGTGTGCGTGTATGTACAGGCGCGAGTGACGACGGCGCGGGGTGCGCCGTGCCGCTGGAGTGTGGAGACGCTGCGCTAGTGTGTGTGTAGTGTGCGTGCAGTGTGCGTGTATGTACAGGCGCGAGTTATGACGGCGCGGGGTGCGCCGTGCCGCTAAAGCGTGGAGACGCTGCGCTAGTGTGTGTGTAGTGTGCGTGCAGTGTGCGTGTATGTACAGGCGCGAGTGACGACGGCGCGGGGTGCGCCGTGCCGCTAAAGTGTGGAGACGCTGCGCCAGTGTGTGTGTAGTGTGCGTGCAGTGTACGTGTATGTACAGGCGCGAGTGACGACGGCGCGGGGTTGCGCCGTGCCGCTAAAGTGTGGAGACGCTGCGCTAGTGTGTGTGTAGTGTGCGTGCAGTGTGCGTGTATGTACAGGCGCGAGTGACGACGACGCGTGGTGCGTCGTGCCGCTGGAGTGTGGAGACGCTGCGCTAGTGTGTGTGTAGTGTGCGTGCGGTGTGCGTGTATGTACAGGCGCGAGTGACGACGGCGCGGGGTGCGCCGTGCCGCTGGAGTGTGGAGGCGCTGCGCTAGTGTGTGTGTAGTGTGCGTGCAGTGTGCGTGTTTGTACAGGCGCGAGTGACGACGGCGCGGGGTGCGCCGTGCCGCTGGAGTGTGGAGACGCTGCGCTAGTGTGTGTGTAGTGTGCGTGCAGTGTGCGTGTATGTACAGGCGCGAGTGACGACGGCGCGGGTTGCGCCGTGCCGCTGGAGTGTGGAGACGCTGCGCTAGTGTGTGTGTAGTGTGCGTGCAGTGTGCGTGTATGTACAGGCGCGAGTGACGACGGCGCGGGGTGCGCCGTGCCGCTAAAGTGTGGAGACGCTGCGCTAGTGTGTGTGTAGTGTGCGTGCAGTGTGCGTGTATGTACAGACGCGAGTGACGACGGCGCGGGGTGTGCCGTGCCGCTAAAGTGTGGAGACGCTGCGCTAGTGTGTGTGTAGTGTGCGTGCAGTGTGCGTGTATGTACAGGCGCGAGTGACGAAGGCGCGGGGTGCGCCGTGCCGCTAAAGTGTGGAGACGCTGCGCTAGTGTGTGTGTAGTGTGCGTGCAGTATGCGTGTATGTACAGGCGCGAGTGACGACGGCGCGGGGTGCGCCGTGCCGCTAAAGTGTGGAGACGCTGCGCTAGTGTGTGTGTAGTGTGCGTGCAGTGTGCGTGTATGTACAGGCGCGAGTCACGACGGCGCGGGGTGCGCCGTGCCGCTAAAGTGTGGAGACGCTGCGCTAGTGTGTGTGTAGTGTGCGTGCCGTGTGCGTGTATGTACAGGCGCGAGTGACGACGGCGCGGGGTGCGCCGTGCCGCTGGAGTGTGGAGACGCTGCGCTAGTGTGTGTGTAGTGTGCGTGCAGTGTGCGTGTATGTACAGGCGCGAGTGACGACGGCGCGGGGTGCGCCGTGCCGCTGGAGTGTGGAGACGCTGCGCTAGTGTGTGTGTAGTGTGCGTGCAGTGTGCGTGTATGTAAAGGCGCGAGTGACAACGGCGCGGGGTGCGCCGTGCCGCTGGAGTGTGGAGACGCTGCGCTAGTGTGTGTGTAGTGTGCGTGCAGTGTGCGTGTATGTACAGGCGCGAGTGACGACGGCGCGGGGTGCGCCGTGCCGCTAAAGTGTGGAGACGCTGCGCTAGTGTGTGTGTAGTGTGCGTACAGTGTGCGTGCAGTGTCCGTGTATGTACAGGCGCGAGTAACGACGGCGCGGGGTGCGCCGTGCCGCTGGAGTGTGGAGACGCTGCGCTAGTGTGTGTGTAGTGTGCGTGCAGTGTGCGTGTATGTACAGGCGCGAGTGACGACGGCGCGGGGTGCGCCGTGCCGCTGGAGTGTGGAGGCGCTGCGCTAGTGTGTGTGTAGTGTGCGTGCAGTGTGCGTGCAGTGTGCGTGTCTGTACAGGCGCGAGTGACGACGGCGCGGGGTGCGCCGTGCCGCTAAAGTGTGGAGACGCTGCGCTAGTGTGTGTGTAGTGTGCGTGCAGTGTGCGTGTATGTACAGGCGCGAGTTACGACGGCGCGGGGTGTGCCGTGCTGCTACAGTGTGGAGACGCTGCGCTAGTGTGTGTGTAGTGTGCGTGCAGTGTGCGTGTATGTACATGCGCGAGTGACGACGGCGCGGGGTGCGCCGTGCCGCTAAAGTGTGGAGACGCTGCGCTAGTGTGTGTGTAGTGTGCGTGCAGTGTGCGTGTATGTACAGGCGGGAGTGACGACGGCGCGGGGTGCGCCGTGCCGCTGGAGTGTGGAGACGCTGCGCTAGTGTGTGTGTAGTGTACGTGCAGTGTGCGTGTATGTACAGGCGCGAGTGACGACGGCGCGGGGTGCGCCGTGCCGCTAAAGTGTGGAGACGCTGCGCTAGTGTGTGTGTAGTGTGCGTGCAGTGTGCGTGTATGTACAGGCGCGAGTGACGACGGCGCGGGGTGCGCCGTGCCGCTAAAGTGTGGAGACGCTGCGCTAGTGTGTGTGTAGTTTGCGTGCAGTGTGCGTGGATGTACAGGTGCGAGTGACGACGGCGCGGGGTGCGCCGTGCCGCTAAAGTGTGGAGACGCTGCGCTAGTGTGTGTGTAGTGTGCGTGCAGTGTGCGTGTATGTACAGGCGCGAGTGACCACGGCGCGGGGTGCGCCGTGCCGCTAAAGTGTGGAGACGCTGCGCTAGTGTGTGTGTAGTGTGCGTGCAGTGTGCGTGTATGTACAGGCGCGAGTGACGACGGCGCGTGGTGCGTCGTGCCGCTGGAGTGTGGAGACGCTGCGCTAGTGTGTGTGTAGTGTGCGTGCAGTGTGCGTGTATGTACAGGCGCGAGTGACGACGGCGCGGGATGCGCCGTGCCGCTGGAGTGTGGAGGCGCTGCGCTAGTGTGTGTGTGTAGTGTGCGTGCAGTGTGCGTGTATGTACAGGCGCGAGAGACGACGGCGCGGGGTGCGCCGTGCCGCTAAAGTGTGGAGACGCTGCGCTAGTGTGTGTGTAGTGTGCGTGCAGTGTGCGTGTATGTACAGGCGCGAGTGACGACGGCGCGGGGTGCGCCTTGCCGCTAAAGTGTGGAGACGCTGCGCTAGTGTGTGTGTAGTGTGCGTGCAGTGTGCGTGTATGTACAGGCGCGAGTGACGACGGCGCGGGGTGCGCCGTGCCGCTAAAGTGTGGAGACGCTGCGCTAGTGTGTGTGTAGTGTGCGTGCAGTGTGCGTGTATGTACAGGCGCAAGTGACGACGGCGCGTGGTGCGCCGTGCCGCTGGAGTGTGGAGACGCTGTGCTAGAGTGTGTGTAGTGTGCGTGCAGTGTGCGTGTATGTACAGGCGCGAGTAACGACGGCGCGGGGTGCGCCGTGCCGCTAAAGCGTGGAGACGCTGCGCTAGTGTGTGTGTAGTGTGCGTGCAGTGTGCGTGTATGTACAGGCGCGAGTTACGACGGCGCGGGGTGCGCCGTGCCGCTGGAGTGTGGAGACGCTGCGCTAGTGTGTGTGTGTAGTGTACGTACAGTGTGCGTGCAGTGTCCGTGTATGTACAGGCGCGAGTAACGACGGCGCGGGGTGCGCCGTGCCGCTAAAGTGTGGAGACGCTGCGCTAGTGTGTGTGTAGTGTGCGTGCAGTGTGCGTGCAGTGTGCGTGTATGTACAAGCGCGAGTGACGACGGCGCGGGGTGCGCCGTGCCGCTAAAGTGTGGAGACGCTGCGCCAGTGTGTGTGTAGTGTGCGTGCAGTGTACGTGTATGTACAGGCGTGAGTGACGACGGCGCGGGGTTGCGCCGTGCCGCTAAAGTGTGGAGACGCTGCGCTAGTGTGTGTGTAGTGTGCGTGCAGTGTGCGTGCAGTGTGCGTGTATGTACAGGCGCGAGTGACCACGGCGCGGGGTGCGCCGTGCCGCTAAAGTGTGGAGACGCTGCGCTAGTGTGTGTGTAGTGTGCGTGCAGTGTGCGTGTATGTACAGGCGCGAGTGACGACGGCGCGTGGTGCGTCGTGCCGCTGGAGTGTGGAGACGCTGCGCTAGTGTGTGTATAGTGTGCGTGCAGTGTGCGTGTATGTACAGGCGCGAGTGACGACGGCGCGGGGTGCGCCGTGCCGCTGGAGTGTGGAGGCGCTGCGCTAGTGTGTGTGTAGTGTGCGTGCAGTGTGCGTGTATGTACAGGCGCGAGTGACGACGGCGCGGGATGCGCCGGACCGCTTAAGTGTGGAGACGCTGCGCTAGTGTGTGTGTAGTGTGCGTGCAGTGTGCGTGTATGTACAGGCGCGAGTGACGACGGCGCGGGGTGCGCCGTGCCGCTAAAGTGTGGAGACGCTGCGCTAGTGTGTGTGTAGTGTGCGTGCAGTGTGCGTGTATGTACAGGCGCGAGTGACGACGGCGCGGGGTGCGCCGTGCCGCTGGAGTGTGGAGACGCTGCGCTAGTGTGTGTGTAGTGTGCGTGCAGTGTGCGTGTATGTACAGGCGCGAGTTATGACGGCGCGGGGTGCGCCGTGCCGCTAAAGCGTGGAGACGCTGCGCTAGTGTGTGTGTAGTGTGCGTGCAGTGTGCGTGTATGTACAGGCGCGAGTGACGACGGCGCGGGGTGCGCCGTGCCGCTAAAGTGTGGAGACGCTGCGCCAGTGTGTGTGTAGTGTGCGTGCAGTGTACGTGTATGTACAGGCGCGAGTGACGACGGCGCGGGGTTGCGCCGTGCCGCTAAAGTGTGGAGACGCTGCGCTAGTGTGTGTGTAGTGTGCGTGCAGTGTGCGTGTATGTACAGGCGCGAGTGACGACGACGCGTGGTGCGTCGTGCCGCTGGAGTGTGGAGACGCTGCGCTAGTGTGTGTGTAGTGTGCGTGCGGTGTGCGTGTATGTACAGGCGCGAGTGACGACGGCGCGGGGTGCGCCGTGCCGCTGGAGTGTGGAGGCGCTGCGCTAGTGTGTGTGTAGTGTGCGTGCAGTGTGCGTGTTTGTACAGGCGCGAGTGACGACGGCGCGGGGTGCGCCGTGCCGCTGGAGTGTGGAGACGCTGCGCTAGTGTGTGTGTAGTGTGCGTGCAGTGTGCGTGTATGTACAGGCGCGAGTGACGACGGCGCGGGTTGCGCCGTGCCGCTGGAGTGTGGAGACGCTGCGCTAGTGTGTGTGTAGTGTGCGTGCAGTGTGCGTGTATGTACAGGCGCGAGTGACGACGGCGCGGGGTGCGCCGTGCCGCTAAAGTGTGGAGACGCTGCGCTAGTGTGTGTGTAGTGTGCGTGCAGTGTGCGTGTATGTACAGACGCGAGTGACGACGGCGCGGGGTGTGCCGTGCCGCTAAAGTGTGGAGACGCTGCGCTAGTGTGTGTGTAGTGTGCGTGCAGTGTGCGTGTATGTACAGGCGCGAGTGACGAAGGCGCGGGGTGCGCCGTGCCGCTAAAGTGTGGAGACGCTGCGCTAGTGTGTGTGTAGTGTGCGTGCAGTATGCGTGTATGTACAGGCGCGAGTGACGACGGCGCGGGGTGCGCCGTGCCGCTAAAGTGTGGAGACGCTGCGCTAGTGTGTGTGTAGTGTGCGTGCAGTGTGCGTGTATGTACAGGCGCGAGTCACGACGGCGCGGGGTGCGCCGTGCCGCTAAAGTGTGGAGACGCTGCGCTAGTGTGTGTGTAGTGTGCGTGCCGTGTGCGTGTATGTACAGGCGCGAGTGACGACGGCGCGGGGTGCGCCGTGCCGCTGGAGTGTGGAGACGCTGCGCTAGTGTGTGTGTAGTGTGCGTGCAGTGTGCGTGTATGTACAGGCGCGAGTGACGACGGCGCGGGGTGCGCCGTGCCGCTGGAGTGTGGAGACGCTGCGCTAGTGTGTGTGTAGTGTGCGTGCAGTGTGCGTGTATGTAAAGGCGCGAGTGACAACGGCGCGGGGTGCGCCGTGCCGCTGGAGTGTGGAGACGCTGCGCTAGTGTGTGTGTAGTGTGCGTGCAGTGTGCGTGTATGTACAGGCGCGAGTGACGACGGCGCGGGGTGCGCCGTGCCGCTAAAGTGTGGAGACGCTGCGCCAGTGTGTGTGTAGTGTGCGTGCAGTGTACGTGTATGTACAGGCGCGAGTGACGACGGCGCGGGGTTGCGCCGTGCCGCTAAAGTGTGGAGACGCTGCGCTAGTGTGTGTGTAGTGTGCGTGCAGTGTGCGTGCAGTGTGCGTGTATGTACAGGCGCGAGTGACCACGGCGCGGGGTGCGCCGTGCCGCTAAAGTGTGGAGACGCTGCGCTAGTGTGTGTGTAGTGTGCGTGCAGTGTGCGTGTATGTACAGGCGCGAGTGACGACGGCGCGTGGTGCGTCGTGCCGCTGGAGTGTGGAGACGCTGCGCTAGTGTGTGTGTAGTGTGTGTGCAGTGTGCGTGTATGTACAGGCGCGAGTGACGACGGCGCGGGGTGCGCCGTGCCGCTGGAGTGTGGAGGCGCTGCGCTAGTGTGTGTGTAGTGTGCGTGCAGTGTGCGTGTATGTACAGGCGCGAGTGACGACGGCGCGGGGTGCGCCGTGCCGCTAAAGTGTGGAGACGCTGCGATAGTGTGTGTGTAGTGTGCGTGCAGTGTGCGTGTATGTACAGGCGCGAGTGACGACGGCGCGGGGTGCGCCGTGCCGCTAAAGTGTGGAGACGCTGCGCTAGTGTGTGTGTGTAGTGTGCGTGCAGTGTGCGTGTATGTACAGGCGCGAGTGACGACGGCGCGGGGTGCGCCGTGCCGCTGGAGTGTGGAGACGCTGCGCTAGTGTGTGTGTAGTGTGCGTGCAGTGTGCGTGTATGTACAGGCGCGAGTAATGACGGCGCGGGGTGCGCCGTGCCGCTAAAGCGTGGAGACGCTGCGCTAGTGTGTGTGTAGTGTGCGTGCAGTGTGCGTGTATGTACAGGCGCGAGTGACGACGGCGCGGGGTGCGCCGTGCCGCTAAAGTGTGGAGACGCTGCGCCAGTGTGTGTGTAGTGTGCGTGCAGTGTACGTGTATGTACAGGCGCGAGTGACGACGGCGCGGGGTTGCGCCGTGCCGCTAAAGTGTGGAGACGCTGCGCTAGTGTGTGTGTAGTGTGCGTGCAGTGTGCGTGCAGTGTGCGTGTATGTACAGGCGCGAGTGACCACGGCGCGGGGTGCGCGTGCCGCTAAAGTGTGGTGACGCTGCGCTAGTGTGTGTGTAGTGTGCGTGCAGTGTGCGTGTATGTACAGGCGCGAGTGACGACGGCGCGTGGTGCGTCGTGCCGCTGGAGTGTGGAGACGCTGCGCTAGTGTGTGTGTAGTGTGCGTGCAGTGTGCGTGTATGTACAGGCGCGAGTGACGACGGCGCGGGGTGCGCCGTGCCGCTGGAGTGTGGAGGCGCTGCGCTAGTGTGTGTGTAGTGTGCGTGCAGTGTGCGTGTATGTACAGGCGCGAGTGACGACGGCGCGGGGTGCGCCGTGCCGCTAAAGTGTGGAGACGCTGCGCTAGTGTGTGTGTAGTGTGCGTGCAGTGTGCGTGTATGTACAGGCGCGAGTGACGACGGCGCGGGGTGCGCCGTGCCGCTAAAGTGTGGAGACGCTGCGCTAGTTTGTGTGTAGTGTGCGTGCAGTGTGCGTGTTTGTACAGGCGCGAGTGACGACGGCGCGGGGTGCGCCGTGCCGCTGGAGTGTGGAGACGCTGCGCTAGTGTGTGTGTAGTGTGCGTGCAGTGTGCGTGTATGTACAGGCGCGAGTAATGACGGCGCGGGGTGCGCCGTGCCGCTAAAGCATGGAGACGCTGCGCTAGTGTGTGTGTAGTGTGCGTGCAGTGTGCGTGTATGTACAGGCGCGAGTGACGACGGCGCGGGGTGCGCCGTGCCGCTAAAGTGTGGAGACGCTGCGCTAGTGTGTGTGTAGTGTGCGTGTAGTGTGCGTGCAGTGTGCGTGTATGTACAGGCGCGAGTGACGACGGCGCGGGGTGCGCCGTGCCGCTAAAGTGTGGAGACGCTGCGCTAGTGTGTGTGTAGTGTGCGTGCAGTGTGCGTGTATGTACAGGCGCGAGTGACGACGGCGCGGGGTGCGCCGTGCCGCTGGAGTGTGGAGACGCTGCGCTAGTGTGTGTGTAGTGTGCGTGCAGTGTGCGTGTATGTACAGGCGCGAGTAATGACGGCGCGGGGTGCGCCGTGCCGCTAAAGCGTGGAGACGCTGCGCTAGTGTGTGTGTAGTGTGCGTGCAGTGTGCGTGTATGTACAGGCGCGAGTGACGACGGCGCGGGGTGCGCCGTGCTGCTGGAAACGCTGCGCGCGCTGCTGGCGGCGCCGCGTCCGTTGCGCCACGACGTCATCGCGCTGCTCAACGGCGCCGAGGAGAACATCCTGCAGGCCTCGCACGCCTTCGTCACCACGCACAGGTGCCGCGTCCGCCGTTATACAATCATCGCTTTAGTAATTACCTCACACCCATTACGCTGGCTGGCAAGTTGGTGACCCCAGAGCCGAGGCCCTTTGAAGCCTTTGTCCCTCAAATATCCTGTTCTTTAGCATCAGGCTGCAAAGTTAGGGTTTAGCACCTTTGATTTGAATTTTAATCGATCGCCAAACCCTCGTCCGTCACATACTGTAAGTTAAGATCTAGCCAAGTTAAAGTAGGGTTTTCAAAACGAATTCGGTTAAAAAAAATTGAGATTTAAATATATGTACATATACGGCTACTGTGCACAACTAGCGATGCTTAGATCTCAATGCATAGATCATCGACGATTACACTGCTTACTCGGAGTCGTGATTGTGATTTTAATATTGACGATACGGCTAGTTGTCGTCATTATTATTATTCTTTTTCAAAAAATGTCGTCGCTGCTTTCGTAGCTAAGCTGCTCTTACACCATAATTTTCCCAATTTATCAGTATCCTGCAACAACGACGACTTACTTGTCTACTGCCAACATTTGGAAAATCTCCACAGTGATTTCATTGAAAGATTCCAGGGCGTTTTGAAATTAGAAATACCAGACTGAGTGTTAGATCCTTTTTCAAATATCAACATAGCAGTATCACCCCAACTGGAAGAAGAACTTGTAGAACTGACAACGAACGAGGAAATAAAAATCGAATTCAAAAACGGCTACCAAGAGTTTTGGCTTCAAAAGTCAATCGCTCACCCTGGATTGTGGTCGATCGTTCAACGATTTTTGATAGCATTCCCATCGTCATATTTGTGTGAACATGAATTTAGCGCTTTCACAAAGCTGCTTACTAAAAAAAGAAATAGTTTACATGTTACCGAACTTACGACTGTTTTCGAGTAAAATCACACCTAATATCAACAAACTTGTTAAAAATCATCAAATTCGTCCATCTCATTAGATTAGTTTTAAAACTAAAATTGATTACCTATCTATATTGTTTCTTTTAATTTGATTAAAATATATTCTTAGTATTATAAAGTTGAGTTTTAATTGCTCTCTCTGGTAATAATGTCTAGTTTAGAATGTAAGTTTAAGCACCAAAACCGACTAATATATAGTAACATAACTAAATTAATTAAAGTAATGAAATTGTGATTTTTAAGTTTTAGGAGTGTATAAAAAAATTGGGGGCGCTGAAAAATAATTGATTTTCAAAGGGGGCGGTAAAAGAAATATAGTTTGATAATCTCTGCAATAACAGGTTCTCACTAAATACAATAACATAATCTTTCGTCGTTTAAAGGACATAGCACAAATACGAGCATCAAAAATGTAGTCTAATTTAAATGTACAACATGCATAAATTTAATAAGTGAAACAAACAATAATACCCAAAAGGAAAAGGAAAGCAGGACTATACGCACTACATAATAATTTTTTTTAAATAAACTGCGACATAAAAAACTCTCGACTTAATGCCCGCCTTGCCGATTACATTGTGTTCTATATAACCCCACACTACGACGGTGACGACAGCAGCGCGTAGTTTGCTACGTACGCGTACGCGACCGACCGTATGCAACCGACGTCAGCGTAGGAGGAATTCAGGCCTTAAACAAATCAAAATCGTGCTTTATGCATAAATTATTACTAGACCGATATATGAAAGTATTTCTTCCATATTTAGTAGATAAAGCTGGTAAGTGGCGTAATGCATTCGTTCTAAGGTCCCAGCGATGGGACGTATATCTTCCGTTCGCGTTCGCATTCATTCACTCCGATACCGTAAACTGGTCTTGCCAAATGCCCCGATTTGTGTGGGATGTTCCGATTTCCAGGGGTTTGGTGACATGTCCCGATTTACCCTTGATCGGGACGCCAACTGTCCCGAATCTTCACTAACCTTCTTAGTCTGTATTTCGATCGATCATTTTGATGGGTAAATTAATATATCTGTAAGCTATTACTGTGGCTGTTACTATATTAAAATATTTTTGCTTAGTCAATTTCATATTTTCTCACCATACTCTGAATAAATAGTCAATATCAAATGGGGTGACGAGATTAGCGTTGGCGTTGAAAGGGCGGGTAGAAGGTTCCGGCAATGGGAGCACCTCCACGTAGCCATTCGGTCGGCACCCAGCTTTTTATACCAAGCTTCGGTTATATTTGAGCAGCCAAAACAATGTTGCTGTTTACACGATCCACACTTAACGCCACCTTTGAAATCTGTTTTGCATAGTGTATAATGCATTATTTTTAACAAATACTTGCGGCGAAGACAAATAAAATATTCAATCTGGACATATATTGCAAAATAACCCTGTATAAATAAGATTGAAGTGTCTTCTGTAATATTGAAATAACTGGTTTTTATCAACCTTTGAAGGGTTATTGCATGCCATTAAAACATAAATAATCATTTGTAAAAAATTTATTTGTCTGTTTGTGTAATGAAACTTCAAGAACACATAAAGGAGCAAAACTAGGAATGTTAAAAGCTAAATTTTATTCGAGAGATCCAGAGATATTTTGTGAGATGGAAAAATTGATAATATAAATGATAATTTTTAAAAATCTAACTTATGATAGATCACCAAGGCTAAGCGGAGCCGTGGCGGGTCGCTAGTAAAGATATATTGCAATAAAATAGTGTTTGCGTGTGGTCCGCGTTGCAGATGGGCAAAAGATGTGCGCGCATTCATAAACTTGGAGGCATGTGGCTCGGGCGGCCGCGAAGTCCTGTTCCAGGCCGGCCCACACGATCCCTGGATTCTAGAGGTGAGACACTGTCGCTACCCATTTTCGACCAACCTTTTAGTTTGTCGCCGTCTCCGATACTGCAACCTAGTTTACCTCCAACCTTATCGCGTACGCGTTACATCGGACACAGAAAAGTCGGAGAGTGTGAGTGGTCCCGTGCCTGTACGTGCGAGTGCGTTTGGGTGTGTACGGGCGTGTGCGTGCGTCTACGTGCGTTTGCGTGTGTGTATGTACTTTGCTCGTGCTCAGTGAATGAGACGCGCTGCGTGTGCAGGTGTACGCGGGCGCGGCGCCGCACCCGTTCGCGTCGTCGCTGGCGCAGGAGCTGTTCCAGAGTGGCCTCATCCCCGCCGACACAGACTTCCGCATCTTCCGTGACTTCGGCGGACTCTCCGGTGAGCACCAACATGTCAAATGTTCTTACTCTTATTTCCTTTCTCAATTTTTTTTATTCTTATTAAGTCATTGTTTAAAGTTGAGTAGTTCCTGTCATTATATATTTTTATAAACGGTTCTTCCTTTATCTTTATTTTTATTCCGTTTAAAATTCATTACTTAAAATCTATCAAGCTGTTTAGGCTACAGAGCCAAAGAAGTATACATGCATACATACTCTCGAAAAACATTACCCTCTTGCTGGGGCAGTCGGGTAAAAAATGTTCGATGGGTATCTTACTCTTTCTTCCCTGGACATTTGTTTTTCGAAAAACCTGACATTCAACATGTATTAATTATAATAATGAATTAAAAAATCAAATAAATATAAATTTTCATTGTGTATGTGCGCACACGAGCACCTAGAGCGAGCGTAGGTTGCGCGTACCTGTGGGGTGGGTGATGTCGTGTGAGTGCACAGAGCACGAGCACAGTGCACAGAGCACAGTGCACAGAGCAGGCGGGTTGCAGGCGTGGACCTGGCGTGGAGCAGCAACGGGTTCGTGTACCACACGCGCCTGGACACGGCCGCGCGCGTGCCGCCCGGCGCGCTGCAGCGCACCGGCGACAACGTGCTCGCGCTCGTGCAAGGTCAGTGCGCGCCTACACCGCACATACAACACACACCGTACACCGTGTCTCGAGATCCTTTCTTCTATCTATTACAACAAAGTACCACAAAATATACTAGATATTTATTACCAATTGTTAAATATTATCGTAAACAAAAACTGTACAAGAATGGTTCATCATCATCATCATTATCATCATTGTAGCCCTTCACAAGTAATTTCATCCTCGCCCGGTGCCTTGCCGTTTTTAAGGTGCTGGAGAGCCATTTTAATCTCGCTCAGGTTGACGTCCGCGATATCATCGAAGTAGTGACGGATAAGACTTGCTTTTGGATAGTTACTCACACTTGCGAAGGCTCTAAAGGTGACATGTACAATTCCGCATAAAACTTCGAGAGAACCAAGTAACATGGAATTTATTTTTTATTTTTGCTAAAACTGGTACAACCTATCTTATCGCCCCGTACCCGCTTTACGTTGAGTTTCGGGACAGCCTGTATATAGTAACAAGGGTCCTCACATAAAGCAATCTGTCCTTAAATTTATTTTTAATACAGTTGTTCAAAAAGTGGCGTATTGCAGGGACGTATAGCGTTCGGGATGTGGGCTATTACATACTCGTTCTTTTTCTTTACCTTTTCCGAACTCGTGCGTTCTCTTTCCCAACTGTCAAAATAATGTCTATTAAAAAGAAAAAACCAACCACGAAGTTTTTACTAACAAAAAAAAAACATAGAAATTTTTATGATTCATGCAAATATTTCTAAAAAGAAGCTACTAATTTGTTTCAATATCAAATTTAATGATTTGAATCAAAGAGTTAGGTTAGGTTTCATTTCATTTCATCTCATTCAATTTAATTTTCATTTCATATCAATAAAAAAATTCTACTGAAGACTTGGCTGTATGGGTATAGTTCCCTTTGCCAGAATGGGTGAAGAAACCAAAAAAAATCTCTGCTTATATTCTTTTACGGTTGGCGCCATTTTACAAAAATGTTCGTTATTAAATTGCTTCATTTTTCGCAACTGTATTAAAAATAGTTGTTCAGTACACGTGCGGAACCGTCATTGCAACTTGTTCTGACTGTCAACCCTCACCTTCGGCTGCGCCTCGGCTCGGGTAGACATTTGTCGGAACTCTTTGCAATGACAGGCTTTCCGCACTCGTAATGAAATATACTATTCTTAAGTATCAACGACTTATCTCGTTTTAATGCGATGTTGTAATCGCATGCTACTGACTGATAATTGCTAAGTATATTAACCCTATTACTTATCATTGTAGAAAACTATCGGTCAAATATGTAACACAAACTTAATGCAATAAGCAATAATTACAAAATTATTCGTGTTTGTTTGATTTCCATTTAAAGAAAATTTAACTGATTTTATTATTTTAATTAGTTTTGTTGCATTACTTACACTAAAATAAATGTAATAAAAAATAACTGAATTTGAAAAAATATAATTGAAACCAACATTATCTGCAAGTTTGTGCATTAAACCTTATCCTATCATTCAAATAATGAATAGAAAGGTGACATTAATGACGTTATGTCTTAAGGGTTGATAGTGCAATGAGGTGTTCCCCAAGGTTTCATCTTTGGTCAATTGTCATTCTTAGTCTATAGTAACGATTTTGTAGGAAATAGTGCAAGATGTCTTAATTTCATTTCTATAAATGACACTTGACAGTCATTTAAAATAAGCTCCAGTCTAATACATTTCGAATTGTTCCCATTCCCATGTAACTTAAGGGACAATCTATGGAGCCTGTGAATCCAATCTTATTCCCGGAAAGAACAGTCGACTATAAGTGGTAACCAGGAGGGAATCACATTGAGAAACTAGCAACGGAATAAATTAATAAGTGCTTTTTTTTATAGGATAAGGGTGACAAACGAGCACACAGTCCACCTGATGGTAAGTGGTTGCTGCGGCCCATAGACATCTACATCTATCCTCTATTACAAATCAAAATGCAGATGCGTTGTCACCCGTAAAGACTAAGATAGAATGCCTCATTTCCAGTAAAAAGGGCCTCTGGTCACCTGCACTCACGAAGCGAAACGCAGAGGTAAACCTCTACTTCACGCTGGTATTCTGTGAGGTCGTGGTACCACCCCGGTTCATCGAGCCGGCCCATCCGTGCGACAGCAAAAGCCGCCACGTGGCTGTACCACTGTTGAAATACTTTGAATAAGTTAATATTAAATAAATTATGTTGCGTATAAATAACATTGCGAAGTAGACTGCCGTTTGTCGTGGTTAGCCAGTTGTGGAGTGTTGAGCAGGGATGCTGCGACATCCGGCGCTGGAGCATGCGGTGGAGCGGTCCGCGCTACCGGCGTACTGCGACATGTTGGGGTTGGTGGTGCTGGCGTTGCGGCCAGGCGCTGCGCTGCTGGCCACCGCCGTTGCGTTGCTGGCGTTGCTGCTACGTTTGCTGCTCTCTGCAGCTGATGCACAGCACCACCGTGAGCATTCACCTCGCACTTTCTGTTTCAATGCGTTACTACTCGATCCTAACTGCTGCTACAGTCTTCACTTCCATTATTGTATTCGGACGAACACTGATGCAGATAAAGTTATTCAAATCCTTTGTTATAATATTCTAATTCCAATGTTTGCGACTGTAGGTTGGATCGTTTTTGCGTATTAACGTCGAATTGTGTTGCGCAGTGTACATGAGTCGTGGTGCGTGGTGGCGTGCGGTGCGGCACGGCGCGGTTGTGGCGGCGGCGAGCGCGGCGTGCGGCGTCGGCGCGGCGGCTGCGGCGGCCGCGCTGCTGCACGCTCTGCGCGCGCGCCTGCTGTTCTACGCGCGCCCGCCGCTGCTGCTGCCGCTCTACGCGTTGCCAGGTAACAACTACTGTACACACATTACACTTGCACACTACCTATGTTCCCCACCTGGTTTTGCATGCGAACCTTACTAAACCAACCTTTTACTCTTTAAAATGACTCGTTCTGAACCGATTAGACAGCCTCACGACTTATATTTTATAGTTGCATAACTGTACTTATTATACATACATTACACATAAGGTTCATAATGAATTAAAGTTTATGCAAACAATTTACACCCATACCCGTCGAAACGTAATAATAAATACAACATATAACATAATTAACTATCATCCTGAAAATAGTTTGTTCAGAATCGTTTACTGAATCGATTTCTATCATTTTTAATATAGGTAATTTTTTATTATACGTATAATATAATTGCAGTATGGCTGTGATAAGTTATATAGAGATGTGTTTGTCGGCAGCGGTGTGCGGGTGGTGGTGGGCGGCGCGAGCCATGTGGCGGCGGGGCGGGGGCGGGGGCGGCGGCGCGGGCGCGGTGGTGCGCGGCTGGTGGCGCGCGCGGGCGTGCGGCGACGCGGCGTGCGCGCTGGCGGGCGGCGCGCTGCTGTGCTGCGCGGCGGCCGGCCTGCGCTCCGCCTTCCTGCCGCTGCTGTGGACGCTGCCGGCCGCCGCGGCGGACGCGGCCGCGTCGCTGCTGCGCCTGGCGCCGCGCGCGCGCGCCGCCTGCTGGGCGCTGGGCGCCGCGCTGCCGGCCGCGCAGACGTGCTACCTGGCGCTGGCGTCGCTCGACATGTTCGTGCCCATCATGGGCCGCGCCGGCACCACGCCGCTGCCGCCCGACGTCAGTACCGCCTAAACACGCACACACACATATACACACGCACACTTTCATTGATTTCACAACCGTCGTTAATAAAATCAGACATTACTTACTTACATTACTACGAAAATCCATTATATTAAAGATGCGTCTTCTCTAATTTGAAGAACCTCTCAAAATAAGTAAGACACATCGTATTATTTTATTACGCGAATCTTATCTAACTAATTTGTAACACTTTTAATAGAGCAACAACCATACTTTTTAAACGTACTCAAGCAAACAAATTTTCTGAGTCATCTATGTAGACTAAGGAACATCACAAGCTCTAGATAACAACTCAAATATCGTTTTAAGAAGAAAAACATATCGATCCCACATACGTAACGTATGCGACACAACACTCCCACTTCATGTACACACTTGACCTACGTATACAATTTACACTTGGCGTCAGACACTTGTCACTTCTAAGTAGACGCCCAAGTACAAAATTTATACCATATTTTCTAATTCTGAGATTGTGTTTAAGAATAATTTACTTAGTCTGATCTTCATAAACAAATATATCCACGCCTTAAAGAAAACGTTTAGGTAGTTGGTGGGGTCACTAGTAGGGATGGGCAAGGGAAAAAAATATATCGATATATATCGAATCTATATTTTTAAAGAGTATCGATATATATCGCGTGATAAATATCGATATATCGTCAACATTTGCATGATGTAAAGATAAGGTCAAAAATTTTATTTACTGACGGTTGGACGACGAAAAAAACGATACAACATTTTAAAATATATCGAAATTGATACGAATTCGATACTCTAAAATAAATATCGTTATATCGAAATATATTTTTTGCTCAAGCCTAGGCACTAGGTGGGCCACTAGCTAATTTATTTGATTAGCTTAATTGCGAGATTCGAACCACAAATTTTGTGAGAATCTGCAACTCGAGAAAAATACCAGGAGTATGCGGGGTTGACCAGGAAAAGCTAGTCTAAGCGGGAAGTGTGGCCCACGAGGCGCCCACGCGGTGGGGGCTTTAAACAATTTCCTACCATAGCTCAGGCCCCCAGATAGAGGCTGATTCAAGTTAAGTAGATAAATTGGAAGGACCAGCGGGTAATTGCATGTTCATA
This sequence comes from Parnassius mnemosyne, assembly GCA_963668995.1. Lineage (NCBI taxonomy): Eukaryota > Metazoa > Arthropoda > Insecta > Lepidoptera > Papilionidae > Parnassius > Parnassius mnemosyne. The sequence continues at coordinate 7,367,892 of CAVLGL010000068.1, forward strand.
AGACCAAATAAGCTCACCTGCGATCTTCGGATGCGGGGCGGCGCGGCGAACTCCTTACTTCAACAGCTGCGATGCGGCTTGGTCTTCAGCACGATTGGCTGATTAATACGAATAGTTCTTACTGTATCACACACTACATAAATGAACTTTATTTCTGTAGACATTTTATATTGTGGTTCCGGTCTGAAGAATATAGAGCCAGTAAAATTACAGTAGCCACTTACCATCAAGGGCATTGCAAGTACATGTGTCTTCTCAGTTTTATACAACAATAATAATTCTAACTACAAATTAATATTGATTAATATTTCAACTGCAGTGTATTCCTCGGCGTGATTTTGTTTGACGTACCTGTTATACATGTCGCTAACACGTCTTATATAATTGACTTGATTGAGGAATTGAGTAGTCTTGCTGGCGAGTGTTTTGCGACACGTGATGGCAAGTGTTCCGTTAGCGATCGGTAAGCGACGAACACGTAACTATGCGGTGCGCGATGAAAAAAATGACACGCGAGTGTGAGCCGACGGTTAGGACGCGACTGTCCGACAAGCTTTGCCCACAAGATCATGAAATGCAACTCCCAAGGTGAAAGAGATTATTTAAGCAGACTATTTAATAGCAGAAAGCGACCTCTGGCGCATCCAGTAGTAGTTCTGTGAAAATTTATGATTTATAATGCAAACAAAAACATTATTTCCGCAATATATAATATATTATTAATTATTATAAAAATAATATAATTTATGTTATTATAACAAATTACAGGTAATAATGGCAGTAATGGTGGGAGCGCTGACAATCACGGCTTTGAGCTGGGTGCTGCCATTCGTGGTCGCCGCAGACAACATCGACAAACTGGTCAGTTATGCGATAATACTGTTTGTTATTACGATAATTGTCGATCTCATTATTAACAAGATTGCCATTGATTGATTCTTATCACACCAAAATAAATTACTCCTTTAAACTTTAATGCTTAAAGAATGTCACTTAATTAAATTTTAGAAAAAAACTGTCGTGGGAAGAACTAGCAAGAAACCGGGGATTTTTATACTAAACTAAATCTAAGAAATACCTTTTGACAGCTGCAGACTTATTGTACTAGACATGCTAATCAAAAAATCGGTACATACAATATTCGATTCAGAAAAATCGATATCGATTCTTTAGTTGGTAATCTTTTACAGTTTTGTTTCGATTAATACCATAATAAAAAGAAAGTAATTTTGGGTTTAATGTTATTTACGTAATACTATACTATTAATCATTCAAAACATATTAAAACAAAATCTTGACAACATAATACAATAATAAATTACAATAATAAATTCAAAGGCATTTCACTTTGTGTCTTTTATCCTTACACAAGTTTAAAACATATTTCTTACTAATATAGCGTTTATAGGTAATATTATAAATGGACATATTATTCCTTATTCATCATGGCTTTAACTACATTTCTTTAATTACGGTAATGGTGTTTGGGATCTATATTCACTACTCAATCAATACATGTAAAATATAGTCTCCACACCACGTTTGTATGTCTGTGCACTATATTTTGCCGGAATCATTAAAAGGATTTTCCATCAATTTTAAATTACCTATAAATGTTGAAAACTACTTCACAATCGCTTTTAGTTTGTTTTAGGTCATTGTTATTTACATATTTTAATTTTTAATTTATCAATATTCACGTTAGATGCGGTAAAACTTATATTAGTATTGCTTATATATAGCTATATATAGTATAGATTATAAGGCATAAATCGACATGAATTTCATCAAGTTACGCCACTATTAGAATAGAATAGAATAGCATATTTTTTTATGCAATATTGATTATTACATAATACCTATTGAAAGTCATTTTTTATTTACCACTGGTTCGGAAAATACCTCTGTCCTGGGAAGAACCAGCAAGAAACCCAGCGGGACTTTTTTTTCAAACATATTTCACTTAACAATAATTAAGTTTATACAATTTTTAAATGATTTCATAGAACCAGCATGGTGGCGATCACCTTTTTCCCAAGGGTTATTTTCTTTCATGTATTCCTTGATATTATAATAACCATTTTTGTACAGTTTTTCTTTAATAAAACTTTTAAACTTGTTTATGGACAAACTTTGAATATATTCTGGGATTTTGTTGTAAAAGCGTATATGACGGCACCTGTACCATTGCACGTGCGGCGACGTCGGTGTAGCTAGATAGAATTCTTGTAAACGACACGTGCACCGCACACCTGCGCTATTGCACCTGCGGTGGCGCCCGTTTTGCTTGTATAAAACGGACGGAGCGGTCGCCGGTCTTGGCTCTGACGTGGAACGGTGCGCTTGTTGTATTCCGTTACTAGTTTATCCTTGACTCGTTAGATTATATTCGTGCAAACGAATTAATTATTATTCTTATTTACTTTTTCTACATATACATTGCCCCATAAATGAATTACTGATTCTGTGGAGTCTAGTAACAAGCATTATTACAACAACAACAAGCTTATGTTTGTTCCTAGTGTTTAAAGTATGCACATCCTTTTTCTTATTATAGCTATTTATGTTTTTATGTACATACATTAAATTTACATAAATATATTTCGATGCCAAAGTTAATATGTTTATTTCTTTAAATTTTTGTCTGAGGAACTCTTTACAATTTAGGTTATAAATCGCCCGAACGGCTCTCTTTTGCGAAGGCTTCTAGGCTTCTATTTGTGGTAGGCCCATTCTCCGTACAAAAAGAAATTGTCTCCTTTATGCAGACAAAGTAGGAAATTACAAAAAAAAATAAACTAGTTTTATTCATGATTCATATAATTTAAGTAATTTTAAAAATAAATTTTAAAATAAATATTAAGTTTAAAGATTCGATTATTTTTATATTTTACCGATTATTTGAATATTTGTTTCCCATTATTCGCATAAAAATGAATTTTAATCACCCAAACACTACGGTTAGGTACATAGCGACATATAATTGAAACAACGTTAGGCAAAAAAGTTGACTATAGTAAAATTTTTATATTTTGCTTTTTTTGAAAGATTCTTACTTAAATTAGTAATAAAAAACTATACATGTTGTAATGAAATATAGATTACTTCATAATTAATGGGATTTATGTAAAATGTTATTTTAAATCGTGTGAAAATGAAAAATAAATGATTAATAATGTGAAACGTCAAAAGGTATTTCTTAGATTTGGTTGAGTATAGACATATAATTTTACAACAATTTTGTGCAATTATTTATATGAATTATAGGGATCACATTTTTCCCGTAAAAGTTTTTACGTAATATGATAATAACCATTTTTATGCAATTTTTGCTTAAATTTTCATTACTTTGTATCCATTACCCCCTGTCGGTGTCGTATCAGGCGATTGAGGGAAACTGAAACAGGAGATGAACAGGAGTATCTTTCTCATGACAACTTAAAATAATAAAAAGTTATGGTTGTCAACCTGTTTGCCAAGCGAGGCACTTACGGAAAATATTCAAGAGACAATATGTGGTGAGGCTTATGTTCAGTAGTGAACATTTGATAGGGTGTAAAGTATATAGTTTTTGTTTAATACATTTTTTAATATGCTAATTGAGTAATAATCTCCTCGACCGATTTCGGCCACGGCGACCTCTTCAGCTCCGATCTTGTCGTTGGTGTGCTCGTGCATGGCTAACGTAGCCGATCTTATTTACAAATGTTCGCGTGCAATGCGGGCAGGTGAGCACACCATTACAGAAATTATAGTTAATCGCACAAGGTGGGCGTGCTTTGAGTTCATCACGTCGGGCGTCCAATTCAGAGCATCGATTCTCCTCAAACATTTTGACCTTGGCTTTCACCAAAGATCTCCACTCCGGTCGTCGAGCGGCTGCTTGCTCCCACTCTGAAGGCTCAATGTCGCACTTCGTCATGTGGCGCTTAAGTACATCTTTGTACCTGAGAAGTTGTCCGCCATGCTTACGCTTGCCCTTCTCAAGTTCAGAGAAAAAGATGCACTTAGCCGTACGCTGATCTGACATTCGCGATAAGTGTCCACACCAACGGAGTTGTCGCCCCATAAGGTAGGCTTCAATCCCCATGGTATAGGCTCTACGCAGCACTTCCGTATTCCGAATGCGATCAGACCAACGGATGTTGAGAATTTTGCGCAGACATTGCAAGTGGAAGCGATCCAGCGTCCGTATATGACGGCGGTAAACTGTCCATGACTCTGAAGAGTACAGTATGTTAGGCAGCACTACCGCCTTATAAATACCAATTTTGGTAGCCAGCTTTAGGTCATGTGAGCCAAAGACCTTGCGATCCAGTTTACCGAATACCGCAGCCGCGGCACCGATTCGACTGTTGATTTCAGTATCAAGGTCACACTTTGATGTTATCGTGCTCCCCAGATAACGAAATGTATTGATCTGCTTAAGTATATCATCACCGAGTTTGACGGCCAGTGTCTCTTGACCGTAGATATCTAAAGACATCACTTCCGTCTTTTTAACACTTATCTTCAGACCAAAAATACGGCACGACTCATGAAAGGTGGTCACAAGCTGTTGCAGGCCAGCTGGGGAATCGGCCACAAAACATAAATCGTCTGCGTAGACGATCTCTGTAATAAGTGCGTAAGACACTTTCGTACGGGCCTTAAGTCTAGCTAAGCTGAAAAGATTGCCATCGTTGCGGAAACGAATGCGAATTCCATCATGGGTAGTTTTTAAGACTTCCTGGACTACAACTGCAAAGTATAACGCGAAAAGTGTGGGTGCAAGGACACACCCTTGTTTTACTCCACAGGTAACGGGAAAAAATTCTGACTGATCAGCGTTTACAGCGACGCAGCTCTGCATGCCATCATGCAGGAGTCTCAGAAGTCTCACAAACTTCTCCGTGCATCCAATTTTCCGCAGCACTATCCAGAGGGCTTCACGTGGTACACTATCGAATGCCTTCTCAAGGTCTACAAAACAGAGATACATATTACGACCCTGTTCTCTGCTTTTTTCCTGTAGTTGACGTAATGAGAAAATCGCCTCACAGGTACCACGGTCAGGTCGGAAGCCGAACTGGGATTCCGGCAAAATCCTTTCAGAAAGTTTCCTGAGGCGGTTTAAAAGAAGTCTGGCGAAGACTTTTCCAGGCACTGAAAGTAGAGAAATGCCACGGTAAGAATTGCAGTTTGACCGGTCACCCTTGCCTTTATATAGGGCTCGTATGAGGGATACCTTAAAAGTATTAGGGACTTGTTCTTTTTCCCACATAATGACAAAAAGTTCCCATAACGCTGAATACAAATCCCCACCGCCATACTTCAATAATTCACCCGGTATAAAATCAACACCAACCGCGCGTTTATTTTGCTGTTGCTTAATGGCAAGAGCAACCTCGCCAGGCGAGATTGGCTCATCTAGCTCGAGGGCGAAAGGTTGTTGAGGTAGGCAGCGAACGTGGTCTAGGTCAACAAAATGATCCACGTTAAGTAGGGTGTTAAAATGCTCCGCCCATCGCCCGAGTATTTCCTCCCTGCTTTTAAAAAGCGCTCCACCACTAGTTGACTTCAGTGGAACTTTTGCCATAGAGGACGTACCGAGTAGATGTCGCACCTCAGCATAAAACTCACCGAGCTGGTTGGTATCAGCGAGCCACTGCATCTGACGAGCCTTCTCCTGCCACCACTTGTCTTTCGCTTGTCGTGCGAGTTTACGCAGCTCCAGATCACTTTGACGCAACTCCATAGCACCTCCACTCTGATGAGTTCTACTGTGCTGCTATAGGAGCCTACGGTGTTTATCAATAGCGCCTGTAAGTATCCCATCATTCTCATCAAACCAGTCCTCATGTTTTCGAACTCTCAAACCCAAAGTAGATTTAGCAGTGTCGAGAACACAAGAAGATAGAGACTCCCAGACAACATCGATCTCACCTAATTTTAGATCGAGGGGCTGCAGAGCAGTGTTCAAGGTTTCGGCATATTTAGCCTTCGTGTTAATTGAGTAACATTGATTTAAATAATCTTTAATACTTGTATCTGGCATTAAAATTTGTGTTTGTTTACCATATAACGAGTAATACTATTAATAAATTATATAGAATTTAATCTACCATGTTTTCTTTATACACATGTAAGAAACATGATCCTTTCTTCATAATTTTAAAACTAGCTTCTTGGAAAGTTACTTTAAAATCGATTATTAAATTCGACCCGAATATACATACATGAAAGCGAGTGATTTAAAACGTGGTCATTATTTGATAACACAGATAAAAATGTTTACGTAACTATGAAATTTCGCATTTTTATTTCGTCCTTACCTTATTATTTCTACCTCAATGTATACTAGTTAGGTAGTTTTGTTTTGAGAAGATGGTTGACACAGCGGGTGACAGAATGCACAATGAACAAAAGAGGCTAGTGAGCGGTTTGATGTCGCAGCTGTGGGCGATGGCGGGCACGTGGGCGGCGAGCGCGGCGCTGGCGGTGGCGGTGGGGGCGGGGGCGGTGGGGGGGCACCCCGCCTACAGCGCGGCGCGTCCGCAGCGCGTGCTGCTGTTCCACGTGCGCCGCACCGACCACTCCGCGCGCGACGCGGCGCCTCCCGACCACCTCTACTGGATCCCGGAGATCGACGCCAACACGCCGCGCTCGCTCTACGGCATCGGTACGTCGCCACTCACTTGTTTCAACTGCTACTCCTCCATCGCACGTGCGTGCTATTCATTAAGCTTCAAGTGTGTACATTAAGCAAGCTCAATCGCTTACCGAACTATACAGAGGGGACTATGTTCAGGGTTTATCTGCGTGAGAAACTTAGAAATGAGGATATCCGCCGTAGAACCAGACTGACCGATATAACCCAACGGATGAGTAAGCTGAAGTAGCAATGGGCCGACCATATAGCACGAAGAGCCGACCACCGATGAGGAAAAAAGGTTCTCGAGTGGCAGCCTCGTACCGCTGATAAATAAGCAGGAAGTTGATGAATGTAGGTTGACTCAGAACTGTGCTCTAAGGCATTCCTTATGGGACCCCTATGTTCAGCAGTAAACATGTGTCCAATATACAAAATATAAAATAAATATTTTACTGCCTTGTGACATACACTACACAAACTATTTGTTTAGGCCAAACAATTTACATTTGAAATTTGCATTCAACCCTCGTGTCCTCCCGCTGACTTTGTAAAGGTCCCCGTCGTCCCACTCCCGTGTGGGTCGCTCGGCAGAGGTCGCGGGCGCAGGACGCGAGTGCGAAGGAACAGTAGCTTGATAGCAGCGGTTCGGTCGATTAGCGTATTTTGGTGACCGCTGCATCGATTTCGCGCGACCAGTTTTTTGGTTTTGTGGTCTAGAATTTGAGTCTTTGTGCGCGTTTAATTTAGTATTGAATTTGGGTTTCGTGTAGACCGCCTCGAATTAGTTTGTCTAAGTTGTACGTTTCGTGACAAGAGGCTAGTATTGAATTTGAGTAATTAAAGTAATTTCGTTTGTAAGTAATTACGTCAATTTGTATAGTGATTGCATGTTGAAGTGCATTTTCCAATATTTAACTTACTTGTGTGACGTGGAACCTTGCGCGCACGCCGAGTGGACATACGGTCTGGAATTTGATGCTTTTACCGGGCCACGCCCTCGAAATGGAATGCATTCCATTTCGAGGGCGTAGCCCAGTTAATTGTTTTGGGAAGTCATTGTTTAATTGTACCGTCGCGTTAAGAGCCTTTTGCGTGTTGACTCTGTAGTTAGTTTGCGTGTCAGCTAGGCTGATTTTGAATTCTTATTGCGGCGTAGTATTTAATATCATACGAAGGAATTTAGTTGTTGTTTGGGAACGCTGAACTTTGTGACTCGAGAAGAGACCGCGTTCGTACGTGTGGTTATAATTTTGTTGCTAAGTGAAAATGAATATTGAACTTTGAACGACTGTTCGTTATTTGTGTCGGGTGTCACGTGTTTGATTTCGATGAACGTTGAATTGATTGACTTTGAAGTTAATTATATGTATAATAAAGTTGATAGACTGAAATAGTGAAATGAAGGCGGAAATTTTCCATGGGGGATCCACGACTTGAGGGAGCGCGCATTGGGAGAACATCAGCTCCGGTGGATTTTCTGTCCGATTAAATCGGGCCGTCAGGTCACATATATAAACACTACTACACACCACTCACATGCACCTACACCTACCTACCGTCTGACCGAGCCTTGGGGCAGTCTTAGCTTCGGAACCAGGTACATACTATTTGATTACCAAGCCTTAGATCTATTGTGTAGAATAATAAGTCTTCATAAGCCGTTGGGCCCCACCCTTAGTTGTCCGTCGAAACTACCGCTGATGGGCCCCGGGATATTTACCTTTGTCGGGACAGCTAGGGGCGTGTATACTATTGAAAAAACAACTTGAAAAAATTGTACACAATTCACAACTCAATCAGTCACTTGTTGGTAATTATTTCGTTGAAAATATTTTAAAGTTATTGGCCACCAATCTATACTCTGTGCGACTGTTCGGCCTTAAATTAGCATAACATAAACATAAACACTCACGCCTGTCACCCAGAGGGGTAGGCAGAGATTATGGACTTCCATTTGGCACGATCCTGACACACCTCTCTCGCTTCCTCCACATCCATATACCTACGCATACACGCTCGTCGGTTAAAGGTACTCTTGATTTGGCCCATTTTTAATATATCGCCAATTCGGTCGATAAACTTTCGCCTAGGGCGACCCTTCCCGACTATGCCGTTCACCTCTGCAACATAAATTTGCTTTGTCACCCTTTCCTCATTCATTCTTTCTACATGGCTGAATAGGAATAGATCTCTTTTTAATAGTAAAATGCAGTAATTTGCTCAATCGACCTTTACTTGATCTCTAAATTTTACAACGACGACCGGTACAACATTTTTTAAACATACCTACACAACTTACGGACTAATATTGGCATGAGAACTGCTAATATAATTTGACAGGCGCTTCAACATGCCCCCCGGCGTTGAAAGTCTACCTTTCAACCAGATTCTTCAGGTTCAGGAAGCGGACAAATTTTGCTAAATGATCGGCGAACTATACCAGTCGATGTTTTGATATCCGCCACCCTTGATACGCCGTCCGAGCCTGGATGGACTGCGACGATGCGACCCATCTTCCACTTTGATGGCGGTGAATTCTCCTCTTTTAGGAGTACCAGTGAATTTAACTTCAAAGAGCCTTTACAGGAACGCCATTTCATCCGCAGTTGAAGCTCTGATATATATGCCTTGCTCCATCTAGCCCAAAAATGTTGACGTAATTGTTCTATTCGTTGAAATCGGGTTAAAGAGCTTACGGAATGATCTTTATAGTCTGGTGTCGGCAAGGAAGTCAAGGGGCGTCCAATCAAAAAATGACCGGGCGTTAGTGGTAGCAAGTCTTCAGGATTCGTTGACAAAGGTGTGACTGGTCTGGAGTTAAGTATAGCCTCAATTTGTATTAATGTGGTATTTAGTTCCTCGTAAGTCACATTACAATTGCCCAGCACTCTAACTAAATGATATTTAATGCATTTGACACCAGCCTCCGCAAGCCCAGCAAAATGGGGAGAATAAGGCGGTATGAAATGGAAATTAATTCCTTCATTTGCCATTACCTCAGATAAAGAATTACAATACGTCCTAATAAATTTTGAAATGTCATTGTATGCGCCTACAAAGGAGGTACCATTATCCGAATAAATATTAAGAGGTTTCCCTCTTCTAGACATAAATCTGCGCAAAGCTAATATGAAGGTATTGCTAGTTAAATCACCCACTAATTCAAGATGAATTGACTTAGTCGCGAAGCAAATAAAAATAGCTATATACACCTTTACAATTTTACAACCACGGCCATGGCGAGAAACAGATTGAATTGGTCCCGCATAGTCTAGTCCAATATTTTGAAATGGAAAACCAGAAAGGATGCGTTGGTGTGGTAGGTTGCCCATTATTGGAGAGATGGTTTTTCCTTTCATTCTATTACATCTTACACATTGTCGATAACAAGATCTGGCCAAATTACGACCTCTAATCGGCCAGTACATCTCTCTTATAGTGGCCAACATTAGCTGTGGTCCCGCGTGCATTAACCTTATGTGCTCATAATTGAAGAGCAATTTGGTAAAATAATGAGTGGACTGTATAAGTATGGGATGTTTTTTCTCATAACAGTAATCGGAATTTTCAAGACGCCCTCCAACACGCATTATTTTATTATCATCGAGAAATACATTAAATTTATGCAACGGACTTTTAGTGGGTAAACTTTTATTTTTAATTAACATGGTGTATTCCTCAAATGATTCACTCTGAGATATTCTTATAATAACATTGAGTGCGGTTTGCAACTCTTGATTGCTTAGAGGACCGTGAACGGATTGCTTTCTACAATTATTAATAAAACGCAGCACATAAGCAACGGTCCGATTTAATCTAGTATATTTAGAAAAGCGTTTAAATTCAATTAATTTATTCCCACCTAAATCTTCATTGTTGCTAGAATGAAGTATTCCGTGGAGGATAACATTTGACGATTTAATCTCAGGCAACTCGTGATTAATACTTAAGAAATTTGCAGGCCAGTGAGAGACCTCTTTCTTTAAAAATTCAGGTCCTGACCACCACTTACTCATGGATGAAATATCCTTACAACTCACACCGCGAGAAATATGATCGGCCGGATTACACTCTGTTGGGACATGCCTCCACTCGCAATTTCCAGTCTTCTCTAATATTTCAGCAACCCTATTTCTGACAAAGGGTTGTAGCTTGCTAGGTAACACCTTTAACCATCCTAACACGATGGACGAATCTGTTCAAAAGAAAGTGCGCTTAGCCTGTTGTCTCAGCGATGCTACAACCTTTTGGTAAAGGCGAGCTCCAACAAGTGCACCACAAAGTTCCAGTCTTGGGATTGTTATAGGTTTAAGCGGCGCGACACGACTTTTCGCCATCAATAATTGAATTAAAACCTCACCCTGATCATTAACACTACGCACATATAAACAGGTGCCATATGCTCGCTCAGAAGCGTCCGAGAAAATATGAAATTCAAACAAACTAGGCGAGTCACAAATAACACGACGTGGAATACGTAGAGTATTTAATTTAGGTAAATCGACTATTATCTCAGCCCACATCTTGCTGATTTCTGGCGTCAACTGCTCATCCCATGACAGCTTGAGCAGCCACAACTGTTGAAGAAGCATTTTCATCTTAATTACACAGGGAGATAGAAGTCCTAGTGGATCAAAAATCTGAGGAATCACAGATAACATATCACGCTTTGTTCTACCTGAGAATAGCCCTCCTATAGGGAAACAAAGTTGGTCAGTATGTGATTGCCAACCAAGGCCTAAAGTTTTAGTCGGTTCAAAGCCACCAATATTCAAATCAAGCGGAGAAATATCATTTTCACTCACCAGTTGAGATTCATTCGACTTCCACTTTCGCAAAACCATATGAGCTGATGCAAGTGTGGAAGTCACTTTACGGCGCAAATCTGTAACCTCGTTAATATCATCCCCTCCCGTTAGCAACTCATCAACGTAAAAATCGTGAATGATCACTTGAGCAACCTTGTCATCGGTACACTCTAAGCCTAATTGTTGGAGGCACCTAGTTGCCAAAAAGGGAGCACTAGAGGTGCCGTAAGTCACGGTGTTAAGTTGATAAGCTTGAAGCTGTTCTGAAGGGTTATCACGCCAGACAATTTGTTGCAAATAGCGGTCATCGGGATGAATGACTATTTGCCGGTACATTTTCTCAACATCAGCTGTGAGAACGTATTTGTGTAGCCGAAAGCGTAAAAGAATGGACAAAAGGTCGTCCTGTACCACGGGACCTACCATCTGTATATTATTCAAGGAAACACCCGAAGAAGTCGGACTGCTAGCATTGAAAACGACTCTTAATTTAGTAGTAGTACTACTTTCCCGAAGCACACCGTGATGTGGTATAAAATGCATCTTACGTGGTAAATTATCATTCTCACATTTCTCCATATGACCCAGACTTTCATACTCTGACATAAATTCTTTATACATTTCATAGACCTGAGATTGACCTGCTAACCTGCGCTCTAGCGATAGTAAACACTTTTTAACTCGTGGCCAAGAATCACCTAATACGTCAGGATTATGTTTTAAGGGTATCCTCACGCAAAATCGACCATTTGCCAGTCGCGTGGTGTTTTTTAAAAAGTGTTCTTCGCATAATTTTTCTTCGTTTGAATAAAGAGACGCAGGGCTTACCTCTTCGAGGTGCCAGAAGCGTACTAATTGTTTTTGTATATCTTCATCTAAATCTTTACTAGCCTCATCTTGAAATATTCTTGTAAAATTACATTTAATAAAGTTAACCCCTTTCTTTACATATCTATAATCTATCGGACCTGATACTAACCATCCTAAGCTAGTTTCACAAAGAATCGGCTGACCGTCCCCTAATTTTAATCTCTGCGTTCCTATTAAGTCCCAAAAGACATCAGCACCTATAAGCATGTCAACGGGAGCAGGTGAGTGAAAATTAGGATCTGCCAGAGAAATATTAGATGGAATTTTTAAGTTTGACAAATTAACATATCTAGTAGGTACATTTTGGGTTGTTGATGGTAGGACAAAACAATGAAGATTACTAGAGAAGTTATCATTCAATGATTTTATCGATACCTTACAAATCTTCTTGATGTGTGCCGAAGCATTATTAATACCGACTACCGACTGATTTACATTTTGAGCGGGCAAACCTAGCCTTTGATATAACTCTTCAGTTATTAAACAAGCGTTACTGCCACTATCAAGAATAGCACGAGCAATATATGGACAACCATTCTTACCTATAACTTTAATTAATGCCGTCGATAACAATACGTCGCCTTGTTCACTACACGATGCAGTGCCTACCTTTGCGGATAATGACAGATGTGCGTTAGAATTGGATGACAACTGTGAGCCTGTCGAACTGTTTGTTTGTTCGAAATGACCTTGCATAACGGGCTTATTATTACCACTACTCGTGTTAGATGTATTAATATCTGTAATTGGTTTTGACTGGTAATCTGCGACGTGCACGAGAGTGTTATGCTTTCGGTGGCATATTTTGCATCCTGGCTTTTTGCAGTGATTTGCATAATGTCCTGAATTAAGACAATTGAAACATACTTTATACTCTGGCAGTAACTGTAGACGCACATCGTTACTTAATCCAAGAAACTGAGGACAACTGCTTAACTTATGGTCACCCTTACATTTAGGACACAGTTTGGCGGAAAAGGCCGAACCGTTTTTATTACCGGTATCCCGCACTGAAACCATTGCCTTAACTTTTGGAGCATATTTTATAGAAGAATTTAAACGGTTAGTAGCACCAGAATTAGACATTTCTAGTGTTTCGATTAAATCGGCTCGATTTTTTAAAAACATCAAAAATATATCGAACGTAATAGGTGTATCTTTCTCCAAACGACCTTTAGACTCTTCCCATTCACGATATGTCTTAGCATCTAATTTTTGAGTAATAATATGAATGAGAAGTGTGTCCCATTGTTTAGTTGGCTCACCGAGAGATTCTAGTGCACGTAAATTTTTATTTATTTGGTCAATAAGACGTTTTAAGTTGACAGACAATTCTTTATTAATTGGTGCTATATTAAATAAGGCTGTCACGTGATTTTGAATTAGTAGTCTTTTATTATCATATCTATCACATAATATAGTCCATGCGACGGTGTAATTAGCTGCCGAGAATTCGATTGACTGTATTACCACAGCAGCGGGCCCTTCCAACGACGCTCTCAGATAGTGAAACTTATTTATGTCATCTATCTCGTCATTTGAATGTATGAGGCTCATGAACGTGTCATGAAACTCTAACCAATTATCATAAGAACCATTAAATTTAGGTAGTTGAATAGTGGGCAGTTTAACAAATTTATGATTGCCGGAATGAGAGCCACCGTCACTGCTTACGTCATCTGACTTAATGCAATCTGCTAAGATCCTTTTTGCAAGAGAAAGCGATTTAAAATACAGGGATTCAAAATCAGTTCGTTCTGATATCTGGGCGTCTATATTATCAGTATTACACTCGATGGATAATTGTACCTCATCATATCGTTCATACATTGACTCAATCCTACTAATACGTAATTGCAACTCATTTACCTCAGTAGCAGCCAATGAAGATACCTTCAGTGAATTTAAATAATTTGAAAAAGCTGTTATTTGTCCCTTGTAACTAGCTCGTTTCCTAATTTGCTCCTTATCTTCTGGCATGCTGGCTGGTATTGGGAGACTAGTGCAAATGCCTGAAATTTATACAAACAAGAAGTTTATATTTTATAAAATATAATTCATAAGTAGTTTTATACAATTTTGCTTACAGTTGTAAAGAAATGAAAACTAATTCCCTTACTTATTTTTCAAACTCTTAAATAATTAAACAAAATGGTACATGTACTACCTTGATATTTAACTTTATAATTAACAACAATTAAGGGTAACAAATACAATTCAGACCATCAAACAGCTTCACAGGTATGCCTTAGTATGTAATAAATAATATTATGCAATTTTTTCAATTATACACTCTCTTGACTTATTTTTTTTTTAAAAAAACAGTTTAAACCAATAAAGAGAAAAAAAAATTATAATATCGTCAATATAATTTAACTAAGCTTTATAATTTGATTTAATCATGATTTGACGGTTATTAGAAACTATATAAAACAATATTAAATGAATTTTAGCCGATTAAATACTTTAAGTTATACGTAATTATTTTATAGATAATTTGGTACTAACCTGATAAATTAGCAGTCGATTTACACAAAATACTACCTGATAATGAGTGCTGGGTTAAATAAATTAAATAATAGTCCAATATCTAAGGGGCTAAGACTCCAGATTTCTTGGTTAAATATCTTCACTCCCTCGGTGGTATTTCCACAACGAATATTTAAGACTTCCCAAGCGTATTCCACTAAATAATATCTTGTCCAATTACGTTTTTTCAAATCCGGCTTCGATTTAGGACCATGAATAGGAATAGATCTCTTTTTAATAGTAAAATGCAGTAATTTGCTCAATCGACCTTTACTTGATCTCTAAATTTTACAACGACGACCGGTACAACATTTTTTAAACATACCTACACAACTTACGGACTAATATTGGCATGAGAACTGCTAATATAATTTGACAGGCGCTTCAACAATGGCCAAACCACCGAAGCATTCCTTTCTTAATCCTGGTCACAACATCATCTTACAAACCACACTCTTCTCTTATTAAACAATTTCTCACTCTGTCATTTAGCTTCATCCCTAACATACTCCTTAATGACCGCATTTCTACAGCATTTATTCTACTCTCATGCTTCTTCTGCCACACCCAACTTTCACTACCATACATTAAAGTAGGTACTAACACAGCATTGTGAATTGCCATACATGCCTTTTTATACACATTCTGACTTTTCACAATAGAGTGTAGAGCCCCATTCACTCTATTTCCTGCATTCACTCGTCGTTCTATATCCTTATCATATCTACCATCCCTGCTAAACACACATCCCAAATATACAAACTCATCTACTTGCTCTACCAACTTCCCCTTCTATTCTTATTTCACATATCGTTTTACTTTCTTCTCTTTCAAAAACCATAACTTTCGTCTTACTTGCGTTCACTTTCATTCCCTTTTCTTTTAATGTCCTGTTCATTAATGTAACCATCATTTGCAACTCGGCTGCCGACGACGCAAGTATGACTTGATCATCGGCGTACAAAAGGCATTTGACGGTTAACTCACCCATTCTTAACCCGCATTCTTCTACTTTCAAATTTTCCAAACAACTGTCCATAAATAGGTTGAACAACCACGGGGAAGCCACACAGCCCTGTCTGACACCTTTATGGATGTCAAACCAGTCCGAGTAGGCCCCGTTGATCCTGACACAAGCACTAGAGTCCCTATATAGAGACTTCAATGCCTGTATCAGACCAGCGCTCAACCCAAATGAGTTCAGTGTTTGCCATAACACATCCCTGTCCACTCTGTCATTAGCCTTCTCCAAGTCCATGAACGCACAAAAAACTTTTTGGTTTTTGGCCAAAAACTTCTCGGCGATCATGCGCATGGAAAAGACCTGATCCGTACATCCCATTCCCTTTCTAAATCCCGCTAGCACATCCCAAATTTTTCCGTCAGTTTCTTTCATAACTCTTTCAATTAGTACCTTAGCATACAGTTTTCCCACAATGCTAAGAAGGCTGATACCACGGTAGTTTTTACAGTCCTGCTGTGATCCTTTTCCCTTATATATTGGGACTATCACGGCTTTGCACCAGTCTCCCGGTACCCGCTTAAGTTCCCAACATAAATTAAACAAGGTGTACAGCAGGTCTGCCACCACTCCTTCTCCAGCCCTTAGCATTTCGAGAGATACTCTATCATAACCGGCTGCCTTACCTGCTTTCATACTTTTCATTGCTTTCATTATTTCATCTATACTTATATCTCTATTTATTTCCTCTTCTTTCGGAATTTCTATTTCATTTAATTCAAACGTCTCATCACTCATAAACACGCTTTCAAAGTATTCCTTCCATCTCCTTAAACTCAAAACTTCGTCATTCAGAATACAGCCATTCTGGTCTCGTATAGCATTCATTCTAGGCTGTTTTGAATGTCCCCTGGTAGTTCTTACGAGTTTCCAGAACATTTTAATGTTTGCCTGGAAGTTATCTGATATTCTTCTATCATTCTTATCCGTTCTTTCTTGCTTTTTCCTTTCAACTACTTCTTTTACTCTCTTATTTAGGTGTCTAAAAACTGCCTTTTTCCTTTCAATATCATCATTCATACTGCTAGAATTACTAGCCTTGGTTGCTAGTAAATCTAGCCATGCTTTCTTCTTTGCTTCAACTTCCATCCGTACCTCATCATCCCACCATAACGTGTTATTTTTCCTTTCATTCGTTCTCTTACTTACACCACATACTTCGGTAGCTGCATCCACTAAACCTTTCTTGACATTATACCACACAGTCTCCAAGTCTAAATCATTCATACACAATTCAGCCATACCACTTATATTTTCTCTCAATCTACATTTGAACTTCTCTTTCACACCTTCATCTTGTAACCTCTCTGTTCTTATACGCTGTAACGCTGTGGTAGACACAGATGTCCGATGCCTCCAACGTCTGAAAAGACCATTAATTCGGCATAAGACCAAGTAATGATCCGTCCCTACGTTAGAGCCCCGGTAAACCCTTGTATCTACCACCGCGCTCCTCATTCTTTCATCAACAATTATGAAATCTATCATACTTCTATCATCACCTCTTTCCCATGTATACGTGTGAATCTTCTTATGACGAAAGAAAGTGTTCGTCACAACAAGATTCTTTTCCACGCATACGGCGAGAAGGCTTTCACCATTCTCATTTATACTTTCATCACCAAACGTTCCCAATATCCTTTCATAACCAAGCCTCCTCACCGCAACCCTTCCATTAAAATCGCCTAATATCACAATATTTTCATTAACCTTGCATTTCATTAGCACCATCCTTACCAACTCCCAAAACTGCTCTCGGATATAAGTGGGCTTAGACATGTCTGGGGCGTAGACCCCTAAGACAAACAACTTCTTTAAGCCCACTTTCATTCGTATCCATAGCAGTCTCGGGCTTACACATTCATACTCTTTTACACAATGACCCATTCTTTCTGAAAGGATGATACCGACTCCCTGGCATGCCCGCTCGGTCTCGTCTACACCAGACCAGTACGCGGTATACATGCCATGTGTAGTGGCATCCTTTCCCTTCCGTTTCGTCTCATTCACACATAACATGTCTATTCCTCTATCATACATCATATCGCATACTTCATCCATCTTATCATTCATTCCTCCACATACATTCAATGTAGCCAGACGGGCTTCCGCAATCCACTTTTCGCCCCTCCGGGGGACAGAACGTGACGGGTGGCGAACCTCGTCGCCGGTTTTCCTCCCGGAGATTCTTCGCACCCCTGCCCCATTAAAGGGGCGCCGGGAACTCGGGGCCATTTCATTAATATTTTGCCTCATGGTGCGAAAGTAAGTTGTGGTATTTTTTACGCCGCTACCACACGGCGAGGAACCGAGTCAGTTCTTTCGACTTTGTCGCTCGTTTAGCACCACCCGGGGGACACGTGTAGGGTGGGCCTAGAATTAGGTGGTCGAAGCCTACGGACGCGAGCGACTCATCCCCCATCCCAAATTAGCAATAAATATAAAAAATAAATGTTATACATACTTTACCCCATTTAATGTATTAACATTACATTATCTAACATATACGTCATAGAGTCACAATGCAGATATATTATGGCGCGACTGATTTGGCGTAGGACCACGCTCTCATAAAATACAAACGTAAAATAACAGCTTAATGCTGCTGTTTTTCGTATAGTGAATGTAGAATCGGAGACCCTTTTTAGGGTTCCGTACCTCAAAAGGAAAAGACGGAACCCTTATAGGATCACTTTGTTGTCCGTCTGTCTGTCAAGACCCATTTTCTCAGGAACGCGTGAAGGTATCAAGCTGAAATTCATATCAAATACTCAAGTCTACTGTCCCTTAGAGCTGTCTGTGAGAAAATCAAACTTCTAAGCCAAAGCAATCAAAAGATACAACCGTTTATACCGCGACATTCGCAACGGAATCAAAACCTACAGGGTACTTCCCGTGAACTCAGAATCTTAAAATTTGGTACGAAGCAACGTATTATAGCACAGATAAAGGAAAAATTGTGAAAAGCATAAATTTTTAGTTACATCATATAATAAAAATATTTTTAATAATTTTTTAAACTTATATACCTACGGATTTGTTCGAAACCCTCGGTGCGCGAGTCCGACTTGCACTTGGCCGGTTTTTTTATTGGAAACGATGCATTCCCTCTTGGCCCTCACAGGTGACAACACATCTGCATTTTGATTCTTTATCATGGATAAATGTAAATGTTTATGGGTTAGAGAATTCACTTACCATCACGTGGGACTGTGTGCTTGTTAATCACCCTTATTCTATAAAAAAAAGATCATCCTCTATGACCATTTAGCGGTCAGTAAGCTTTGTGCCCGGTGGATACCTCATAATTTGACAGCGGCCCAAAAACTCCGTTGTGTTGATTGATGTCGTGAAATGGTTTAAAGATTTGAAAGAAAGATTAACGGAGATGACTCAAATGCTGTGTTCGCAGCAATCGTTTTAGAAGTTTGATCTTCTAAAACGATTACTGAACAGTTACGTATTACGAAACAGTTACTGCAGAGTAGTACACTAAAATTGTTTGCCACTTGTCTTGAAAAAAGTTCGGGAGAAACAACCTTGCAGTAGGATCCTCCTTCACCACGACAACGCCTCGTAGCACACCGCCAAGCAAACTATCGACTATTTGGTGACTTTAGACGTGGAATTCCGGGGCCCTGGTCCCTTATAGCCCCGACCTCGCACCTTGCGATTATTATTTATTTCCAAAAATAAAACAAAATATTCGAGGAAAACGTTTTATGGGTGCCGAGCAAGCAGTGGCTGCGTTTCAAAATGCCGTCGAAGAGATCCTAAGGACAAGTGGGCAAAGTGCTTTTCTCAGTGGTGGCAATGTATTGATGTCAAATGACACTATTTTGAAAAGATATAATAAAACTAATAACTTGCTAGTTTGTTCAGTTTTTGATTTTCTAAGAACTTTCAGTGTGACCCTCGTATATAGGCTGTAACTTTAACTCTTAACACGCGAGGAACGGACCGGAAGCCCTATTCTTTTTCATTTTATTCTGTATAGGCCCGTAAAATTTATCTCCGTAAAGGGCCTCTCCTGCTATAGGGATTATTTGCCTAAATCGTCACACTTTTCAGGCAGATCGACAATTGCATTGTAAGATGTTGCGTCTGGATGCAGTTGTCCGTCGGCGATCGGGGTATTTATCTTCTTTATTTATAGGTAACTAACGATCCGCCACAGCTTCGCACGGTATCTCGATAACAACGCCACCTACCGGGTCCAATTGTAAATCTAAGCCATTCTGTAATCAACTTAATCACAAACACAAAATTTCACAATCACATACACACGCACAGAAGAATTATATAAAATACTAGCTGTTCCCTGGGACTTCGCTCGCGTGTTAGGGTTTTTATGTTTTTGCGCGAAACCCTAATTATTTTTCTAAAATTAAAGTAGCCGAAGTTACTCCTTATGAAATCAGCTATCTGCCAGTGAAAGTCCCATCAAAGTCGGTCCAGCCGTTTCGGAGATTACCCGGAACAAACAGACAGACAGACAGACAGACAGACAAAAATTTTAAAAATTGTATTTTAGTTATAGGTAGTGTATTTACTTTCATATGCATTTAGTAAAAAACTGTAATTTTGACATTACAAACAGTCACTTTAATTTTATTTATTTGTATAGATAACGTGCATATATTATAACAACCTTCCTCTTGAATCATTCTGTCTATTGGTAAAAACCGCATCAAAATCTTTTGCGTAGTTTAATTGATCTAAACATACAGACGGCGGGAAGCAATTTTGTTTTATACTACGTAGAGATACTTGTTAGATGCGGAAATTGAAGCTCACTTTGGAAATGTTTGCAACGCACTGTGCAGTGAAGGACATGGAGAAGGCGCAGGTGACCTCGGCGGAGGAGTGCTCGCGCTGGGTGTACTGCGGCGCGCCGTACTACCTGCCCGTGCGCAGCCTCGTGGCGCGCGGCTACTCGCTGCCGGCGCCCGCCGCGCCGCGCACCCGCCTGCACGCCACTCTGCAGCTGCAGCGCTTGCAGCGCTCCGACGCCAACGGCACGCTGCACGCACTGCACCTGCACCTGCATGGTGAGTAGCGCTGCACTTGCTAGTATTTCACGTTTCTATATTTGCACCCCATATCTTCCCGTGGGTGTCGTAAAAGGCGACAAAGGGAAACAGGCAGGAGATGGCCAGCAGCATCTTACTGATAACAGCAAAAATACAATAAAAAAACTGCGGTTGCCAACCCGCTCGCCAAGCGTGGCAACTATGGCAAATACCCCCCAAATGGATAAAGTTACTAAGAGACGGCCCCCAGTCCCCGGCGGCCCCGCTATTCCTGGCTACGGTGGCGACCATGGTAACGGCGGGGCAGGGGGTGCTAAGAATCTCCGGTAGAGGTTCGTTTGCCACCTACGACGACTCGACCTGGCAAAATACAACGCACGCACCCTGAGGACTGACGAGAAGATTGTGGAGCTGGAAGAAGAGATAGACAAGTTACGCTGGCATATTATAGGATTATCCGAAGTCCGAAGAAAGGGGGAGAAAACGGTAATCCTCGAATCCGGCAACTTGCTCTGTTACCGGGAGGGCGACCATCTGTCCCAAGGTGTCGGATTTATCGTCCACAAGTCTCTCGTTAACAACGTTGTAAAGATTGAGAGTGTGTCGACGAGGGTTGCGTACCTTATACTCAGAATCACCAAACGGTATTCGCTGAAGGTCATACAGGTTTACGCACCACCCTCGGCACACCCCGATGAGGAGGTGGAGGAAATGTATGAGGATATCTCTAGAGCCATGCATTCCTCCAAAACTCAATATACGGTGTTAATGGGAGACTTCAATGCAAAACTAGGCACAAGAGAGAATGGTGAGCTGAAAGTAGGGAAATTTGCAATAGGGCAACGGAACCCAAGGGGCCAGCAGCTGGCCGACTTCATGGAGAAAGAGGGACTCTTTATGATGAACTCTTTCTTCCAGAAGCGGCCCCACAAGAAGTGGACCTGGTCTAGCCCTGACGATTCGACAAAAAATGAGATTGACTTCATTATGACGACCAGACGACAACTGTTCAGTGATGTCTCAGTGATCGTGAGGGTAAAAACCGGCAGCGATCACCGAATGGTTAGAGGCACACTGAACCTAAACATTAAGTTGGAGAGGTCTCGTCTAATGAAGTCAAGGCTCCGTCCCCCTCGTGCTCTAATCCAAAGTCCCGAAACCTTTCAGCTTGAGTTACAAAACCGTTTTCAGTGCCTAGAAGACTGCAATGAAGTGGACGATATGAATGACAAGCTCGTGGAAACTGTCCATGCGGTCGGAGCTAAGTTCTGCAAGACCCGCCGCAGAAGAACACAAAAACTCTCCAATCACACTCTTAATCTCATGGCTGTTAAACGGGAGATGAAGCTACATTCTTCAACAGATTTGACAGTATACAGGCAACTGAACAGACAGATCTCGAAGTGCATGCGGCGGGACTTACGCAACTTCAATACAGCTCGTATTGAAGAAGCGATCGAGCGGAACCAAGGCTCCAAAGTCTTTGCCAGAGATCTGTCTGCCAGAAAGAGCCAACTGTCAAAGCTGAAGACAGACTGTGGCAGCATCGTTTCCGGGGCACCTGATTTTGAGCGAGATTGAGAGGTTCTATGGGCAGCTGTACACGTCGTCGTTGGAGCCACACGCGAGTGTGAGTAACGATCCAAGAGCGAGTCTTATCCGACATTATTCCGATGATATCCCGGACGTCAGTCTGAGCGAGATTAGAATGGCTCTCCAGCACCTTAAAAACGGCAAGGTCCCAGGCGGGGATGGAATTACAGCGGAGCTTCTGAAAGCGGGTGGAAAACCGGTACTTGAAGTCCTTCAGAAGCTCTTTAATTCCGTCCTCCATGGTGGCATTACACCGGAGGCGTGGAGCAGAAGTGCGGTGGTCTTGTTCTTTAAGAAAGGCGACAACGCTCTCTTGAAGAACTACAGACCCTTCAGCGGTGCCAAGTGAACTGTCGGTATATCGAAGTGCTGAAGTGTTTGTACAGTAGGGCTACGATGGCTATCCGAGTACAGAACCAGAGTACGAAACCTATCCAATTGCAGAGAGGTGTAAGACAGGGTGACGTCATATCCCCGAAACTCTTCACCGCTGCATTGGAAGACGTTTTCAAGCTTCTGGACTGTAAAGGATACGGTATCAACATCAATGGCGAGTACATCACTCACCTTCGATTTGCCGACGATATAGTCCTTATGGCAGAATCGCTGGAGGACCTAAGCACTATGCTCAATGACCTCAATAGTACTTCCCAACGGATAGGTCTTAAGATGAACATGGACAAAACAAAGATCATGTTTAATGTCCATGTCACACCTATGCCGGTAGTTGTTGGGAGCACTAAGCTCGAAGTTGTTGACGAGTATGTTTACCTGGGACAAATAGTCCGACTAGGTAAGTCCAACTTCGACCGAGAGGTCAATCGACGGAGTCACCTCGGTTGGGCAGCGTTCGGGAAATTACGGCACATCTTCTCGTCAGGTATACCTCAAAACTTGAAAACGAGACTGTACAACTAGTGCGTGTTGCCAGTGATGACATACAGGAACTGAGACGTGGTCCTTCACTGCTGGCCGGATAAGGAAGCTCAAGGTCGCTCAGC
Organism: Parnassius mnemosyne; assembly: GCA_963668995.1. Taxonomy (NCBI): domain Eukaryota; kingdom Metazoa; phylum Arthropoda; class Insecta; order Lepidoptera; family Papilionidae; genus Parnassius; species Parnassius mnemosyne. The sequence continues at coordinate 7,391,381 of CAVLGL010000068.1, forward strand.
GAGCTATGGAGAGGGCTATGCTCGGAGTTTCTCTGCGTGATAAACTAAGAAATGAGGATATCCGCAGTAGAACCTGAGTGACCGACATAGCTCAACGGATTAGTAAGCTGAAGTGGCAATGGGCCGGCCATATAGCTCGAAGAACCGACAACCGATGGGGAAGAAAGGTTCTCGAGTGGCAGCCTCGTACCGGCAGGCGAAGTGTTGGGCGTCCCCCCACTAGATGGAGTGACGACCTGGTAAGATATGCAGGAAGTCGATGGATGCAGGTGGCTAAGGACCGTGCTTTGTGGCATTCCTTGGGGGAGGCCTATGTTCAGCAGTGGACTTGTGAAGGGTTGTAATGATGATGATGATATTTGCTTCAGCTTTTGTAATGCAAAGCTTACAGCAAAGGGTGGAATAATTTGCCGCCGTCTGTCTTTTTGTCCGAATACAATCTGGATGTCGTCAAGTCAAGAGTGAGTAGGCTTTTGTTGCGCTAAGACAGTACGATTTACCATCTAGGGCTCCATAACCACATACCACCGGGTAGGATTGTGGTCAAGTACTGGCTTATAATAAATAAAAAAAATATATTTTGTACTACCAATTTCACACGAGAGTGGGGCAGTGAGGCAGAACATACGAATAGAAGAGTTCGGAAGACAGTTGGCGTTTAAATATGAGTCAGCGAAATAGTACAGTCCGCGAGTGCCGGCGACAAGAACGTCAATATTTTTGCGCTTGTCATATGTTTTCACAATATTGGAACGAAGTTCCTTATCGGGCGGTACGATTTTGGCGGATTGGGGCTAGGCGAGAAAAAGTGTAAGATATTTCCGTCACGACCCCTTCTGCCGTAGCGTAGAGTGTAGACGGCTTTGGCGGCTATAAGGAAGCGAGATGGAATAATATCCATCTCCCTCGCACTTTTTCTTATCTTGCCGTGAAATAAATAGGTATTATTTTATTTTAAATGACGCTTCATTTTAATAAACACTAGTAATTCATTAATTTGTATTTATTAATCATACGTTTATTAATTATACATATAATACGTTTATCAATAATAATATACTAACAAAGAACTTCATTTCAACCGAGTGTTCCACGACACTCACGCATGTTTTTTTATAATCTTTATATATAAAAATTACGTGTCACATTGTTTATCCGCGATGAACTGCTGAACTGATTTCAATGAAATTTTGCACACTCTGTGCAGTTTGGTCCAACTTGAGAGATAGGATAGTTTTTATCCCTATAAGTGACAAACGAATTTAAGAATTTTTATAGGACACAGGGTCGTCGGAGAGGGCACAACAACGTCTGCCTGGTCAGCTAGTTAACCTCTCAGACCTTGACATTTTATTGGACATACTTAGTCAGAACTATGGTCAAGTCAAAGAGTATAGTAGGTCAGGCCAAAGACAATTTTTTTAAAAGATGGTAAATATAACTTAGAGTAAATACTATGTTCTTATCCAAAAATAAAAAATATCAACAATTAAAATATCGAATTATTTGTATGAAGGTCAAGTGAGCGCTAGAGTAACGACGATTGCAAGACGATTTGTCGATAAATGAAATGTTTCGAGAAATTATCAATTACTGTGTAGTGGCGGTGTATGTATATTCATATCATTCCGTGGGTTTCGTAAGAGGCGACTGATCCACTGTACAGTTCCACGGTACACGTACCTTGTAAAAAGGTACGTGTACCGTGGAACAGAAGGTGGCAACTATGACAAGTATCCCTCTATGAAGAATATAGTAGAGGCCTATGTTCAGCGCGAGGTTTTATAGGATGTAACGGTGTTTGTTGTAATAATGACAAGAATAAAATGTGGGAGGAAAAAAAGGCGAACATTTTTTCTAAATTTAATCTCGGTGGAACGCGGATACTCCGTGCGATGTTTAGGGCAGCGTTGCAAAGGTGGGTAGTATTTGTGACAGTAAAATTCTGTGCTCCCCTTTATTTCCATGGCCCATGACTAGCAGTGGACGGAAACTGTAAGGAGAGGGAGGGATTAATTTTATTATTTGAAAAAATATTTTTGTGTATAAAGAAGTCATCAAACATCATCAAACAATTTATTAAACAAAAGTAGCGTAAACAAGTTCAATGGCTAAAAGAGTAATAAATAACAAAACCAAACAATTCTACTGAAAAGAAAAAAAATATTATGTTACTTCTACAACTAAGGCAAATCTAACGAATCGCCATAATTTAAAATTCAATATCTATATGTTAAAATCAAATAAATACTATGAATATAGAAACAAGGACATAGAAACACTTGATTTTCATAAAGAATAAAAACATAAACACTCACACCTGTCACCCAGAGGGGTAGGCAGAGAATATGGACTTCCATTTGGTACGATCCTGACACACCTCTCTCGCTTCCTCAACATCCATATACCTACGCATACACGCTCGTCGGTTAAAGGTACTCTTGATTTGGCCCATTTTCAATATATCGCCAATTTGGTCGATAAACTTTCGCCTAGGGCGTCCCTTCCCGACTCTGCCGTTCACCTCTGCAACATAAATTTGCTTTGCCACTCTTTCCTCATTCATTCTTTCTACATGACCAAACCACCGAAGCATTCCTTTCTTAATCCTGATCACAACATCATCTTGCAAACCACACTCTTCTCTTATCCCACAATTTCTCACACTGTCATGCAGATTCAGCCCTAACATACTCCTTAATGACTGCATTTCTACAGCATTAATTCTACTCTTGTGCCACACCCAACTTTCACTACCATACATTAAAGTAGGGACTAATACAGCATTGTGAATTGCCATACATGCTTTTTTATACACATTCTGACTTCTCACAATTGGGTGTAGAGCCCCATTCACTCTATTACCTGCATTCACTCGTCGTTCTATATCCTTATCATGTCTACAATCTCTGCTAAATACACATCCCAAATATACAAACTCATCTACTTGCTCGACCAACTCCCCTTCTATACATACATACATACATACATACATAAACACTCACGCCTGTCACCCAGAGGGGTAGGCAGAGATTATGGACTTCCATTTGGCACGATCCTGACACACCTCTCTCGCTTCCTCCACATCCATATACCTACGCATACACGCTCGTCGGTTAAAGGTACTCTTGATTTGGCCCATTTTTAATATATCGCCAATTTGGTCGATAAACTTTCGCCTAGGGCGACCCTTCCCGACTATGCCGTTCACCTCTGCAACATAAATTTGCTTTGTCACTCTTTCCTCATTCATTCTTTCTACATGGCCAAACCACCGAAGCATTCCTTTCTTAATCCTGGTCACAACATCATCTTGCAAACCACACTCTTCTCTTATTAAACAATTTCTCACTCTGTCATTCAGCTTCATCCCTAACATACTCCTTAATGACCGCATTTCTACAGCATTTATTCTACTCTCATGCTTCTTCTGCCACACCCAACTTTCACTACCATACATTAAAGTAGGTACTAACACAGCATTGTGAATTGCCATACGTGCCTTTTTGGACACATTCTGACTTTTCACAATAGAGTGTAGAGCCCCATTCACTCTATTTCCTGCATTCACTCGTCGTTCTATATCCTTATCATATCTACCATCCCTGCTAAACACACATCCCAAATATACAAACTCATCTACTTGCTCTACCAACTCCCCTTCTATTCTTATTTCACATATCGTTTTACTTTCTTCTCTTTCAAAAACCATAACTTTCGTCTTACTTGCGTTCACTTTCATTCCCTTTTCTTTTAATGTCCTGTTCATTAATGTAACCATCATTTGCAACTCGGCTGCCGACGACGCAAGTATGACTTGATCATCGGCGTACAAAAGGCATTTGACGGTTAACTCACCCATTCTTAACCCGCATTCTTCTACTTTCAAATTTTCCAAACAACTGTCCATAAACAGGTTGAACAACCACGGGGAAGCCACACAGCCCTGTCTGACACCTTTATGGATGTCAAACCAGTCCGAGTAGGCCCCGTTGATCCTGACACAAGCACTAGAGTCCCTATATAGAGACTTCAATGCCTGTATCAGACCAGCGCTCAACCCAAATGAGTTCAGTGTTTGCCATAACACATCCCTGTCCACTCTGTCATAAGCCTTCTCCAAGTCCATGAACGCACAAAAAACTTTTTGGTTTTTGGCCAAAAACTTCTCGGCGATCATGCGCATGGAAAAGACCTGATCCGTACATCCCATTCCCTTTCTAAATCCCGCTTGCACATCCCAAATTTTTCCGTCAGTTTCTTTCATAACTCTTTCAATTAGTACCTTAGCATACAGTTTTCCCACAATGCTAAGAAGGCTGATACCACGGTAGTTTTTACAGTCCTGCTGTGATCCTTTTCCCTTATATATTGGGACTATCACGGCTTTGCACCAGTCTCCCGGTACCCGCTTAAGTTCCCAACATAAATTAAACAAGGTGTACAGCAGGTCTGCCACCACTCCTTCTCCAGCCCTTAGCATTTCGAGAGATACTCTATCATAACCAGCTGCCTTACCTACTTTCATACTTTTCATTGCTTTCATTATTTCATCTATACTTATATCTCTATCTATTTCCTCTTCTTTCGGAATTTCTATTTCATTTAATTCAAACGTCTCATCACTCATAAACACGCTTTCAAAGTATTCCTTCCATCTCCTTAAACTCAAAACTTCGTCATTCAGAATACAGCCATTCTGGTCTCGTATAGCATTCATTCTAGGCTGTTGTGAATGTCCCCTGGTAGTTCTTACGAGTTTCCAGAACATTTTAATGTTTTCCTGGAAGTTATCCGATATTCTTCTATCATTCTTATCCGTTCTTTCTTGCTTTTTCCTTTCAACTATTTCTTTTACTCTCTTATTTAGGTGTCTAAAAACCGCCTTTTTCCTTTCAATATCATCATTCATACTGCTAGAATTACTAGCCTTGGTTGCTAGTAAATCTAGCCATGCTTTCTTCTTTGCTTCAACTTCCATCCGTACCTCATCATCCCACCATAACGTGTTATTTTTCCTTTCATTTGTTCTCTTGCTTACACCACATACTTCGGTAGCTGCATCCACTAAACCTTTCTTGACATTATACCACACAGTCTCCAAGTCTAAATCATTCATACACAATTCAGCCATACCACTTATATTTTCTCTCAATCTACATTTGAACTTCTCTTTCACACCTTCATCTTGTAGCCTCTCTGTTTTTATACGCTGTAACGCTGTGGTAGACACAGATGTCCGATGCCTCCAACGTCTGAAAAGACCATTAATTCGGCATAAGACCAAGTAATGATCCGTCCCTACGTTAGAGCCCCGGTAAACCCTTGTATCTACCACCGCGCTCCTCATTCTTTCATCAACAATTATGAAATCTATCATACTTCTATCATCACCTCTTTCCCATGTATACGTGTGAATCTTCCTATGACGAAACAAAGTGTTCGTCACAACAAGATTCTTTTCCACGCATACGGCGAGAAGGCTTTCACCATTCTCATTTATACTTTCATCACCAAACGTTCCCAATATCCTTTCATAACCAAGCCTCCTCACCCCAACCCTTCCATTAAAATCGCCTAATATCACAATATTTTCATTAACCTTGCATTTCATTAGCACCATCCTTACCAACTCCCAAAACTGCTCTCGGATATAAGTGGGCTTAGACATGTCTGGGGCGTAGACCCCTAAAACAAACAACTTCTTTAAGCCCACTTTCATTCGTATCCATAGCAGTCTCGGGCTTACACATTCATACTCTTTTACACACTGACCCATTCTTTCTGAAAGGATGATACCGACTCCCTGGCATGCCCGCTCGGTCTCGTCTACACCAGACCAGTACGCGGTATACATGCCATGTGTAGTGGCATCCTTTCCCTTCCGTTTCGTCTCATTCACACATAACACGTCTATTCCTCTATCATACATCATATCGCATACTTCATCCATCTTATCATTCATTCCTCCACATACGTTCAATGTAGCCAGACGGGCCCTTCTATACTTATTTCACATATCGTTTTACTTTCTTCTCTTTCAAAAACCACAACTTTCGTCTTACTTGCGTTCACTTTCATTCCCTTTCTTTTAATGTCCTGTTCATTTATGTAACCATCGTTTGCAACTTGGCCACCGACGACGCAAGTATGACTTGATCATCGGCGTACAAAAGGCATTTGACGGTTAACTCACCCATTCTTAACCCGCATTCTCCTACTTTCAAATTTTCCAAACATCTGTCCATAAATAGGTTGAACAGCCACGGGAAAGCCACACAGCCCTGTCCGACACCTTTATGGATGCCAAACCAGTCCGAATAGTACCCGTTGAACCTGACACAAGCACTAGAGTCCCTATACAGAGACTTCAATGCCTGTATCAACCCAGCGCTCAACCCAAATGAGTTCAGTGTTTGCCATAACACATCCCTGTCCACTCTGTCATAAATCTTTTCCAAGTCCACAAACGCCCAAAAACTTTTTAGTTTTTGGCCATAAACTTCTCCGCGATCATGCGCATGGAAAAGACCTGATCTGTACATCCCATTCCCTTTCTAAATCCATAACTCTTTCAATTAGTACCTTAGTACCTTTCATACAGTTTTCCCACAATGCTAAGAAGGCTGATACCACGGTAGTTTTTACAGTTCTGCTGTGATCCTTTTCCTTTATATATTAGGACTATTACGGCTTTGCACCAGTCTACCGGTACCCGCTTAAGTTCCCAACATAAATTAAACAAGGTGTACAGCAGGTCTGCCACCACTCCTTCTCCAGCCCTTAGCGTTTCGAGAGATACTCTATCATATCCGGCTGCCTTACCTGCTTTCATACTTTTCATTGCTTTCATTATTTCGTCTATACTTATGTCTCTATATATTTCCTCTTCTTTCGGAATTTCTATTTCATTTAATTCAAACGTCTCATCACTCATAAACACGCTTTCAGAGTATTCCTTCCATCTCCTTAAATCAAAACTTCGTCATCTAGAATACAGCCATTCTGGTCTCGTATAGCATTCATTCTAGGCTGTTTTGAATGTCCCCTGGCAATTCTTACGAGTTTCCAGAACATTTTAGTGTTTGCCTGGAAGTTATCCGATATTCTTCTATCATTCTTATCCGTCCTTTCTCGCTTTTTCCTTTCAATATCATCATTCATACCGCTAGAATTACTAGCCTTGGTTGCTAGTAAATCTAGCCATGCTTTCCTCTTTGCTTCAACTTCCATCCGTACATCATCACCCCACCATAACGTGTTATTTTTCCTTTCATTCGTTCTTTTACTTACACCACATACTTCGGTAGCTGCATCCACCAAACCTTTCTTGACATTATACCACACAGTCTCCAAGTCTAAATCATTCATACACAATTCAGCCATACCACTTGTATTTTTTCTCAATCTACATTTAAACTTCTCTTTCACACCTTCATCTTGTAACCTCTCTGTTCTTATATGTTGTAACGCAGTGGTAGACACAGATGTCCGAATCCTCCAATGTCTGAAAAGACCATTACGTCGGCATAAGACCAAGTAATGGTCCGTCCCTACGTTTGACCCCCAATAAACCCTTGTATCTACTACCGCGCTCCTAAAAGAAAAGAAATATATAATATAATTATATCGATATACTCAATGGAGCCTCAAAAAAAAATTAAATCATGGGCTTTATTACGCTATCTTTGACCAACGCCATTTTTCTACCGATTTCACACAGGAGGAAGAAGTCGACTGCATGTTTTTTATGTGTTACCTCATAACCTCCTTCTGGGTGAACTGATTTCGATGATTCTTATTTTGTTTTATAAGGAATTAACTTTTAAAAACAGTGTAATTATTTACCTTTTATATAAAAACTACCAAAAATCTTTCTATTGTACCCACTTATTTTTTTTTAATTTGTAGTTGCCTCCTACACTCACGCGGTGAAGGAAATAAGACTAAAGTATGCGACGTAAACGCGACGCGTAGGTAAAGGCGGAAACTCGTCATTTGAAGTAAATTCTGTTAATTTCAAGAAGCGTAATTTAGTAATTAAACTAATTCTAATAAAATTTTAGTTTTATAATTCATATAAATAACATTTAAATAATAATTGTTCTGAGCACAACAACTATGGTTCTGACTAAACGTAATGATCATATACTCTTTGGTTCTGAGGGGTCCTTTCTAAATATAACCATACTCTTTGGAGCGTTCTACAAAGGTGATCTTGGTGATTACCTCATGTGGTTTTCAAAGATTTGACAGATTAATATATACTTTTTGTCGCTAGTGATAGAGCGTATACGACGACGTCAATAATTACATCATTTACTTAAAATTGCTGCACAAGTATTCTGGATGATATCATTTTTTTTATACATGGTAGAGCCACTTTGCAGCTCTATTATGGTTGCAGCGCGAATGGGTCGATGCGACCTCAGTAGGATCCCTCTCCGAATACCAGTGTGAAATAGCAGCTTAATGCTGGTGTTTTATATGGCGAGTGAGTATTAAGAACCTATAACACCGCCCCCACGAAAGTGTTAATGTAGAATAAGGATCAGTATAATTAAAGTTATAGAAGCATCAGCACGCCTCTTTTCATTGACATCTTTTCTATATTATTATATTATACAGGATATTATTATATTACCATTGTTTTCACGCAATTATGCAACCAGTTACATTTCTTTTACGAAACCTGTTGCAACAATAAGTTTTTTCTGCAACAGGTTTCTAATAACCACGTAATCTTAACACGTTGTTTAGGTACTAATTGTTTTGTTCGTTACTAGGTAGCTAACTATTTCGTTTTGAAACTAAAGCAATGAAAAATATAATTTATTGGTGGGCAATAAAACTTAAATAAACAATTGTTTACAGTATGTATGATGTACTAATATTTTAATTTTTAAGTACATTTGAAATAATTGACCAACTTTTTGGTTGAAAATTAAGTCATTATAAATAAAAAGTAACAAAATTGACAACGCATTGGTAGCAGTGTTAAAGCATTTAGCAATTGGCGCAACCTATTGTGCAATAACGTTTAGTTCTTGGACGTTACTGAAAAAATGACTAAAATAGTCAACACACAAAAAAGGCACCTAGCACGACGTTACAATTCAACATTAACTTCCAAAAACAATTAACCGGGCCACGCCCTCGAAATGGAATGCGAGCATCAAATTCCAGGCCGTCTGTCCACTCGGCGTGCGCGCACGGTTCCGCGTCACACAAGCAAATTAAATATTACAAAATGCACTTCAACATACAATCACTATACAAATTGACGTAAATTACTTGCAAACGAAGTTACTTTAATCACTCAAATTCAAAAACAAACGCCTTGTAAACGTACTAACAAAAAAAAAAGACACGAATTAGAGGCTTCCTTTTGCACGCGACCTCGCAGTTCAACGGAGCAAAACGACAGTCTCGTGGCGCGCGACGCTTCGGCAAACGAGTCCCGTTATCTACACGTCATGCCGGCCAGGAATGCACCGCGTCGCGCGCTTCGTAATATTGCTTTTGAAATTTAGCATTTGGCGCAAACAATATGGTTGAAGAAGATCCGTCTATTTCCATTCGAGATATCTAACGACGCACTGGAGTACCGCACTCTACAGCACATCGGATTCTCAGAAATGGAGACTTCACCCTTATCACGTTACACGTGTGTGCAAACACTTCAACAACGTGACCACCCAACACGAGTTGCTTTTTGCAGAGAAATGCTGAGGCGAATGGATGAAGATCCTGAGTTTTTAGAAAAATTTTGTGGAGCGACGAGTCAACGTGTAAAAGAGACGGGTACCTTAACTTGCATAATCTGCACAGTTGGCAGCGAACAAACCCATATTTAATGAGAGAAGATAGGTCGCAATACTAATTTAAAATAAATTATTGGACAGGAATACTAAACGGAAGAATCATAGGCCCCTATGTATTGCCGGGTAAACTGAATGGGGCCAATTATTTAGAATTTCTGTAAAACGAGCTGCCCCATTTATTAGAAGATGAGCCACTAGTCATCCGGCGAAGAATGTAGCTCTAAAATGATGGTTGTCCGGCACATTACGCCGTTCAAGTAAGGAGTTACTTAAACGAGGCCTACCGTGATCGATGGATCGGCCGAATGGGGCCGATATTGTGGCCACCAAGATCACCTGATCTTAACCCATTAGATTTTTTTATTGGGGCTGGTTTATAAAAAACCAATTTAAACAATCGACGAACTTAGATTCCCGTCACAGACGCAGCAGGGGTTATATCAACCAAAAATTATCAAAGACTTTTAGAAAGATCGTTTGTAAAAAGACGTAGTGCCTGCATAAGGACAGGAGGAGGCCAGTTAGAGCATTTTCTGTAAATTATTTTAAATAAAAAAGAAATTGGATATAACAATTGTTTCATTTTCGTTTCATTAAGTTACGCATCCTTACCAGTAACAAAACAGTACAAACCATATTGTTACAGCTGTATATAATAGAACATGTCAAGTTTCACTGTTTGTCTCGCTCACACAGCTTAGAATTCGTCCAAACAAGGCAAGTAGGTAGTAAAGTAAAATTTTCAAGGGCGACAGATGTATTTACCTAATGAATACATGCAATGTTAAAAAAAACTATCTGCAAATAATTTTGTAATGAAATGCCTACTTTTACACATTAACGGCTATAGCTCAGTAAGTAATGACATTAAGTACATGGTATGCTAATGTTTTAGAATCCTCATGATGTAGGCAAACTTATTAAATGGTTGGCCACACAGCTTCCACACGTTTTTTTTTCACCACAGGTGCTTAAACTTAGCGGTTAACTAAAGTAAAAAAATAATAAACTTATGTTTAGTGCCGTCTTAAAAAATACTACCTATAACTTTTTAGGGTAATTTAGAAACATCATTATTAGGGAACACATTAAAAGAAAAAAAATCCGATCTAGGCATTAAACTGCGGACGTGATGTCCACAAATGTGAGCAGAACTACAAATTTTCGGAATTTTATAAAACATGGGGGAGAACATGCGCGAACCGATGGGGATAGAATTTTTTTTAGGAAACCGAGGACACCTCCCCTCCGCCCGAACATGTACGTACCAGATTATCCACCATTACTGGGACAACCTGTATGTACTACTTACCATCAGGTGGACTGTGTTCGTTTGTCACCTTATCCTATAAAAAAAATATTACAAACCGGAGACTATTTTTACTGAAAATGAGGCATCCCATCTTAGATCTCAGTGGTGACAACGCATCTGCATTTTCTTTCTTATTTGATATATTGGCCGCAGCATCCACTTACCATCAGGTGGACTGTGTGCTCGTTTGTCTTCCTTATTGTATAATAAATATATGTGCGTGTGCGTGCGCATGTAGGTGACGGTGCGCGGTACGTGGTGTGCGTGGTGTCGCCGGCGGCGGGCGCGCGCGTCAGCTGGAGCTCGGCCGTGGCGCGCCCGCTCGAGGCAGCGCGCTGGGCCGACCGCACCACCTACTTCTTCGCGCTGCACCACGCGCGCCCGCAGCCCTCCTGGCACCTCGAGCTGCACATACAGGTGCGACACATCACACACACACGCACACGGCGCGCTGGGCCGACCGCACCACCTACTTCTTCGCGCTGCACCACGCGCGCCCGCAGCCCTCCTGGCACCTCGAGCTGCACATACAGGTGCGACACATCACACACACACGCACACGGCGCGCTGGGCCGACCGCACCACCTACTTCTTCGCGCTGCACCACGCGCGCCCGCAGCCCTCCTGGCACCTCGAGCTGCACATACAGGTGCGACACATCACACACACACGCACACAGCGCGCTGGGCCGACCGCACCACCTACTTCTTCGCGCTGCACCACGCGCGCCCGCAACCCTCCTGGCACCTCGAGCTGCACATACAGGTGCGACACATCACACACACACGCACACGGCGCGCTGGGCCGACCGCACCACCTACTTCTTCGCGCTGCACCACGCGCGCCCGCAGCCCTCCTGGCACCTCGAGCTGCACATACAGGTACGACACATCACACACACACGTACACGGCGCGCTGGGCCGACCGCACCACCTACTTCTTCGCGCTGCACCACGCGCGCCCGCAGCCCTCCTGGCACCTCGAGCTGCACATACAGGTGCGACACATCACACACACACGCACACGGCACGCTGGGCCGACCGCACCACCTACTTCTTCGCGCTGCACCACGCGCGCCCGCAGCCCTCCCGGCACCTCGAGCTGCACATACAGGTGCGACACATCACACACACACGCACACGGCGCGCTGGGCCGACCGCACCACCTACTTCTTCGCGCTGCACCACGCGCGCCCGCAGCCCTCCTGGCACCTCGAGCTGCACATACAGGTGCGACACATCACACACACACGCACACGGCGCGCTGGGCCGACCGCACCACCTACTTCTTCGCGCTGCACCACGCGCGCCCGCAGCCCTCCTGGCACCTCGAGCTGCACATACAGGTGCGACACATCACTCACACACACACACGCACACGGCGCGCTGGGCCGACCGCACCACCTACTTCTTCGCGCTGCACCACGCGCGCCCGCAGCCCTCCTGGCACCTCGAGCTGCACATACAGGTGCGACACATCACACACACACGCACACGCATACGGCGCGCTGGGCCGACCGCACCACCTACTTCTTCGCGCTGCACCACGCGCGCCCGCAGCCCTCCTGGCACCTCGAGCTGCACATACAGGTGCGACACATCACACACACACGCACACGGCGCGCTGGGCCGACCGCACCACCTACTTCTTCGCGCTGCACCACGCGCGCCCGCAGCCCTCCTGGCACCTCGAGCTGCACATACAGGTGCGACACATCACACACACACGCACACGGCGCGCTGGGCCGACCGCACCACCTACTTCTTCGCGCTGCACCACGCGCGCCCGCAGCCCTCCTGGCACCTCGAGCTGCACATACAGGTGCGACACATCACACACACGCACACGGCGCGCTGGGCCGACCGCACCACCTACTTCTTCGCGCTGCACCACGCGCGCCCGCAGCCCTCCTGGCACCTCGAGCTGCACATACAGGTACGACACATCACACACACACGTACACGGCGCGCTGGGCCGACCGCACCACCTACTTCTTCGCGCTGCACCACGCGCGCCCGCAGCCCTCCTGGCACCTCGAGCTGCACATACAGGTGCGACACATCACACACACACGCACACGGCACGCTGGGCCGACTGCACCACCTACTTCTTCGCGCTGCACTACGCGCGCCCGCAGCCCTCCTGGCACCTCGAGCTGCACATACAGGTGCGACACATCACACACACACGCACACGGCGCGCTGGGCCGACCGCACCACCTACTTCTTCGCGCTGCACCACGCGCGCCCGCAGCCCTCCTGGCACCTCGAGCTGCACATACAGGTGCGACACATCACACACACACGCACACGGCGCGCTGGGCCGACCGCACCACCTACTTCTTCGCGCTGCACCACGCGCGCCCGCAGCCCTCCTGGCACCTCGAGCTGCACATACAGGTGCGACACATCACACACACACACACACGCACACGGCGCGCTGGGCCGACCGCACCACCTACTTCTTCGCGCTGCACCACGCGCGCCCGCAGCCCTCCTGGCACCTCGAGCTGCACATACAGGTGCGACACATCACACACACACGCACACGGCGCGCTGGGCCGACCGCACCACCTACTTCTTCGCGCTGCACCACGCGCGCCCGCAGCCCTCCTGGCACCTCGAGCTGCACATACAGGTGCGACACATCACACACACGCACACGGCGCGCTGGGCCGACCGCACCACCTACTTCTTCGCGCTGCACCACGCGCGCCCGCAGCCCTCCTGGCACCTCGAGCTGCACATACAGGTGCGACACATCACACACACACGCACACGGCGCGCTGGGCCGACCGCACCACCTACTTCTTCGCGCTGCACCACGCGCGCCCGCAGCCCTCCTGGCACCTCGAGCTGCACATACAGGTGCGACACATCACACACACACGCACACGGCGCGCTGGGCCGACCGCACCACCTACTTCTTCGCGCTGCACCACGCGCGCCCGCAGCCCTCCTGGCACCTCGAGCTGCACATACAGGTGCGACACATCACACACACACGCACACGCATACGGCGCGCTGGGCCGACCGCACCACCTACTTCTTCGCGCTGCACCACGCGCGCCCGCAGCCCTCCTGGCACCTCGAGCTGCACATACAGGTGCGACACATCACACACACACGCACACGGAGCGCTGGGCCGACCGCACCACCTACTTCTTCGCGCTGCACCACGCGCGCCCGCAGCCCTCCTGGCACCTCGAGCTGCACATACAGGTGCGACACATCACACACACACGCACACGGCGCGCTGGGCCGACCGCACCACCTACTTCTTCGCGCTGCACCACGCGCGCCCGCAGCCCTCCTGGCACCTCGAGCTGCACATACAGGTGTGACACATCACACACACACGCACACGCATACGGCGCGCTGGGCCGACCGCACCACCTACTTCTTCGCGCTGCACCACGCGCGCCCGCAGCCCTCCTGGCACCTCGAGCTGCACATACAGGTGCGACACATCACACACACACGCACACGCATACGGCGCGCTGGGCCGACCGCACCACCTACTTCTTCGCGCTGCACCACGCGCGCCCGCAGCCCTCCTGGCACCTCGAGCTGCACATACAGGTGCGACACATCACACACACACGCACACGGAGCGCTGGGCCGACCGCACCACCTACTTCTTCGCGCTGCACCACGCGCGCCCGCAGCCCTCCTGGCACCTCGAGCTGCACATACAGGTGCGACACATCACACACACACGCACACGGCGCGCTGGGCCGACCGCACCACCTACTTCTTCGCGCTGCACCACGCGCGCCCGCAGCCCTCCTGGCACCTCGAGCTGCACATACAGGTGTGACACATCACACACACACGCACACGCATACGGCGCGCTGGGCCGACCGCACCACCTACTTCTTCGCGCTGCACCACGCGCGCCCGCAGCCCTCCTGGCACCTCGAGCTGCACATACAGGTGCGACACATCACACACACACGCACACGCATACGGCGCGCTGGGCCGACCGCACCACCTACTTCTTCGCGCTGCACCACGCGCGCCCGCAGCCCTCCTGGCACCTCGAGCTGCACATACAGGTGCGACACATCACACACACACGCACACGGCGCGCTGGGCCGACCGCACCACCTACTTCTTCGCTACCTGACTCGCGCTGTAATAGATAAATGAATGAAATAAAAACGAGTTTTGATACGAATCAAAAAACGCGATGTACACGAACGAAGAAAAATTTATCGTGACATAAAGTTGTTGTGATATGTGATTCCAGCATAACTTGGAGAAGGAGCCGGAGAAGTTAGTGGACGTGTCCGTGGCGGGGCACAGTCTGTTCGGCGAGGACAAGCTGCAGGAGGCGCACCGCCGGCTGCTGGCCGCGCTGCCCGCCTGGACCGCGCCCACCGGCTGGGGCATCGACCTGCACCTCTACTCGCTCTAGGCACGCGCAAACACGCACGCGCACGCTTATACACACACACATACACACCAACACACACAACCACACACAACATTGAAGTAATATTGAACTACATCAGGGGTTCCCAAACTTTATCAAAATTTGATATTTAATAGCGTCGCACTTACAGGTTTAGTATTTTGTCTCGGCGCCCTAACTGGTCGAAATGGGGTGCCAATGATACTACGTAAAAATAGGCACAAAAATTAAAACAATATGAAGGTGTATTTTTATATTTATATTGACACAGGAACAAATTTTTTATTTAAGAAAAATAGGAAATAAAATACGATAGCAACTTAGACAATATTACGTGTGAGCTTGGTGACCTCCACACATTTTATTCAAAGCATGGGATAAGGCTGGACACAGCTGCTCTCATTTCTTGCTCCACATTAATCTTTGAGCAATAGTTGCTCTTTATTACAGCTACAGTTGGAAATCCAGTTTATTTTGTACCCGCGAAGACATAAGTTTAGATTCGGGAGAATGGTAAACAGGCGCGTCTCACGGCGCCCCTCTTTAGTCTCTATGGCGCACTCTTTGAGGATCTCTGTACTACACACTAGAACAGACACCGCGAACAAAATCTATGCGGCAATTCGGGACACGTAGAAGGAGCCACAGAGTACCCTTTTATGGAAACAAGGCATTTCATCTTAGCCCACGGGAGTGACAACGCATCTAAATTTTGATTCTTAATCGGGGATACATGTAGATATCTATGAGCCACAGCATCCGCTTATCATCATGTGGAATGTGTACTTGTTCACTCTTTCTATAAAAAAAAAAAACTACATTTTACTAGAGAAGTCCATAGGGTACCAGAGAGTACATAATCTAATAAAAAAAAACTGTGATAAGATCACTACGTTTTATTTATACGTTTCCTTAAGTCTAAATCCTCAGATCATAGTTTCTATGATCTGAGTCTAAATCGATTTCGTTTGTGAATCGAAAAAAAAAACGAAGAAAAACCTTTCTTTTAAAATGCTACAGATAATAATATACTACATAACCTCAAAAAATATTGCATTATTAATAGATTTTTCTTACTTTTAAAAATACATTGAATGCCGTTCTTTTTTATATTTAAATAGGCACATGACTTATGAAGTTACGTTATATTAAATTTTACTAATCCAACCATTTTTTGAGAGTGGCCATTTTTCATTGGTACGATGTACGATGTAGTAAGAAAGTACGATGAATACAGCTTTAATGTATTGCAGTCCTTAAATTACTATAAAATAAAGCTCTGAAAAAAAAATACGCCTTATTGTAGCGTTTCGTTTTGCCCAGGCTCTCTTTTCTACTCACTTCAAACAGAGGAGGTACTCAATTCGACTGTATGTTTTTTTTTATGTGTGTTACCTCATAACTTTTTACTGGGTGAATCGATTTCGATGATTCTTTTTTTATTTGAAAGCTGGTACTTCTCATGTGGTCTCATATAAATTTGATAATAATCTGACCAATAGTTTTTGAGTTATTCTTAATAATTTATACTGAAGTCGGTTGTACAAAATTTTTCATTTATTAATTATTTGTAAAAATTGATGAAAAGGAACCTGTGTTATAGTGGCCGCGTGACCGTCCCATGTACCATTACGTAGGTATATAAAGGTGCTCTGAATTCGTGTATAGTTGTAATAGTGCAATTGTATTTATTTATTCTACGATTGCTTCTGTGAGTATGTGGGTGTTGTTTTACTTGAAGAACTTGGTCCTTCTTGTACATAATTTGACACATTGTAAATAAGAACAACCACTTTATTAATTGCAGTTGTGTCCCCCAAGACTCGTTGTTTTGATTTTATGACAGATGATTAATGATTTAAGTTTTTATGAAATTTCTGTTCACTTATAAAAACTGTTACTCATGCGAACAAATTATAGACTTAAATAAGCAAAATGGTTATTGAGTTCATAATATATTATGATCTCAATAACCATTTTTTAAAACCCGACTGGTTATAAAAACCTTCCACCTCCCTTTTCTCGTATTTGCAGATGCAATATATAAATTTTATACAGCCTATGTCACTCGACATACAGTATGTAATTGGCCTTCTTCCTCAAATTTTTTCATGTATTACTTAATGATTTTAGCTGTAAGTTTTTCAATATGATAAATTAAATAAAAAATAAATAAAATACATACATACATGATAGATATAATCTCTTAAAACATTACCCTCCTTTTGAGGCAGTCGGGTAAAAAGTTTTCATGCGTTTATTGAATAAAATAATCCTATAATTAGGCCGTATAAACTATTTATCTTCACATTGACATTATATTATTTTGATACGTAACTATGAAATAAGTCACTTTTCCCTTGTTGTATTAAGTAGCACGTCTACATATTTTTGATTATTCAAAATACCCAAAGCTACGATCCTATATCACGTGGGTATTTCGACTGAAATTAGGTAACGTAGTTTGGAAGTCATTCCATTACAGTCTATAAAAGTCCACTGCTGAATACACACCTACCCCATAAATTACCCCGTAGGGATTTCGCCATAGTTGCCATAGTTGGCAGGCCAGTTTGGCAACCGCATTTTTTTAATATTATATGCCTTAAGCGCAAAGCGCGTAGGTATGTTCTATTAGCGCCTAAAATCAAGATTCCAACGTTTTGTCGCATAAAATCGTATCTAACAATCTTATTGAACATATAAAAAGCACATTGTCAGAAAGATAAATGATTGTTGAACTTAGTAATTTTTTTAAATCGATTAATTGCTATTTTTACGTAAAAAAGTCGTGTTAGTGGTTTATGGTGTAGATTTTTCAAGTCCGCATGTAGTGATACACGATAACTTTTGAAAATATCAATTGTTTAACTGAATCTATTTTTTAATCTCTTCATTAATTATAATTTTTTTTCGGCGAAGAAATCCGGAAATTTTCGGTGTTTTAGCAGCCTTGTAATAATTTATTTTACTAAATAGACTACCTCACTCACTCACTTCGGCGTCAGCCGCCGTCGTGAGTGGATACTGTATCGGTTGTTTGCAGCGGCTCAATAAGATCGCTGTACAAATACAAAATATTCGAAATACCAAATTTCATACTTGACTATTATAATAATCAGATTTTTATTACAATATTTTAGAATAAATAACAGTACATCACACACATCCTACGTACTAAAAGTAAGTAGGATGTATATATTTAAGTATATTTGTATTTAATACTGAAATTTGAGGTCTCGCAGATTCTCACGAGACATAGATGCTTTCGGAAGAGACTATGGGGGAAGTGAAGCTTTGCGATACGATTACGTGTGCTCGTGGTGAGGCTCTAGATGATGGCAAGCACGTGCTGCGGGAAAGTGAGATGTACCTTGACCTAAGATAGGAGATAATGGATCGGGAAGTCTGGTGAGCTCAGATGCGAATTTTTTTAGGCTGCATGAGTTCGTGCATCAATGGCAACAGATGCGTAACAGATTCAATCGCTTATGGTACGGTTTAACCCGGAACCAAAGCAGTGCTTGTCTTGTCTTAGTCCAGAATGGGCGAGTGGCGTAGTTGGAACAAGGACTAGATTAAGTAACTTTTAGCAAATCAAGTAATTGCATGTACTTTTCCGGCCGTGAAAATTAAACAACAATATGATAACGGTATTATACAATACACACTTGAATAAAGTATCGCGGGATGAAATTCCTTTTCAAAAAATTTCAAAGAACGAAAAGACCTTTGCGTTCCAACTGACATCTGGACAATCTGAAAAATATATTTTAACTAATTACAAAATACATTCTTTTACACGGAGAGGATAAATACGCTTAACTATATTAAATTTACCGTATTTTGAATAACTACCTAAATAACCGAATAGTGAATATATACCATTTAAGAAGGATATTAAACAGTGATCGACAGCAGTATCTTCCTGCCTTAAAATAATGAAAGACTTCGATTGCCAACCCTCCTGCCAAGCAAAGACACCCGTGGCAAATATCCTTCCTATGTAGCAATCTATGGAGGACACGTATATATCACAATAGACTTTAATAGGATGTGGTGATGGTGATTATAAAACAGAACAAAACTTGTATCCAATACTGCAGAATTTAAGGAAAGGTCGAACAAAATATTTTACATCACTATGTCCATTTTGTTTCTTTATATTTGTGTTTATTTTAATTTTATTAATGTTTCTGATAGTTTGTGATAGTTTCTGGGGGTGGTGAATAATAATCTTAGAAGTAAGTGGTGCAGGCATTCAGTAGTAGGATAATGTGCTGTGAAAATAGCAATGGTTGTGGCAAGTTAGGGGTTCCTTACAATGATCAGAAAATATGCAACAATTTACGTAACTAACATGTGTTTAGTTTTACTTATTGTTTGTTTCTTCTATTTTTTACGTTTAAATATGGTTTAGATTGATATAAGTATGTACTTTTATTTGCTATTTGTGTGACTTCGTTTGAATATTTTTGTTAATTTATGGTTAAAACTGCATTTCAGTATTTGATTGTTTATTGTCCAATAAATATTCATTACGCTTATTATAATTATTTCTGTAATTGTTGAGATAGTGTAAAATTAAAAAAAAAATACATAAATACAACTCCGTTTTCATCAAATATAATGATTTAATAATAATTATATTACAAATACTTCAAAAACGTAGTATTATGTACCTATTTAAAAGCGTTATAAATCCGTGAAGAAGAGCATCTAAACACTTGTGTAATCCAGTGACGTGGCAGGAGCAAGAGGCCCGGGCGGAAAATTTTAGGAAGTGATATTTTGGGAACGAAAATTTAAAAATGTTTTTTTTAAGTTAAATGAAAGCCCTCTATTTAACTTTTAAAATGATGATAATAAATAAAACTGACGTCTTACTCAATACGGTTGAACGTGTACGTGATATTGACGTGGCTGCAACCCGTGCCACGTCACTGACACATGAAGCAAATACAAGGAAGAGGTGTTGTAGTTCCACCATCGGAAAACCAGACGGTAGGGGGGTCTTCATCCCTTTGTTGTCGATATTCCACGCATTAGAACCAAACGGTTTGCTTCGTCTTTTGTAATGTGTACAGCAAAGGAGTGGAATAATTTGCCGGCGTCTATCTTTCCGTCCGAATACAATCTAGGCGACTTCAAGGCAAGAGTGAATAGACTTTTGTTACAATAAGACAGTGCGATTTACCATCTAAGGCTGCATCATCACTTACCACCAGGTGGGATTGCGGTCAAGCACTGGCTTATAATAAGTAAAAAAAGTTAGATTTCAATATGTAACAACGCGTGACAATTTGCGGGGTGAGGAGATGTTAAACCCCGTCCACTTTACACTATCTACATCTACCGATAAATAGTAAAAATACTCGAATCGTTCCATATCGATGTTGCAATGTAGTTTAGCTACTTTGACGATAGATGGCGGCCCGTTCACAAAATGATTATAAACTATAGAAATAATATTTTGGCGATTAAAATTTTCTTTGTCTGAATGCAAAACAAATTTCAGCACCTTCGTATGATTATTTTACCAATACTGAGCTCTACGTACCTTTATATTTTTAGTTCACATGAGAAAAAGTGTCGCCATCTAGTGTCGAATATATTTAACTATATTTGAAAGCCGACGCGAAGAGATTTTTCTACAACTATTTTAATAAATTAGGTGTAAAATTACTTACAAATGAAATGTGATGCCATCCATAGCATCAAAGCGTCTATCTAATATATGAGTAGTTTTTTACACGATAAAACACAACACTCTTAAAACTACGAAAATGCACCGATTTGCGATTTTCAACAGGACGAATGCTGACAGTATACTAACTAAAGCCACGCCCACTATGATGACGTCAGGACCTACTTAGAATCACAGTGCACAGTTGCTTATGCCGTCTCCTCTTTGTATTTGCTTCATGCACTGACACAATCTTCAATTTGCTCAACTCCAATCAAGGACGATGAATGATTTATAGGTACCCTTTTTTATTGACACATTCCCGCTGTGTATATTTTTGAAATAAGAATAAATTACATATTTAAAATGTTCTAGTAAATATGCTTGCTTTGTTGTAACAACTAAGCATAAAACTCCCGTAATATACCAATATTTTATACTTGTAACCTATATGGGTTACGATAAATTTTACGGGAAATACGATATAATACAATTAATTTTTTTATTTATATCGTAGATACGAGTGAAAAATGTTGTAGGTTATGAGTGGTATCAGACTGATAGGAATGTTTTGGGTGCCCATCAATGCAATTTTTTTTCCTAATTTTTTTAGTAAATGATTGCTGATGATTTGTATTATGTACGAACACTATCATTATTATCATTTAGGGTATATCTACAGTATTATCGTCCGGTTAGGATGAATAATTGCTTATTCAATCAAATGTAAAGTTAAAAGATTACTTAAAATAAATAAATAAATCGTAACTAGCTGGAAGCCGGGGAGATCAGGCGGCTCATCTGATACATATTATTACCTTTACATAAGCGATTTTTTTTTTGATTACGCTCTTGTCTTTAAAATGTCCAAAAGTACTAAGCGTAAAGATAATCAACGGACGCAACTAGAAAATTAGGTATTTATTTATATCCATTCGCTCTATCCATCTGAGCGCTAGCGTCACAGAAGTAACCATTCTCTAGAAAGAGACAAAGCGACTGTGCGACCAATACCTGTCTCTTCCCTGAAAGTCTGATTGATCCACGTCCTGGAAGCCAGTGACGTAGACCAATCAGAATTTGACGCGAACCAATCAAAATTCTAGAAAGAAAGTACTACTGGCCGCACGTTAGCTTTCTCTCTCACACTTTTCGGTCTGTATTCATTGCACAACTGAATACGGAACACGCAGTCCATTCTCTCTATGTCTATGAACTGACCGGTCGTGTAAAACTTGTCAGTTTTACAGTTAAGAAAAAAGTATCTATGTTTTCTAGTTGTGTTCATTAAATGCACTGATTTGATTTTATATTTAAACTCCGTAGCAAAAAAGTGTGGATAAATAGGAACAAATAGTTGGAGTTTTAGTCCAATTATGAAAACATTGTTTTGTTACCAGTTTGTTGTAGTAAAATAAATTCTGTTACTATGATTGTTTCATTTCGGCTATCCTATTTAAGTAATAATAATTATGTCCTCTAGACATCTCTGAGCTAGACAGGATTTTTTATAGAATTAGGATGACAAACGAGCACACAGTCCACCTGATGGTAAGTGGTTGCTGTGGCCCATAGGCATCCACATCTATCCTCAATTACGAATCAAAATACAGATGCGTTGTCACCCGTGAGAACTAAGATGGAATGCCTCGTTTCCAGTAAAAAAAGGGTCTCCGGTTCTCTACACTCACCATACGAAACACAGCAACATTAAGCTGCTATTTTAGGCTGGTATTCTGCGAGAGCGTGGTCCTTCCCCGGTCGAGCCGACCCATTCGTGCTACAACTATACCAGTAATATAGCTGTGGCATGGCTCGTATGAAGGATTATGAATTATAGTGTACGATTGTTTGCGCAAGCACAGGTGTCGGGTGCACTTTATTCCCTCACTCTCATGATCTGATGTGGATGTCAATTCGGCACGACGTTTGAGGAAACCTGCATGTCTGAGATTTAAAAAATCTTTCTAAAACGTACTAAGTGCATCCAGACGCACTGGAGCAGCGTCACCGACTAATGGCTCTATGGTTCTTACTGAAATTACTTTTACCAGATACAAGAACAGCGGTAACGGTACGTCACGTATTTCCCCTATTTTATATTGATCGTATGAACACTAATGATGCATAATAAATGAAAATCGTTGGACGTCTAAAGAATTTAGTAAATATCGACAAAATAATACATTGGTCATATTATAATATTATTGCGATATAAAGCAATAATAAGATAATATTATTATAACATTGTATAGTATAATGTCCTTGCCACACTCATGCCGGTAGTTGTTGGCAGCACTAAGCTTGAAGTTGTTGACGAGTATGTTTACCTAGGACAAATAGTCCGACTAAGTAAGTCCAACTTCGACCGAGAGATCATTCGAAGGATTCAACTCGGCTGGGCAGCGTTCGGGAAATTACGGCACATCTTCTCGTCAGACATACCTCAAAACTTGAAAACGAGACTGTACAACCAGTGGGTGTTGCCAGTGATGACCTATGAAGCTGAGACGTGGTCCTTTACTGCTGGCCGTATGAGGAAGCTCAAGGTTGCTTAGCGAGCTATGGAGAGAGTTGGGCTATACTTGGGGTTCCTCTGCGTGATAAATTAGAAATGAGGATATCCGCAATAGAACCAGAGTGACCGACATAGCCCAACGTATTAGTAAGCTGAAGTAGCAATGGGCCGGCCATATAGCTCGAAGAACCGACAACCGATGGATATAGGCGATAGGCGAAATGTAGGGCGACCCCCCACTAGTTGGAGTGACGACCTGGTAACATGCAGGAAGTCGATGGATGCATGTGGCTCAGGATCGTGCTTTGCGGCATTCTTTGGGTGATAGCTATGTTCAGCAGGAGACTTGTTAAGGGCTGTAACGATGATAATGATTATTATGATTTTAATAAAATTATAAGTTACCTACATCATCTAGAACAAATTTATCGACACCGCAAACTGCTTTTTTTGTTTAAAAATCAAAATAAGATACCAACATAGCACAGTTTAAGATTATTTACAGGAAGATGTGTTATATTTTCGCGAATACTACACATTGAGTAAAATTATGTTTACGGATTACGACCTACTGGGCCCAATTAAGAAAATAAACCGTTCTCGAATCAACTTAATCACACACAAAATTACATTAAAGGAGGAGTTCAGTCACATACACACGAACAGAAAAATTATATATTATGTAGCAGTCAACTAGCTTAATCACCCTCTCAGTTAACAGTCTAGCCTTTTTACTAAAGGGTGCCGCGCCGTTTAACGAGCAGCCTAAATGATATTCAGCCGATGGGTCTAATACAACATTGTAATATCAGCCAGAATATTTGAAGGAGCGACTGGGGTGGCCCTTGGCCACCCTAAAGGCGCGTACCTTTGTTTAAATAATATAGCACATAGTGCTTAATTAGACATGAAATGTATTAGACTCATCCGCTGAAGAATAATCATTTAGGCCGCTAATCAATAGTAAAAAGACTAGGCTGTTAAATGAAAGGATAATGAAGCTAGTTGGCTGCGACATATGACTAAGATGTCATGCCTCGTTTCTAGTGAAACGGGTATTCGGTTCTCTACACTCAACATACGAAACACTACAGCATTAAAATGCTATTTCACGCTGGTATTCTGAGAAAATTTGGTCTTTCCTTTTATAATATAGCTGTAGAGTGGCTCTACCACATAAATTGAAGGCGGCGGAACTATAGATAAAATTAACAACCTGGTCAGTAAGGCTTATGAGTGCTCATTTTTATTGCCCCATAATCCCTACGTAATGGACTCGAATAACATCTCTCCCGCCATTGTGCAGGTGGAGTTGGACGCTGTACAGAAAGGCGTGCCGTGTCTTATCTGAGAAAAAATAGAGGGAGGAGTTGTTCTCTCCTAAGGAGGGGCATCTAAGGGCGCTGGTCGTCGCTTGTGCGTATGTGGACGTGAATTAAATATTTCCCGTAGCCCAGTGGATATGTAACGAAGATGGAATACATAGGTCTTTTACCGGGTTCGAGTCCGACATAACCTTTGCTTCTGCGAGGTGGTAGGCACACACCCATACATATTTTATACATGTTTTCGCCATGTAAGTAGTAGTGATTTAAGAGAATCAATTACCCGTTTTTTACTGTAGGTGTCTGAGGATATCATCGTTTTCGATATGTCATTTTTAGATGAGTCGCATGCTCGTTTGCTTCCTCTTCTATATATATACAATAATACATACATATATACAATTAAAGAAACATCCACGCCGATTTTAAAAACTTTTGAAAAAATAACGTTTCATTTTTTGTGACAAAGACGTAGGTTATTCCATAGAGTTAGAATATACTGGCGTATAGACCAACCTAGTGTGCAAGTGAGAAGAAAATTCCTTATGGCAAAAATGCAAGATAGAAAAGGATACCAAATCTCATGACTCTGTAACCGATTTTGAATGACAGATTGGCGCAATTCGGCCCGCAAGAAATAGCTCCTAGATATTTTGTAACTTTTTAAAGTGTAATAGTGGTTGTTTTTAGTTAGTAACTTTCTAAAATGCTTATTTGTTCAGTAACTGATTGTGGTGTTAATAATAGAAATAATCCTAATAATTACACATTTCACAGGTAAATTCTCAAGACGTCGTCAATGTTATGAAGCGTTTATGTTTGGTTAAAATTTGTGTTATATACTGTTTAAAATATAGAGCGTTTTCAATTATTTTGTTTATTTTGATATTTTACAAAGAAAAAATTCACGTTGTTGATAATATGCATTAATTTTGAATAATACATTTTTATACAAAATATTTTACATGTACGGTACTTGACTCAATAATATCAAAATTGATGTCGATATTTATCTTTAATGTTTATAATGAATCGATAGACTTGCCTACACAACAAGAAAATATATCCTCGGCTTGCGTTCTAAAATGTAATTTTATTTTGCCATTTGTCAAACAGATTCCCTCCGGATTCTATAATTAGAAAAAATGGTTAAGGTGGAAGCTCCAGGGTGGCCCGCGAAATTCAAATTCTCTTGCGTTTTTTGGAATTTGCAGGTCAGGGTTAGGTTGTATATTTAACAAAATATGATTCGCGACCGTAGCAATTATGTGTTTACAGAATTATTATCATTAAAATCATATAATTAAATCAATCTTAATATTCCACGCATACATTAACTACTTAATATATGCTAGATCGAAATTTATGATAGTAATAGATGTGCTTCGATTTTTGACATGTAATAAGACCATACCGTTTGCTATACTCAATGTTTAACAATATTATAAAGTCTGCAATATTTTGAATTTGTCGATGTAATTGTTTTCAACTTACCCACATTTTTATTTTTATTTTATGTCAATCTGATTTTGAAATGTAATTGTCAATGCTCTTACAATAATGATATCACATCACTCAATGATAAAATAATGACGCTCCAGCATTTGTTCACATGTAAACATACGTATCTATTTTAAGTCAATCTTGTATTTCTCTTACAAATGAATTTTTTATTCTTATGAGAAATAAATTTCTTAAACCAGAAAATCACCAATACAACCCTGTAAGTTCATATGAGCCCTTTGAATGAGTTTTTCTGGAAAATTCATCAGATTATTTATTTCATTATCAGATTAAGATTATTATGTTTTTAAAATTCATGCAGCTAAATAAATAAATAAATAAATAAATAAATTTTATTTCGTTTTTAAAAAGTAAATGCCTTAAAAACTAGTAGATTGGAACCTCCATTTAAGCAAATAATGCCTGTGTTTGGAGGGTCCGTCCTTCCATTACTATATCCATGTTACAAGGCAGTATGGATAAACATATTCTATATCCATATTAATGTTATATATTACTTGAATTCTATATTAATTATATTACTTATGTATGTATGTGTGTGTCTGTGTGTGTGTGTGTGTGTGCGCGTGTGTGTGTGTGTGTGTGTGTGCGCGCGCGTGTGTGTGTGTGTGTGTGTGTGTGTGTGTGTGTGTGTGGGTGTGTGTGTGTTTGTGTCTATGCTTGCGTGAGTTAAAAAGAGTATGTGTGATTACAGTGTCTGAATCAGAACAAATCATGCTACACAATCCAGTAGCTTCTCAATTTCGTCATATGTCTTATGATGAATCCATTCTAACAAAAGTTTTTTACAGTTGTGATATGTTTTGTCGTATATATAAATATCTTTGTTTATTTTATTATAAAGTAAGGCAGAACGTGATATAAATTGTCTGCTCGCAAATGTGGTTTTAGTTCTGTATGTCTGGGCAACCATGTTTCTACGTCGTTTATTTAAATGGCATGGATCATAAGACAATGATTTGTGAGTTTTGAGGGTTGTCCAGAATATATACAACTTCCTGACAGAGAGTAAACCGCTGATACGAAATAGAAAATCGGTAGGAAAGCGTCTCTTCTTAAAGTACATAACTTTAATAAGAGAACGCTGCGCCCTCTCTAACTCCAGAAATCGAGTTTTTGCTGCACCACCCCAGACAGGAATACAGTAGGCCAAGACGGATTGAGCAAGAGCAATGTAGATTTGATTGAGGAGATAATTTGGTGAGTCCTCATCCGATTTGCCCAGCATTACATGTCTGAGGGTTTTGAAGATCCAAGTTAGTTTCCTCATTCTATTGATGACATGATCAAGGTGTGGGTACCATGATAGTCTTTGGTCTACAATTACTCCCAGATATTTTGTCTGAACTACCTTATCGATTCTAGGGCAGTTACAGGTGTTTTTATTAGTATCCGTTGTACATTCATGAATTTTTAAACTGAAGTCGGCCTGAGGTTGCGAGTTGTTGTTAGTACTAAAACATATATAGTTGGTTTTAGAAGTATTTAGGGTCAGGAGGTTGTGTTTCTGCCACTGAGCGATTCGCAACAGACCAGCCTCAGCACTAGTTTTGACCACCTCCCAAGAATCACCGGCAAATACTACAGCAGTATCATCAGCGTATGACAAAACTCTGGCGTTATAGATCCTCATGTTACATAAGTCGTTGATGTAGATGAGAAAGAGGGTAGGTCCTAAAACAGCTAAAATGATAATAAGTTTATTATTACTTTATACTTTTCAGGGGACAGATGAAAGAATATAAAAATGAAGCATGATGAAGCCTCATAAACATATTGGCCTTTAAGCAGCGCAATCTTATTTAACTGATTTCTACAAGTATCCGTCCTTGAATTATTAAGTTTACATTTATACTTAAGTCGAATGTTAAAATAAAGTTCTGTAATGTATTTAATTATTAATTATTAAATGTTTATAATTATCACAAGTAATACTTATATGAAAAATAAAGCAGCCGTTATGTACTCCATGTTCCCGTTTTAATTTTCTCATCAAAACATTTTATAAAATATATAAAATATAAATAAGTATATGCTTAGTTAAGTATCTACCTATTTATATTAACAATATGTTAAAAAAGAAATGTCGGGGAAACTGCCCACGGCAGTAAATATTTTTCCCCAAAGATCATAGCTCGAAAATACAACTTTCCGATCTGATTATTGGGGAGTTTTTTAAGTTTAAGGTAAATTCACCTGGGATTTTATACATTTTAATTGAAATCCAACAAAAGGCAGGTAGGTTCAGTTTATTCCCAGGAACATGTTATATGAAAACTTTTTAAATTTTAGAACTATTATGGTAAAATTCAGTTATTTTTTGAAGTTATTCAACTTCATGCACTAAACACTTTTTTTAAATCCTTAACAATCATTTTCAATAGTCCTTGTAAGTAAAATATACATCACTATCTAACGCACACAATAACAAATCAAAATTGGTTACGCGTTTTCGGGCTGTCAGGTGGTCTATACGCCAGTATATTCTAAGTTTATGAGTTATACATCGATGAACATATAATATTGTATAATATTGTATTCGATTAGGACTTATTCTTGATTTTGGCGGGAATTTGACGGGCGGCTAATTGTTGCTCCTGTTTTATCGTTTCAATAATAGTTTGAAGTGAATTTTTATACGAAAATGAAAATAATGGATGGTGATGCGATTTTGTATATGAATTGCCAGCGCATGTGAACTTTCAACGATGAAACAATTGCTATGATCTTGATATAAAGCTTCAGTTTAAATAAAGGCTTGAAGTGAATTTTGATATGTAAAACTGTTGCGATTTTGTATATTAAGTGTCTGCGCATGCGAACTATTAGTGGAAACGGTGCACAAGTGCTCTGATGGTGATGTGATTCTCAAGATAAGGTGTCTCTCTGCTTAGGCACCTTGAGATAACATCGCCAACTGTCAGCTGTCTGCTGGCTCAAGTTGCCGTCTAAATCTCCCAAGGGCTGCACAATGTGACGCATCAATATATTGTGAAGCGGTGTACTATGACGGGTAATTATACATTGTAACTTCAGGCTTAGGAGGGCTAGAACCCAGAGCCGTAAAGCCAGATATAAAAAAAATTGCAAGCGTTGCACGCTTGTTTTGCTTTTGTTTACGTTTTACGTTAAATTTTAGTATTTATAGGTTAATATTTAATAAAAAAAGTTGTGATTTAAAAAATGTATAATAATAGTAGCAAATTAATTTTAGGTTTTCGCATTTTAATAACAGTGTACTTATAGATATTATTATATTTGTAAGAAAGTATTTAATTACTTAAACATGTAAGTATACCGAAAATTACTGGTGTAATTTAATCTATTACTTGATTTTTTTAAATAATATTTTAAATTTTATTTTATTTTAGGTGTCTTAATCCAAATTCCAATCTTGTTCAACGAACAATTGACTTAAATTATGCAAAACAGAAGAGAACTACCTCAATGAAATGGTTCTTCGTGAATGTTTTTTTCTTCCTTTTGTTCACCTATGATTTGTAAGTACTTTTTGTAAAATAACTTTGTTTTGGTTTTTAGCTCTTTAGGTTCCAGTGACATATTTGGATAAAGAGTATTATTTTTATTTGGTTTTATGTCTTATATAATGTCTGGTCACATCATAAGTTACAAAGAAATTGATAAAATGATACATATAGATAACATTTTTTCTATTAATTAAGTTTAATCTTTGATATATTATGTATGCACTTTCCATACATATAAACAAGGTAAAAAAGTCAAGTTCTGTGTTGGTAAGTTATTGTTTGGTAGGTAGCTTTTAAAATAATTTATTAAAAAAAAAATGTATTTTCTTAATGACCAAAAGTATAAAAAATGTAGCTTTAAACTAGACATGGAACGAGTAGAGATTCGTCGAGTACTCGGCCACCGGATACTCAGCCTAGATTGGGCCGAGTACTCTGCAGAATACTCGGCTTTAAAAAAAAACATGGTAGCGGGCGGGGTGCAGTTATTTCCCTTACAAACTAGGGCCAAATAGGGCCGAAAAACTAGTGTTTTTGCATCACAATCTTCCTCTGTTACATTTTAAATATTAGTAATAATAATTTCTATTATAGATTCTTATGTACGTTCTAAATATTTCTGCTGATTCTCATGTTCCTGATGTTTTAATGTGCATAATATAATAATAATGATAAAAACTGGCTTTTTGTCTTTATTTTCTCAGGAATATAATTTTTTTTTTTATAGAAGAGGGGGCAAACGAGCATGAGGCTCACCTGATGGTAAGTGACTACCGCCGCCCATGAGCAACTGCAACACCAGGGGAATTGCAGATGCGTTGCCGGCCTTTTAGAAAGGTGTTAGCTCTTTTCTTGAAGGTTCCTATGTCGTATCGGTCCGGAAAATTCGCTGGTGGTAATTGATTCCACAAAGAAGTTGTGCGAGGGAGAAAACTTCTTCTAAATCGCACAGTGGTGGACCGCCAATCATCCAGATGGTATGGATGGTAACGCGAGTTATGTCGCGATGTGCGATGGTGAAATTGAGCGGCTGGAATTAGTCTGAACAATTCCTCAGAGCACTCCCCGTGATAGATGCGATAAAATACGCAAAGAGATGCCACATCTCTACGCAGTGCCAGTGTATCGAGCCGATCAGAAAGAACTTGGTCGTCGACGATTCGAACCGCTCTGCGCTGGATGCATTCAAGTGGAAGGAGCTGGCACTGGGGTGCCCCGACCCAGAGATGAGAACAGTATTCCATGTGGGGCCGAACTTGCGCTTTGTAAAGTTACAAGCGATGTGCCGGCATGAAATACTGTCTCGCTCTGCTGAGCACGCCAAGCTTTTTAGAGGCCAATTTGGCCTTCCCTTCCAAGTGACCACGAAACTCCACACTATTCGATATGTCGACGCCAAGGATTCCGATACTAGCTGAGGCAGCAAGGGGAGTGCCTTGAAACTGAGGAGATACGACAAAGGGGTTCTTTTTAGCGGTAAACGCGCAAACTTGTGTCTTCTGGGGATTGAATTGAATAATTAAGGCCGAGTACTCGATACTCGGCCGTTAATACTCGGTGCACGGCCGAACCCTAAAAAATGGCCGGATCCGCCAAGTACCGAATCCAAACCAAGTACTCGTCCCATGTCTACTTTAAACCACTGCTTTTTCAAAAAATCTCAAAATGTATGCTTTCTTTTTTTTATATAGGATAAGGGTGAAAAACGAGCACACAGTCCACCTGATGGTAAGCGGCCCATAGACATCTACATCTATCCTCTGTTACAGATCAAAATACAGATGCGTTTTCACCCGTGAGGACTAGAGTGGAATGCCTCATTTCCAGTAAAAAGGGCCTACGGCCACCTGCACTCACCAAGCGAAATGCAGAGCTATACCTCTACTTCACGCTGGTATTCTGTGAGGTTGTGGTACCACCCCGGTTCGAGCCGGCCCATCCATGCGACAGCAAAAGCTGTCGCCTGGCTCTACCACTGTTAAAATTCTTTTCTTCCCTGTTGAGGGATCTTCCCTATTGTCTTCTAACTTCATTCTACAATTATCACTTAATTTAGATTTTTTTCTCACACCAATTACATAAAAATTTTATTTTTGCATTTAGGACATGTACGGGTCCTTGCCCTGCATCCTTGGCCCGATACACTGAATTAATATTGGCAGGTATTGCGTGTGCAAGTGCACTTCGACATGCAATCTGCCTCTTGCCACACAAAACACCGTCCCCCGCTCAGCTCTCAAGACAACAGCTGCGCCTACTAGGGCTCAACGAGACAGACCTAGGTTTGTTAAGATTCAAACAAATTAGATTTTGTATAATAACAATCTTTATGCTTAAGGGTAATATTTTTAATAATTAGTGGTACTTAATTGAAAAATAAATTTAGAACAAAAAACAATTTTTTTTTGTAGAATAAGCGTAACTAACAAGCACACAGTACATCTGAGGTAAGTGGATGTTATACGTGATAAACATTCGGTGTTTGGTATTCTTGAGTTAGAGTGGGTTTCAGTGTAGTCATAGCAATGTCATATGTAATTTGCTTGAGGCACATCCTTTAAATGCAACAACTGAAGATAAAGTAATTTCTGTGTTGCATATGAATCATGTGATACAGTAGCTCAAAATATGACTAAAAATAAAAAATAAGGGTAAGGATAGCAAAGAGTTCCGTGCGTTATCATGCCATCTTTTATTAGGTACCATTAGTACAAAACATGTTTTACATTTGATCATAAGGACATTTCAGGTTGCATCAAGTAAACTCATTTGTTATTTTTAATTATTACAAATATTATAACAAAAGCTTATTTTATTTTATTGTTCAAAACTTACAGCTATTATAATTAATTGTTTTTTATACATTTATGTAGAAATTACCATAACTAAGTTTCCAAATGTAGATTAGAAAATAAAAGGTTGTGATAAAGCCAGGCAACAACTATCTTTTACCCTTAACCTAGTAAGAAAAATACTTATAAGTTATGAACCCTTGTAACATTTAAGAAACTATTGTTAAAATACACTTTAATGTAATAATACTATTGAAGAATATATCCTCTTCAGTGCTGCCACTCATTGAACTAAAAAAATTGTGTAGAGTAGGTGAGGGTAATATGGTTTTCTGGTTAATATGGTCACTTTCTTATAACTCAAAACTACAGCCCTTTTTGCATACATGGCTCTGTGATACAATAACCCTTCATCAGTCAATCAAATAATATAAGTTCGAAAGTGCTTTATTGATGCCATTTTGACAGTCGAATAAAAACGGATATCATCATCATTATCATTACAGCCCTTCACAAGTCCATTGCTGAACATAGGCCTCCCCCAAGGAATGCCACAAAGTACGGTCCTGAGCCACCTGCATCCATCGACTTCCTGCATATCTTACCAGGTCGTCACTCCATCTAGTGGGGGGACGCCCAACACTTCGCCTGCCGGTACGAGGCTGCCACTCGAGAACCTTTTGTCCCAATCGGTTGTCGGTTCTTCAAGCTATATGGCCGGCCCATTGCCACTTCAGCTTACTAATCCGTTGGGCTATGTCGGTCACTCTGGTTCTACTGCGGATATGCTCATTTCATAGTTTATCACGCAGAGAAACTCCGAGCATAGCCCTCTCCATAGCTCGCTGAGCGACCTTGAGCTTCCTCATCCGGCCAGCAGTGAAGGACCACGTCTCAGTACCGTATGTCATCACTGGCAACACGGTTGTACAGTCTCGTTTTCAAGTTTTGAGGTATACCTGACGAGAAGATGTGCCGTAATTTCCCGAACGCTGCCCAACCGAGTTGAATCCGTCGATTGACCTCTCGGTCGCAGTTGGACTTACCTAGTCGGACTATTTGTCCCAGGTAAACATACTCGTCAACAACTTCGAGCTTAGTGCTCCCAACAACTACCGGCATAGGTGTGACATGGACATTAAACATGATCTTTGTTTTGTCCATGTTCATCTTAAGACCTATCCGTTGGGAAGCCCTATTGAGTTCATTGAGCATAGTGCTTAGGTCCTCCAGCGATTCTGCCATAAGGACTATATCGTCGGCAAATCGAAGGTGAGTGATGTACTCGCCATTGATGTTGATACCGTATCCTTTCCAGTCCAGAAGCTTGAAAACGTCTTCCAATGCAGCGGTAAAGAGTTTCGGGGATATGACGTCACCCTGTCTTACACCTCTCTGTAATTGGATAGGTTTCGTACTCTGGTTCTGTACTCGGATAGCCATCGTAGCCCTACTGTACAAACACTTCAGCACTTCGATATACCGGCAGTCAACTTGGTCCCGCTGAAGGGACTGCAGCACCGCCCAAACTTCGACGGAATCAAAGGCTTTCTCATAGTCCACATACGCCAGACACAGTGGCAAATTGTACTCCTCTGACTTCTGTACAATTTGCCGAAGGGTGTGTATGTGGTCTATGGTGCTAAAGCCCTTTCGGAAACCGGCTTGTTCGGGAGGCTGGAAGTCGTCAAGTCAAGTCGTAATGACTGACGTAATGATGATTCGTAATGACTCGAAAACAGCACGTAGACGCGGCTCAGAAGGGAAATCGGTCTGTAGTTCTTCAAGAGAGCGTTGTCGCCTTTCTTGAAGAACAAGACCACCGCACTTCAGCTCCACGCCTCCGGTGTAATGCCACCATGGAGGACGGAATTAAAGAGCTTCTGCAGGACTTCAAGTACTGGTCTTCCATTTGCTTTCAGAAGCTCCGCTGTAATTCCATCCTCGCCTGGGGCCTTGCCGTTTTTAAGGTGCTGGAGAGCCATTCTAATCTCGCTCAGACTGACGTCCGGGATATCTTCGGAATAGTGTCGGATAAGACTCGCTCTTGGATCGTTACTCACACTTGCGTGTGGCTCCAACGATGACGTGTACAGCTGCCCATAAAACCTCTCAATCTCACTCAAAATCTCAGGTGCCCCGGAAACGATGCTGCCACACTCCGTCTTCAGCTTTGACAGTTAGCTCTTTCTGGCAGACAGATCTCTGGCAAAGACTTTGGAGCCTTGGTTCTGCTCGATCGCTTCTTCAATACGAGCTGTATTGAAGTTGCGTAAGTCCCGCCGCATGCATTTGGAGATCTGTCTGTTCAGTTGCTTGTATGCTGTCAAATCTTTTGAAGAATGTAGCTTCATCTCCCGTCTAACAGCCATGAGATTAAGAGTGTGATCGGAGAGTTTTTGTGTTCTTCTGCGGCGGGTCTTGCAGAACTTAGCTCCGACCGCATGGACAGTTTCCACGAGCTTGTCATTCATATCGTCCACTTCATTGCAGTCTTCTAGGCACTGAAAACGGGTTTGTAACTCGAGCTGAAAGGTTTCGGGACTTTGGAACAGAGCACGAGGGGACGGAGCGTTGACTTCATTAGACGAGACTTCTCCAACTTAACGTTTAGGTTCAGTGTGCCTCTAACTATTCGGTGATCGCTACCAGTTTTCACCCTCGCGATCACGGAGAGATCACTGAACAGTTGTCGTCTGGTCGTCATAATGAAGTCAATCTCATTTTTTGTGGAAGCGTCGGGGCTCGACCAGGTCCACTTCCTGTGGGGCCGCTTCTGGAAGAAAGAGTTCATCATAGAGAGTATCTTTTTCTCCATGAAGTCGGCCAGCTGCTGGCCCCTTGGGTTCCGTTGCCCTATTCCAAATTTCCCTACTTTCAGCTCACCGTTTTCTCTTGTGCCTAGTTTTGCACTGAAGTCTCCCATTAACAACCGTATATTGGGTTTTGGAGGAATGCATGGCTCTAGAGATATCCTCATACATTTCCTCCACCTCCTCATCGGGGTGTGCCGAGATTGGTGCCTAAACCTGTATGACCTTCAGCGAATACCGTTTGGT
Source organism: Parnassius mnemosyne (assembly GCA_963668995.1). Lineage (NCBI taxonomy): Eukaryota > Metazoa > Arthropoda > Insecta > Lepidoptera > Papilionidae > Parnassius > Parnassius mnemosyne. The sequence continues at coordinate 7,427,325 of CAVLGL010000068.1, forward strand.
TAGTCTGAGTATAAGGTACGCAACCCTCGTCGACACACTTTCAATCTTTACAACGTTGTTAACGAGAGACTTGTGGACGATAAATCCGACACCTCCTTGGGATAGATGGTCGCCCTCCCGGTGATAGAGCAAGTTGCCGGATTCGAGGATTACCGTGTCCTCCCCCTCTCTTCGGACTTCGGATAATTCTATAATATGCAAGTGTAACTTGTCTATCTCTTCTTCCAGCTTCACAATCTTCTCGTCAGTCTTCAGGGTGCGTGCGTTATATGTTCGAGTCGTCGTAGGTGGCAACCGAACCTCCACCGGAGATTTTTTTGAGACTATCCATTATTTGCCATAGTTGCCACGCTTAGCGAGCGGGTTGGCAACCGCAGTTTTTTATTGTATTTTTGCTGTTATCAGGAAGATGCTGCTGCCCATTTCCTGCCTGTTTCCCTTTGTCGCCTTTTACGACACCCACCGGAAGATATGGGGTAGTGGCTATTCTTACCCGCAACTACACGGCAAAAAATAAGGATATATAATAAATAAAATCAATAAGCAAAGGTTAAGGTATTAATATGGTACTTAGTACTTACCGTCATATAGGTAGGTACCTTATGTTATTCTGGCAGTGTCGTTTGCAGATTCGTCATTGGTGTTGTCCGAGGCAAGCTCCTGCAGCGTGGGAGAGCGCAGCGACGAGCGCGTGGCGAGCGACGCCGAGTTGTCGCTGTCGCTGTCGCCGCGGCGCTGGCGCGAGCCCGCGCCCCCCTCGCCACCGCCCTCCCCTCCCTCATCCCCGCACTCGCCCGCCTCCCCGCCTTCCCCACCGTCGCCGCCCTTCGCTCCTCCCCTCGACGTGCTCTCACGCGACCGTTTTATAGCAGATAAATTTTCCCTCGCCGATTACCTCAAGTAAGTGTATTATATCTCCCACTTCTTTATCTTTTCTTCGTTATGGAATTTTTCCAGTGTTATACTTGTATACTGTTATACTTTTGTTGTCAATAATATGTTTAAAAACTTCTTTCCAATATGTTGATGCGTCACATTGCGAAGTATTTGGGAGCTTCCGACAGCAGATTTATTACCAGCAGACACTTTATCTTGAGGTTCACATCACCATCGGAGCGCTTGTTTCATAATTTCCACTGACAGTTCGCATGCGCAGACACATTTAATACACAAAATAGCACCACTTCTACGTAGCAAATTCCACTTCAAACTATTATTTACACAATAAAACGAGAGCAGCAATCTGCCGGCGGTCAAGTTCCGCCCAAAAAATCCCTCTTCCACTTGTTATCGATTAGAATTGGAAAGCAAATTATTTAAGGATTGATTTGCTCAATTTCTTTTATTTATCTATTGTTACCAACACCGACTACTCAAAAATAAACTCTTCTCAGTCATTATGTTACGACCTTATACTCAGAATCTCGAAATGGTATTCGTTGAAGGTCAATCTTACGCACCGAGGTGGCGGAAATGTATGAAGATATCTCTAGAGCCATACATTCCTCCAAAATCTACTATATGGTGTTAATAGGAGACTTCAACACAAAACTAGGAACAAGAGAGAATGGTAAGTTGAAGGCAGTATAATTTGGAATAAGGCACTGCAACCTAAGGAATCAACAGTTGGCCGACTTTATGGAAAAGGAGGGACTCTTTATGATGAACTCTTTATTTCAGAAGCGGCCCCACATAAAGTTGTCCTGGTCAAGCCCCGGCGGTTTGACGAAAAATGAGAATGACTTGATTATGACGACCAGATGGCAATTGTTCAGTGATGTCTCAGTGACCACTATGGTGTATTGAACTGGTAGTGAACACCTAATGGAAAAAGGCACAAATCTTAATCTTAATGTGCGGTTGGAGAGGTCACATTAAATGAAGTCAACGCCGTCCTCCCCGTGCTCTAATTCAGTCCCGAATACTTTTAGGTTGAATTACGAAATCATTTTCAGTGCCTAGAAATTCTCAGTACAGGACGATATGAATGACAAGCTCGTGGAAACTGTCCAAGGGGTCACAACTACATTCTACAAAACCCGTCGCAGTAGAACCCAAAAACTCTCCCATCACACTCTTCTATGGCTGTTAGACGGAAAGTGAAGCTGCAATCTCCAGTAGATAAGACAGCATATAGACAACTGAACAGACTAATCTCCAAATGCATGCGGCGTGACTTACGTAACTTCAATACAGTTCGTATTGAAGAAGCGATTGAGCGGAATCATGGTTCCCAAATCTTGCCCGAAATATGTCTAGCTTAAAAAGAACTATCGAAGTTGAAGACCGAATTTGGTAGCATAGTTTCCGGGACACTCGAGATTTTCAGTGAGATTAAAAACCACACGCAAGTGTGAATAACTATCCGAGAGCAAGTCTCATCCGACACATTTCGATTATATCCCGGACGTCAATTTGAGCGATATTAGAACGGCCCTCAGCACCTATACAATAGCAAGGCTCCGGGCGATGATGGAATTAGAGCGGATCTTCTGAAAGCTGGTCGAAAACCGGTACTTAAAGTAAACAATTTCGCGCGTAAATTTAATTATGAATTAAGTTTTTTTTTTAAGTTTGTATTAATTAATAAGTTAATAAAACAATGCTGCTGCGGAGTTACCTTGGGTAAACTGGGATAAAACGCATTATGTATTTACCTTTTACATAAACTTTAGACATGTATAGCATGTTTCTTGGGCAGGCGGAGAAACGTACATTGACCTAAAGTATTATGTTAGTACCGAAACAAAACGACAGGTATTGCTTCCATACATTTCATTATCGATTACGTATCGTTATGCGCTAACCGTGTCTCATGGTACGGGGTGGGGTGAAGGAAGCGGTCATTCAGAGATAACAAACCTAAACCGAAACAATACCTCTTTTAAAACGGCAGACGTCAAAAATCTATTTGAAGAGAGGCTATACAAAATTGACCATGTAAAGTGCGAAAACTGCATTAACCACGTCATAAAAGAAGAAAACAAATTAAATTAATTAGATAATGACATTGATAAAACTGTAGACAGTTTTATAATCAATGTGGCGAACTTTTCCACGTCTTTATCATCAGAAAATGATTCTGAAATAGTTACAAAGCATAGTCTGTCAAGTGTCTCTGACAATCTATTATGAGAAGTTTTATGCGTGCTTCAAGGTTGACTGCTAAAGAATGCATTAAAAGTTCGCCATTTTACCCGACTGCCAAGAATTGGTTATGTTTTGTACAACTACCTACCTACCTACTTACCTACTGTTAATGTAATAATTAAATTAGTATTAACACTTCATGGTTTACAAATAATAAATTTAAATTAATATTCATTTGCTTTTTAATTCATATAAGTACAGTTTTGTGGGTTCGCTATCGTGGTAGCTCGGTGAGAGTTGTATGTGTTAACACCTAGCCACCAAACCCAACCGTAGTATTCAATACTCGTACGTTATATATTTAAATGACATAATACTATTATAGGATAGGATAAAGAATTATATGACTCCGAATGAAGTAATGTTATTCGAGATAAAAAAAAATAACTTTTACTGACAACAATTTACAAGAATGAAATTAACTTCGCGTACAAGATAAGTTAATCGAGGTGTGAGGCGCGCGCGTGTTGTTCCTGAGCTAGCTGTCGGCGGAATGCCCGGTGGTCCGGCACGCGCTCTGACGAAGGCGCGGTGCGTCGCATATCTAGGTCACGCCATTGGTTCGCTCCGGTGCGGTGGCGTGATGTTCGAGCGTGGCTCAAGCTTCATAAGCGTAGCGGATTTATCTGGGAGCCAACAGAAGCGAGTTACGCCACAATCTTCTTTCTTCATAATAAAAATAATAGACATAGAACCTGCGAAGAATTTCGCACTCGGTACTTTTATATTTCATTCTGATGATGTATGTCTTGATACAAGGATAAAAAGATGAAACCTAAGAAAAAGGTTGGCTAACCCGATGATATCGTTGACGATACTCTTGGCTCTCCTTACCCTTATTTTTTATTTTTAGTCATATTTTGAGCTGCTGTATCACATGATTCATATGCAACCTTTGAAGGTCAATGTACGTTTTTCCGCCTGCTCTAGAAACACTATAGCAAAATATTATCGATCATATGTAAATTTTCTAATTATGTACCAACAAATTGTAAGTTACAGACATTCCAAATAGTTTTTATTTTGCCTGAAACATATTGTTAGCTGTTGGTTATGTGAGTCTGGCGTATGTGTGCGCAGGCAGTACTCGGCGCGGGAGAGCGTAGGCGCGGGTGCGGGAGGCGCAGGGGTGGGGGCGGGTGGCGAGCCGCGGCTCCCCGCCGCCTCCCACGCCCCCGCCTACCAGCTGGCGCCACTTGATACCGGTAACTACATCACACATTCGTACACCTACATCACACCAACCGTAGACATAATGTCCTTCAGACCAAATTTCGGTCACGGCGGCCAGTTTCGACGGAGGCTAGCCATCCGCACAGACAGGATTATAGTGCCCTAGTGTATGCTGAAGCACAGGTGCACTCTCTATTCCTTCATTCTGATAATCCGATGGCATGGCAAACCGACACGGCCTTAGTGGGTTCAGGCGCATGATCAACGACTTTTTTTTTTACGTGCTTTCCGAGGCACAGGGGTGAAATACCGCCAACTTCCTAACTCCCAGCTGCTACTGACAAATTTCTTGAAAGAAAAACCAAATAACTGATTTTTGACCCGACCCGGGATTCGAACTTGGGACCCCATTATCAGCAATCGCGTTTTCGATCACTAGACCAACGAGGCAGTAAACTGCATAGCATCAGATCATGACTGGGATCGCAGGCCGCTGCTGCGCCGTCATCTCGACACTGCTGAAATTTAACAGTTTTCTCATATTGACCCGTGTCGACGGGTAATCCTGACTAATAGGACAATCCCGATGCCTGGGCTCAGTTTGGTAAATAACTAGACCAACCCAAAAAAAAAAAGAGAACTACAAATCATGCTGCCGGCCCACCGGTGGGTTTTCGCATCACACGTTTCTGAACATTTCAGGTTCGCGAGCTAAGTTTTACACGTTGTAGAGCCACGCTGTAACTATGGGTCGACTCGACCGGGAAAGGATCACGCTTTTATAGAATATCAGCGTAAAGTTAGCAGTATTAGTGATGTTGCGTTTCGTAGGGTGACTGCAGATAATCTTAAAAACGGTCTTACCTTTTTTACTGGAAACAAAGTAGGGTAAACAGTACTAATGTTGGCACTCCTACAATGATTGGCACTTTGCTATTTTAATCTGAATATTAAGAATGTTTTCCTTTTTCTATATCACAGCTACACAGATATTGCTAAGATATATAATTACTTATACTAACAATACACATTTATATTTAAAGCATCAACTATTTTACTATAAGGGCTGTTTTAAAATTGTGTGCGGACAAATCCGTTAAAATTTAACAAAAAGTTAAGATTAATGTGGGTAGATTTTGAAACAAAAATGTGATTTTTAGGTAAGTTTATATGCAGGTTTCTGTCTATTCTAATCAATTAACGTCATTTTAGCCGGGATGGAAGATGTGATTTAGATGTGGACAGGCGTGTCGCTGCCGGGAACAAAGTCAATGGTGCCCTGACTGCGTTAGTCAAAAGGCAAGGCGTAGCGAAGAGTGCACGCCTTGCAATACATAACGCAGTGTTGGTACCGACTTTGTTATATGGCAGCGAAACCTGGGTATGCCAGAAGAAGCATAAAAGTAAGTTGAATGCAGTGGAGATGCGATCTCTTCGTAAAATGTGCGGCGTTACTATGGCCGACCGAAAGCGAAACGAAGAGATTCGCAATATGGCAGGTTTGAAAGATGACCTTATCACAAAAATTGATAAGGGCGTGCTTCGGTGGTTTGGGCACGTTGAGCGAATGAGTGAAGACCGAATGGTGAAGAAAATATATAGCGCGAAAGTTAATATTAAAAGGTGTCGAGGTAGACCGAGACTAACTTTCGAAGACCATGTGAGCAAATTGCTCGAAGAGGGTAGGGTCAAGAGTACTCGGATACCTAGACGTGCATGTATGAAGAAGATAATGAATCTGAAAGAAGCGAAAGAGATATGTAAGGATCGTGACACTTGGCGATCTGTTCTCTCTGGCTACCCCGTCAGGGATTGTGCGTGAAGATAAGTAAGTAAGTAAGTAAGTCATTAAAGCATATTAAACGTTATTTTATCGTTGTGAAATAGAAGCATCGGTTTTTTTTAATTGTACCAATGACTATACTTTACTTTGTTTGACTACACAATCATTGGCATATATGTCAATCAACTATACTTTCATTCTTTTGTCCAAAATCTATTCTTGACACTGCCAATGACTATATCATTTGAGTAGTGCCAATGATTATGACTGAACTTTTTCATATTTTGAATTGATGATGAATGAGAGAAAAATAACTTTAACTTAACTAACTAAAACTAACTTAAACTAACTAAAACTTTAGAAAAATAACTGCCCCATTAACATTTAACATTCCACGCGCGAATTTACAGTTCCCACTAAATAAGTAAAGTCAAAAAAACTAACAACCTGAAAAGCGGACCTGGTACTGGCACAGTTTTCGATGTCATAAAAATGTCAATGATGTGAGGTTTTTGAATAAATACCCCATACATAATAAACCGTTTTATAGAGGGAGAATAAAACGTCTATGAGGTGGATCATGCCTAATCGAGGTCTTGCATCACTGTTCTTTGGAGTAGATGGTAAAACCTATTATTTTCCCCCTATAGAAAATGTGATCAGACATTCAAAAGTTAGTATCTAGAGAGAGAGTTATTTACTTTCTTAAATACGGCGCAACTTTGCCCAAGTCTCGCCATAATACTTATAGCCCTTAACCTGAATGCAACGCCACTATTGCAATCAGCTGATACCACTGCATTTCGGCCCACCAAAGATATGTAGCGTAAATCTGTCTTCGAATGACGGACAAACAATTTGACAAAAAGGTTACTAAAACAGATGCGGGCCTATATTAGCAAGACTTTTACCGTATTGAAATAAATCTACATTATGAAATGGTTTTGAGACATGTGAGTTGTGTCCATTTAGTCCAGACAAAGTGGATTAAACAAAGTGTCCGGTGCCCTCGAAATCACAGCAAGCCATTTTAGATGATCACCGTTCTTTGCCATTACGCCGAATTACCTAATATTTTAAGAATAACGACTAATAACGACTGAATCAGAAATACCTTTACCAAATTTGCCTTGTATCCTTTCACTTAATAATGGTTTATCAGTACCAGAGCGTATACAACCTGCAGAGACTGTTGTTGAGTATCAGAAAGAAAACTATAACCCTTATGTTTTTCATCAACTAGGCAGCAAATTTAGAATTTGTTGGAGGTAAATGGGTGATTGTGGATGTCGAAATAAACTAAAATCTTTAAGAAAGCCCTAAAAATATTTATAATTTTTTCCATTGCCAAATACGTATCAAAAAGCAAAAAGCAGGTAAACAACGCCGTTATTTTGTACTAACAAGTGAAGATCCGGAAGCAGCGCGGCAAAAAAAATAATGGAAAAATTGGGCACAAATGGAAAATGCAGAATTGAAGTCAGCCAAATATAGAAACAAACTGACAAACAAAACAAGAAGCACGAAGCCAAAAACTCTGACATTATAATACTCTCTAAATGTTTAATCTAAAAAACCGAAATAAAGTTCTATTTCTACAAAATATCGAGAAAATACGAAAGGTTTTACTAAAAAAATCACATAAAAAATGTATACGAAGAAAGAAAAAAACATGGTAGACAAACGAAACCGCTTTCAGATGAAGATCTAAGTTGTAACATTCCCTAGAAAAAAGTTTAATTAGATTTTTAACTTAATTAAACATTTCTTTTTAAACGTAACGCGTTATTTTATTTATGGTTATCTAAACTAAAATCCAACAAAACAATAAAAAATATAACAAAGAGCAATGGCAGAAAAATAGTTGACAAAAATTATAGCGTATAGAAATAAGTTATATATAAAATGATTTTTATTATTTTTCTATGATTTTTCAAATAAAAATGTATTTTAATTAAAGCCACAGAAAAAAACAAACATTTTTGGGAATATCAAATGACTTATTATCATTTTACTCTATTCAAATGTTGCCATTTAGTATATTCATACTATTTTCGTATACACTTTGTAAAACTACCAACACAACACACAAAATATTTTTATATTAAGTTATTATTAGTAATAACTGTACTATTAGTAATAACAAAAATAAAAGTGATATGGCTGAGAATAAGTCTCTTACAAAGAATTTCCTACAATAATACATTATCTCAATCATAGTACTATGTAACAATTCAATTTAATGTTATGGCAACAATATCTAAAATAAAATGTCACTGTTTTTTTTACTGGCTTCACGGCTCTGGGTTCTAGCTCTTCTGAAAATGTCACTATGGTACAAAAGCTCTGGAGCCATGCCAGAAATATACATTTATAGTATGCAAATATATAATAGAGATACAATAATCTAAAAACTCTCAATTATGTATTAAGGTAACATCAAACAACCACAGGAAGCATGACTTTTTCCAAGTGACATAGGACATAACCTTAAAAGGTTCAAACGTAAATATCTTTTTTTGACGCCTTTTCAGTACAAAATTCTTTGACAGAGTTATTAAGGGACTGACGCTTAACATTTTAAGATATTTTTGGTATATAGACGCTACCATTTCTTCTCAACTAATTTTATGTATGAAATTCTGCCATTGCTCTTTGTTTATTTACGAGAATTAACCACTTACAAATAGAAATCCGCTTAAAGTGCCAATCATTATACTGCTTACCCTATTCCATTTCAGGCCTCAGGGGTGACAACGCATCTGCATTTTGGTTCTCGTCGTTAATTAATCGTAGATGGATGTGGATGTGTATGGGCCACAGCATGCACTTACCATCAGGTTGACCATGTGCTCGATTGTCAACCTTATTTTATAAAAAAACTCGCCGGAGAAATGGGATATAGTGTAGTTTTATCTTTTTCTTACAAGCGAATTAATCAATAAATCCACTTGATTATGTTTATATTTCTAAATATTAGATTAACAGTTTAGTTTCTTTCTGTGTATAACAGAGACTGGCAAGCTTGAGGAAGGTTCACCGGAGGGATCGCCTCAAATTTACTGGCAGCTCGACATCGACCCGCAAAAACTTACGCAGTGGAACTTTAATTTAAGACTGGTGAGTATTGCATCTTCTTCTATCTATCGGAAATGACAACAGGAGATCCCACTTCTGATGTCGGAGAATTTTCAACAGGAGATCCCAATTTTAATCTCGGGAAAACATCAGGATAGCGTTAACTGTTAAAAATAATAAAAGTGTGAGAGCGGATGTTCAACTTGCTCTCTTGCTTACGCAGTTTAATCATTATCAGTAATAAGACAACGTAACGTACTATACATTCAGTATAGTGAAATTACAGTTCGACCACACCGTAACACGTCTCCGCCACAATTACACACCAGTGTAACGTGAGGTACGTAATTACATGATAACACCAAAATATGTAAACCGACAGCAACACTACTTATCTCAATGTAACACAGGGCGGCCTCTCAGCAACACCAATTCTCCTTGCCTGTACTAGAAGAATTACAACAACGAACAAAACCACGACACTATCTTAGAACTAGTAGAATGACCACCCTCGTTGAATGACTTAGGCGGAATCTCTCGCGCACGGCACCTACAGTGAACTTTATACTACCGACACAAGAGGGGGTTTCTCGATATACCCTCCATTCTACCTCGTTCCAACCGGGTATTTTATAGACGCTCCGACACGGCCGTCCTGACGTACGACCGTCCTCGGGCGTGTGTCTTAATGCATTCCTGTAACAAGCACTATTTAGTCACTAATTCGTCCGCTCGTCAGTCCTCACACGAGCAGGTGCATATTATAGTTCGGAAAACTAATTGTTAGATGGCGCTGCTTTTTCCACTATGGCGCCATCAATTCATGACACGGCCATTCCTGACTAGCATCCGTCCTCGGTTGCAGTGCCTGGAAACAAAATATGCTCAGTGATTAATCTAGCTCGGCTATTCTGCCAATGGAAACAAGGTCGATTCCAAATGGTACTTTACTTCTCCTAAGTCTAAGTACAATAGTCAACTGTCATAATTGACAATGCCTTGTATTAAGGCTTCTTACACAGTTCTTCCTGCACAACAAGATTTATCGTGGAAGGTCCGATCAACAAGTTCCAACACAGTAATTTTAACAATTCTTTACTCTTTACAATTCATAAGCAATGCATATTCAACTCGTGAAACTTTCATTGAAATCTGTGCACCAACACAGACCAGAATCGCACCAACGATCCTTTACATATCCGCCGTCACATATGCCAGAATCGCACCAACGATTCTCCACACATCTGCCGTCATATATGCTACAATACACAAGGGGCTCTGTGCACCAACACAGGCCAGAATCGCACCAACGATTCTTTACATATCTGCCGTTACATATGCCAGAATCGCACCAACGATTCTCCACATATCCACCGCCAAATATGCTACAACACATCTGCCGCCACAAATGCCAGAATCGCACCAACGATTCGCTACATATCTGCCGCCAAATATGCACCAACACAGACAGAAATCGCACCAACGATTTCCTACAGACCCATCGCCACATGTTACTCATGAGGTGCGGTCTAAAGTTTTGAGTATGAGTATACAAGCATTCTTAATCAAATTTAGTCTCACTACCACTGTCATCAACTATGACATCTAACTCTCGAGGAACTTAGTGATCGGGGATCTTCCTAAGATGATCATGGGGGTGAAAGGATACTTTGCACACTAACATGACCGATTTCGGTTTAATTTACAATATTATTTTCACTTTTGCCACTAAATTTTGGCGCAACACAATCTTTGATGAGGCTCTCTCATTCGGCACCAAAATCGTAATAAAATGGGTACGACTCACCAGTATTCATCAGCACACCGCTGTGATTGCTCACATAGCAAACATCAACACGTCGCTCACTGCTCGCCTCTGCGGCAGGCGTAAGGCAAGCGCACGTGGCTATTAAAACAAACCAGCACACGCCATAGTTAGCTGCCATGAAGCAAGCTCACATGGTCAAAACAACAGCACAGGGCGTGCCGCACTCGCACAGCGAGCCGTCGCATCTCACCAGCGCCAGCGAGACGCTGCACCGTACCACGCACTCCAAAGCGTCAACGGGAACAGCAGGAGCACCTGAGGGTTCACAGGCGTCGTCCAGGTTGCAGTCATCGTGATCTGCGTGAAAAACAAGTTGTTAATTATCAGGACAACATACACAGTTGCCTATTCTCTCATCCATCATACATACGAGGCCCTCAAACAGAAATACGCTCTCATACCGTGAACTATAATAAAGCACTTCGCTTTCACAAGTATGCATACATCTCCATACGAAGTATCTTACACATACTCGTACTTGATCTTGCGAGATCCCACGTTAACCACGTGAACCACGTTAAGAACGTGTACCAGGATAGCGCCTGCCAGGACAGATCCTGACGCATGTTCAGAGAACACGACTTCCGCGCATACAGAGTATAAGACTTCCGCGCACACAGTGTACGACTTCGGCGCACACATAATGTAAGACTTCCGAGGCACGGCCGGGACGGCGCCTGCGTATACGCGTCTGCCGAAACCAGGCCATGTTATAGCTGGACCCGGCAGGCCGTTCCGACCAGCAAGGCACACACACTCACCTCAAACTCGCGCACATGTAGTCACATCACACGTGCTACTGTAACACAAAAGAAAACATTAAAAAGTTCAGTAGGAACTTTTTTTTTCAAATGGTGATCGGTAACAGCGGCAAATAATGTGTCCGCGGCGTCATAAGCCGACAGCATAGTTCCACTCAAGAGCGACCGCTACAGCTCCACGCTCTCCACTAGACCCTCAACATCAAATCCCAATTTTATCGACTACGTAATACTCGCAGTAAACTGTAACACTTATCAACACATTAGAACACAGAAGTACAACTTAGTGTTTTTAATTAATAGCCCATTAAAGTTAAACTTTTTTTTTCGGTACATCGTTTAAACATTTTGAATTTTAAAACTAGCCCATGTAAATCACACCTCGTGTATCAAATTATAACGTAACCCAAGCAAGTTAAACTTCCACTGAATGCAAACTATAACTCATTTAGAATACCTCCAACATTTCTTTCGACATTTGTTATCATATTTGGATACGTTAAGAAATAATGAAAGTACTTGAGGGTACTCTTTATTATAAATCGAACAAAAAGATTTAACTTTTGGCTTAAAACATTTCACTTTTAACTTTTACTTTAATGATACGTCACTGTCGTAAATACGACAACATAATAACCCTCACACTATTCAAATGTTATAGGTGGACAGTAACAGGGACTTTATCCCACTTCTGATATCGGAAATGACAACAGGAGATCCCACTTCTGATGTCGGAGAATTTTCAACAGGAGATCCCAATTTTAATCTCGGGAAAACATCAGGATAGCGTTAACTGTTAAAAATAATAAAAGTGTGAGAGCGGATGTTCAACTTGCTCTCTTGCTTACGCAGTTTAATCATTATCAGTAATAAGACAACGTAACGTACTATACATTCAGTATAGTGAAATTACAGTTCGACCACACCGTAACACGTCTCCGCCACAATTACACACCAGTGTAACGTGAGGTACGTAATTACATGATAACACCAAAATATGTAAACCGACAGCAACACTACTTATCTCAATGTAACACAGGGCGGCCTCTCAGCAACACCAATTCTCCTTGCCTGTACTAGAAGAATTACAACAACGAACAAAACCACGACACTATCTTAGAACTAGTAGAATGACCACCCTCGTTGAATGACTTAGGCGGAATCTCTCGCGCACGGCACCTACAGTGAACTTTATACTACCGACACAAGAGGGGGTTTCTCGATATACCCTCCATTCTACCTCGTTCCAACCGGGTATTTTATAGACGCTCCGACATATCTATAATATAAAAATGAATCGCTGAATGTGTTGCTAATCGCAAATCTCGAGAGCAGCTAAACGGATTTCGATAATTCTTTTTTTATAATATTCCTTGAAGTACGAAGATGGTTCTTACGGAGAGAAAAAATTAAAAAATTGCATGAAAAAGTCTAAAAATAACACTTCTATATTCCCATACAATACACACTGGCAGATAGCTGATGTTATAAGGAGTAACTTTGGCTGCTTTTATTTTAGGGTTCCGTGAAAAATAACTCCACACGAGCGAAGTCGCGGGGAACAGCTAGTTTACAATACATAAAACTCTCAATACATAAATCTCCTGAATTAAATATAAGTCATTCATCATCATTGCCTTACATATACAAAAAAAAAAGTAGTGTTTGTTCTAATAAATGAACATCGCTAGGAGAGGTTTAGAAATAATTTAGAGAAAAAGCTTCCATCATTGAATTATAACTATTTTTTTGAAATTTATTGCGTTTAATTAACTTATTTTTAATTCCCGAAGTTTCGGAGTTCTTTGTAGCAGCATGGTCTCAGGGGGACTGAGGTGATTGACGTCCCGATGTCAAAGTTAACCCGGAGTACCTTCAGCTTTTTAATTATTACTTTTGGTCCGATCTACGCAGATTCAGCTTACTTGAATCTTCCAGTATACAGGATCCCAAGCAGGACCGTGTTCAAAGTGAAACATTAATGAGGAAGCTACATCACTATAATTTAAAGAAACATAAAGCTTAAACTTATTATCTCATCTCATATTTAAATAATACAACGCAAATAGTTGTTGCCAATGGCAGTAGTTCTTCCTGGTCGTTAATATCTATAGGTGTTCCTCAGGGCTCAATTCTTGGCCCCTTTCTGTTCTTAGGTTTATTTGCTGATGATATTTCGTTGATTTTGAGACTTAATCGGCATTTGTTAAAATATGACTAATTGAATTAATTTGCTTTTGGACGGTAATAGAACTAAATATATCACAGTTTTTCAGTACATCAGTTTTTCAGATATTTTTTTTCGCAATAATGCTTGACTTATCGCTGGGTCCCTATACAACATGTAACAAAAACCCTGTGGTTCCCGTTAAGTACGTTATCAGGATCAGTATTCAAACCTATAGAAATAACTTTTTTTTAAATACTTGACCATATTTTTTTATTTTTATTTAAAAAGAAATTAATTTTATGTGGTTTTATTACCTCTTACTGACACTAGCAGATGCTAAAGCTAAGTACAGCGGGGTTTTTGACAATCCTCTTACTCCTCAGACAATGCAGAGGAAATAAAACCACATTTTTACACGTGGTAGAGCCATGTTTTTTTTTATTCTATTATAATTTAAGGGACATTTACCGCTTAGCGTATGTCAGTCCCATCATACCCTAACATACATGAGTTACTCATATAACGTTAGTTAATACTTATTATGCTACGCGGGCCATGGATTCGAACAGAACTTTCGCATCGTCGCCATTTGGTTGGGATAGAATATTATGGAATGTGCCTACGTCGGTTCTGTTCAAAGACCCTTATGAAATTACTTCTAATAGAATCAAATCGAACACATTCCATCAATATATGGTATAGGTCTTCTATAACTCCACAATCTTCACAGTTGGGCGAAGTTGTTTTTCTCATCAGAAATACAAATTTCTTACATGGAACGTGTCCAGATCTGAGTCTATGAGCAGTAGTAACTAATTTCCTACTTAATCTAGTGTTCATGAACCAGGGCACATGAAGAGGCTGACACTGTATGGTTTTCACTCTAAATAATATATGGTCGATTTCCAAAGATAGCGGACTATGTTTTTTTTATTTACCCCCATGAATGGATATCAAATGATAGGTTTCGCTGAGAAGAACACGAATATCATACGTGGTAGAGCCATCCTGCAGTTATATTAATAGTATAGTTGTAGCACGAATGGGTCGGCTCGACCGGGGAAGGACCACGCTCTCACAGAATACCAGCGTAAAATAGCAGCTTAACACTGCTGTGTTTCGTATGATGAGTGTAGAGAACCGGAGACCCTTTTTATTGGAAATGAGGCATTCCATCTTAGTCCTTACGGATGACAACGCATCTGCATTTTGATTCGCAAACGAGGATAGATGTAGATGTCTATGGGCCAAAACAACCACTTAAGGTGGACTGTGTGCTCGTTTGTCATGCTATCCTATAAAAAAGACATACAATTTGCATACAATTATTTTTTTAAATAAAACAAAAAAATAATATTGTTCGAGTTTAAAAAAAAAACCTTATTTCTATACGTTTGAATAATGATCCTGATAACGTACTTAACGGGTTTTTGTTACATATTGTATATCTAATCTAGCTAATAAACTTGTTCTGTGGCATATAGAATAATTATTTGTAGGTCATACAAATACTTGTTCCGTGCGGGATTCGAACTGCCACGGAGCCGTCCTTAGTCGCTAAATGGCCAATTACATTGCAGTGGATCCACATCACGATCCTCGAGCGTCTGGTGCGTGCGCTGGACGAAGTGGATGCTGAGCTGGTGCGGCTGGGGCTGGGCGAGGCGCGGCCCGGGCTGGCCAGCGTGGAGCGCCTGCGCCAGATGGCGGCCGCGCTGCCGCTGGGCTCGCTGGCTGCATTACTGCCGTATTTGGAGCCCTTCCCCGACCAACGCTACGTCGTGCGCCGTATCCGAGAGCTGGCGAGAGCTCCCTGCCTCAGCAACTACCGCTGGGACGCTGGAGGCTCCGACTGGGATCATACCCAGCCCACGGATGCCGATATTATCCTACACCTCTTCGCTACGTACCTCGATGGACAGGTCGGTTCATGTTTTTAGTTTGTTATTTTTATTGTTTATTTTTGACGTAAATAAGTCTTTTATAGATTTTCGTCGCGTTTAATTTAAATTATTTTTAACTCGCAAAATTTAAGCGCGATAAAATCCTAAAAAATAGTTATATTCAATGTATAGTGTTCGCGTAAATAATAGAAATCATCGGGAATAGAGATCGTTCGGTGTTGTAGCTACATATTATCTATCATGTACATAAAAAAATTAACTATACCACTCGATAACTAAGGGATCATAGAATTCGTTGCGTTGAATGAATACTGTGAGTATCGCATTAAGCGGAAGGCGAAGTGCCTCCATTTATAAGGTCGTTTCGTTACGTACACCTATTTACGTATTAACACACGACTGTGTCCACGACATAACCACACCCCGATTTTTTATTTTATAAAATAAGAGTGACAAGAAGCGAGCACTTATTCCACGTAGAACTTAATTTAAAACACAACTTATTCACTGCAATTCTTTTACAGTCATATTAACATTTTGTCATCAGCAAAGAGTTAAACAAGAATAAATTAATGATCAAACGAACTTACCAAGTGCAATTCGATCCTAATTATGCAAACAGCTTCATTTTTTTTATAGGATAGGGTGACAAACTAGCACACAGTACACCTGCCCGGCTAGCATAGGCGGGGGACAATTTTATCTCCGGGGAAAGGAGAAAATGTTTATCCCCTTGCATAGTTTTATCCACCCTTAGAGCATGGGCACACCGGTGGATATAATATCCACAGCAGATAAATTGGGAAATAGACTTAGATAGATTTTTTTGTATGAATATAAACTTCAACCCACGTCCAATGAACTAGGATAAAATTGTCCCTTTCAAATATCAAAAAAGCATAATTTTTTATCTTTCATTTGGCTCCATGCTACGGACGGGGGATATATGTCTACTCGTTATGTTAAACGGGGATATACTTCTCCACGTTTGACATAAGATAATTTTATCTCTTGTCAGTGGATATAATCGGGGGATAAAATTTTTATCCTCCGCCGATGCTAGCCGAGCTGCTGGTAAGTGGTTGCTGTGACCCATAGACATCCACACCCATCCTCAATAAAGAATCAAAATGCGGATGCGTTGTCGTCCGTGAGGACTAAGATGAAATGATGGTCTCCGGTTCTCTACACCGTACGGAACACAGCAGTGTTAAGCTGCTATTTTACGCTGGTATTCTGTGAGAGCGTGGTCCTTCCCCGGTCGAGCCGACCTATTCGTGCTACAACTATATTACTAATATAGCTGCAGCATGGCTCTACCACGTAAAAATTCACTCTAGCGATTTATTTTAACTTATTGTAGCTCCACTTCCAAGCTTCCAGCATCGCACGGTATTTAAAGGGAGGAAAAAAATTATTTAATGGCAACACTGACACTCGCCACTCGCTCCTGCATATCCCGCAATAATCCATTCATTAGTTTAAAGAAATACAAATAGAATTGCTGCTGATTAATTCGTGTTTATTTTACCATTTTAGGAAAATACAAGACTTATGTTTTATTTTTACGGGTTTGTATTAACCGATAGAGAAAACACAATATTAAAAAAATAAGGGAGGGCTCTCCTAAATCGCTAGAATGAAGTTTTTCGCATAATTAGGATCGAACTGCACTTGGTAAGTTCGTTTGATCATTAATTATGCTTCACAGCTTCATTCTAGCGATTTATGTTAACTTATTGTAGGTGTTTAGTCTTAATGTAGAAATAATAATTTTTATAGATTATAATTACATAGAAACAATAGGTACTCATTTTTATCAGTATTCGTTTTGATACTATCATTTGACAGTATTGATCGCGCAAAGGAGTTTTGATCAACTACTGTGTCGTTGTTATAGTATTTAGCAAAAAAGCTAAAGTTTCAATCCATCCGGCGGCTTTTCTAATTACATCGATATTCACACCTAATCTATTTGCAGACGAAGTAGACGCATAACGAGAGCTGTTTGCCTTAAAGATTGATGTGTCGATGCCACTTTTAGATAACGTTGATTTTATCCAATGACCGCGAGGTGTGTTTTTTTGAAACGGATAAATAGTGAATCTTGATTGTTAATTCATAAAGGGTTAGTTCTATTTATGCACATAATTAAACAAGACGCCGGACAGATTCCTGGTTTAGGAGTGAAAGAAGGGATCTTTAACACAGGTTGATTTACGTTTAGTCTAGAAGTCTTAATTAAATCAAAAATTTTAATTACTACATTACTATTTTCGACAATAAACATTGGCTATTTTTTATTAGGGAAAGAGTCTGAACTCTATGTGCCGTTACTAACGACAATAATGTGACTGTCTTCTTAGATAATACTTCTAGTGTCAATCAATCATTGGCCAAAACTGTTCAAGATAATTTAAAACTATATTAGGGTCCCAAAATAACTCATATTTAGATTTAGGTGGTCGTAACCTGAATACTCCATTCATAAATCTCTTAATTCTATCGTCTTCAAGACTGTTTGACATTAAAAGTTTTATCGCTGATTTGTGCGAGTTAATAGTGCCGTACTTTGCTCCCTGATAAAAAAGCTCGCTAAGCCAATGTAAAATAACTGGAATAGATGTAAACTCAACTCAAACAGTTATTGCTAAACCATAATGTACACAAGATGTTGCATGCAATTTAGAGGCTAGGAGAGAGGAAGCGTATTTAACTACTTATAAGAATGTCATTGTGATTTATTGAGATAGAATTCAATTTAAATTATTAAGCATTTTGTAAAGCCTATATAAGTATTATTTGTAAAATATTCATTAGTACTATAGTAATATTTATTAGTTAGGTACTGTTTTAATTTTTTTGTAAATATGATGTCATTATTTTCATTTTTTAATATTTTTTATTTATTTATTTACACACACATACAACATACACAATCATTACAGGGTGAGTACCCTAATTCGACAGTGTAGCCAACGATACAGTATGATATGCCATTTTACTGAGCTCACTCAGCGAACATGAAAATAAATCAGTTCGCTCCGACATGGTGTTCATACTGTGCGCGCGCTTGAACGGTGCTTGCTGCATCAGTGCCGTGCGCGCGGCACTGCCAGTAACGACGCCCCGCGCTTCCGTCAGGTGCATTCAGTCACACCATCTCCAACACTCTCGCAGTGTATCCCACCCCTGATCACCTTCAACACGTACACAACGAGAGTGACTTGTCTTCTGACTTCGAGCTTGTAGTACCCTACCATACCGAGTAAAAATAGAGTAGGATACAACAAGGGATATCCCGGGTACACTCCGAATTGCTTTAAGTATAAGAATCTAATAAATTTATTTTGGATCTGCTCTAACATATATTTGTATTTGGCTTCATGAGGAGCCCAAATGACGGCGTTACACTCTTAAGTGGCTCCTTACGAGTGCATCATATAGCGCTCTCAGAGCCCCGACATTAGTGAAATTATTTGCAAGACGCATTATCAATCCGAGGTATGCCTTTATACAAACATTACTTACATGTAATCTAAAGTTTAATTCTGCAGTGAAATGTACACCTAGATCTCTAACCTCTGTTACTCTATGAAGCATCTTCCCGTCCATCATGTATGGGTGATGAATTGGGGCGCGTGAGCGGCAAAAGGACAGCACTGAGCATTTAGAGACATTAAAAAAAAAGTTTATTATCTATGCTCCATTATAAAACTTTATCAATATCATGCTGTAAAGAGTCACAATTATATTTATCTCTAAATTTTAAAACTAATTTTAGATCATCGGCAAACAGTAATGAAGTACAAAAATTTACTACACTGGGCAAATCATTTATCATTAAAATGAACAGCAAAGGTCCTAGATTGCTGCCTTCACTATCACCAGATCTAGTAGGGTAGGGTCGAGAAGTGCCCATTGCAATCAAACTGATGCCGGTCTCGCAGGTAACTGGTGAAAAATGATAGCGTGCGAGGTGTGCAGCCCACACAAGCCAACTTACAAAGTAGAACATCATTGTCGACCGTATCGAAAGCCTTTCTAAAGTCGAAGTAGGCTACGTCTACTTGCAGGCCTGCATCAACCGCGGGTACTAGATGCGTCATCAGCTCCAGTAAGTTCCCAGTTGTCCCCCGCCCAGGGCGGAAGCCGTGCTGCGCTTCACACAACTGTGCACTAATCTGTGGGTACAGGCAGTTGTAAATGGCCGTCTCGAACACTTTCGCTGGAGTGCTTAAGACTGCCACGGGTCTGAAGTCACTAGGCGTCAATCCCCCACTACCTTTCGGTACAGGCGCAATTCTAGTGAGTTTCCGTTGATCAGGAAACGTAGCGCTTTCAATACAGACATTGAAAATGCGTAACAATGGTTTCACTAGTACTGTCCTACAATCCCTAAATACGAAGGCTGGTATGCCATCTGGTCCTACTGAACGCTTCGAAGGAAGGTGCGCCAGCGCACGCAGAACATCAACTGTAAACTGTGTCTTAACGTGTATTTGCATGGTAAATCTTCACGTTTTGTATAAAATTGCTTATTTTTTCGAACAAATTTACACATCTCGAATATATATAAACCGGGAAAAGTTAATATTTTATATTTAAGAAAGAACTGTCTGCAGCTATTAGTGTGATCTATATTTGCTATAATCCGGATTAATTTCTTTTGAAGGGTGAATAGAGAGGCTGCATCCGTGCTGTTGCTCCACAGAATGATGCCATAACTCGGTCAAGCGTGCGCATACGCACGCTTCATACACGACAGTGGCGGTGCCGGTCTTTTACAACGGAGTGGGCTAAGTTGTGTGTGTGCGCAGATGGTGCAGAGCGGCAACCCGCGGCCGTTCAGCTCGCAGTACCTGAGCGCGGGCGGGGCGGGCGGGGCCGTAGGCGCGCTGGCGCTGCACCGAGTGAGCTCGCGGCCGCCGCAGTTCGCGCTGGCGCTGGGCGGCGAGCTGGTGGGCGTGCCGCGCGGCCGCGCCAACCTGCTGCACGCGCTGCTGCTGCTGCTGGCCGCCGCCGCGCGCCGCCGCCCGCCCGCCCTCGCGCGCACGCACCTCGGCCCCGCCGCCCTCAACATGCTCTGGATCATCGGCCGCTGACACATCTCACTACACACTGCACACTGCACACTGCACACCCAACTCACTCACACTCACTCCTCGCTGCCCTCTCCTCTCACTTATTACCCTATCGTAATCTATGAAGTTCTAAATATTCTTATTGTAATGTAAAATTTGAAACAATTGCCCAAATACTCAAACTTCACTGAATTTTAAGATGCCATTAAGTAACACTATATTAGAGGCAGTTTTGTATGCTGAATCTTACAGCCTGAAAAAAACTCTCATATTATCAGATTCCCTTAGCTGCTTACAAAGTATTGCTTCCAGCCCATTTCAATTAAAAGTAAAATACCCATTAATTTTAAATATCAGAGAGTCTCTATTCAAATGTCATAAAAAGGGACTAAGGATTGTCTTGGCGTGGATACCTGCTCACTGTGGGATTCAGGGCAACGAGGTTGCTGATCGGATAGCTAAGGAAGCAGCTAAATTCGGATTACTACCCAAACACAATATTTACTCATATGACCTCCTGTCGAAGGCTAGCTTAAGTTTACACTCCTCATGGCAAACCATTTGGCATCAGTCAAAACTTATAAAATGTAAAAATTATGCTAATGTCCAAAATAATATCCCCCTAAAACCTTGGTTCTTTAAAACCCGTCACTTTAGTAAAGTGATTACCTCAACTGTTTGCCGTCTCCGATTCGGTCACACCTGCACACCTGTACACCTAGCTAAATTAAGGATTAGGGATACGTCAATCTGTGAATGTGGGTTAGGTGAAGGAACAGTTAACCACCTGTTTTTTCTGTGCCCCAAGGTCTCCTTCTCCTTTTATGATATACTCCCTAACTACATCCCTCGTCCTACTAATTTCTCATACTTACTGTCCCTTGTGTTTACTCCCTTTGTAAATATTTTGTGTGATTATATTAGAACTAATAAAATTAAGTTGTAAGATTACTAACATGGTGATGGTTATAAACTTGTGGCGTCTTTTGTTGTAGATTGTGAAGACCTACACAAACAATAATAACTTGTAACTATTGTAAACACTCTCTTGTCACTCCCATGACTGACTTGACATTGGCAGAATTCTAAAAAGAGGGGCCATAAAACTAAGAAAGAAGAAGAAGAACATGCTGTCTCTATCACTTTAAATTATAGTGACTGTTATACCATTGAGTAGCATTTGAGTATGTGGCCATATAAGACTTAAATTTCATGACGCATGAAACATGTTTTGTAATAAGATCAAGGGAGTGCTGTTTTAAGAATGTTAATGTTTAGCCATGTAGAAATGTATAATTTTAAGTTTTGTTTGTCTCTAATGACAAGATGTTATATTGTTTCAATTACAATTATGACTTTATGGCATATTACCTGCTGCACTAAATAATAACAGTACAATACATATTCAAAGCTAATAAAATTTTTAATTTCATAAAACAAATTGAATTACTACTTTATTGTTAATAATTGAAAAAAAAACTGACCATAATGAATATACTGTATAATTTTAGCTTAAATATTATACATTGCCTGAAATAGTCAATAAACAAATGTCATAACAGTTTCCAATAACAGAAACCTTACTTTATAAAACCAAAGTTAAAGGACATTAATGGCTACACATTTAATTACATACTGTTTTAATACAAAAAGTAGTTTATAATTAGTCACACACAGGCTTGCGTTAAAAAAATCGGAAATTATTCAAACTAAAATTTATAGTATGTAATTTGTGAAGACTGCGGAGCCATGCCTAAGGATCTTCTTTTGGGACTAAAACTTATTTGAACACAAGATTATCAATAAAACATGTTTTGTAATAAGATCAACGGAGTGCTGTTTTAAGAATGTTAATGTTTAGCCATGTAGAAATGTATAATTTTAAGTTTTGTTTGTCTCTAATGACAAGATGTTATATTGTAATTCACATCATTACTTTAAGAAACAATAAAAATGTGCAAGTGATGACCATTGTTTATAACAATTGACCACTGATTGTAATTTTAAGTAAAAATAAAATTCTTAAATTTGAAATTTGTATCATTTTTAATGTACTCATCTTAAATAATTATAATTAATTACATTCTTTGTACAAAATTTATTTAAAACTTAAGTGTTACATTATAAATTAAAGTACAACGAGAAAATATCATCACAGCGTTAACAAGTCAAGGGAGGAATGGAGGTAATTATGCTCACGAGAGTGGTGAGGTGGGGCCAGGGTCGTTGCAAAGATCCCGCGCGTCATGCAGTTGCTGCGTGAGGGCAGCATGTAGTGCATCAATGAAGCGCGGTAGCGAAGGCGGGCCCTCGCAGCTGGAGTGCAGCGCCCGCGCGAGGAAGGGCAGGCGACGCAGCGCACGCGCAGAGCTGGCGGCCGCCGCGGCGCCGCGCGCCACCTCGCGCAGCCGCAAGCTGGCGCGCGAGCCGTCGCTCTCGGCGAAGCGCGCCGCCTCCAGCACGCGCAGCGGGAACAGCTGCTCGCGCGGCGCCACCACCCCGCGCGCCATCAGCTCGCCGCAGCAACCGCGCAGGATCTCGTACGCCGCGCGCTCCGACGGCGGCCCCACCAGTCGCTTGATGTCCGCGCGGTCCACGAACGCCACGTCGATGGCCCCCGTCACGTTCGACGTGGTCAGCACGAGCGCGTTAGGATGCCGCTTGAGTCGATCCAGCTGCGTCAGGATTGCGTTCACTGCGCGGATCGAGTCCGACGGCTCCAGGCCGGCGAGCGCCGCGCGCCGAGCGTGCGTCAACGACTCCACCTCGTCCACGAGAATACACGCGAGCAGGCGTCGATCCTCGAGTATCTCTCGTATACGCTCGAAAAGCTTTGCCACAAGCTTACCGCTCTCCGAAAACCATTTGGAAAAGAGGCCGTGCGCGTTGATCTCGAGCAGACGTGCCCGAGGAAACCTATCCGAGAGACGGATAGCCAGCTTCTGAGATAGCGCACGACATAGGCTAGTTTTGCCCGTACCGGGCGGGCCGTGTAACAGTACTACGCGATTCCAGCTGACGATGTTAGGGTCGACGCCGCGATCGGCGAAATCGAAAGCCGTTTCTACGAATCGCAGCGTATCTTCCTTTAGCTTGGAGTCGTATATGAGAGTTTCCCATAAACCGTGGAATTCTTCCGCCGGAAGAGCCCATACATCGGCTACGGAGACCTCCTCACCAGAAGAATTATCACTCATAGTGTCGGTTTCAGCGCCGAATGAGTCCAGTGTGTACACATGGTAAACGAGTTCAGTTGCACTTGTAACCACTTCAGAATCATGTTCTACGTCACAAAATGTAATAGATTGCACATGTTCAAAAAGTTGTACATTTTCCTCTAGATCACTGTTGTTTATTATTGCACCAGGAGTCAAAGTAGTGAAATTTGCTAAAAAATTATGCACTAATTCTTTTAAAATATTTTTATTCATAAAACTCTCTTTCTTTTGAACTACTTCTACATGAAGTGGAGGACTCATTGTTGATGTTTTCATCTAAAGCTAACAAGTTTATAAAGTATTAAAGTTAACGTTTTCAATTTAACAATCGTTATCGTTGATGATAGCCGGTCGCGTAACGTTTAAAATTTGATTTGTTTTTTTTTTTTTGGAGTTTATGGCCTGGCATAAAATTTGATTTTTTTTTGGAGTTTATGGCCTGGTATCTAGACCTTTAGGCCAAGTCTTAAGTATTTTTGTTCGGTTTATTGTAATTTCCCCACTCCTTCATAGTATACTGCTTCACAATATGTTGATGCGTCACATTGTGCAGTTCTTGGGAGATTTTGGCGGCAACTTGATCCAGCAGACAGCTGATAGTTGGCGATGGTATCTAAAGGTGCCTATGCAAACAAACAGCTTATCTTGAGAATCCATCACCATCAGAGCACTTGTTTCACTGTTTCCACTAATAGTTCACATGCGTAGACACTTAATACACAAAATCGCAACACTTTTACATATCAAAGTACACTTCAAACCATTATTTAAACAATAATACAGGAGCAGCAAACCGCCGCCGGTCAATTTCCCGCCAAAACTCTCAAAAATTTGATTTGATTCCATTAGAGTGTTGCCAGCGTGGCTCGACTAAATGTTAGGATTGGGCAAAAAATATCGAAATATCAATATTTTTAAATAAAAATATCGATATATATCGTCGATATTTAAAATCGCGATATTACGATATATCGATATTTATTTTAGAGCATCGAATTCGTATAAATTTCGATATATTTTTTCCAACAGTGGTAGAGCCACGTGGCGGCTTTTGCTGTCGCACGGATGGGCCGGCTCGAACCGGGGTGGTACCACGACGTCACAGAATACCAGCGTGAAGTAGAGGTTTACCTCTGCGTTTCGGTTGGTGAGTGCAGGTGGCCGGAGGCCCTTTTTTAGTGGAAATGAGGCATTCCATCTTAGTCCTCACGGGTGACAACGCATCTGCATTTTGATTTGCAATAGAGGACAGATGTAGATGTCTATGGGCCGCAGTAAGCACTTACCATCGGGTAGACTGTGTGCTCGTTTGTCACCCTTATCCTATAAAAAAAATTTTTTAATTCTTGTATCGTTTTTTTCGTCGTCCAATCGTCCGGTAAATAAAATTTTTGACCTTATCTTTACATCATGCAAATGTTGACGATATATCGATATTTATCACGCGATATATATCGATACTGTTTAAAATACAGATTCGATATATATCGATATATTTTTTCCCTTGCCCATCCCTACTAAATGTTACATCGACATGTTTGAAGTTACATTTTCACTAAAAATTACATATCATAATTTTTGAATTGAGCTAACATAACATATTTAAAAGTTCAGTTACTTTTCAATAAAACCGAAATTAAAGACGTTTGATGATTTGAATGAATCTTTAAACAACTACATTCTAATGTTTCCACCATGTAATTTACGTGACAATACTTAAATGAGTAAAAGCAATTGAAATATGAATAACAACATTAAAAATAATGTTAATTTTTTATAGTAAGGCAGGATGGGTACTACTAACACCTGCTTGAGAAAACTAAAACCATGTATACTACTTCAAGACTCCCAAGACACAGTAAGCTCATTGTGCATAGATTGGCCCGAAAGTAATAATTAAAAAGCTGAAGATACTTAGGGTTAACTTTGACATCGAGACGTCGATCACTTCAAATCTTCAAATTTTTGTTAGCTTTGCAGCACTCATGGTCACCGCAGGACCATGAGTGCTGCAAAGCTAACACAAAATGTAGGTAAA
This sequence comes from Parnassius mnemosyne, assembly GCA_963668995.1. Taxonomy (NCBI): domain Eukaryota; kingdom Metazoa; phylum Arthropoda; class Insecta; order Lepidoptera; family Papilionidae; genus Parnassius; species Parnassius mnemosyne. The sequence goes on from CAVLGL010000068.1 coordinate 7,453,512, forward strand.
TAATTAAAGTGTAGTCATTCATACAGTCATCATATTAACAAAATTATGTCAAACTAGTTTTGATGCTGATTAGGTATATTTTTTTTTAATTATCTGTTTTATTCAAGTTGATAAAAAAAATGTAGGACTTGTTACATGTTCTGGCAACACTTCATTTCAACCTTTTTTTATTAAGATTCTTCACTTGGATGTTTGTGTTTTAAGCGATCATTTCTCAGCTTCAATTCAACGTTACTTTCTTATTCCTAGCAATGGCTACAAAGCATTTAAACAAAAAGGAGTACCAGAGAATCCAGTACCTATAATATTTTATATTATAAATAATGAAATACTTGACGCTCACAGAATCCATTGGAAGCTACCAAACTAGGAAGAAAAATGGACAACCCATTTCAGGCTTACAGTAAAACAAATGAGGAGTTATACACACAAGTAGATCACTTAGAATCAATATTATTTGTCAATTATGCCCACATGTATAACTTCCGTACTTCTGCGTATACATCATTTTTTATAATAATCATATAATTATATAAAGTATATTCCTTTACAATAAAATTAGTGATAGACCGACTTTTATTGGGTTTGTTTCGTACATTAACTTTCCCTTACATCTCGTTTTGTACTCATCTTGTAAACTGTAGACACACATCATATTAGTCTGTGCACTAGTTTCTTTGGTCCTTTAGCCCGCTTTTCACTATGGGATATAATTTTTTTTTTATTTTTTTTTTGTTATTAAGATATACAAACAAATGTACAAAGGTATTTATAAAAGTATTATCAAAAAAGAGTATAATATATGTACATTCAACACCGTATACCACATATTAGTATAAACAATAAGTAATAAGTAACGAGTTGAAGAGAAAAAATTACTATCACAAAAAAAAATATAAGTATTAAACAGTATAAGAGACGTTTGCACAAATAAAATTTTAAATTTGTAATACCTGTAATTTATTCTTAATATATTTTTAAAGCACATATTTGAGGCAGTAAAAATATATATTACATCTCGAGATATAAATTAATATCGCTCACCATACATTTCATATGAAACCGTTTACACTGAGCTATAATATATATTACATCTCAAACTATAAATATTTTTTCGATCGTCCGAACGATATTTTCATATTATATTTCGCCCCCTGTACCCCGCATACCGTTCCGCGCCCCCGCAGAACGGTATACGAGGTTAAGGGGGTAATCCAATGACCAATGACGAACGCACACTGGTGAAAAGATATATCTCACAGTGTGAAAGCCAATCGCGGGATATATTTTATATTTCGGGATATAATATATATTATATCCCATAGTGAAAAGCCAGCCTTTGAGTCGTTTTTTTTTATAGGATAAGGTGACAAACGAGCACACAGTCCACCTGATGGTAAGTGGTTGCTGTGGCCCATAGACATCTACATCTATCTTCAATTACGAATCAAAATGCAGATGCGTTGTCATCCGTGAGGACTAAGATGGAATGCCTCGTTTCCAGTAAAAAGTGTCTCCGGTTCTCTATACTCACCATACGAAACACAGCAGAGTTAAGCCGCTATTTTACGCTGGTATTCTGTGAGAGCGTGGTCCTTCCCCGGTCAAGCCGACCCATTCGTGCTACAACCATAATATAGCTGCAGCATGACTCTACCACGTAATAAAGTAAATCGTTCTCGTCGACATTTGAGATAATCAGTTTCTTTGGTCCTTCGAACGCTCTCGTCGACATTCGAGATAATCAGTTTCTTTGAATCTTTGAAGACACAAGATCGAACCTGTGGATTCCATCGACATTTGGAAAATTCAGATGCTGTGGCCCTTACGTTGACGTCACTTTGTGTTCTTTATGGATTTTGTGCGACTGCGATCGGTTGACTGGCTTCCCAGAAGCGGGTTCCACCAGTTCAATGAAGAAGCCGCAGAAAAGATCGTATTAGGTTTGCGAAAACATAAAAGTGGCCCGGACCACTAGATAAAGCACTACTTCTCGTCGACATTCGAGATAAACTGTGTTAATTTTATAAACTAGATGGTGCTAGTGAGAACTTACGACGCGCCTATCAGTATTCAGTCAGCCGATGAGTGTCGTGTGGTCAACGTCAACGGAGCATTTGGCGACGTTAGTAGTGACGCGTTCCAGTCGTGACGTCACAGCCCTGAGACAGAGCAAGGTACAACTACAATCAACACATTGTGAAGTAAGTGAGCGAATCAGTAATCTACAGTGAAATCGTGAGTACATTTTGTTTCTTGCGCAAAAAGTTCATCGACTTGGAATACATTTGAAGTTTGTCTTAGGACCTTAGCTTGGGACTTAATAAAATAAGGACAGTAAATTTTAAGATTGCTTGCTTGGACTTGAAAAGTTTCATAAGTAAATAAATATTTGCATGTTAAAATTTAGACGGAATAGTTTTAAGAAAAGTGAACAGACGGGGGACCTTTGCCCGATTTTTCATTTTATATTTTGTATATCAAATTCAAACACTTAGAAAATTTTCGATATTAATTGTGAATTTAACTACTTGGTACTAAGTGGGCATTTCGTTTAGTTCTGATTGCAATTTTGTTTACAAATACTTAAAATCGCCACCTTAATTAAGAATCACATTTTTTTTTATAGGAGAGGGGGCAAACGAGCATGCGGCTCACCTGATGGTAAGTGACTACCGCCGCCCATGAACAACTGCAACACCAGGGGAATCGCAGATGCGTTGCCGGCCTTTTAAAAAGGAGTACGCTCTTTTCTTGAAGGTCCCTAAGTCGTATCGGTCCGGAAAAATCGCTGATGGTAATCGATTCCACAAGGAGGTCGTGCGAGGAAGAAAACATCTTCTAAATCGCACAGTGGTGAACCGCCAATCATCCAGATGGTGTGGATGGTATCGGGAGTTCTGCCGCGATGTGCGTTCGTGAAATTTGGCGGCTGGGATTAATCCGAACAATTCCTCAGAGCACTCCCCATGGTAGATGCGAAAGAAAATGCAAAGGGATGCAACATCTCTTCGCAGTGCCAATGAATCGAGCCGATCGGAAAGGGCTCGGTCGTCGACAATTCGAGCCGCTCTGCGTTGGATGCGGTCAAGTGGAAGGAGCTGGCACTGGGGAGCCCCTGCCCAGAGATGGGAACAGTATTCCATGTGAGGCCGAACTTGGGCCTTGTAAAGTAGCAGGCGGTGTGCCGGCATGAAATACTGTCCCGCTCTGCTGAGCACGCCAAGCTTTTTAGAGGCCAATTTGGCCTTCCCTTCCAAGTGACCACGAAACTGCACATCACTCGATATGTCGACTCCGAGGATACCGATACTGGCTGAGGCAAGAAGGGGAGTGCCTTGAAACTGAGGAGATACGACAAAGGGGTTCTTTTTAGCGGTAAACGCGCAAACTTGTGTCTTCTGAGGATTAAATTGGACTAGATTTAGTCGCCCCCAATCCGAGACTTTGTTCAGCAAAGACTCGACTTCAGACACAAGTTTGTTCCGGTACTCAGCGACGTTTTCCCGAGAAATATTGGCACGGCCGGTGTATAGAGCATCACCAGTGCTGTCATCCGCATAGCAATGAATGTTACCAGTTAGCAACATATCATTGATATGCAGAAGAAACAGCGTTGGTGATAGCACACAGCCTTGTGGAACACCACCGTTAATAGGCTTGTAGTCAGAGCATGCACCGTCTACAACGACCTTGATGCTCCGATCTGCAAGGAAGCTGGTGATCCAATTGCACAATTTCTCGGGAAGCCCATAGGAAGGGAGCTTCGAAAGAAGCGCTTTGTGCCAAACCCAATCGAAGGCCTTCGCAATGTCCAGACTAACGGCCAACGCCTCCCCCTAGGACTCTACTGCCTCCGCCCATCTATGGGTCAGGTAGACCAGAAGATCACCAGCTGATCGACCCCGACGAAAACCGTATTGGCGGTCACTAATCAGCTGGTGATCCTCAAGGTACCGGATGAGCTGGCAGTTAATAATGGATTCCATTATTTTGGAGAACAAGGAGGTGATCGCGATAGGCCTATAGTTGGATGGGTCTGAGCGGTCGCCTTTTTTAGGGATCGGGTGGACAAAAGCTGTCTTCCATGAATTCGGGACTACGCCTTGGGAGTAGGAGTACCGGAAAAGACGCGTTAGGACCGGTGCCAACTCCGGAGCACACGTCCTCAGCACAATTGGGGGATTCCGTCAGGCCCACTCGACTTCTGGATGTCCAGGGAGAGCAGTGCTTTGCGAACCGAGCGCTGTGAGAACAGCACATCCGGCATGGAGCACTCACACCGCGTGATGGTCGGCGGTGTTTTCCCCCCGTCATCAAGAGTTGAGTTGGACGCAAAAAGGGAGCCTAAAAGGTCGGCTTTGTCTTTTGCGTCATGGGCCAGTGAGTCATCCTCCCTGTGCAGAGATGGTAGTGATGGCTTACAGAAATTCCCTTGGACAGCCTTGGCGAGAGACCAGAATGCACGGGTTCCCGAAGGAAGGCGAACTAGTTTCTCGCCAATTCTGCCTATGTGCTCTGACTTTGCCTTGGAAATAACTCTTTTGAAGGACCTGGAGGCGAAGTTATACTTCTTTTTAAGTGTGCTGGTATTTACATCCCGAGTCGCCGAAGCCGCAGCCCAGGCTTGATAACACTCCTGCTTACTGCGTAATGCAGTCTTACAGGAGCGACCAAACCAAGGCTGAGATCTGCCTCCGATGGGTACCACAGATGATGGAATAAATAGTTCCATTCCCTGTAGCACCACATCAGTGACAGAGTCAGCAACAGCGCTGGGATCATCCGGCGAGAAGCAAACCCTTTACCCATTTACCAACCCATTACCCATGGGTAGGATGCAAAGAAGGACCGCATTCCGTCCCAATCCGCCGACCTGTAATGCCAAACACGGCGGCAACCTGCAGAACGCAACCGCGAGGGGAGCGTGAGTGGCACCACACTCCGGATCAGACAATGGTCCGAAGAGCCGAGAGGGGCATCGACGGAAACCTGATATCCGTCCGGATGAGAGGTCAGCAGAAGGTCCAACAGGGAAGGTGTATGATCCTCCACATCTGGAACCCGCGTAGGCGAAGTAGCCAGTTGTGTAAGACCATATGCCAAGGCAAAGTCATAAGCAGATCTCCCCGCATGATCGGTTAGACGTGAACCGAGCCATTCGGCATGGTGGGCGTTAAAATCGCCAAGGATCACGATCTCTGCGGATGGGACCTGTTGTAGCAAGAAATCTGTAGCCATTTGGACGTGGTCGATGAGTCGGTCTGTTTCGGCATTACCGCTATGGGACCTATAGAGGCACCCGTAGACGCGCGGATGGTCGTCGCTGTCTACGCGTAGCCAAAGGATGGACAGGTCCGAACCTTCAAGACTGCCGAGGCGTCGAGAACAGATGTCCGTAAGCAATGGGAGGCGAAAATAAGTACTGTGGACGAGTTACCTACTCTTAACCAAATGTGCGAATTCTTAGAATCTAAATTTCGATCACTTGAGTTTCTCGACGGTAAACAAAGGCTTAAACCAAAATTTTCAAATCATAAACCAAAGGCAATGCATGCAACCGCGACTGTTTCTAATGTAACACTAGATAGTTGTTGTATACTCTGTAAACAGAATCATAGGCTATCAAGCTGTAAAGAGTTTGCTAAGACAAATTATGACGCTCGATTTAATTTCGTTCAAACAAATGGTCTCTGTTTTAATTGTTTAGGTTCAAAACATTCGTCGAAAGTTTGTTGCTCACATAAAAAAATGTCACATTTGTAAACACAAGCATCACTCATTACTTCATCCTAACCCCAAACCAACCTCAGGTCCGTGCAGTTCGGATTCTCAGAAATCTGTATTGGCATCAGAAGTCAATGCAATGGTATCTAATGTAAAGGCATCATTAGATAGTTCTGAATCAGCTTCCAATTTTACATCACATTCTTCGAAGGAAACAGCACCCACCTGTTCAGAGCTCTCTTAGACCAGGGCTCCCAAGCGTCTTTCGTAACAGAATCGGCGGTACAATTGCTTGGTTTAAAGAAGATACCAGATAAGAGTATCATATCAGGTTTTGGCGGTGATAATACGAATGTTATGGCCTCGGAGTACATACGTACGTACGTGCGCATGTTCTCGGTGCAATTACGAGTCTCCTTCCGTCAGAGAAGGTATTAAATTTTGATTGGCCAGAATTAAATAATATAACTTTGGCTGATCCACAGTTTAGCTAGCTAAGTCTAGTCCTAGCAAAATTGATATTTTGCTTGGAGTGTTTATGGTGAATTAATAAGAGAAGGATTGATAAAAGGCCCCAGAGGTATGCCAACTGCTCAGAACACAGCTTTAGAATAGATACTATCGGGTCCAACCCATCAAGGTAAGAGCATTCAATCTCAATCAGCACATTGTCATCATAATGTTATTGTAAGTTCTCACTTTCATAATGATGACAATGAATTGCTCAAAAATTTTTGGAAGTTAAAAATTATTTTTTTGGTACAAAAATCCTCACCAAAGAAGAACAACTCTGTGAGGATTTCTATGAACAGATGACCAGACGAGATGCATCCGGTCGGTATATTGTTCGTTTGCCGTTTAGTGAGGACGATCCAAAGTGTACATATGGCAATTCAAGAGAAATTGCCATAAAGAGATTTCAACTTCTAGAAAAGCGCTTGAAGAAAGATGCCGAACTCAAGAACAAGTACTCAGAGGTAATTCATGAATACTTGGACCTGGGTCATATGGTGCATATATCGGACGATGACAAAAGGAAACACGTCTCTGTGTATCTTCCACATCATGCCGTTATACGTGAAGACAAAAGCACAACTCAGGTCAGAGTCGTGTTTGACGCTTCATGCAAGGGTAACAACGGCATTTCTCTCAACGACAATTTGGTGATTGGTCCTAAGCTTCAACAAGATTTACGGCACATTATACTGAAGTGGCATATGCACCCTATATGCTTGAGTGCGGATATAGTCAAAATGTATCACCAGATAATAATCGCAGAAGAAGATGTAGACTTTCAGAGGCTTGTGTAGAGAGACAGCCCGGAATCTGAAATGGAAGAATATCGATTGGAAAGAGTTACTTTCGGTACAGCATCGGCACCATACCTGGCTGTGAAGACGTTGCAGCGCCTTGCGATCGATGATAGTAGTGCATATCCTTTTAGTGGCTGAAAAAGGTAAAAATGATTATTATGTAGATGATCTCTTCACAGGATGTCAAACTGTTGAAGAAGGAAAGCAAATCTACAAGGAAATGAAAGAACTATTAAGCAAACGTGGGTTTCAGCTACAGAAATGGATAACGAATAATACGGAATTAGCAGAAATAGTTATGAAAGAACATGGAAATGAAGAAGGAAAAATTAACATAAAGATAGATGAGATACTGAAAGTGCTAGGACTTACCTGGGATAAGCAAACCGATTCGTTTCATTACTCGGTGCAACTTACCATGCAAGAAAATCCCATCACAAATAGAAGAGTCATTTCAGACATTTCATGTCTTTTCGACCCTTTAGGATGGGTGGCTCCTTGTGTCATTACAGCCAAGGTGATGATACAGAAGTTGTGGTTGTCTGGTATTGATTGGGATGAAGAGTTGGCAGATGATCTTCTTAAAGAGTGGCTTACTTATCGGTCAGAATTAGCTTACATCCGAAAGGTATGCATTCCTCGATGGGTCGAAACAAAAATTGAAGATACTTGCACGGAATTACATGGTTTTAGCGATGCGTCCAATGTTGCATACACTGCAGTGATTTACGTACGGACTATTGACACAGCTGGTAATATTCATGTGTATCTAGTTGCTGCTAAAAACAAGGTAGCTCCAACTATGCAGGTGTCTATTCCTCGCCTCAAGCTAATGGGAGCCGTTTTATTGGCCAGGTTAGTTACTGACGTGGCAAACATGTTGCATATTAGTTGGGATAAAATACACGGTTGGACTGATTCCACGGTGGTGTTAGCATGGCTTAGTAGTCACACAATCTGTTGGACAACTTTCATTGGCAATAGAACGTCCGACATTTTATCGAGGCTTGATAATACCCAGTGGTCTCATGTATCATCGGGCGAAAATCCTGCCGACATTGCATCTAGAGGATGTACACCTCTAGAACTTGCACAAAATAGTATATGGCTGCACGGTCCACCTTGGCTCAGCGAGGCAGAAATTAAATATAAACCATCCAAATGACCCTCCACTAATCTTGAACGCAAAAAAATTAAGGTTCATCTGTCTACGAAGTCAACGACTGATGATTTCATCTGGAATCGATTTTCTTCACTTTCACGTCTTGTTCACGTTGTAGCTTATTGCAGAAGATTTCTTAAACTTAAAAAACCTAAATCAGATCGCAACATTGCTCCTTTTCTAGAAAGTTCTGAGCTAAACGAAGCCCTAAACATCTGTATCAGACTGTGTCAAGTGCAGGAATTAAAGGATAGTCGACTAAAATCACTAAATCCATATAACTGTGACAGAGGACTCTTAAGAGTCGGCGGAAGAATCTCAAATGCAAACATTCCTGAATTAGCTAAACATCCTATCATTCTTCCACATAAAAGTCACTTTACAGATCTTGTAATTGACAACGCCCACAAAAAGACAATGCATGGCGGTCCATCTCTTGTCATAAATTATTTGCGCTCACGTTACTGGATTATTTCGGCTAAGAGTCGTGTAAAATTGCATGTGCGTACATGTGTCATCTGCGCGAGACGTACAGCAATTACAGCAACGCAACTTATGGATCAGTTACCAGCTAGTCAAATTACTTCAGGAAGACCATTCCTCCGTAGTCGAGTAGATTTTGCTGGACCCATTAATATACGCGTATCAAAAGGACGAGACAATAAGTCGTATAAGGGCAATAAGTCGTATATATATGTGTGTTTGTGTGCATGGTCACAAGGGCTATGTACTTGGAAGCCATCAGCGACTTAACATCCGAAGGTTTCATTGCCGGTTTTAAAAGGTTTGTAGCCCGTAGAGGTCACGTGACAGAAATATGGAGCAACAATGGGACTAATTTCGTTGGAGCAGTCAAAGAGCTACAAAAATTAGTCACTATCGAATTATTGCACTATTATATGCACTATTGAATTATTACTATGGCATTTCATTCCTCCTCACGCTCCACATTTTGGAGGACTGTGGGAAGCAGGAGTGAAATCCACAAAATATCATCTCAAACGAGTGATCGGGGATTCCACTGTAACTATCTCTGTTCACCTGTTGATGACTGCATCTCGATTGTTACTAGAAGGCTAGAGGAAAACAACATGCCCGTAGAATATGCAGTATTACTCAGACATTGCCTTACATCTGGCTACCTCTTGTGGAAGCAGGAGTTCTACAAGCAAGTAGATGGAGTGGCAATGGGCTCACCTGTATCTCCCATTGTCAATTGTAAACACAAGATTCTACAAGCGGTACGTAGACGACACTTTCACAATTCTACCTTTAGATAAAGTAACTGCATTTTTAGACCATCTTAACTCCTTAAATTCTAAAATTCAGTTCACTATAGAGATCAAGGCAAACAATTCTTTAGCCTTTCTAGACGTGTTAGTAATTCGGAATCCTGATAACACCTTGAGCCACACTGTGTATAGAAAAAAGACCCATACAGATAGGTATTTAAACGGTGATTCTCACCACCATCCTTCACAGTTAGCTACCGTGGGTAAATCTTTGTTTCAGAGAGCACGAGGGATTTGTGACAGTAAACACCTGGCCGCCGAGCTTCAACACGTCAAGCAAGTTTTGCACGACAATAAGCTTCGGGTCCCGCGCCTACGTCACTGTAAACGAGTGAAGCCGGCCACAGTCGAGCGAGTGCCTGCTGTACTGTCATATGTCAGAGGTGTCACTGACAAGATTGGCTACATCTTGAAGCGTGCTTCCATTAAAACATACTTCAAGCCGCCGAAGAAGATTAGTCAGTTTTACCATCAGTCAAGTGTAATATTGCAAGATGCAGGAGTGTACAAGCTTGATTGTGAATGTGACCACATTCTTATATAGGACAAACTAAAAGATCCATAAAAACACGCGTTAAAGAACACATAGCTGATGTGAAGAATCGACGCTCCGGGAAGTCTGTGAACACGTACAGGATCGCCCCCATCACTACATTAGATTTGATAGACCACAAATCCTCGCTAAAGAACACCAAGGATGATTCGCGAGGCTATTGAAATAAAAAACATCCTAATTTTAATAGAGAAGATGGCTGGGTGCTGCCATCTGCTTGCGATCCCATAACTAATAAAATTAAATCCTAACCCAAGCATACAACTGCAAGACTTCATGATACTGTAAGTTCATATTGCGTAGATCGGAACAAGAATTAATAATTTTTAATCTGGAGGTAGCCGTGGTTAACTATGACATTGGGACGTCATACACCTCAGTCCCCCCCGTGACCATGGGTGCTGTAAATTCCTTGAAACGTCGGGAATATAAAATAAGTTAATATACGCGATAAAATCCGTAAAATTAGTTTTATTTAAATATTGCTGGAATTGTCTGTACCCACACAGTGACAATCCATGTACGTCAACAAAAAGATGCAAAGTTTGTCAAAAGAGTCATAACACGATGTTACTTGACGCATATGCGAATATGAAACTTAATACGTCGTCGTCAGCAAACAGGCAGGGTGACTACTGATCGCAGGGTCGTTGCCCATACCTACCGCTCCAGTTAGGCAAATACCTCAAGTGTCAACGCGACAAAATACTAAACAACATAGTGTTAATCACGTCGCTACAGATGACGAGGAGATTCTATTGACGACCTTATCTATAATGGTCAGAGCTTCTAATGGCACGTATATTTTTTTTATAGGAGAGGTGGCAAACGAGCATGCGGCTCAACTGATGGTAAGTGACTACCGCCGTCCATGATCAACCGCAACACCAGGGGAATTGCAGATGCGTTGCCGGCCTTTTAAAAAGGAGTAGACTCTTTTCTTGAAGGTCCCTAGTCGTATCGGTCCGGAAAAATCGCTGATGGTAATCAATTCCACAAGGAAGTTGTGCGAGGAAGAAAACATCTTCTAAATCACACAGTGGTGGACCGCCAATCATCCAGGTGGTATGGATGGTATCGCAAGTTTTGTCGCGATGTGCGATGGTGAAATTGAGCGGCCGGAATTAGTCCGAACAATTCTTCAGAGTCACTATTTCGAAGATATCCTGGACGTCAGTCTGAGCGAGATTAGAATGGCTCTCCAGCACCTTAAAAACGGCAAGGCCCCAGGCAAGGATGGAATTACAGAGAAGCTTCTGAAAGCAAGTGGAAGACCGGTACTTGAAGTCCTTCAGAAACTCTTTAATTCCGTCCTCCATGGTGGCATTACACCGGAGGCGTGGAGCAGAAGTGCGGTGGTCTTGTTCTTCAAGAAAGGCGACAACGCTCTCTTGAAGAACTACAGACCGATTTCCCTTCTGAGCCGCGTCTACGTGCTATTTTCGAGAGTCATTACGAATCGTCTCGCGCGCAGACTTGACGACTTCCAGCCTCCCGAACAAGCCGGTTTCCGAAGGGCTATAGACTACATACATACCCTTCGGCAAATTGTACAGAAGTCCGAAGAGTACAATTTGCCACTATATCTGGCGTATGTGGACTATGAGAAAGCCTTTGAGTCCGTCGAAATTTGGGCGGTGCAGCAGTCCTTTCAGCGGTGCCAAGTTGACTGTCGGTATATCGAAGTGCTAAAGTGTTTGTACAGTAGAGCTACGATGGCTATCCGAGTACAGAACCAGAGTACGAAACCTGCCCAATTGCAGAGAGGTGTAAGACAGGGTGATGTTATATCCCCGAAACTCTTCACCGCTGCATTGGAAGACGTTTTCAAACTTCTGGACTGGAAAGGATACGGTATTAACATCAATGGCGAGTACATCACTCACCTTCGATTTGCCGACGATATAGTCCTTATGGCAGAATCGCTGGAGGACCTAAGCACCATGCTCAATGATCTCAATAGTATCTCCCAACAAATAGGTCTTAGGATAAACATGGACAAAACAAAGAACATGTTTAATGTCCATGTCACACCTATGCCGGTAGTTGTTAGGAGCACTAAGCTCGAAGTTGTTGAGGAGTATGTTTACCTGGGACAAATAGTCCGACTAGGTAAGTCCAACTTCGACCGAGAGGTCAATCGACGATTCAACTCGTCTGGGCAGCGTTCGGGAAACTACGACACATCTTCTCGTCAGACATACCTCAAAACCTTAAAATGAAATTGTACAACCAGTGCCTGTTGCCAGTGATGACTTACGGATTTGAGACGTGGTCCTTCACTGCTGGCCGTATGAGGAAGCTCAAGGTCGCTCAGCGAGCTATGGAGAGGGCTATGCTCGGGGTTTCTCTGCGTGATAAACGTAGAAATGAGGATATCCGCAGTAGAACCATAGTAACCGACATAGCCCAACGGATTAGTAAGATGAAGTGGCAGTGGGCCGGCCATATAGCTCGAAGAACCGACAACCGATGGGGAAGAAAGGTTCTTGAGTGGCAGCCTCGTACCGGTTTGCGAAGTGTAGGGCGCCCCACACGAGATGGAGTGACGACCTGGTAAGACATGCAGGAAGTCGATGGATGCAGGTGGCTCAGGACCGTGCTTTGAGGCATTCCTTGGGGGAGGCCTATGTTCAGTAGTGGACTTGTGTAAGGCGGTAATAATAAAAAAAAAATTCCTCAAGTGACCACGAAACTGCACGTCACTCGATATGTACCTCATGGTACCTCATGAGCTGGTAGTTTATAATGGATTCCATTATTTTGGAAAACAAGGAGGTTATGGCGATGGGCCTGTAGTTGGACGGTTCTGAGCGGTCGCCTTTTTTAGGGATCGGGTGGACCAAAGCTATCTACCATGAATTCGGGACTACGCATTGAGAGTAGGAGTACCGGAAAAGACGCGTTAAAACCGGTGCCAACTCCGGAGCACACTTCTTCAGCACAATGGGAGGGACTCCATCAGGCCCACTCGACTTGCTAACGTCCACAGAGAAGAGTGCTTTACGAACCGAGTGCTGTGTAAATCGCACATCTGGCATGAAGCACTCACACCGCGGGATGGTCGGCGGTGTGTTCCCCCCGTCATCTAGAGTCGAGTTGGACGCAAAAAGAGAGCTTAAAAGATCGGCTTTCTCCTTTGTGGCATGGGCCAGTGAGTCGTCCTCTTTGTGCAGAGATGGAAGAGATGGCTGACAGAAGTTCCCTTGGACAGCCTTGGCGAGAGACCGGAATGCACGGGTTCCCGAAGGAAGGCGAACTAGCTTCTCGCCAATTCGGCCGGTGTGCTCAGACCTTGCCTTGGCAATGACGCTTTTGAAGGACCTGGAGGCGGAATTATACTTATTTTTAAGTGCGCTGGTGTTACATCCCCATCTTAATTTTATATTTTATATTAACTTTTTGCACTTTATAATGCATTTTATGCATTTTTAACGGTGCAGTTATATTCAAGCAGAGTGTAGTTTTTTCATATTGCATAGTACCCAAATCTAATTATTTAGTTATATCGACGTTATAAGGTGAGCGATTATACCTTTTTTATTTATAAATTAAATGGGTGCAGTTCAAATAATAAATATTTTTGACATGTGCTATTAGAAATAAGTATGTCAGTTTTTTTATATATATAAATACTCCAAATTCGTAGGCTGGATTAGTGGGGTGCTTACGATATCAAAGGCCGGCAACGCATCTGCGATTCCCTCCCTGGTGTTGCAGTTGTTCATGGGCGGCGGTAGCCACTTACCATCAGGTGAGCCGCATGCTCGTTTGTCCCCTCTCCAATAAAAAAAAAGATATTTAACAAATTTGGTTTTATTAACTTTTTGCACTTAATATTGAATTTTATGCATTTTTAACGATTGCGCAATTATACTCAAGCAAGGTGTAGTTTTTTTTATAAAGCAAAAAGTACCCAATTTTAATTATTTGAAGAAATATCGACGTTATAAGGTTAGCGATCTTTAACTATTTTTTATTTCTAAAGTACGTTATTTCTAAATAATTAATATTTTTGGGATGTGCTGTTGTACATATATACTCAAAATTCGTAGGCTGGTGTAGGGGTGGGGGGTTGCTAAGGCTTGCTACGTATTTATCTATGATCTCATTCTGTAGCTTGCAAGGAGGTTATAATATAATATAGGGAGTGAACGTTTGGAACATTGTAACCGTTCCTCATTTTTCTTAGAAAGAGAGGCACCGAGTTTTGTATTTTATCTTCTTCTAACATTGATAAATGTTTACACAAAATAAAAACATTACCAAAGTTTAGACAGTTATTGACTTAAAGTAATATTTTAGACGTATGCTAGAACGATAATCTTACATTTTTTATCGCTAATAATAGTTGGGATATTCCAAATTGTATTTCAATTAAGCATATTATTAAGTAACACCAAAAAAATACTACAACATAAATGTTCTTTCCCTAAAAACTAGGGGTGCATTTTACGCTATAGATGATAACACTATTTTAAAATTTGACGTTGTCCATTGAATGAATATTTTTTTTTAATAGGATAGGGTGACAAACGAGCATACAGTCCACCTGATGGTAAGCGATTGCTGTGGCCCATAGACATCTACATACATTTATCCTCGTTTGCGCATCAAAATGCAGATGCGTTGTCACCCGTGAGGACTAAGATGGAATGCCTTTTTTTCAGTAAAAAGGGTCTCCGTTCTCTACACTCACCATACGAAACACATCAGTGTTGAGCTGCTATTTTACACTAGTATTTTGTGAGTGCGTGATCCTTCCCCGGTCGAGCCGATCCATTTGTACTACAACTATACGACTAATATAGCTACAGCATGGCTCTACCACTTAGAAAACGCCTTGTGCTAATCATTCGCTAAATCTATATGGAGTGCACTCACTTAGGGAGCGCTAATTCAAGTTTAACTTTTTTTCGAAACAGTAAAAAGAGTTTACAGGTTCTTTTCATCATCCACACGCCAATGGGAAACTTTAATGAAAAGTGTAGGCGTATCCGTCAAAAGACTCTCAGATACAAGATAGATTGCTCGTCATGACGTTGTTAAACCACTGCAGAATAATTTAAAAAACTAGTATAAACACTCGAAGATATATATATATATATATATATATATATATATATATATATATATATATATATATATATATATATAATCCCAGCACCAACAGAGAAAACGTCGATACAAGAGCAGCATCTACACTCTTACCAGCTTTGTGTGACTTCAGTTTTTTATGCTATCTTTCCTTTTGGTGTAAAATCCTAAAAGAAGTTAGTCAGACACAAAAGTAAATACTAAATAATAATCTAAATTGTTACTGGAAAATTATGTTATAAAAATTAAAGCCCAAAATTTTTCTTCAAAGCCGACGTATTCAACTTGTGGATAAACCTATTTCCTACGTAACAAAAATGTGAGAATGTGGACATTTTGATTGAAGGAAGAAGAGGAATGAGGAGATTTCGAAAACGTTTACCAAGAGAAATGACCCGATATGCTGGACTAACATTGCCAGAGGAGCTGCAGAGAGTTATGTTAGAATGTCTTGACAGATTTTACTAGAAACTAGACCATCGCTACAGAGCAATGGATGATATTCTCATAACATTTAATATTGTTAAGCCTTACACTCTGCTTCGTGTAATAGTTCAAAATCTGACAAAAATTTATGACGATTTTTTTGCAGGATATATAATTTTGGAGACTTTACGACTTCAAAGCTGCCAGCATTTCTTACCAAGAAGCAGTTCAATGTAATTCATTGGAGCTTTTCTCGTAAAATTTGATTATTCTGAAACTGTTCCGAATTTAGCGCTGTGTCTAAGATTTTTTTTACTATTAAGTTTCATGTGAAAGAAGCTTTTCAAAACTCAAGTTAATAAAATGTAGCTTAAGGTCCACAATGAGCTAAGCGGGACTGCGGGACTAACCAATCTTTCCATTTTATCTATCGAAAATGACAAGAAATAAATTTTGATAATATATCACAATATTTTAGCAAAATAAAGTCCCGTTAGCATGTATAGCATTTTTTGTTTTATTTGGGGGGGTGCTTGATAGAAAACCGCCATGGGTGTCAACCCACGCTACGCCGCGACTAGTTTACCAACGAAAACCGCCATGGGTATCAATCCACGCTACACCGCCAAAGTAAGGTTTGATACTGTAGCGAAGCAATCATATAATCAAAATATTAAACGGAGTTTAATTATAACACTATTCAGCACATTCCACATTGAAAAAAAAATACGCATTTCGTTTTCCGTAATGCTGTATATACTATCAATATCCTCAAAATATTGTATTATGGACACTCTATTAGAAAGAAATGGAACGCTTAACTCAGTGCCCTTCATTAATTTCAAGGTCACTGATTTAGGAACGTTTCTCTAGTATGAAGTGCGCACTCCCTATATTTTACAATCTCCTTGGTAGCTTGCTGGTTGCTACATAATATTTAGTCATCTAACTCTAATTTTTACGTGGTAGAGCCATGCTGCAGCTGTATTTCTGGTATAGTTGTAGCACGAATGTGTCGCCTCGGCCGGGGAGGGACCACGCTCTCACAGAATACCAGTGTATAATAGCGGCTTAGTGCTGCTGTGTTTCGTATGGTGAGTGTAGAGAAACGGAGACCCTTTTTACTGAAAAACCGAGGCATTCCATCTTAGTCCCCACGGGTGACAACGCATCTGCATTTTAATTCCTAATCGAGGATAAATGAAGATGTCTATGGACCACAGCATCCACTTACCATCAGGTGGACTGTGTGCTCGTTTGTCACCCTATCCTATAAAAAAAAATTCTATGGTGTAGTCACTAGGCATAGATATAGTAATATCTATGTCACTAGGAGACCTTCCTTATATATTACTATACTCTTTGTAGGAGACTAGGACAGTTACTATACTCTTTGGTCACTATTATATTCTCTTTGACGTAGTGTTTCTAATTTCTATTCAGTTTGTGGTCACAAAGTAAAAAGCATAGATAAATGAATATGTAGCAAGCTTGTAAAAAGTGTTGGTAAAAAGTGTTAGGAAGTGCTAGGTAATTGTGTTGTGTGTTTGAGGCTTTGAGGATTACTAAAATACAAAAAAATGACTCATTATCAACTATCAAACTAAAGTTTAAAGGATATTGATTTGTGGCTGGAATAATGTGGTGATAAAGTTAAATAACCAGCAGCGCTATGGCGGCGGACACTGCGGTAGCTGCGAGTCCTGAAGAAACTCTTGAATCGCTACTCCGTGAAGCCGAGGCGCTGAAACAAAAACTTGAAGAAGAGCGTCAAAAACTAAACGATGTTACTTGTAAGTACTCTAAGAAAATCTTTCTGTTAACAATAAATGATTTATATGTATTATTATCTCATAGAAATCCTTTATAGTTATGGGACCCAGTATTGACCTTTAACTTTCCAGAATTATTCGCTGAAGGCGAAGAACTTTATAGTTAGTATTAATACTGAAAATGAATAGAAAAATATTTCTACCCAGAAACATGTCATAGGTTTTATGAAAGTGTGTACTGCCTGCTTGTTTCACTGATTTTGTTTCTTTTTCTTTTTTGATCTTTTCATCTGTAGTATTTTGATAAAAGTTGGGTCCTTTCCTATCTTATTTATTTTGCAGTTTGATGTTTGCTCTACTTTTTTGGTTATTGCCTTAGGGTTGATATTTCAATAATTAGTTAAGTTATTATAGGATTAAATACAACATTAAAAAAACAATTACAGTTTATGAACTAAAATAGTTAAATTCACTTTTATATTTAGTAAGATTATAAATTTTAGTTGATAAAGTAATATTATATATTGCACATTAAGTAGGTAACCTCTCTCTGGAGTTTGTTGGGCAGTTTTAGCAGGATGTCAATGGATGCAGGTAGCTCAGGACCGTGCTTTGTGGCATTCTTTAGTGGAATCCTGTGTTCAGTTCTGCCCAAATGAGTTGTAATGATGATGATAATAAAAGATAAAGTTCATCGTATTGTGTAAACTTTGGAAGTCAGGTGTTATGTAAGACTACAAAATTCATTATACATATATTACACATTATAATTTGATTTTTGTGGAAAAAGTCTAGTGAGGTATTAATCTTTATTTATGTTTCTCACCTTGATAATTCTACAGATTATTCATATTCATCAATAGGCTTTTAAATAAACTTTTGTTCCCAGTATCTTGTGTAGCAGAACGCTTAGAGCCAATCAATTTCCCCAACCTCAAGCTGAGGCGTGTGCTTAAAGGACACCAGTCTAAGGTGCTGTGCTCAGATTGGTCACCTGACAAGCGTCACATTGTTTCATCCTCACAGGTACATATATTATAACTTCACAACAAGATCTATATAAGACATTTATAAATTGTGCTTGTGTGTATCTGAATAAATGTACAACATGATGTCACAACACATAAGCTGAAAGAGAAGCCATTGTCCTGTAACACAGAAACAAGCTTAAGCTTGTGTATATTGCTACTGTATGATAAAAAATAGGATTTTCCTTTTGTAACATCATGATTATTGTATAGAATGTTAGCACAGTTTGATAATCTATGGGGTAGATTTTAATTTATAGTGGGTATTTTTGTCTTCATTTATATTTAGGCATAATCATTAATTTGTAAGTAAGCAATCTACACATAAACATTAAATAATTATTAGAGAATCCATCATCTCATTTCATCGTGTGGGTGTCAAGAATTAGACGAAACTGGGAAAAGTCAAAGTCCATGTAGCCACTTATAAAGCAGCATAGCAGTGACATTATAACAGTATACCATCTTACTTAATATGCCCCAGGTAAAATAAACGGATCAGCATCAGGAAGCCAGCATTAAAGTTCATGAGAAATCTGGTACCACAATTACAAACCTGCTGCCCTTTGAAGTATGGCTTGGTATAGCCTTCAAAGTAAATCTTTCTTAGGCCCACGTTCAGCAGTTTACCGTTATGAGTTGATAAAGAGAAAAGACTATTAATAATTAAAGAAATAAAAATAGATAAGATAAAAAATGAAAATGTAATGTCCTTGATCTTATAATACAATAGAATAGTACAGAATCATTTTTTATCCAATATTTTTTTTATATGATTGTTTTTATAAATTACAAGAACACTTATTGAAAGTCATTAATGCCATGAAGACTATGTATATCATATCATATATTTATTTTTACTACTGGTTAAGCAAATCCTCTCTCCTGCTAAGAAACGAGCAGTGACCTTATTGATTTTTATTATGATTACTGTAAAAGATTAGGTGCCTTGTGTTGAAACAGCTAGATATTTTTCTTCAACACAAGGCATCTAATCTTTTTTATGGTATATGCTGCAGAACTATGCTAGCTACAGTACCCGGCCAAATTATTAGATACACTATAAGATTCTATGTAAAATCTTAATTATCAGGTGATACTATACAGCTTTATTGTTTTTACTAGATACAATGTATATTTTTTTTATTATCCACCTTATTTTCTATTATTAACACAAATAAAACATCATAGTCATAGAAAAAATGTATATTTAAGAACTCTTGAAAAAAATTTAAATTAATGCAATAAAATGGTAATATTTTGTTGAGCTACCTTTAGCCGCTATGAGAGTATAAATTCTGTACGGCATGCTATCAATTTTAGACTGTACTGTCGCCTGCATTTGAGGAGATGATTCCACACATGAATGATCTTTTCTAAGTTGGGTTTTGTTTGTAAAAACATCTTTAGCCACTTCTCTCTTCATCAGCCTCTACATGTTTTCAATAGGATCCATATTGAGGCTATTACCCCGACAATCAAACAGAGGGATATTTTTCTCTTCCAAAAAAGCTTTAACAGACTGTGCTGTGTGACAGGGAGCTCCATCTTGCATAAAACTGAATGGTTCCCCATTCAGAAACCATTCTCTGAGCTGTGGTATCAATTGATTTTGTAAGACTTCTTTGTACTGATTTTGCCTCATTATACCTTTTACCACATACAGACATCCAGTACCCTTGCCGCTGATGATTGACTAGATCATCACTTTTGTAGGGCGCTGAACAGTCTGAACAACACAGTCAGAATGAAACTTTTCTCCATGGCGACGATGCACATAAAGAGCTTTATCCCATCCTAAATATCTGTAGTGGTCTTTCTTTTTTTTTATTATAAAACGACATTACATATAAATAATATGACATAGAAAATGACATTAAATGTATCATTTGTGATGAAATTATACCAACTTACCAATCTCCAGAAGTCCTCATCTTTTTCACGCCACTGTTTAGCCTACTTCAGATGCTTAGCTTTAATTGCAGCTGTTAACTTGGGCTTCTTGGCGGGGTGGCAGGAACTATAATCTAATTTTTTTTAAATTTCTTCTAACAATGGACTCAGAAACATTCACATTAGCATCTTGGAGTTGCGATTTTATCAGTTTTGTGCTTGCAAATCTGTTTTCCAGGCAAATTTTCTTTAAACATCTTTCTGTCCTTGGAGTAGAAATAGGCTTTCTGCCACATGTTTTCTTTCCTCTGACTCAATTTTCTTTATGCGTCGTACGCTAGCTATAGAAACCTTCAATCTTCGTGATATTTCGTGATTAGAAAATATTTTAGCATATTTTTTTTATAGGATAGGGTGACAAACGAGCACACAGTCCACCTGATGGTAAGTGGTTGCTGTGGCCCATAGACATCTACATTTATTCTTGTTTGCGAATCAAAATGCAGATGCGTTGTCAGCCGTGAGGACTAAGATAGAATGCGTCTTTTCCAGTAAAAAGGGTCTCCGGTTCTCTACACTCACCATACGAAACACAGCAGCATGAAGCTGGTATTCTGTGAGAGCGTGGTCCTTCCCCAGTCGAGCCGACCCATTCGTGCTACAACTATACTACTAATATAGCTGCAGCATGGCTCTACCACGTTGAAGCATTTACGAGGGCCTTCAGCTTTTTTACGAAAAGTTTTGGTGAAAGGTCTCCTTTTTTACCCATGATTAAAATGTTCAAATTGTTTATTTAAACACTGTACACAAAATGAACAAATAACTGCATAGTATAAAACTGCGAAACAAAAAAATAGAGCGCATAAAGCCACAGAAACACGTCCACAACTAAAACACACGAGAACGCGATTGAAACGGATTTGTACTTGTTTACGTTTGTATGTCCATTGGTTAACATTGCAATGCAATACATTAAAAATAAATAGAAACAGGAAATATATAAATTTCCTGAATAAAAACACATTACATGTATATTTAAATATAAAGGTATTGCATATAAACTCCTGCACAATTTGTAATTATTCAAAATCTACAGTGCTTCTAATAATTTGGCCAGGGACTGTAGTTTAGATATACTGGTGCCCCACTGAAGTTTCAGATCAACTGTAATTTTGAGAACAAAAAACAATTCAACAAGACTCAGCTTCTCCCCATTTGTAGAGTATTGAGACTAACTTTCTTTTTGCTTAATGATTTCTTAAATTTATGCAAATATTACATATAGAATAAAACTAATTCTACTTTTGTGTCATGTTTAATTTTTTTTTATTACTGATGTTTCAATTTTTTTATGCTTTCATAAATAAAATTAGGTGACAAACAAGCATACAGCTCACCTGATGGTAAGTTAATGCTGTGGCTGATCAATGTCACCCATGAAGACTAAGATGGAATTCCATCTTTCTGGGAAAAAGAGTCTTCAGTTCTCTTCACTCACCATCTGAAACACAGCAACATTAAGCTGCTATTTTACGCTGGTACTCTGTGAGAATGTGGGCCTACCCCGGTCAAGTCAAGTCATTTATGCTTCAACTATAATATAGTTGCGGCATGGATGGCTCTAC